>CAMZMU010000045.1:13030759-13651616 GCA_947311845.1 Poa pratensis
CTTGGTACTACATGCCTGATGCATGCATGTGCCTAGCTCACATCATCGTCGTAGAGCTATTAAGCTAAATTAATTTGGTCTGACGTGCAACAGGGCAGCTAGCAGATCTTGTACGCTTTCGTTGATGGCCGTTAACACAATCGTAGTAGTATCTTAGATGAGAGATCTCTGTCAGATGTTCCATTTTTTCTGCGCTGCTGTCATGAATAAAAAATGACGCATGCGGGATGGCAAGGGGCTGTCATATTATGGAGTATACCTGTAGACTAACTAAAGCCAGTTCTAAAATGGTCAACCGGATTAGTCGTTGAAGAGATAAAACTTTTTAAAGTTTAGTATTAATCAAATTGATGATGAGTTGCATGCATGCAATAGAGAAGGGAAAGTGAGGCTACATGCTACGAGAAAATCCGTCGATTGGAAAGGCATTGTGCGGCGCAGCTACTTAGCAGCGTCCTTTAAATCAATCATACTTTCGTGCTCTCGTTTCCTAATTGAAGTTGGAGGCCGCATCTTTGTTCTGCAAAATAATATGTTGTATTATGTCAAAGCGGGATCAATCGTAGAAGTTGTTCGACCTGGAAAATGTTCATTAATTTGTTTTTAAGGAATCATAATTTGTTTATGTAAGGCCTGGCCAGCGCCTATTTCATGTCCCCCTCTTTGATAAATCTGCACAAGTGAGAAGGGCATGGCTTTTTCTTTCTTAAACTGATTGCTCGAAGAGCCGACTACTAAAACTAAATAAGACCACAACTGGTCAAGGGTATAAGGACCCAACCCATTACACAAATGGCCAAAGAAAATGATCACAACACCACCTAGAGAATACAATCATAGAGAGACGAATAAGAGAAGACACTACAAGGAGTGGCCGTCAAAGGGCTCTCCTCTCCTCTCGTAACCCCCCTCTCGCCCCGCGCGGCGGCAGGGGGAACCCTAGCGTCGCCGCCGCAGCACCCCACCGTTCCTCCCTCCTCCCTCCCCCGCTGCCACCATGGGCGCGGCCGGCGGCGGGGGGGGGGGGGGGGGGGGGGGGGGGGGATTGGCCGTCCTCGAGATTGACGGGCCGCCGCGGGTGGGGCGCCGATCCTCGGGCATGGCGCGGCCGCCGGTCGCCACGGCGACGTCGACGCCCTGCATCGACGGCGTGGCGGACGGCGTAGATCCCAGCCCTCCAGGCGCAGAGTGGCGGCTTCCGGCGTTCCGATCCTTGTGAGCGGGGCGTGGGGCGGATCTGACCACAAGGTGATTCGGGTGTGCCGCTCACTCCGGTGGCGTGTCATGCCCAGATCTTGCCTCTGCTCGCGTAGATCTGAAGGTGTTGATGATGGCCGGGAGATCTGGGCTCCGAGGTCGGAGCCGACGATGGCGGCGCCCGTGGGCGTCGTTACCTTGCTGAAGGCGTCGTCGCGTGATTCTTCTACCTTCCGCCATGATGTTCCGGGGGAAACTCAAGATCTGGTGCTACCGGATCGGACGATGGCGGCACTTTCGGTGTCGCTTCTCCCTCTTGAGGGCATCGTTTTGGAACACGTGCTGCCTGGAGTGGACTACCGGTGGAGTGGAGCTTCACCTTCCATGACGAAGACGACCGGTCTTGGCGGCGTGGTGCAGCGGGGACTCGACGACGGTCGTGTTATGGTGGACTTGCATAGGGAGGGGGCGTAACCAGGTGTCATGGTGGCATCGGCGGCAGGCCTGGCGAGAGTCTTTGCTCCGATCGGCATGCTGAATTGGGTTGGAGGAAGAGGATGGAGGCGATTTTCAGAGCGTGTGCACAAGGCGCTATCTCTGTGTTGGCCAGGGAGCCGGCGATGGTTGTAGCCGGGGCACAAGGCCCCGTTTCACTCTGTCGTTTGTGCTAGTTGTGGTACTGATGGTGGATTCAGCTTGTATTCGTTCGTTGTAAGGCTTTTGCCAGCTATGTTGAATAAAATAATAAAGCGGCCGTATGCATCATTTTGATGTAGAGGCTGGGTGACCCTTTTCTAAAAAACAAGGAGTAAAGTTCAAGCAAAACACGAATGTAGCGATGACTTACGAATGGGTAGTAAAGGGGTACAAAGTATGGAATATGTGTAGTACAAAACAGAAAGGGAGATATATTTTGTGCAATCATGATATTTCTATCAATCGGTTACCATTGTTTAGCCCGAGAGACTGTCTTGAACCTTCAAATCGAAACCTCCCGCCGCTCATCTTTATCCGTCCTCTGGTCTGGCTCCTTAGTGAAAATATCTTATTTGATTCTTAAAATGGTAAAAAAGAAATCATACATGCGTCTCATGCAAAGTTGTGGTTAAATAAATTTTGAACACCTAAAGTAGTTTCAAATTTCTGTTCTTGATTTTTTCTTCAAACTACAAATCGGCAGATTTTCTCAGTAAACTTTGCAGATACGTAGGTTGTCCTAACAGCTCCATCAAAGAATTTCTAGACATTATCCGAATATATGCTAGACTAACTTTCTAATTTCTTGAAAATAAAGGGATCATATGTGCTTGGATGCCATTAAACCTTCTCTGCACTGGGTCGTTGTGTATTAATTATATATCAGTGTCACCAGTACCATCATATAGTCAGATTTGACATGCAGGCCGGTACTCTTGCCATACAAAAAAAGAAAAGAAAAAGAACACCACACAACTCCCTACATCCGAATCGTGCAAGACCATAAAAGCTACATATTCATATCACTTTCGGCCGAGTCATATGAAAGTTACTGTGCCGCCGCGCCCTTGATCAGATTTTTGTTAATTACCTCTACCATGAAATATTTAGCTGAGGATTTTTAATTTCCTATAAAAACTTGAAAGATGGCATGGTGAACTCTTCATTGACTTGATATGATTGCTATAGATCAAGCACATCATGTGTGCGATGTGCCACAATAAGAATTGACATTGCCAATGGTACCACAGATAATAATTTTAAAAGTACACTCACCCATTAGTCAAACAAAAACCTACAGTACCATATTGTCTCAATGATTAAGTGTCAAAGCTAAAGTAAAACTTAAGATACATCATACCATGTATACATTGGAGTCAACGTGGCTCTTTCTGTCGCATTAAAAGATAAATTGCGTAACAATAAGACATCATTTTTTCATCATATGCATATGCAGTACCAATGACAAAAAAAAAAATCTGGAGCTCAAAATCAGTGGTGGCACGGAGGCCAGCAAGTTCCATCCTCTTCACCCCTAAGTGCTCAAGCAGTACCTAACCAACTGGCCGCGCTGGTGGCTTCTAGGTTCAACAGAGAAGCCCGGTCAGCGCGGTGGAGCACATACCCTTGAGTGCTAGTGGAAGCAAAAGAACAGTAAGTTACATCCATCGTCGAGAAAACCATAAGCAGTAACAACCAATAAATCAGATTTCGCATTATTTAGACATTAACAGCTCAACATAACGAAGAAAATACTGGAAATACTACATTATAAGCATGTAATAAGCAATAAGCACGTTCTCATGACCCTCTCTCTGTCCAGCGATTGGAAAGGAGCTGCCAGCCTAGGCTACTTCAATTTAATAACAAAACTAAATGAAAGACAGTCCCTTTTGTTTCTCTGAAACTTGCCAATCATGCATATTTTGGATAATCAACATCAAGCACATATTGCGTATACCTGTCTCATGTATGACATGATATTACCACCCAGCACTTAAGATGACAAACAGCCAGAGCATCCAAGGGAAAAAAAATATTACCTTCATAGAAGGAAACAACCAAATCAAAAGCTATGCTGCTTTTAAAGCCTTCCTCCTCATAGACAGGTTAGAACAGTGACTAATGCTGAAAGTCACAATGATTCCTAATAAGTACCTTCAATTTATCACGTATAGCACATAGTTGAAGTTGATAAGTTGGATACTCCATACAATGTCATGTTCATAGATGATCATACTGGCAGCAACTAATGCTAATAGATACGTGCATTTGAAAAACAAACATAGAATTTTTTTAGTATGAAACATTCAAAGGAATACATCTGCAATAAAGAAGCATACATACCTCTTGATGCCCAATCTAATTAAACTGAGGAGGATGAAATCTCAAAGAGAAAAGAAATTAACCACACAGTAACATATTTTTATAAACAACTGGCAGTAGTAATCCGAACTATTTTAATAATCCATAAAATTCTAGCATGATCAGTAGGTTGGTACACTTGCTTGAACATATCGGCACGGTACAGAAAACATATGCATCCATATATATGGGTATGTAAGAAATGGAAACAGAATGACATGAGCTCCTATCATAAACTTCTCAGTGGAGATTTTGCACAACTCCAGCAGAGTAATGTGTCATTTTAAAAAATGGCCATTGAAATATATAACTACATGCAAATTTAAATCCTTCCAAAGTGCTTTTATTGTTCCATAACAAATCAGGAACCAACTGGAGCAGTGAGAATAGTTAAGTCAATTTAAACAATGGCCATTGCAATATAAAAATACATGCAAATTGATGCTTCCAAAGTGCTTTTATCGTTCCCATAAAAAATCAAGATCCAATCTGAGCAGTAGGAACAGTCAAGTGAATCTTGTATCTATGCAGAGCAGTGCATACCACATAATCTTGCCACATCTGTCGCTCTTGATAAGCACATCATGTCCGCCGCGTTCGGTGGCCGCTGGCGCCGCTCCGACGACCCAGACGCAGCGGCGCCGCAGCCTACGACCACCCCGGCTCCGTGCGCGTCCGCGGCGCCCACGCGCGCGTCCCAGAACGCGGTGGTGCGCCGCCACCGTAGACCTCGCCGTCGTCGCCGTGGGAGGCCCTCCCCTTGCTGACGTCACGCCGACGTCACGGTGGGCCCAACATGTCAGATTTCATTTTTTTTAAACCAGAAACAGAAAATGCAAACGTTTCACACATAACCATCGTAAAAATATAAAAATATATATCAAAATGACAAGAAAAAAAACAAAACTATTTATGACAGGGGAAAAAATGCTTGACTATTTTGTATTGCAAAATTTGGATAAATTGTAACAAAAAACACAAAACATATTAGAGCATTTAGATCCAAATTTCAAATTTGATTCTTCTAAAATTTAAGCATTCTTTCGAATCTAATCATTTTACAAACGTGCACACAATTCAAATCGTTAAACTTTCCCAATTTTCCCAATTTTAAAGTACAAACATTTTTTGGAACGCAAACTTTTTAAAAATTCCTGTAAATTTATAAATTTTAACATTTACTGAAGTGGACGCTTTAAAAAATGAATTACAACCATACTGAACCATTCTAATTCAACATCCAAATTTCAGTACTTCAAAATTTTAAAATTCTTTTAAACCTGATCATCTTACGACCGTTAACAGAATTCAAACCTTAATACATTTCCAATTTAACCAATTTTTAAAATCTAAATGTTCCTAAAACGTAATTTTTTTGAATTAGAACAATTTCCAAATTTGAGCAACCTCTAAATTCCGATCATTTTTAAAACGACAACTTTTTCGAATTCCAATAATTTCCAAACTTAAACAATTTTAGAATGCCGACATCTTCAAATTCGAATTTTAACACACAGTCAACCGTGAACAAAATTCAAACCTTAATACATTTCCAATTTAACCAATTTTTAAAATCTAAACGTTCCTAAAACGTATTTTTTTAAATTACAACAATTTCCAAATTTGAGCAAGCTCTAAAATCCGATCATTTTAAAAACGACAACTTTTTCGAATTCCAATAATTTCCAAACTTAAACAATTTTAGAATGCCGACATCTTCAAATTCGAATTTCAACACACAGGCGCGGCCCGCGCTCAGATGACTAGTAACTAGAGAATAGTTTGTGTGGTGAGCTATGCCGATAAACATATACATATGCGATAAACAGGCTCGAAAGAGCGTAACAATGACAGCCAAATATGTATGCACAATTAATATCTCTCAACAAGATTCCTGAACAAGTCCATCGTGCAAAACCAGTGGACATGTGGGCGGTGGAGATGCTCTTACAATATATGCATGTCTGGATCAACTGGCAGTCTGGCACATGACTGCAAGGCCTCAGTTAATAATTACACTGACGAATAGAGCGGAGCTGACCAGTGAGCCTGGAAGTTGAGGACAGATTGAGAAAGGATCAATGGCCAGCAGCGCGGCAGCAGCGCCGTTGCTGGAGAAGAAGGCGGCGGTGTACCATGAGGGGTGCTCGGGCTGCGCCGTGGACCGTAGGAAGGCGATCAACCTCGGCGTCCCCTACAAGGAGTTCATCCACATCTGGATCATCATCCTCGTCTCAAGTATGTATCTATGGCTACTAGTTGCATCTGCATCGTATCCCTCTCTGCTTGCTCTCCGAGCTAAAACTTTGATGAGGTCAGGTGACGTGAATCAGAGCATTTTGAGCTGTCTCTCGCAGTTTGCTTCTTAAAAGCTGCTGTTAATTTTAGTTATCCCCAGTCCCTGTTTATCCTTCTTAATTCAACATGCAGAGCTCTTGCATGGTTTAAAAGAAAAACAGTTATCCGTGGTAGAACTAAGAGGAGCTTCAGTTTACTCATTATCTACTCACTTAGTTACTGAACAATTACACTGTCATTATGCATGTTTGCAGCTACCCTTGTTTATTCGATTATATTATGCATGTTGTATCTAACCTCGTTGTATTTTTGTGCCATCTTATAATATGAGTATTGATGTAAAAGCTACATTTTTGACTATTTGCCCTTTTCATTATAGGTTTGCCAATATCATCGTTATTCCCCTTCTTGTATTTTATGGTACGTGCATCTACATGTAAGATAAAAGTATAGTAATTCCGTGTGTTCATCGTTCGGATTTTTGTCAAGAAAAAATAACGAATCTTTTGTCAAGAAAATAACGAATCTTTGGATTTTGAACATACATAGTATGTGCTAGTTTATTCTTAACTATGTACATGGCTTGTGCCTACATTACATCTTGACGGGTCATGTTGCTAGTTGTTACTTTTCCAAGTTTTGTAGAACATTATGCGAGCGGGTCACTGACATCTTTTTTTTCCTGTATTTGCAGAACGTTGTTTAGACACTTTTATTGCAAATGATTATGTTGAACTGTCATGTAGTTCTTTATCTATGCAATTGTTCGGCCAACATTTTACATAACCATACATAACCTTTCAAAAATATTATATGAATCCCTTCTCAAAAAACAGATTCGAGACTTGCATGTTGCCCAAACAGTAGAGGACATTGGATTTTATGCTGGGTTTGTAGGTAAGAACCTTTCAAACTATTGAAATCTTAGTTCTTAAGTGTTATATTTAGAGATAGTTACAAATGTTATATACACATACTCTATAAATGAATGATAGATGGTGTATTCTGCATCTTTGCAGGTGCCTCCTATATGCTTGGTAGAGCTTTAACCTCTACAGCTTGGGGAATGGTAGCAGATCGTATTGGGAGAAAGCCAGTAATTGTGTTTGGAATTTTCTCTACGTTAGTACTCTTGTTCTATGTTTACAAAAAAAATGAGTTTAGCTACTAGCAACATTGTGTTTTTACCTTGTGACACAACTCTAACTCATGATACATTTTTTTAATATAAAATCTCAGGTTTGTGTTCAATACGTTGTTCGGATTGAGTGTTCATTACTGGATGGCAATAGCTACACGATTTCTTATTGGTTCTTTGAATGGTTTACTTGGCCCTATAAGAGTATGTTGGTTGACGATCTAAAATTTTGATTGGTATTTGAACAAGTTATGGCTATTGACTTGGAATTGACCCTTGCAGGCTTATGCTATTGAAGTTTGTCGACCAGAGCACCAAGCTATTGCATTGTCACTTGTAAATTACAAACTTACACATACCAAACATTTATTGTATACTCGAATTCTACAACTTAGACCATGACACTCAAATTTCTATATGATTAGGTTAGCACTGCATGGGCAATAGGTCTCATTGTTGGACCAATGATTGGCGGATATCTTGCACAGGTAATTCTAGAAACTGCGGTAATACAAAATTTATTGTATCATGTATTAATAAATAAATGTTGTTGTAATTTTCTCTCATTTGACAGCCAGCGGAAAAATATCCTGAATTATTTTCTGTCGACTCATTATTCGGAAGGTATTTTTTCTTAGTGTGAATTCTAGTTGTACTAGATAAGACAGGTCCCTTCAACTTACTAACTTGAATTTGTTTTAGGTTCCCATATTTGTTACCTTGTTTGTGTATATCGGGATTGTGCTTCGTTGTTCTTATAAGCTGCATTTGGCTCCCGGTATGTGCAGTTAAGCAACTTTGTTGTTCTTATATCGGGATTGTGCTTTGTTGTTCTTATAAGCTTCATTTCCTCATTCAAAATCCATCAAAATGCATAAGAGTCATTGTGTTGAAATAAAAGTGCTACTACACAAACCTGTATGGCTCGGAAACCCCGCTCAAGATGGATATCTTTGATATTTGTGTTAGTGTGTGTGTGTGGGGGGGGGGGGGGGGGGGGGGATTGTTGTTCTTATTATTGAAACTCAGTAAGGTATCCACTGGCGAAATGATTACCGTAGACATTGCATTAAAAACCCAAAGGTATAATAATCTTGTATAATCGCTCACTATGAACCATTTGTGATTGTATTGCAACGAACCTAAGGGGAACCTAGATATCCTTATAGTCTTCTTCCACCTTATTTCATTTATCGGACTCAATAAAAAAGGGAAACACGACACTATTTACATAAAAAATATTATTCAGTCATAAAGAACCAGTGTTTCATTTCCATACCAACCTGTGTAAAATATAAAATTATATATATAAGTACATCACTATTAATAATGATCAACCAACAAGAATCAAAATATTTAGTAAGATATAAATATCACACATGTCTTATGCATGCGGGGCACACACAAAAATTAACAATATGTAGCAACATCCAATATCTTGAACATATATGCGACATATCAACATCAACACTCAATATTATCAAGTCATTGGCATAGGAGGAGAGGTGGTGTACCTTCTATAAGGTTGAATGGAGGAAGCTCAAGTTCGATGTTTCATGGGTGCAGAAGTTCGGGACCGCCTCTCCAACAAGGCTGCTTGGAAAACTCTCGGTTGAACTCGTTCCAATGGCGGAGGAGGGTACAGCCCGGTATTATCCTTCGGACGACAATGGCGGCCTGAATGCTAGATCTCGCTCATGCTATCGAGGTCCCAAGATTGCTCATATTATTCATGTGACCGAAGCACCAATGGCAGCGGTTTATGTGGCGCTATCATAGGAGGTGCGTCGGTAGGACTAAGGAAAAGGGGCGATGTAATAGAACATAAGATTTTTTTTTTGTTATGAATCATGTTCCAACACAGAGGGCTGGGGGCACAATCCTAGGTGGTTCAAAAAATGAGAAGCTTAGTTTGCTTACAGAATCATGGCTATGAGAGGGAGCCGATTGCGGAAGTAAAGCATGCGGTTCCATCCAAAAACCTTATGGTATAGTACGCTTACGCATACATATCTTAGTAGAAACCATGGGTGTTGCTTTCATGTACGTCTTGAGGAAAACAACTTGTCACTGCCCCTATTTCAGTCAGGTTCATGAGAACATCTGGAATAAATCATCGAGTATAAGGATGTCTGTAGTGGTGAGCATACAAAGTGTTTATTAAGAATTATGGTAGTTGACATTTGCAAAATATTAGTAAGAGATTTTCTCATTATTTTACTCATCATTCCTATCACCCATATTTCAGGGTATGTGTTGTGTATAGACAAATGATCAGATCGTACAACTTATCACTTAACTTTATTTCCTTATTTTCACTACTAAAGCAATTCCCTGGTAAATTTGCATGCTGCAACCTGCTTTATTTTTCATCATGTGCTTTCGGCTCCAAATAACTAACTAAAAACATGAAAGAAATTTAATGAAATGCTGCACAAAACGGCATCACGTATTTTGTATTTTATATGGGAATGATGAACTATACTACTTATCCCCTATTTTTGATGTCCCTATTTTTTATAGTAAACTTTTCCCTAAAAAACACTGCATGCTCCAGCCGATACCCAAGATAGTGGGTCCTAATATACTTCACTAGTAAAATACCAGCAATAAATACCACATTATTCCATGTATTTTATGCTCTACTTTGTTCTTAAGAACCTAACAATTTTTTTATAATTTCAGGAGACACTGCATAACCACAAAACAAACAAAATGAAAGATATAGCAAGTGAATCTTTGATAGCCAACTTTTCTGATCCGGAGGAGGTTATCGAGAATAATACTCCTTCAACTAAGAAAAATAGCTTATTGAAGAATTGGCCATTGATGTCTTCTATTATTCTCTTTTGCATCGTGTGCTTTGATGATATGGCTTATACAGAGGTAAGTGTTAATTGTTTGTACTACTAATGGTGTTACTTTAAAGATTCAAAATTTCATGTCCCGAGTAGATGTTTCGAATTAAAAAATGCGGTCAAGTCCTCATAGGGTACCTTTTTTTTATCGTGAATGACATGATAATGTCCACAACGTGATACCCTAGTCGTAGTCCAGTATATCAAGCCCAAGAGTGAAAACCATATGTTTGTGCTGCCTAAAGTCAAGCAAATTGTCTATAAAGTATATATCTATTGCAGATGATATACGTGATTTTGTCCATGTGAGTATTATTGATTAAATGCAAACCTTTAGACTTGCTTTTGAGCCAATCATAAGTTTGTTTCTAACATAAATTGAGGTTTTATCACCTGAACAATGATGTTTTGGATTATATATTATAGGTTTTCTCTTTATGGGCTGAAAGTGATAGAAAGTACGGTGGACTAAGTTTTACGTCCGAGGATGTTGGTCAAGTTCTTGCAATTTCAGGTACGAACATTGGCTCTGTATACTTATGGGTCCGAATATGGTTTTGATACCAGGCTCCTTAGGAAGTTCCATAAATATTTTAAAAACCCACTAATGCATCAATATGTGCTCTACATATTTGCAAAAGTTTGGTAACAAATATTTCCTTCCACCGCCACAAAGAAATAAGATGTGTGAATCCATGCATTACATATCCACATATTTGTTTTTTGTACGCCACGTGAAATTTTATATGTAAACATTGAATCTATTTGTACTTGAAAGAACATATTTTTTTAATCCAAATGTGTGTTTTTATTAGAGACCTAGCTCTAAGGAGTATGCAGTTTTCATATTTTTTTATAAAATCATTCCACATATTCATCTGGATATTCTCTACATATCTGTTAAGTCTCGGTAAAATATTTCCATGTATTATAGTTCCACATATTTTTTTTGTGTAGGCCAAAACTAAACATATATCTGGAAATTTCTATACATACATAGTTTGCATCTTACACAAAATTTAGGCACATAGTGAGAATCCATATGTACGTTTTGTAAAGATTTAAATTTTGAAAATCACAAATTTGTGTTTTATTAAAACCTTTATCGAAGGAGTCATGGACCTATTTGTGTTTTCCGTTGCTATATATAATTAGTTTGGACAACTTTTTATTTTGTGTAGTATCAGTCATCACATTAGGTTGTACTAGTTGACATATGTGCATGCATGCAGTAAATAATTGAAAAAGCGCACACCATTTGGCAAGACCAAGATAATAAAGTTCTCTGATATTGCATTTTTTTTGCAACTAAGTTCATGTGTTGGCTGCCTAATGTCAAAATTCTTGGATAATCGCTTTATTTTTGTGATAGAATAATCATATACATATTGTATTACTTTGTCTGATCATTTAACTTCTATGAGAATTCTTGCTTTACACCAACATTTTCTATTTATATTAACATAATAGTTAGCCTTAATAATTTCATCCATTCTTTGTATAGGTGCCAGCCTTGTTGTATATCAAACATTTCTTTATCCTCGGATTGTGAGAGTTTTTGGACCGCTCAATACTGGTCGTGTTGCAACCGTGAGTTCAAAAGTCAGATATCATGGCTTTTCCAATGAAAGCTCACTTTTCAACTAAATTTTGATCCATATTGTGCAGGGTCTATCTGTTGCGATTCTATTTACGTATGCACCAATCACGCATCTCTCAAGAACTTGGTCGTCAATAGCCGTAAATGTTGCATCTGTACTGAAAAATATTTTCAACGTGAGTGTCAAGATCCTACATTTATGTATACATACTTTTTTTTTCAATCTTTCGACTAGTGTGGTGTTTTTATTTGGTTTTCCTAGTTCTCGTGCGACTAGGATTTTAGTATGTGTCAATAAATTTCTATAAAGTATAACTTCACTTTAGTAACAAAAAATCTAGAAAAAGTGCAAACTGAGTGAATAAGCAGAAGTTGTACATTCACTAAACAAAAATGAAACATATTGGAATTGATTGAGACATAAGAAAATCTCAATCACATAAACTTAGACACAGCCTTTTTCATTTCAACAAGTGAGTTTTCTTTTTGTGTAGTTGCTCCTGTTGTTGTACAAATTTAACATGGTACAACACGTTTGTGTCAACATTTACTAACCTTGCCAATTTTGTACATACTTTAACAGGTTAGCATTGTTACATGTTGTTTCATTCTTCAGAATAATGCTGTGGTATGTGTCTTCACATTCTATTTAGATACTACTTTGAAAGAACTGGATTTCTTCCATCTTTTTGATTGTCTCTGTATGTGGGATTAACAGACTCAAGACCAGAGAGCAACTGCAAATGGCTTAGCCACGACTTTAATGTCCTTTTGCAAAGCATTCGCTCCAGCAGGAGCTGGCATTGTGTAAGTATAAATCCATGCGTTCTGATTTACTAGACTACTCGTTTTTCTAGAAACATAATCTCATAAGTACTCCTATGATGTTCAGAAGATTAACTTTCTTTTCGAGATTAAAACTGGGAAGAAACACATAAACAAGTGTATTTTATGAATTCAGTAAAATCCTAGCGTGTTAGTTATATGTTTCGTAAATGATGTTACTATTTAGTTCAAATCAAATAATAAATTGATTACACACAAAAGTACGCTATATGTGAAAGTAAATCGCCATATATATATTGGCTATTTCGTAATGCAGGTTTTCATGGGCGCAGAAACGCCAACACGCTTTCTTCTTTCCAGGTAATTGATGTGTAGAAGCAATGCCTTGTCACTTAAAAATAAAACAAACAACATTTTTAGTTTTCTCAACATGTGAGATTCAATACACTTTATATTTTTTGTTAAATGTAGGTGACCAGATGGTGTTCTTCTTTTTGGCGATTGTCGAGCTTGTGGGGCTCATATGGACATTCAAGCCGTTTCTTGCCGTGCCAGAACAATTTTCTTGAAATTAACACTCATGATTTGGTTTGTACGTGATATCATAAAGCTGTTAATCATGCCTGCTGGAGCTGCAGGACCAGCTCACGGATGAAATAATTTGACTAATAAACGGTGGAAAAAACATACGAACGAATTGCTTAGTCGTCAAACAAAGAAACAAACAACGAAGCTCATGCAAACTAGATTGATTATGATCGTAGTCACCGCGAAGCGTAAGTATGGCAGCCATGTTTGAATCTTTTTTCTTGGGTACATGCATCATCCATGCATGGCTTGTCATACTAATCGACAGAGCTATTGCTAATTAAGCTAAATTTGTCACGATCAGGAGCAGGTAGCAATATGCTCCCGTCGGTTACCATTGACAATGTGAGTAACTTGAGTGAGATCTGTGGCAGAAGTATGTATGCTTGTTTTATCGAGTAGTACCCTTATTAGAGCATCTTCACAGACTTCCAATATCGCTCCAAATAGGATATTAGGCGCGCCGACACGAAAAAGGCCCCAACAAAGTCTCCGGCAACCCCACACTACGTGCCTGGTCCGTAGACGGGGAAGTGGAAGTGCAAGAAGCCGCGGCAACCGATGCCACATCGGATACCAATAGGTGGGTACCACATGATATCGAATCATGCATTTCTTTTCTTCCCCATCGTCTTTTCCGTTCTCGTCTCCTGTCCCACCTTATTAGTTTACTAGCCGAACTGAATGCCGCTCCTCGGGTTGGAGGTTTGATGTCAGGGAGGAGGAAGAATATAGATCGTCAACGGATGGATGGGTCATTTGATGATATTGCAAGACTACTTCGCCGACGATCCAACACATGGGTCGAAGGAATTTTGGCGGCAATTTAGGATAAACAAGAATCTATTCATGCGCATTGGGATGAGCGTGCGGTAGTATGATGAATACTTCAAGTGAAAAAAATTCTTTACCGATATGGTCGGTTTTGTCTTCTATTCATTAATGCACCGCCGATCTGAAATGTCTTGCATATGGAGGTACTGCCAGTACACGCCTTCCTACGCATGTATGATTCCACATGCATCAAGACCATGTACCTGTGTAATACCCTGAATTTGCCACCATTATACAATTGTTTTTAACTTACAAATAATTAAAAGGAGTACGTTTTACCATAGCGGTATGGTAAGTGAGTTCGAATTTATAACTAAACCATTGTCAAGTTTCATGTATAACCATCTAGTATTTGTCATTAAAAAATAGATAAGGTGGAAAATGCTAGGCTTGGTACGAACCCTCTTGTACTAGTACTAGTCTGTAGACATATCCATCGATCAACAGGTTCTGGGCTAGCTTTGTTTTTGGTGTACGTCCAAAGACTTGGTTGTTAGACTAAACCAGGTGAGCGGCTGATAAGGAAATAACAGAGACCTCCTGCACCCAAACGCATCCTGCTCCCTAACCCTAGCAGCAAGCCGCCGCCGCACATCTGCAGCCCTTGCCTCCGCCTCTCGTTCTGCAAGTAGCTAGGCACCTCCGATGTCCGACCCTGCATGCGCCGTCGTGCGGCCATCAGCAGACGGTGGCACCTCTGGCCTGGCCCTTCCCCATCTTATCTTCCCGATGAACCTGAGGGCGAGAGGAACTTAGAGAGGCACAACCTGGAGGAGGAAGAAAGGAGAAGAGAAGGATCCGTTCGAGGACGTCAGCTATGCCGTCTTCATCCAGTCAACACCGTCTCGCGTCGAGGGTAATGCACGAAATCAATTGATTCTTGTAAGATTGATCTGATAGAATATGCGATCTTGAGATATAGTAACATCGTGTGGCTCAAGCACTTAATTCGTCATTTAATCGTTGAGGTTGAGGGCTCTCTTGGATACTCTGGAATTGGTAGATGCGAAATTTACTTGATCTGTGTAGTACAGTTCGGGCAAAGTGCTCTTACACCGTGCAAAATCTGCGAATAGGTCCACTAGTAAACTGTAGGTATCGTCCTTAGCTTTCCGTAGAGTGGTCATTTGCGTTTTTCTGATGAGTGGTTTGGAAACTATGGTCGTCGCGGTGCTGCTATGCTGTAACTAGTTTCAGATATGTGCAGTAATCTGCATCGGATACTAGCCATGTTTCTAGGTCGAATTACACTTATTTGCACAATATGTTGGGTAGACATAACTTCCTGTAGATGTACGTAATGATCTATTTTTCCTTGTTCCGAGTTATATGGTAATCTTTATACGAATAACACATGGTCTGTCCTGTTTGGACATGGTAACCTAAAAGCCTAAAACTGAGGGGTTAATCTTATTTATTTGAAAATTACCTTATAGACAAATTGTTAAAACATTGGTGTACATTCCAGAACATGTAAAGTTCTCATGTTTGAATCTGAGAGCTTGAGATTAGGATAAAACCTTATGGAACATCGAGAGGTGGATGATGGCGTATAGGCTTATGTTCATTCCTTGTGATGCTTTCGGATGCAATGTTTGTGATCTCTATATTCTTGCTTAGTAGGTGACTGTGCTTTGACTTGTCGTTTGAGTTGTGAGGTCACTCCATCGGGCGGTAAAAGGCAAGTGCATGTGGGATGGTAATCACAGTGTGATCTCCCATCCCCAACTATTCCCTTATCACTAAATATGCATTCTTTGTGGTTGTGATTATTTAGTCCCTTGTGTTGATATGTTGAATTTCCAAGCCTTTTGTGCTCATGATAAATTCTGGTGATTGTTATTGGATAGCTAAGTGTGCCATAGAGGGGTATCATCCTCGGTTCCGAGTTTTAAGATAAAATGGAATAAACATGTCAATGTTAATGGATAGCATTTACTGAGACCTTCAATGATGGGTTGCAATCCACATTGGAGGCACTCTCCAAATTTGGAGTGAGTAGATGTCGACGGGCATCTACTCGGCTATACCGGTAAAAGTAATGAGATGAGATGCTAGCAATAGAAACCTTGAGACCTTCAATGACGGGTTGCGATCCGCATTGGAGGCACCCTCCACAAGTTGGAGTGAGTGGATGCCGACGGGTATCACTCAAACTTTACCGGTATCAGCAATGATGGGATGAAAGAAAACATTAATGAAATGAGATGAAAGTGAACATGTGCTATGAAAAGACTTTTACTTATGACGACAACATCCTTATTGTGTTACGTTGAATTGTAGTGAGTGACACATGCCTTGGCTAAGCTTTCCACTACAATAACCAGTCGTCGTTTTGTGAGTTTGGCTTGTTTGCTGACGTGAAGAGAATTGTGTGGGAGATATTTGTGAGATTGGCTTGTTTCCTAACGCGAAGAGAATTGTGTGGGAGATATTTGTGAGACCATGAGTGATGTGTCATGTGTGCTTCTCTATATGCTGAAAGTTTAATTATTCGGGAGTGATTTGCAGGTTTACGTAATGAACTTCTCATGATTAATTATTCCGACGAATATCTATTACGAGTAAACCCGGAAGCTACTATCATTGGAGGCTAACCAAGCAATTGTGATTTCGTAGTGATCAAAACAGCTATGTTTGTTTGATAGAACCGGTGTGCCCCTTGTTATGTTGTTAAGAGTCGGATTATTCTATATAAATAACTAGTTGTGTAGGAAGTAAAGATAATTGATATTTGGTTATCTTCCTTAACTTGAGATGTGGAATTACTCTGTTTCTTTACCATACCTCTGTGCTTGTTGAGCTGGTGAGCTCACCCTTGTTGTCACCAAACTTTTCAGGTGTTCGGCGAAGTTGGCATGCATGGGCTTGGGAGTAGAACATTCTTCTTTATCACGGACACACACCTGCCATTATTTTTAGCATCGCTTTCCAAAATTGTTAGAAGATTCAGTCTACAATATATAATTTTAGATTGTTAAGCCTTGTACTCGTAGTATGGATTTGTTGAGTGTTTATGTTAACAAAAGTTATTTGGAGCTCAAACAGTTAATTACTTTAAGCAATGATGTGTTGGTTGTTCCCATGTATTTTGACAAACCTTTGTTACATTTATATTCGAAACTTTGCCATTATATTTGGAAATTTAGGATCAAAATTGCTATGCAAATGAATGTGGTAGCATTCTGGTCTTAGATTTAGACCGGGGTGTTACAACCTGTTTTGCAGGACGATGGTGGCAGTGTTTGACCAATCTATTTGAGACCACCAAATGAAACTGACACAACTCTGATCATGGCACAAAAAACGCAGCTAGATAATTTCTTCTGATGTTTGGAAGCATCGATTATATGCATTGGATATGAAAAAGTCTATTCACTTGGCAAGGTGTTTATAAAGCTCATATTGGAGAGTGCAATGTCCGAGTCTTTGTACGCCTAGGTTGCCTAGGGTTTCCTTCTCCTTGTACGTGAAGTATTGATTTCATAGAGTAATTTTTGAAATGCTTGGTGCAGCACGGCAGGTACTCGGTGGAGTAGTTTCTAAAAGAAGGCCACCAGCTGGGAGAGTCGCATGGGCTATAAGGTGCAGATTCATAAGATTCTGGGCTAAACCCACTTATTTTCGACAAGTCGAAAACCCTTCTATGAGGGGATGACACCATGATCTAACCCGCCAGCTGTCTCTCGGCTACTGGTGAGAGTGCTCACCTTTGTAAGGTCTGTCCTATCCGCCAAGGGGTGTGGAAAACGGCAAGTGCTAGACTCGGCCTCCTTCGCCTTTAGTCGTTCTGTCATCTACAAGCAGTAACAAATGGTAATGATAAGAGCTTTTCCTCGACTCCGTCGACCATCAAGGCTTGGCTGCGTGTATAGGTGCTACTCCCTTCATTTTTTAATATAAGATGTTTTAGGTGTTGCTCATGTTATGTAGATACATATTAAATTGAGTGAATATACACACTAAAATATGTCTACATACATTTGTCCACATATGCTAAAACATGTTATATTAAAAACATAGGTAGTAGATGATAGTCTTCCATTTGTTTTCTCCATGGAAGAGCTTGCGGGTCTCGTGTGGACAGTCAAGCCAATGCATATGTATTTTTCTATACATACTCTCTCCGTTCATAAAAGGATGTCTTAACCTAACCCAAATTTATATTTATCTAGACACATCTAGATAAATACAAATTTAGCTTAGGTTGAGACATCCTTTTGTGAACGGAGAGAGTACATGCTATCGAATTTGCACAACTAAACTTTATCTCGTGTACTACTCAATCATGCGGAGAAGCCTTGAAAATAGAAAACGAGTATTGTTTAAGTGAAAACAGAAAATAAGTGTTAGTTAGCCAACAGAAAACAGAAAAACGTTGGTAATAGATACATACGATAAGATTATGCCGTGTCATCCACTGCCTAAGTATCACAAGCATCAAGCATGTTCGATTTTTTTTCGTACATGCCTGATGCATGCATGTGCCTAGCTCATCATCATCGAAGAGCTAATTAAGCTAAATTAATTTGTTCTGATGTGCAAAAGGGCAGCGAGCACATCTTGTACGCATTCGTTGGTGGCCGTTAACAACAATCGTAGAGTATCTCAGATAAGAGATCTCTGTCAGATGTATGCATTTTTTTCCGCGCATGTTGTCATGGATAAAAGACGACGCATGCAGTGATGGCAAGGGGGATTTCATGCTATGGAATATCTATAGGAGTAGACAACCTACGGATGGTCCGCCGGCAATTTGACGTTTTGCTCCTTGCTACAAGTACGCACCCTTGGAGTGCCGCGGGTGGTTGTATGGTATTTTTTTTCCTATATTGAGGCACATGTATATATGCATGGAATCTATTGCATTAATTTCTAAAATAAAACTATTCAACAATATTTATCCCCTACACCGTTAATCGACGAGACATTCAAAACTAAATCACATGTTGTTACGTTTTGAGGATATTTTTTCGTTAGACCAATTGTGAGAGTATGATACCATAGTTGCCAGGTTAGAATGAAACAGTTGCCACGATATTTATGTAGGGTTACGCGCATGGAAAACAAAAAAAACTCGCCTTGAATGTAACAGACAAGATCTATCTATGAAGGTATAAACAAAAAAAAGAACAAATCTAGATTTGGATCTGGTTTGAGATCTAGATTCATACCAACACCGTGTAGTGGAAGTAGATGTTAATGAAGCCTCTTGCAAATCCTCGCGGCTAAACCTAGCAGTGAGGATGTCGCCGATTCCCTGCTCCAAACTATGTCAGCGTCCTGCTCAAATATGATCAAAAGTATAATCCCTCTGAGAGTTCGCACGCGTACGTCTCCTCCAGTTCAGCAGAATTTCGTCGTTCATGACTAAGTATCTACCATAACAAGTAGGATAGAGATCCCAACACATGAGAGAGATAGATAGATCTAATGGAGAGGACAACTCAAAAACTCATTGCGGGGGAGGGGGGGTGCCTCTCCCATCCTTTATATAGGAGGGAGGGGAGCAATACTTGAAAGAGGGGCTCCCCCAATCCAATGCCCCCCTATGGCCTTGGGCCCAGTCGAGCTAGGGTTTAGGGAGGGGCGCCTCCCCTCCTTGACCTAGCCGTCGGCCCCCACTCCCTTGCCTTGGGGCAAGGCAAGTGGGGCGACTGCCCCTTATGGGCCTTATAGTCCATTTGGCGCCCCCCACTTGGGTTGAACCAAGTGGGTAGCCCATGAGACTCCCCACAATTTTTTAGAACCTTCTAGAAGCTTCCAAAACTGTTCAGAACCTTCCAGTGCTCATTAGGGTTCACCGGGACCATCCCGGTACTCCGTAACTCTTGATGTCAATAGAAACTATTTCTATGACTCCGGAACAAATTATGTACGCTTATTTCATTCTTGGAACACTTCCAAAATCTCTCCAAAAATATTTTGATCACCCAGAAACTATCTCATATTCTAATCCATCAACTTGTTCAACTAACTGAAGTATACTTAAGCTTGTGTCCCTATAGGTTCGGTAACAAGTGGGCATGACCTAGAACACTTTTCGGTTAATAACCAATAGAGGAGCCGTGGATGCTCATATTGATTCCCACAGTTATGCGAATGAGTTTGAGTGAACATGTTGGTTCCTGTGCATGGTTCCCGTTGCTTCATGATACTAAACAAAACCCGAGGTGAGATCTTACGATATATGTGTGAAGCAACTCTTAATTATCTTGTTATCTGTGTTAGTGGTTTGTTTTGTTTCTCGTTACCGTATTCTGGTATCCCATGATTTACATCATGTCGTGTCTGTGCAAACGATGATGGATACAGTCATACCGAGTGGACCAGGTTGTATCTCTCCATTATCGAAGGAGCGATTCCCAGTCTTAGATCATTAAGTACAATACTCATTTTCCGAGCTACCCAGAAGCGGCCATTACTGTGTGACGTTAGACAAAATAGAAGTAACCTTTCCAGTGTGTATACACCTAACCCCCTCATGGTCCAAGCACATGTATGCACGATACTTGTATGTGATATTACTAACAATACTGTGACGATATTAAACGGGTTGGGTCTGTCCAGCCAACATTGTCTACAACCAATGTGCTCCCGTTGTTGTCGGAAAACATCATACCCATGACCAGAAAGATAGGACCATCATACAACCAATGAGTTAGTTTTTAGAGACAAGACTAGGACATTACTTGGTGTTTATTATACACAACATTTATAGCATAGAATAAAACACATCAACACGTGCATATGGGTTTTCCTTCTGAAACCTCCTTCAGAAATTGCCTTAAAGGCATATCTCCAACAGTTTATGAATAGTACCAAATAACCTTTTTACATGTTTCCGACATTGTGATGGTATGCAAAGTTATGGAGCCAGTTTTTGAAGTGTTTTTCAATCTAACAGATGATATCATTCAAAAAATGTAGGATCAAATCTTGTATCGATTTAGAATGATATACAAGGAAACCGACAACCAAGGTATTTTACTGTGAAAATTTAATAGTGCATAACATGGCAACTATGTGACAACAATTTGACAAACTAACGAAAAAGTTGTCGAACATGTCAATATGGGATCTAGTTTCGTTGTTCCCGTTGCGACTAAGCCAATTATAAAATGGAACGTCGGTTGGATTAGTCATTGAAGAGATAAACTTTAAAAGTTTACTTCTCATATTCCTCTTGTTTCCCTTCTCATATTCCTCTACGAGATGCGCCAAGACCATATGCTCTACATCATTGTCAGAGAGCATCTCCTTAATCTTTGAATCATCTGATTTGGAGGACAACGACGACAAACTCCAGTCCATCTGATAATGCATATTGCTTAAATCAGACTAGAAATCGAGCAATTTCTAAACATAAAACAACTGAAACGACGACCTATTCGATGAGGAAACCTACCTTCTTATCCACCGATTGTCGGATCCGTGCAGTGCGAGCTCTCCACCCACGACGGACCTCAAATCGGCGCCTCCGATGGCCGCGGGAATGCGATGAGGACTCCGCTGCTTAGAAACGCCCGGAGCAGCCTCTCTCAGCCCCAACTCGCCCTCCGGCCGAGCTCCGCGCCAGATCCATGGAGACAAAGGTGGTGCACACAGAAGGGATACGCCACCTCTGGGGCCGAAACGAGGTGGAAACGAAGCGTCGGGAGGCGACGAACCTTTTCGGAAGCAAGGGGCAGCGAAGTGTGGCGGTGCAGCGGAAGGGAGGGCTCGGGCTGAATGTTCAGCTCGCGGGTTCTCTCTCCAGAATCGTGGGTACGGGAAAATGGACGCGGAAACCACACATTTGGAAAACATGGGGAAATATCCCGCTCCCCTGATTTTTTTTCCGGGGTGGCCAGATTTGGGGATTTGGTTGGGCCATTTCTTCGCCCCCGAACCAAAAATACATGTTATTTTCCGGATCTGCTAGAGATGCTCTTAGCCCGAGAGGCTGTATTGGACCTTCAAATCGAAACCTCCTGCCGCTCACCTTTATTCGTCCTGTAATCTGACTCCTTAGTGAAAATATCTTATTTTATTCTTAAATGGTAGAGAAAATCATATATGCGTTTCATGCAAAGTTGTGGTTGAATAAATTTTGAGCACTTAAATTAGCTTTAAATTCTCGATCTTGATTTTTCTTCAAACTACAAATCGACAGTTTTTCTCACTAAACTTTGAAGATACGTAGCTGTCCTAACAAGTACATCCAAGAATCTCTAGACATTATTTGAATATTCTATACTGCCTTTCTAATTTCTTGAAATGAAGGGATCACATGTGCTCGGATGCCATATTGCCATTATACCTTCTCCGTACTTTGTTTTAAAGGGTGTCGTGAATTAATTACTCCCTCCATATCTAAATATAAACTTTTTAGCTTTTTTTTTTCGTACTTTGTTTTTGATTCACTCGTTTCAGTCTGTACTTAGTTTACATTTTTTCAAGGTAGCAGGCATATCAAGGTTCAGAGAAGAAGAGCCAAGCTGCCAAAAATACAACGCGGGCTGGCACAAACGTCAAGCGCGCACCGACACTGCAAAGCAGCTACCACTCAGCACAACACAACTACTCTCCAAACCTCCACAGCTCCGCCTCTAGAAGGTAACCTCTAAAGAGCCTCGTTGTCCTCCAAATTTCGCCTTCCTCCTTGATGCTCTCAAGTAAAGCCACCATAGATGGGGAGGCGTGGTTGAAGATGATGTCATTACGATGACTCCACAAACACCAACAAACAAGCACGACCGCCGTACACAGGTCGCGCACGTCTCGCCTCGCTCCCTGGCGCGAAGCTACCCACTCCACCAAAGAGCCGTCGAGATCCGTGATCCAGCCCTCGAGCTGCCAACTGTGGAGACATGCCACCCACACTGAGCGAGCCAACACGCAACCGGTCAACATGTGGTCGATGGCCTCTCCCTCCTTATCACAAAAAGGGTACCTCTCCGGACGCGGAACACCACGTCTCGCCAGAAGATGTGCCGTCCAGCAGCGTTTCATTGAAGTGACCAATACATCTTATAATTTGCATTGGAGGGAGTACATAACAGTGTCACTAGTCCAATGAAATAGTCAGATTTGACACGGAGGCTGGCATTCTGCCACACACAAAAAAAACACAACTCCCTACATCCTAATCGTGCAAGACCATAAAAGCGACATATTCAAATCACTTTCTATCGAGTGATATGAAAGTTACTAGAGAATATATGTTGTGGTATGCTATTCCGATAAACGTTCTACATGAAACATGCTCGAAAGAGAGTAACTATTACAACCAAGTATGATGTACACTATGCAAAAAACTTTCATTGAGGAGCAAGCGACGCTAATGCGGGCTGAGCTGAGTGACTTGGTGGCGTCCAAGCTCGAGGAGATGGTCGCGGCTCAGCTCGCGATGAAGGATTCTGTGAGTGGCTTGTTGGAGCGTTTTGGGAGTTTTTTTGAGCACGCTGAGGCTGCTCTAGAAAGGCTTTCCATGGCGCCGACTGAGGTTCTGTTGACTCCAGCGCCACCGCCGACTACTGGGGTCAACAATGGCTGCTTGGATGGTGGCCTCGAGCTGTATGGTTGTTTCTCCCCAAAGGAAACGACCAACTCTGAGTCGATTCTCGCCCTTGTTTCGGAGTGCGTCACTATGCAGGATATGCCCAGCCTTCAGGAGCGGGTGGGTGTTGACATACCCATCCACGAGGAGCAGAGTGCGAGGGAGTTGGTCCTGGTTAATGATGAAGGTCCACAGGAGAGGGTCTTGCCGGGTTCAGTTGGAGAGCTCTCCCATGAGCACTCTACTCTGCAGACCGATCAGGGTGAGCAGGAGGCCGAGCAGCAGATCAAGAAGGACATCCTCTCACCGGTGCAGGCAGGATCTGGACAAATTGACTTGTCAGACTTCCTCGCACGGATCTCGACGCCGCTCAGAACTCTATTCTGGGCACGCCGGCCTCGACGTTGGTCCACGAGAAGGAGGTAGAGGCGCCGTCGGCGCGGAGGAGCATCAGGTTCGCCGAGCTGCACCCTAAGGGTGCCAACATGGAGCAGCTAGCCAAGGAGGCCGTGGCGCGCCGTCTCGACTCGTTGCCTGAGGTGGCCACCCTTTCGGAGCGACGCCGACAGGAGTATTTTGCCCTCTTAGGTGGTCCATCTCAGACAACGCAGCGGTGGCCATCGACGACCTTGTCCTTTCCATGAAGAAGACCAAGAAGAAGAAGACGCCAGGGACCGAGATGGAGCGGATGATTCCGCCGGAGGTGGCCTAAATGCCGGAGTTTCTGATGCCTGGGCGCTCCTCCACGCGGGGGATATGGAAGGGGAGGGATAGGAGAACTTTTCGCAGTGCGGTGATCTCACCTACGGAGGTGGTGGCTTTGGTGTGGGAAGAGTTGGCGTTGCGGACTTTTGCCCACACGTTTGATCCTGGAGACTAGTTTTCTGTTTTGTTTTTGTAAAGGGATTTTCCCCTGTCTCAAAATTCTGTACATAAACATCTATTCTATCTAATCGGATGGCGGATACGACCGCTTTTAACCTCAAAAAAAAAATATCTCTCTCAGAAAGATTCCTGAACCAAGTACATCGTGCAAAACCAGTGGACATGCGACGATCAGAGTATTGTTTGGGATAAAAGGACTTGAGCGACAGACATGATGCCACGCACGCAGGTCGATTGGGATTTTAGTTGAAACGACATCAGAGAGTAGTTCCAGTTACAAGCTTACAATATATACATGTGTCGATCAACTTGTACGCAAGGCTATAAACCAAGGCACGCAGGAGCTGAGCCGCCAGTGAACCTGGAAGTTAAGGACAGACTGAGAAGGATCGATGGCCAGCAGCAAGGCAACAGCGCCGTTGCTGGAGAAGAAGGCGGCAGTGTACCATGAGGGGTGCCCGGGCTGCGCCGTGGACCGAAGGAAGGCGCTGAACCTCGGCGTCCCCTACAAGGAGTTCTTCCACATCTGGGTCATCATCCTCGTCTCAAGTATGTACTATGTAGCTACTAATAGTTGCTTCTGCGTCATATATACCTCTCTGCTTGCTCTCTGTGCTGAAACTTGATGAGGCCAGGTGATGTGAATCAGAGCATTCTGATCTGTGTGGCACTTTGCTTCTTAAAACCTGCTGGTTAATTTCAGTTATCCGTGCTAGAACTAAGAGGAGCTTCAGTTCATTCATTGTCCGCTCAGTTAGTTTCTACACTGTCATTATGCATGTTTGCAGCTACCCTTGTTTTTTCCGATTATATTGATGCATGTTGTATCTACCTTCGTTCTATTTTTGCGCTACCTTATAATTTGAGTCATGATGTAAAAGCTGTATTTTTTACTCTTTGCCCTTGTCATTATAGGTTTGCCAATATCATCGTTATTCCCCTTCTTGTATTTCATGGTACGTGCATCTAAATCTAAGAGAAAAGTATAGTGCTTATGTAATTCTGTGCGTTCATCGTTTGGTTTTTGTCAAGACAATAACGAACCTTTGGATTTCGAAAATATATAGTATGTGCTAGTTTTTTCTTAACTATGTATATAGCTTGTGCCTACTTTGCATCTCGATGGGTCATGCTGCTAGCTGTTAGTTTTCCAAGTTTGTTGAATGGTGTTATGCGAGCGGGTTACTGACTTTTTTTAAACCTATACAACGTTGTTTAGACACTTTTATTGGAAATGATATGTTCAGCTGTCCTGTAGTTCTTAGTCTTTGCAATGTTTGCTCAACATTTTCCATAATCATACATAACCTCCGAAAAATATTGTGTGAATCCCTTCTTATTAAACAGATTCGAGACTTGCATGTTGCCAAAACAGTAGAGGACATTGGATTTTATGCTGGGTTTGTAGGTAAGAACCTTCCAAACTATTGGAATTCTTAGTTCTTAAGTGTTATATTTACAGATACTTACAAATGGTGTGTACATTCAATCCTCTGAAAAGAATGGTCAGTGGCATATTGTAATCTTTGCAGGTGCCTCCTATATGCTTGGTAGAGCTTTAACCTCTACCGCTTGGGGGATGGTAGCAGACCGTATTGGGAGAAAGCCAGTAATTGTGTTAGGAATTTTCTCCGCGTTAGTACTCTTGTTCTATGTTTACACACAAAAATGAGTGTAGCTGCGAGCAACATGGTGTTTTTTACTATATCTTGTGACACAACTCTAACTCATGGTATGATGTTTATAAAATCTCAGGTTTCTATTCAATATTTTGTTCGGATTAAGTGTTCATTACTGGATGGCCATATCTACACGATTTCTTATTGGTTCTTTGAATGGTCTACTTGGCCCTATAAGAGTATGTCAGTTTAGTGATCTAAACGTTTGATTGGTATTTGAACAAGTTATGGTTATTGACTCGCAGTTGATCCTTGCAGGCTTATGCGATTGAAGTTTGCCGACCAGAGCACCAAGCTATTGCATTGTCACTTGTAAATTACAAACTTACACATACCAAACATTTCTCGGTCTACCCTAACACTAAAACTTAGACCATGACGCTCAAATTTCTATATGATTAGGTTAGCACCGCATGGGCAGTAGGTCTCATTGTTGGACCAACTATTGGCGGATATCTTGCACAGGTATTTATAAAAGTTGTACTAATGCAAAATTTATTGTATCATATATTAATGAATTAATCTTGTCGGTATTTTTCTCTCATTTGGTAGCCAGCTGAAAAATATCCAAAACAATTTCATGTCAACTCATTATTCGGAAGGTATACTTCTACTGTGAATTTAGTTGTACTAGATAAGTGAGGCCCCTTCATCTTACTAACTATTGAATGTGTTTTAGGTTTCCATATTTCTTACCTTGTTTGTGTATATCGGGCTTCTGCTTCGTTGTTCTGATAAGCTGCATTTGGCTCCGGTATGTGCAGCTAATCAGCATTGCTTATATTGATATAGAATAGACATGGTGTACGCTAATATATGTGGCTGCTTCATTATAGACTCATTTTATGATTCAAAATCAACTTTAAAACATTGCAAATGGAAACTACAACACAAACCCCTAATTCAGACGGCTCGGAGATCCCACCGGAGACAAATAACTCTACGGTGTGTGTTAGGGAGGTCATTGATGCCCTTTTCCTTAACACTTAGGAAATTATCCATCGGCAAAACGACTATAATAGATGGCTCTATGTTAAAACCCGCGTGTGATTAACCTTAATCTAGATTCTCACAATGAACCATTTGCGATAACTATCTCACAATGAATCTAAGGAGCACATAGATATCCTTATGGTCTCCTTCCACCTTAGGTAACTTGTCACACTCAATAAACAAAGCAAAACACAACACAATCAAAATTATCATGCAATCATCACAAAGAAGGACCAGTGGTTCATTTAATACCAACAAGAGTAAAATGATAAATTCTATATTGCAATATTGATATATGTACAAATAGCTGATCATTTTATTCTCCATGTTTTTTTATTTCTTCATTACGTAGCCGAAGAAATGCAAAGTCTCTATGTCGCTCTTCTTTTGCTTGGTATATGTTTCTTTGTTTGTGTTATTGACTGAGACTCTTGTATCACTTTTGTTCGTCTGTACAACTGTTTACTCGGGTCCCTCTTCATTTCCTTGACTACCTTGAGGCCACGACAAGGCTTTTTAACTCTACCAAAAATTGTGTGTATATAGATAGAGAAACTAAATATTACCAGACAAAAGTTGAGTACATAGATCCAACGGGTCTCGCCAGGTCAAAAAATCCAAACTTGTGACCCAAAGGGCACGACGAAGTAGTAATACCTTGTACATTTTCACCAAAATAAAGCATCACCATTAGGGTATTTTAGTCACACCGCACCATACAGCGTGTCCGAAATAGATTGCTTAATTAGTGGACCAAAATATTTAGATTAGAAGTAAATTAGGCCAAACTATTTATGTAAGAAACAATTCATACTTGGAAATAAGGACACTGTGTAAGATGTAGGGATTTGCATATACTACAAAATATAATGATTAACATCAGTGACAACACAATTATTGGGCCATAGACCTTAACTTGCGCTAAATAAAATAGGATGTCTTAGTGGGCATAATGTGTTATGGCTTCCTAGTTCTTCATTATCACATCATGCAAAATGAAGACACCCATTAACGTATAGCAATTTCTTATCACCATTGAACAAATAGATGTCATCCATAGGGTAAAAGCACTACTAAGTCCAATCTTATATCTCATTTGCCGAATTCGCCAAAATGACGATTACTTAATAAGTTCACTACTAATAATGATCAACAAGTAAGCATCACAATAATTATCAAGATACAAATACCAGATAAGAGGGTGGTGCTCGTGGTGTCAAAGAGGAGGACAGAGGGCACCTCAAAGGTTGTGGCACCGAGACTTCTCTCATGTTGTGTTAAGTTCGGGCCCTCCTCTCCTCCTCTGAGGTTTCTTGGACAACTCCTAGTTGACCTCCTTCCAACAACGGGGGAGGGCACAACCCGATAATTTTTCTTCAAACGACAATGGAAGCGTTAGAGTTGTGCTATAATAGGAGGTGTGTGGTTAGGAATAAGGAAGAGGGGCGATGTAGTAGAACGTAAGAAAAGAGCAAAAACTTTGGTTTTAACCCACGTTCCAACTTATGGGGCCGGAGAGCACAGTCGTAGGAGGTTCGACAAATGAAGGGCTTGCTTTGCTTACAGAATCATGGCCCTCAGAGGGAGTCGATTGGCAAAGTAAAGACTACAGTTCTATTGAAAACATTATGTAACAGTACGACTTACCCATGCATCTCGTAGACAAAACCATCGGTGAAGCTTTCATGTACGTCTTTTGAGGTAAACCGCGTGTAATTGCCCCTATTTAAGTAAGGTTCATGAGAACGTCTGGGTTAGATCAACCATCGGGTATAGAAGTGTTTGTACCGGTGAGCATACAAAGTGTTTATTAAGAATTTGCTAGTTGACACTGGCAAAATATTAAGACAAAATTATGATTTATCATTTCTTACTCACAATTTTTATCACCCACATCTATGAGTTTACGTTGTGTTCAGACAAATGATCAGACCGTATAACTTAAGACTTAAT
This sequence comes from Poa pratensis, assembly GCA_947311845.1. Classification (NCBI taxonomy): domain Eukaryota; kingdom Viridiplantae; phylum Streptophyta; class Magnoliopsida; order Poales; family Poaceae; genus Poa; species Poa pratensis. Next base: position 13,059,951 of record CAMZMU010000045.1, read on the forward strand.
TTTATTATACTTATTTTCACTAGTAGAGCAATTCCCTGGGAGAATTTGCATGTGGCATCTTCACTTGATCAAGTCCTAATATGCTGTAACCTTACAATATCAATAGTGAATAGTAGAGTTTACCATGTGTTTTATACACACAATAACTAACTATCAATCTGTAACAACTTAATTGGCACGCTGCATAACCACCAAAATAACATCAAGTATTTTCTATTTTAAGGGAATGACGGACTATACTACTTATCACTTATTTTACAAATTCCTATTTTCTATAGTAATTTTCCCTAAAAAAACTGCATGCTCCAGCTCCTTCCGAAGGTAGAAAAAGAACTCACTCGACTGGGTCCTAATATGTTGCACTATAAATATTAGCAATGAATACCAAGGCATGCCATGCATTTTATGTTCTACTTTGTTCTTAAGAACTTTTTTAAAATAAATTTCAGGAGACGCTGCATAACCACAAAACCAAGAAAACGAAAGACGATCAAGCGAGTGAATCTTTAATTTCACATTTTTCTGATCCAGAGAAGGTTATTGAGGACAGTAATTATATTTCAACTAAGGATAAGAACTTACTGAAGAATTGGCCATTGATGTCTTCTATTATTCTCTTTTGCATCGTGTGCTTTGATGATATGGCATACACTGAGGTATTTATTAATTGTTTTTATCATTTACTTTATTACTTAAAGATATCAAAATTCATATCTAGAGTGGATGTTTCAGTTTAAAAATATGGTATAGTTCTTCTAAAGCACGTCATTTTATCGTGAAAGACATGATAATGGCCCCATTGTTTCCTTTGTTATAACTACTAGTAGTCCATTATAGTAAGCAAAGAGTGAAAACATGTATGCTTGTGTTGCCTAAGTCAAACAAATTGTCTATAAAGTATACATCTATTACTTGAATCTGATGTACGTGATTTTCTCCACATAAGTACTTATTGATCAAATGCAAACCTTGAGACTATCTTTGCGCCACTCAAAATTTATTTATAATAAAATTTGAGCTTTTATCACCTTACCTATGATGCTTTGGATTACATATTATAGATTTTCTCTTTATGGGCTGAAAGTGATCGAAAGTACGGTGGACTAAGTTTTACGTCTGAGGATGTTGGTCAAGTTCTTGCAATTTCAGGTACAAACATTGGCTCTCTATTCTAATGGCGGTATGCCTATGGTTTTGATTCGAGGCTCCTTACATTCTAGAATTTAAAGTAAAAGAAACATATTTTGAAGTTTCATAAATATTTGAACAGCCCCACTGATGATCAATATGTGCTCCACATATGTGCAAAATTTTGGTAACAAATATTTCCATTCTCGGCTAGAAAGATATAAATGTGTGGATCCATAATACCAAATAACACATATTACAGATCCAAATATTTGTATTTTTGTGTAGGCACAAATAAAAAAATATATGTATGTATTTTTGTAGGTAAATAATGAGAATCTATTTTTACTTCTCAAAAATCACAATTTCTTAAAATCCCAAATGTGTATGTATTAAGTACCTAGCTCTAAAGAGTTTGTAAGTTTCATATTTGCTTTCGTTTAGAACGCAAGGACGTAATGCAACGTAAGTTCGTCTCCAAAACTCACAACTGTACAGTCTCAGTTGATACAATCATAATTATGTAATAATGTATTGTGATAAAATATGAACTGGCAAATTGCAGAAACTTTTATGGACTGTTTTCGAGAGATGTTTTTCTACCATGAGAATTGTGAAAACATATTTGTGCAATCGTCCCCGGCGCCTTCGCCTTGGTCGCCTTCACCTTGGGATGTTTGGTGCGCCCGATGGCGCCATGGCTACGAGGCGGGAGGGAGAGGGAGGCGTGGCGGGAGAAATGAAATTGGGTCGGGAGGGGGAAGTGGGAAAATGGGTTTTTGAGATTTTGGTTGTGTCGATGACACGGATGGCCCACCCGTCGTGGCGTCACGCGAAGTTTTGTCTGGCGCGCCCAAACGACCCCCGACAGGGATGGCGTGGGCTGGGCGTGCCAGACAAGATATTGGGTGCGCCGGACGTAACGTCGCTATTGGCAATGCGAGTGGGCGAGAAATTATGTTCGGTGTGCCCAATAAAGTTATTGGCGCTGCGAGTGGAGATGCTCTTAACTTGGACACCGGGACATTTTTGTCCTGGGTCCGCCCCTGCATGTATACATCTATATGTGCTCTACATATCTATAAATCTTTGTAACAAATATTTCTATGCATTATTGATCCACATATTTGTGTTTTTTGTGTAGGCCATAACTCAACATATATCTAGAAATTTTTATACGTACAAAGTTTGCATCTACTAAAATAAAATATAGGTACATAGTGAGAATTTATATGCAGTTTCCAAATAAATTTCTTAAATTCTGAAAATCCCAGTGTGTGTTTTTATTAAAACCTCTTTTTACCCAAATAGTCCTGGATCTATTTGGATTTCCGTATATATAATTAACTTTTCCAACTTCCTATTCGTTATTATGTCATTGGGTGCCTTTTTATTGTACTAGTTGACATATATATGTAAATACAGTAAATTATTGAGAAACCAAACAGCGCACACCATTTAGCAAGATCAAGATAATAAAGTTCTCGGAGCTTGCATACATTTGTTTACAAATTTACTAATGTGTTATTCCTAATGTTGGAATGTTTGGATACAATTTTATTTTGTGGTAGAATGGAATAAGGCATATGTTGTATCAACTTTCCCTAATCATTTTTGCACCAATATTTTCTAACTTGGTATTAGAAAAATAATTGGCCTTAATAATTTCACCCGTTCTTTGTATAGGTGCCAGCATTATTGTATATCAAACATTTCTTTATCCTCGTATTGTGAGAGTTCTGGGACCGGTCAATACTTCTCGTGTTGCAGCTGTGAGTTGAAGTCAGAATTCATGATTTTTCTTGTGAAAGTTCACTTTTATTTTAAAGCAACTAAATTTCGATTCATACTAATTCTGCAGAGTCTATCTATCGTGCTTCTATTTACGTATGCACCAATTACGCATCTCTCAAGACCTTGGTCGTCAATAGCAGTAAATGTTGCATCCATGCTTAAAAATGTTTTTGTCGTGAGTGTCCATATCCTAAATTTGTGTATACATACTTTTTATTTTTATCTTTGCACTCGACTAATGAGGTGCTTTTATTTGCTTTTGCTGGTTTTCAGACGACTTAGATTTTATTAAGTCTCAATCAATTTCTAAAAAGTATAACTTCAGTTTAGTAAAAAGAAAAGAAAATCGAGAAAATTGCAAACTGAGTGAATAAGTGCAAGTTGTACTTTCCACTAAACAGAAGTGGCACCTTTTGGAAATGATTGAGACATAAGAAAATCGCAATCACCTAGACTTGGACAGACCCTTTTTCATTTAAACATCTGCATTTTTTTTAGTTGCTACTGTTGTCATACAAGATTAACATGGTACACTATTTTTGTTTGGGCATTCTTACTAACCTTGTCAATTTTCACATACTTAACCAGATTAGCATTGTCACATGTTGTTTCATTCTCCAGAATAATTCAGTGGTATGTGTCCTCATATTCTATTGAGATACTACTTTAGAACAACGGGATTTCTTCCAAGTTATTAACTGTTTCTGTATGTGGGACTAACAGACTCAAGACCAAAGAGCAACCGCAAATGGCTTAGCCACCACTTTGATGTCCTTTTGCAAAGCATTCGCTCCAGCAGGAGCTGGCATTGTGTAAGTATAAATCCATGTGTTCTTATTTACTAGACTACTTATTTTTCTTGAAATATAATCTCCTAACTTGTACTTCTGGAGGGTTCCAAATTTTAACTTTCTTTCAAGATTAAACTTGGGGAGAAACAAATAAACAATCGTATCTTCCATACTTAACTGGTTTTGATTTGTAATACGAATTCAGTAAAATCCGAGTGTGCATTGTACCTATATTTTTTTAAATGCTCATATACTATTTATTTTAAATCGAAGAGTAGACTGATTATTCACAGAAAGTACGTTACATGTGAAGGTAAATTGTCCACATATATAATAGTTATTTGGTAATGCAGGTTTACATGGGGGCAGAAACGCCAACACACTTTCTTCTTTCCTGGTAATTGATTTGTGCAAGCAGTGCCATAGTCATATAAAAATAACACAAACAAACGATTTTAGTTTGCTAATTTTTTTATTAAGGTACTTTGAAACTAAATGCTTATTAAAATTCAACATGTGAGATTGGTAGACTTTATATTTATGTTAATTCCTACTATTATTTTTCTTATATGTAGGTGACCAGATGGTGTTCTTCCTTTTGGCGATTGTCGAGCTTGTGGGGCTTGTATGGACATTCAAGCCGTTTCTTGCCGTGGCAGAACAATCTTCTTCAAATTAGTACTCCTGGTTTGGTTTGTACGTGCTAGTATTCTATAGTAGGGCTGAAGGCCCAGCTCATGTTTGAAATAATTTGTAAGGAACGGAGGAAAAAACATAAAAATGAACTGTTAAGTCAAACGGAGTGTAAACAAAGGCGCTCACGGAATCGTTCACCGTGAATCGGCACGAAGCGTACGTATGGCAGCCATGTTTGAATTCTTTTTCTTGGGTACATGCGTCATCCATGCATGGTTTGTCATTACTACCTATATGAAAGCTGAGCAATTTAGCGAGCTCTCCGCGCTCGGGCTACTGTTCTCAGGAACAGTAGCTACAGTGTCGAACAGTACCGCGCGGAGGGATCTATTTGCAATTTTCCAAAAACTTAGGGACTTTCCTGCAAAAGTACCTCCACATCTCCCCTCTCTCATCTCTCTCTCCCGTGCGGGACCGACGTCGCCGCCGCCGCTCCGCTCCCTCTGGATACTGCGACTGTGGCCGATCAATCCGGCCATGCTCGCGGCTGTCGTGCTCCCGGCCGTGCGCGCGGCCACGGTCGCTCTATATCCCCTTCTTTTATTCCCCATCCGGCGGCCGTGAGTGTTCTGCCTCCCTCCGGCCGTCGTCGTTCTGCTCATGGTCGACCTCCTATGCGGCCTGTCTTGCGTCCGCATGTGCTTGATCCCATCCATGCTGCCTCCGTTCGGTGTGCCATCTGTGGATTTTGTCTGCTGCTACATCAGATTGCTTGCCGCAGCTGCTCCAGTCAGATCTACTGCTGCTGGTTGTTTCTGTTTGCTTCTGCGTACTCTTCAGTTTCTCCAGATGGTGCTTTGTCCTCACAGTTTATACATGCAGGTTCTATGTTAGTTGTGCTCATGCCGGCCGAATAGCTGCGTCGCCACCGTGAGATTGGTTAGTGCAAGCGGCCTTGGACACATCTTCAGGTTTTTGTACCGCTCTTTTTTTCTTTTACTTCTACTTAGTTTACCTTCTACCTTTTCATTCTTTTTTGTGATCTATCCCGCGTTTGTTGTTACAGATGTGCCGTCCCCTTCTATGAATCACATGGCAGCATGAGATCCAGACATGGCAGCACGTATTACTTCCAATCCGACTCCATCAGGTTGGCTTCCACTTTCAACTTGTGGTTTCTCTTGAATGCTTTAGAGCAGCCGTAGTTGCCAGAATTTGTGTTTGCAGCCACTCTTCGCAGTCCATAGCTGCATTTGTAGCGAAAATGGTGGCGTAGGCTTTTACTTTAAGCAACGATATGTCTTTGTGTACAACACTCCCATTCTCATGACTGTATTTCAATTTGAAACTAAATTTATTTCTTTATACAAGTCACCTGACTTGGTATTCTTATTTTTTGTTTCCATAAAAGTTCTACACGGGGATTGGATTGCATGCTCTTCGCCTCAAAATATTCTATCTGCTTTGTTTTGTTTTAATGCCTCGGTGGTGTATACAATAACACAAATATATCTTAAAAGGTACAATTTTGATCAAGAGTTGGTACTTTCTGTGCACATATGTTATTATTCACCTTCATACTTAAGTTTTGGTTGAAAGAAGGGTAAACTAAGTTATGTCCATTATGTTTTTGATGGTCTTTACTTCATAATTACTATTCAGCTTTTCCCATGGATGTATGCCCTACATTTTGCTTCTAATAAAGGAAATACACTGCATTTTATTCTTGCTTGGAACGATGCTTAAGGCTGCCCTAAACACCATCTCTTTTTAGGTTATTAATATCAAATTTGGGGCCTTTCAATTTTTTCCCTTTGCCGTACACTCTCAAATCTAAATTGGTTATTTGATTAAGTATTTTGGTGACTCTGATGGATTAGTAGTCGACTCTCCGTTTCGTTGGACCAGTTGTTTCTATGACGAATAGTGGTTCAGCTAAGTTAATATGGGCCCCCAAAAATGGGGAATTCACCTATGTAATTGACAAATTAATTGTGCTGCCAGTATGTTTCTATATTCCTATCCCCTGGGTGTATAAAATCTTATATGTCTATGTGTATGTTCTTGACAATATTTGGATACATTAATCTTCTAACCTTAAAATTAGTCGCTTTTAAGATTCGGGCAGATTTTACAAACGTTATTTCCAAATAAAAAATTCTCACCAAGGGCGCAAGACTAAGAGGCAATCTCTGCTCTATTCATTGTATGTTTAGTTCACTATCAAAGCCAAATACTATTAAAATATGCAAACTGTCATTTGATCAATTTTTATGTATCGTGTGTTTAGTTCTCTAAATTGTCTCTCTCTCTCTCTCTCTTTTTCCTGATGTTAACTCAGTGCTGTTGTTTACCTACAGGGCAGCTGACCTTCACCATGGAGAAATAAGAAACCAGAGGCCGGCTGCAGACTTGAAGATTGTTTAATTTCGTCACATGTAAAAATGGATCTTGAAAGTAGTTCCCCTCATGTTTAAATAAGTTCCATGTGGCTAATGCCAGCAAACTGTTGTCACCTCAAACAATAGTTCCCCTCATGTTTAAATAGGCTCCATGATCGAGTGTGAGGACAAATGGAACTGCCAGATTGAGAACATCACCTTCACTGCCAAGGTACTGTCCTCTCCGCGCTCCTCTTATCCTCTCGCCTCCTCCCCTCTACTTCGGATGTCTGTTCCCCTTGCTTGCCCTCCAGATCGGCGCCCTTGCTCAATCGCTACTCAGTCATATGAGTTCTAGCATTAATTGTATTTTCATCTGTTTTGCCTTTTAAACCATTATTACCTCCTCCATTTCAAATCTATTATTAGCAGCTTCGTGCATAATATTTCTAACCATCGTAAGTGGGTTTATTGTAGGTCTCATGCAAGCGGAAACTTCGTGACAGTGCAGCAGCCTTCCAAGAGCAAGTGTAGGCCGAAGCGGAAACAACTTGAGCATTTACTCCCTCCGATCGATTCGCAACTGATCGTAGATTCACATTAGATCGATGTCATGTTTAGAGCACATGCTCTTCCTCTCCTTTTTTTGAATGTCCCTTTTGTTTCAAGCATTATCTGTTTGTTGCTTCGCAGTCTGTGTAGTAGTATAACAAGCTGTGACTTAATTTTGATTATTCTTGATTATGTACTTTTAAGCTCTTTTGCTCTGGTAATGTAGATCAGTAGAATGGCTTCTTACACCATTTATTTGCTGCATATATTTATTTGCTCTCTAGGTGCATTTGTGCTCTCTATCCTCTTACTATTCTTTCAGTTTAGCAATGACATGCCGCATGTAGGTCCTTCTACTTGAGACAAGGTAAGAGCTGAAGCAACACTTTTTATGTTTCACTGAGACACTTCAGTTCTGAACAAGAGATGCAATTCATCGTACTAGACCAAATGGACTTCTTTTCATCATTTTTGTTTATTAGGTCACATGGTTCATCATTTTAGAACAAATAGCTCTAGAAAGCTCACATTCTGAAATTTTGTAAGCTTCAATTGTTCAACATGCATGTTTCACTATGTACCAAAAGAATTTATAATTGTGCAGATTTTTTTTTTGGACATCAGCATTCCAAAGACTTCCGTGTTAGATGTGTAATACTTCCATGTTTCGACACACTTCACCATTCGAGTTAATCTCAAGGGTGTTCGAGTTAATCTCAAGGGTGCGGCGTATCGCTCAAACCTTACATCAGATTTCTCATGAAGGACGCGGCGTGTCGCCGCGCCGATTTCAACTAGTACTAATTGACAGAGCATTCCGTTCGTTACCGTTGACAAATGTCGTAACTTCAGTGAAAAATCATATTGCATGCATGTTTGAAGTTTGTTTAATTGGCTACTGGAGTACCCTGTATAATTATTAGATGTACTCCTGTGACTAATGCGGGCCACCGGCCGACTGGTTCATACATGCCATTTTGACGTACTCATGCATGTGACCGAGGGAGAAGAAACTGATGGCCATCCCTTCACTTGGTGAGCTGCTGATTAAAATTAGCCTTTCGTTCCTTGCTAGAGTACTGTATTAATCAACTGTGATTGTTTTAGAGCAACAGAGACCACGTCCCCGATTCCATTGATAAACTCAACGAAACCTGATCGAACAAGGTCAATTACAGGAAGCAGGTTTGAAACCCAGCGCAGAGAGGCATCAAACTGCCACAAAGTCTGTTTTCCAGCAACATCATCAGAGACTAAACTAAATTACCAGAAGCTAAGAACCTCAAGGAAAAGGAAGATGCAAGTCTATGTGAGCCTCTGTTTTGGAGGGAGGTAAGACATGGAGCCAAAAGGGAATCAATCAGGACATGATGTTTTGGCTCACGGGTGTAGATGAACACGTTGTGTAAAATGCATTTTTAACGTATTTCAAAATGTTAAATATTTCAAACAAAAATTTCGGGTGTTCATATGAAAAATGTCTATCCATACAAAAAAAGTTTCGCATCGAAACGACATTTTGTGTGACTGGTATAAAAAAGAGAAATGTTACGTGCAGAGGCATTTTTGAACGCCCGGGATTTGTCTTTTTTACACCGGCCGCATAAATGTTTTTTCATCCCGATTTTTTTTGTACAAACATAAAATGTTCATATGTACATCCGAAAGCTTTGTTTGAATTTTTTTGATATTTTAAAATTCATTTTTTTGTGTAGTGGGTGTAGATGCACCTATGAGCCGGAGTAGATTTCCCGAATCAACCGTGATTTTTATACTCAAAATACGTTCATTTCAATTCAGATTTTAACGGGAGTACCACGCGCACCGGACAAGTTGTTGGGCCGTTGAAGGCCGAAACAGTCATTGGAGTAGTGACTGACGTAGGAGGTGACGATTAAAAATGTCAGTACGGCTGCATGGTCGCAACATTGAATTTTTTTTTTTAAATAATATTTTTTTAAACAGAAATTCGGAAAATAGCACGCGATCTGGAAAAATTCGAAAACTAGCGCAGCGTCGGTACGGTGCGTGCCGAAAGGGTGATGTTTCGGCGCTGGCAAGACCGAAACCTGCCTTTCGGCGCGGGCAATGCCAAAAGTTGTGTCCTGCATGGCGCGGCAGGCGAGGCCCACCTGCTTTGGCCTGTTTCGACACGGGCGCGACCGAAAGCCAGGTTTCGGCCCCGGCGACACCGAAACCTCGGTGATAAGCACGCCCGGCTCGGCCTTGGCCTTCTTCCTTCTTCCTCGCTCGAGCCTTCTCCTCTTTCTCTCTGTTCTTCAGTTTCCAGTCAAAACTCCACCGATTCTTACCCCAAAAAATCCCCACAAACCCACATATTGAAGAAATAGAGTAGAGGAGGGTTGGGGCATCCCCGATCTATTGATGGGATAGTTGTTCGTGGAGGCGTTTGGGGGAGTGGAGGTGAAGCAATGGTGGTCAACAATGGTGGATAGTGGTGGTGTGTGCCGGTGTTGGGGAAGCTAGAGGCGTGGTGCGGCGGTGGTGGTGCTAGGTTGAAGCCGGGCAGCGGGAGTGTACGAAAAGCATCCAACATATATGCTTCAGTGGGATATGTTAGCTTCTTCTTCTGCCACCTAGCATGCAGCCTCACGAGTTCTTTTTCTATTTCCTTGTAATTCCTCCATGGCCACCCATGCCTAGCTAGCTTCGCTGATAGCTCACGGAGATGAGGTGGATGACTAACAATATCTTCGAATGGGATCTCCTTATTGTCTACCTTGAACTCGGCCGTAAACTTCAAAAGGAGTGCCGACATTCCTGCCGGGAAACTACCATCTGAATTGTATCTCGACATGTTCGAGTGAGTGGACTATGCTTACCAACTCGACATCTCCTCCCGGGGTTTTTATAGGACGAGCACAGACCAATTGGCGGGAGAAATAGGCGGGAGCAAGGTTGGCAGGAAAATACAAGGCGGGAGCAAGTTTGGCGGGAAAATTAGGCACGGCAAAAAAATGGCGGGAGAAGAAGGGCGGGAGGAAAATGGTGGGAACAAAATGGCGGGAGGAAAATGGCGGGAGAAAAAAACGGGAACAATTGACCGCGAAACAAATTTACTCGAGAAAACCAAAATATGCGCGGTGCCGGGAAATATGAGCGGTAAAATAATGGCAACATTAGCGGTGGCGGGAAATATGAATATATGGGCCAACAGTCGGGAAAAACAAAAAAAAAAAGTAAAATGCAACTTTCGGCACGGCCAGAGCCGAAACACGCCTGTCGGCTTCGCCGTTACGCGAAAGGCAGGTGGATGCAGCTGCGCATGCAGATCACCGAGCTTTCGGTTTGGCCCGTGCCGAAACCGGATGGTTTCGGTTTGGCCCGTGCCGAAACCTTGGTTTCGGTCCGGCCGTTGCCGACGCCGCGCTATTTTCCAAATTTCTGGAAAACGCGCGCTAGATTCCGAATTTCTGTTTAAAAAAAAATTATTTTAAAAAAAAAATCTCGCAACATTAACTCCGGAACTGTATTGAGTTGCGTGCACGAGCACGACAACGAGGCGCTCCTGGTCTCCTGGACAACCAATGTGTGTGCCGTCTTGGGAAAAGTTTTCGGTCAAAATTTTGGAGTACCACATTGTTTCAAATACTCCTACTACCTCCGATCCATATTAGTGGGCACAACTTTGTCTAGATACACATGTATCTAGTCTAAATACTTAACTAGATACATATGAATTTAGACAAAGTTATACCCACTAATATGGATCGGAGGGAGTACTTAGATTCAAAACTAGAAAATAAATCTATATACTCCTCCGTTCACCTTTAGTTGGCGTTCTGGACTAATCACAGATACCAAGAAAACTTAAGTAGGGGCTAAGATATGGATTAGATGGACTAAATTGCCCCTGTTAAATAACCGTATCGCGCTGGCCGGAAGAAACATGCAGACGCTGGGCATTAATGCCATGCATGCATCCATTGGCCTACATTGCCTAGCTTCCTCCGCGTGCAAATAAATTCGGGGGCAAATTAGGAAACCAACTAGCAAAACGTCCACAATGCAAGGTAAAAGGGAAATTTTTGAAAAAGGTAGAACGCATAATAATATATGTAAACGGAGAGAGTACTAGTTCCTCTGTAACAAAATATAAGACGGAGGGAGTACTTTGTGGGAGTGAGCTACCACAACATCTTATAAGGAGGGAGTACTATTTTTCTCGAAATTAAAGTCCGTACAGGGTCCAAAGCGTCAAATGTCTGTGACTCTGTGTACTTCTATATTTTTCTCAACAGAAAATATGTGAACATCATTAGAGAGCGCAAGATCTCGATTTTGTTTCTTCTCCAAAATATGGATCCGGTCAGCCGGCGGGCATGGCTACTTGATCGCCACGGAAGCGATCAAGCGAGCGAAATCAACCTGCAAATCTCACTCGTCTCAACCACGTGTTCCATTCGAATCATTACATATAGCCTACGCGGCTACCCACCACCTCCCATCCCTGGCAGTACAGAACAGAGACCGCAGAGCAGCAGCCGCGTGATCGACCGATCGTTCGTCGATATGGCGGATCAAGGTCACGACTGGCGGCGGCGGCAGGAGGAGGAGGTGGCGGCGGAGTTGTCGGTGCCGTTGCTGGCCAACAAGGCCGGCGGTGTGCCGTACTACGTGGAGGGCTGCCCCGGGTGCGCGGTGGACCGGAGGAAGGCGGCGAACCCGGGCATCCCCTACGGCAGCTTCATCTACGTCTGGGTCGTCGTCCTCTGCACCGGTCAGTGCTCGCTCTTCCATCGCCACCACCGCTCTCGTGCTTCTCCAATCCCCGTCCATTCTTCGTCCTGGCTAATTAATACTACAGTAGATTCTTGGTCGCAAATCCCATCCATCAATACTTGGTTGCTTCGCTGATTTCATTTGATTCTGCATGCGCGCTCGCGCAACTGCATTGAAGCTCCAACACGAACCAGTAGCATATATACATGCAGCAAAGTTCAGATTTGGCAGAGTACTGGTGTAACCTTCTAGGTAGGCAGACATTTTAGATTTCAGAACAGCCCTCACAGAAAGAAGAAGAAGGAAAAGAAAGAACAGAGCTGCCTGAGAAAAAAAAACCACAACAGAATGTTGTTATGCTGTGTTTGGTTGCACATAATTCATCTCTGAATTGAATTGGCAATACAATACCAAATCAACGATTTCAATGGAATACCACAATTGTTGTTTGGATGCGCGTGGTATTCATCTGCAGAATCGAAAGAGCAATGGAATTCTAAATCATGTTTGGATGCACATTGTGTGGAATTGAATGTTTTTTCAAGTTTGAACAATATAAACTGTGTAATATGGATGGAATATATATATATATATATATATATATATATATATATATATATTAGAATACTATTTTCACATAACAATCTTTTTTTCACCAAGATCGACCCTCACAGTGATGCTTCAATCCGTGATTTTGAGGGAAATTTGTCGAATTAAAGTAGCTAGCGTGGTAGAGGAGGTTGAGGCGAGTTTGGGGGTGGGGGCGGACTGACCATAAGGTCGCCGAAGTTGGCCGGCGGCGAGCTTTGGCGGCGGCGAAGCAAGGCGCGGGGATGATGCGGAGGGGAAGAGGACAAAAGGAGGGGTCCAGGAGGATCCTGTGCTCACCAGGAGCGTCGTGGAGGGGTCGAGGAGGCCGGGGAGGGCTCGCCGGCGACGGGAGCTTGCAAGGCGCAGCGGGAGAGATGGCCCCGATTAGCGCGCGTGAGGCCGTCCCGGCTCCTCTGCTTGCTCGAGGCGGGGCTGTGGAAGACGGCGGTGCTTCGTGCGTGCTCAGAATGGCGAGGGAGAGCTCCAACAGGCGGCGATGTGTGTCGGCGGCCGGCGGACCTAGGGGTTCGTCACGCGCAGGCGTTGTAGAGCGAGAGAGAGGGAGAGAGGCATGGGAAGGAAGAGCGAGAGGAGGGCGTCCCGGTGCTCTTATCCGCGGGGACAGGCAGGCAGGGAGGAGGTGGCAACGGCGGCGGAGCTCCTCTCCTCTCTGTGCGGGACAGAGCGAGCGAAGCGGTGCTCCAATTCAGAGATGAATACGGAGGTCCTGAGCTCTGAAATGGCGAACGTGCAAGTTAGGCGCGCGCGGGTGTGGGCTCGGAATTGGACTACAATTCCACGGACGAATACCAAGGACAACCAAACGGCAGAATTGTGCCCTCAATTCCAGATTCCCCAATTCAGAGATGAATTCTGTGCAACCAAACACAAGACTAATTAAGGAAGCCAGCTCGATGTACACATGAATTGCAGCCATGTCGCTTGTTGCTAACCAACTAAACTATATAAAATACTATATCATAGTCTGGCTCGCTTCGCGCGAGGTGCTAATAATCAACTGAATGGGAATGTTTCAAACAAAAGAAATCAGGGAGAGTTGACGAATCACAGGCTCACTTAGTAATTTATACTACATGCACATACTCACGATGAGCATGAGCTGGCTAGTGTGTTCCCACATGTTCCTCTTTGTCAGTTCGTTGCAGCTGGGGCTGCTGGTTGGACCGATGAATTTCACTTCCAGTACTACACATGGTTTCAGTTTCAGCAGCACTACACGTAGTCGCCGGTATAAAAATCCAAGTAGGAAGCCAACAATCCAGTCGGTCGGATTGAATGGAATTCAAATTCTGGTAGCTCTGGCGACCCACCAAGCGAACAATACTGGCATTTCTGTTCGTTTGCTGTTCATCCTGAATTGAAGGCACCAATAATTAAGTAGAGCTGGCTTGTGAGCGAGTTAACTTGGCTAGTCACCGTCATACTCATGGTATCACGTACTAGCACGGCAGCAGTACTATGATTAGTTTGCCGTGTCTGAAGAAAGCGCGAATAGACAAAACCACAAACACACAGGATCTCTCGCTCAACGTGCCTAGCCAGGCAAGGAAATTCTAACTCGGTCGAGCTATAGCCTGTAGAGGCAATGCTTCTTATTTGGTTTATTTGGCTAGCCACCACTAAACCACGTATGAATGAGCAGTTACTGTTTTAATAGACTTGCGCTCAATTCTTGCCGGCGGAGGCTAGCCGAATTGGCTCGCCTCGCATGAGGATGATTTTCTAGCCCACGCAGGCTAGCTTGCCGGACAAAGCTAGTTTTTTTCTCCTCTACCAAACGGCTATCCTAGCTGAGCAAGGCTAGGATTAGGCTTGCTCAAGATCCAAACGTACCCACATTGTCCCAATCACAAGATCCCATCCGAGTAGTGTAGGAGTAGTACCAGTGACGCCAAGCCGGTAAAGATCCACGCTGAACCACTCGTTGCGCGCTTGTCAACCGTTGATGTCAACCTCCTAGTAGAATTTTCGACGTTTCTGTAAATCCAACCGGATAAATTAGACATATCTAACAGACCTGCGTATGGGTTAAATACTAGTACGAACAAATAAAGAAATAGCACATACATTTTGACCGGGAAGGTCTCACCACAGCAACCGTTGGCCATGATGGCGAATTGGATACAGACAACGGTCGGTGCAGATGTAGTCGAACGGAAGCGAGCAGTCACGCCGAGATGCTCCACAAAAATCTTATCGAACCTTTTCCGGTGCAAGATCTCAAGGGATCGAATTACGAAGGACTGCTCTCCCTAACGGCCGTGCACGTGGTTACTAGGATGGGAAATCTGGAAGCAACACAACAGTTGAGCTAGGCTATGCGAGGCACCGAGTGAGTGGTATCTTCTCGATCAATCTGTTCTATTCTCTATAGCATGGTGAGGCAGAAAACACAAGTGCCCCGCGGAGGAAGAAGTAGGTCATGTGTCAAGTTTGCACATAGTTGCCTTACCAAGCAAAAAATGTGATCTTCCACCAAATCGAGCTCGAGCCCAAACTCGATTCATGCGACACCTCGTGCGAGGCGAGTGATGGAGGAGTGCGCGTTAACTTCTCGTATTCTCACTCATTTAGTGATATTAGAAAAACTCTCCTTATAAGCAGTTCAAACTCTCTCACAAATATCAATGTAGTACTAAACATAGTCTCACTCCCACTTGATATACATAACATGTAAACAAACTGAATAGACTTTTGAATTTTAAGTATTTTTCAAGGATACATCATGGATAGACGTATCATTTTCATAGAAGTAGGGGCAAAGAAGCCCGGTTACAACACAGACCGTCGACCCAGTCGTCGAGGTTGCAACTCATCCACCAAAAAGGAAAAACAAGAATCACAGGCCAACCCTCCACCTCTCCACCTATGCTAGATGGCCTGACCCGCTGCACACCAGAACTCAGGTCTCTGCTGAGATCTTGGCGGTGGCCTCCACCGGAGAGGGGTTGGCACCCTCAAAGACTACGTCATTCCGATGTCGCCACACCCACAAGCACCAGCGGATCAGCGCGATCGCTGTCCAGAAGCACTGGCGGCGCCAGGTTTTAGAACCTGGGTATTCATTGTAAATTTATTTTGGGTCAATGCATAATATGAACAGGACAAAAAAAATTTAGAGCTTAGGTATTCTCGTAAAGTGCATCCAATAAAATAAGATCTGCACTTTAAGACCAGCGGAGCAAAAAAATTTAGAGCTTAGATATTCTCGTAAGGTGCATCCAAGAACAAAAATTTAGTATGGCGGCCAAGCGGAGCAGATCAATTGCATCCAGGAAATTGGAAAGTAGAAACTGCATCTAGGAAATTAGAGGAGAGCGGGGCTGTGGGGGTGCAGATTGAAGAGTACCCGGCAGGGGGGTGGCGCAGCGTAGAAAATCTTTCCGTCGCTGGCACCTGCTCTGCTTCTCCGCTGCAATCGCTACAAAAGACCTAGGGTTGCTCTGCCGCCGCTGTGTGAGTTGTGCGCCTATGGAAGCAGAACGAGAACGGGAGGCAGAATTGTGCGTTGTGGGCTTGGGCTGTATGGTCCAACATGTATACGATTTTGTTTTGCTCCAAATCTTGGGTATTCACTGGCATACAGCTGCAGACACCCAGCGCCGCCACTGTCCAGAAGTCCCTGGGCTACAGATAAGTGGCACCAGATATAGCCCTCGACGACCCAAGTCAGGACCCACGTGAAACGTGATCCACGAGTTCGATTTCTCGTACTCAGCATCCGGAACAACTTTCTCTCTCAAAAACAAACAAACAAATCCTTGGCTCATCCATGCCTTTCAGTCTGCGGTCATCTCTGACGTCACGATGCAAGCGAGGGCGATGCAGCGCGGGAAGGTTATATACTTATATCCGATTGGCGCGACGCGGACGCCGCAGGCGTCGACCGCGCACTTCGTCTTGGCTTCCTCCTCTTCTTCCTCCACTGCATCGGCGGGACACGGCGTTATTGGCAGAGTAGCAGTGGGCGATTTCGCTTTGGTGTTTCTCGATTCAGCCTCTCCGGGCAATCTGGCACGGGAAAGGCAGCAATCGGGCGGCCTCTCTGATCTCGGTTCCGGAGCTCCTCCTTTTATTGCCCCCGGGTTGCGAGGAGCTGGGTGTCCATTGATAATTGGTAGGGTGTCAGCAATGGCGGCGAACGAGGGGGAGGGGAGTTCGCCGTTGCTGACGAAGATGGAGCACCACTACTACCCCGGCTGCCCGGGCTGCGATTACGACCGGAGGAAGGACCTCCAAACGGGAATACCTTACAAAGAATTCTTGTATGTCTGGATGATCTGCCTTACAACCGGTACGCTCTCCTTCTGCTGTCCTTATTTCCGAGGACAGATACTGGAAACTAAATGTTTTGCCTGAAATCACAAAGTCTCTAGTACTAGTAAGTTTGTTCTTTGAGGTGGATGTCCCTGTACTAGTGACTGCCAGGAGCATTTAACTGGGGCCGGTGCCGATTTCACATCTTAAAGTGTCCCTTAGAGTTAATTTACAAAACCTCATGCGCTAATTATTCTGTTGGCATTTGTGGCTAGCGTTTTTGTCTGCTTATCACGCCGATTGCTGAAAGTTAGCTCATTCTGGTATGATCAGTATCTGGTGCTCTTGAGATTTATTTGATAAGAATTTCGATTTGCTGCTCTTTTTTGTGCAGTGTTTATTTATCTAAACCCTTTTTCTAGTGAGATTACACGTGCATTTCAGATCGCTGCTAACAAGTGACAGTTCAGACGTACTTTGATCGTGAAATCCAAGTCACACATATATCCCAATGAAGCTCATCATACTATATAGCAGCAGCGTAGTACGAATCCAACTCAGTGGCGGAGCCAAGGCCCGGCATGCCCGGGCTAAGCTGGTGAGCTCCATTAAAATAATTGCCGGTGATAGAGGATACATGTGTTGAGTTTAGATGGGCAAACTTTGAACAGTGAAAGTTCATCCAGACTTTGCCCAGGCTATAGCGAAGTGCTGGCTCCGCCGCTGATCCAACTGCTTGAACTCATAGAAACTAAGCCTACCTCACTTGGTTGGGGAAGTGGATAATCTTGCCACCTTGGTAATTTGGTTTCCCATTTATAATGTTGAAGCTTCCCTGAAACCGCCTGAACTCTTTGGCTATTTTATTTGCGATGCAAATGCACCTGTTCTTTTACGAAAGCACATAAGCTCATTGGTTTAATTGTTTTTGTATTTGTTTCGTTCTGGCTGACCTCATGAGCTGGAAGTTAACATACTTGGATGAAGATGGGCCACTCTGCATAATCCTTTTTTACAAATCCAGCTCTTGCCAACGTGTTTTAGTAGGCTTAGACCTTTTATTTTAGAAAGTTTAGACAAAAAAATTTAGACTAAGGACTGTAAGGCTTACGCCCCACAGCATTTTATTAAACCAAACCCAAAATATTTACAGAGAAAGAGCACCAAAAGAAATATGTACAAAAGGCAGGAAAAAAGTATCAGCTAAGTGAACTAATCCATTCTGACCAACTGTGTGTAATATGAAGGCTCGGTTTACTAGGTTGTGTTGTGCTTATTTTATAATTTGCCGTAGAAAATTAGGCACAAGAATAGCAAAATGTTGGTTAAAGAAACACTAAAATAGGCAAAATGCTGGTCGGGCAAACATGATTATCATAATCCATCACAATGCCAAACTCATTCGAAATATTTATGAAGTGGTTCCAAGTTAGCATTGCTGAACTTATCTAATAAATGTTGTCATCATATCATCACTTCTGGATCTACAGAGCATTAATGGGATTTTTTTAACAATGTTCTTAATGTTTCCATGTATCTCGTGTTCTCAGTATATTGATCTTTTCATGAACAATTTCCATTTCATATTTTATATTTCTGATATTTCCTCCTGTCTTTCCATCCAGCTATACCAATATCGTCGCTATTCCCCTTCTTGTATTTCATGGTATGTATTATCATCTGGTTTTCTTCCGATTTTTGAAAAATTGGTCAGCTTTTTAAAAAATGGTTCGATTTAAAAATGGTTTTGTTTTTTTGAAAATGGTTCCAATTTTTAAAAAATGGTTCCTTTTTTAAAATTGTTCCAATTCTTGAAAATGATTCCGATTTATAAAAATGGTTCCTTTTTGAAAATGTTTCCGATTTAAAAAAATAGTTCCGGTTTTTTAAAATGATCAAATTTTTTGTAAAATGGTTCTTTTTTGAAAATGGTTTCGATTTTTCAAAAATGAACAAATTTTAAAATCTGAACCATTTTTAAAATTGGAATCATTTAAAAAAATGAATTGTACCAGTTTTGGAGTATCAAAATAAACTTCAGTGACAAGGAAATACTCCAAACCTGCTTGCAGCATCTGAAACACACTCAAAATGAAACAGACAGTACTGGTGTTCATGATCAAGTA
This sequence comes from Poa pratensis, assembly GCA_947311845.1. Taxonomy (NCBI): domain Eukaryota; kingdom Viridiplantae; phylum Streptophyta; class Magnoliopsida; order Poales; family Poaceae; genus Poa; species Poa pratensis. The sequence goes on from CAMZMU010000045.1 coordinate 13,078,971, forward strand.
TTGGTGTAATAAAACAACGCATTGCAAAGTAACGTATAAATGGTCTGCAGACACACACCATGTCTCCTATAGAAACACCAAGAACTGGATATTACAAATAACACAGGAAATTTAGGTAAGCAAGGCAAAGACGTGCACATCACAACATCGACGCAAACAAACGTCTGGTATGCTTTCATGGGCAAACAAATCTCTCTATCAAAATCTAGAATCGAGCACGAGCACAAGGAGCTAAGCAGAAGAGATGACAAGATCCTTTGCTTTGCTTTTGGAAGAACTGGTATCTACTGGAGTAGTTTAGATGCGAGCAGCAGCCACAAAGCAAACTGCAACGTTAGCCAAAAAATAACACAGATTTTTCAGTGTAAAACTTCAACAACTTCAGAAAATCTGCCAAAAAGAACCACAAGGCTACTTTGAAAACCTTGAAACTTGATGAAAGAAGCAAACAATGCTTATTTTAAAGCCCAAAAACTTGTGGCCTTGTGGGATTACATCCGAAACCAGAAGAGGTGCAAAGCAGCAGCAGCAAGAAATACTACAGTATCACAGAAAAAAATCAACATATAAGTTACATGTGCAAAGTAAGTTACATGTCAAGCATGTCACTTGGTATCTTGCTGAATTTATTGTATGCCTGTTTTTTTTTAATCTCCGAAGTCAAAATGCTTCACAACAACAAAAACATGCAGCTACCAAGTTGATGGTTCCTATAACTGGAAAGAAAATGCCCCCTGTTGCAGTATATGTGTTGCTCCCAGGTCAACATGCATAATAGTGTCGTGCTTGCTGCCAAGAGGTTCACACTTCACATGGAACACAAGGCACTATGGATTAACATTCTTCTGCTCTAAATGATATTCAGGTTTGTGGTAGCCTAGTTTAATTATTTATAGAAACAGCAACAGTTTAATTATTTCTTCAATGAGAAATTTAGGGAACCAGCAACAGCTTAATCTATACTGAACCTGAAGCAGGATTGCAGGAGCAACAAATTAAGCAGTACAGGAGTATCTAATGAAACAACTGACACACATTTGTAATCTGAAACAAATGAGGTTACCCACATTTTTCACAAGGATAGGCATCGTACACCGGCGCCACATGAGCATCAACAGAGGCTGCATACACCGGCGCCGCAGCCATGTGTTAGCTTAACTCTACTCTCGTCATCACCACATGCAGATGGGATCGGAGTTCTCTTCTCTGCCTAAGATGCCAAGTCCCCGGCCGGAAGTGACTGCTGAAACTGAGATTTGGTTCTTGAAGCCTATGAACATGGGCTCACCGGCCCCGGCGTTGTGGGGCGAGAGCGCGGCCATAAAGATCTGCGTGGATCCGGTGTCGACGAGGACATGGTAGCCGTCGACAACGGCGTTGCCGACGGAGCAGTGGAACCGGATCGCGCCTCTCCGCCCCCGCCCCCGTGCTCCAGGACGCCCAGAGCTCGAGATCCCTGACGCCGTCGGCCAGCATAGCTACGTCCGCCGGGGAGGCGCCGTGGTCCCGCAGGAGCTTTGCCAAGACCGCCTCCGCCTCCCGCGGGTCACTAGGAAGAAAGGATTTTTACTGCTGCGCCGCTAGGATTTCCGGATGGAGGCGCGGATGCGGCTTCGGCGGGGAGTATATCGGGAGGATCAAGCGGCGAGGGCGAGGGCGTGGTGGCTGGGAAAGGAGCGCCGGCGAGCGAGCGGCGGGGGCGAGCGGCTGTAGTTGGAACGGTCAGCAGAGCCAAGGCGATACAGGCTGCTGTCCACTCCGTGTGGGTCCATCTGTCCCGCGAGGGTCAGACGGCACCGTCGTCATTTAAGTCTGAAATTACCGTGGTAAAAAACGCTGAAGCGTGCTCAGCGACACGAATCTTTGAGTGTATGTAGGGATAGGATATAGGGAGGAGGTGCGCTCGGGCACCAAAACGAATTTCCGCATCCATGATCCATGCCTTTCAGTCTGCGGTCATCTCTGACGTCAGGAGGCCAAGCGAGGAGGACGATGCAGCGGGGGAAGGTTATATCCGATGGGCGCACTTCGTCTTGGCTTCCTCTTCTTCCTCCTCTACTGCGTCGGAGCGCGAAAGGAGCCGGTCGCATTTGGCGGTCCTGGTGGCCCACCTCCGTGCCCACTCCGTCGCGCACTTGGTCTTGGTGTTTCTCGATTCAGGCTGTCCAGGCAATCTGGCACGGGAAAGGCAGCATCGGGCGGCCTCTCTGATCTCGGTTCCCGAGCTCCTTTTATTGGCCCGGGTTGTGAGGGTCGGGGTGTCCATTCATTGCTAGGGTACTAGGGTGTCAGCAATGGCGGCGAGTGAGGGGGAGGTGAGTTCGCCGTTGCTGACGAAGATGGAGCACCCCGGCTGCCCGGGCTGCGATTACGACCGGAGCAAGGAGGATCAGAGGGGATTGCCTTACAAAGAACTCTTGTATGTCTGGATGATCTGCCTTACGACCGGTACGCTCTCCTTCTGCTGTCTCTGCGACCTTACACAGATTCTGCAAACTAATGTTTTGCCTGAAATCACCAAGGGCAGGCTCTACGAATTTTGTTCTTTGAGGGGGAGGTCGCTGCACTAATGTACCGGAGCATTTCTTTTAGTCCTTCTGCGTTTTTGTGCAATGTTTAGTTTATCTAAACCCTTCTTGTGGCGAAATTACACTTGCATTTCAGATCACTCGTAACAAGTTACAGGCCAGACATACTTTAATCGTGAAATCCCAAATGAAGCTCATCATACTATACAGCAGCAGCGTAGTCCGAAACTAAGCCTAGATCACTTGGTTCTTGACACTAACTAGCAGGAGCTCTGCCTTTTCATTCTACAAGATAGAAAGAAACACGTTAGAACGGTTGGGGTAGTGGATAATTTAGGCACCTTGGTTCATGTCCCCGCAGACACATATTTGGTTTCCTATTTATAATGTCGAAGCCTCCACTGATACCGCCTGAACTCTTTGTCTTTGGCGTATTTTATATGTGATGCAAATGCCCCTGTTCAGTTATGAAAGCACGTAAGCTCATGGGTTAATTGGTTCTGTATTTCTTTTGTTCTGGCTGACCTCACAAGCTGGAAGTTAACGTACTTGGATGAAGATGGGCTACTCTGTATACTTATTTTACAAAATATTACTTTGTGAAAAGTATCATAGCTAAATTTACTTATATTAATGTTTGTTTACCTAATCTTTTTTAGCGAAACTACCCATGCTTTGTGCATCACTGTAATCGAGCAGCACCTGTGGCATAATCTTTGTTTTACTAATCCATCTCTTGCCTACGTTGTTTTAGTATACCTTTTATTTTAGAAAGTTTAGACAAATTTAAATGAGTAATACAAAGGCTCGGTTTGCGGTTGCTGAACTGTATCGTGTTGTGCTTATTTTATAATCTTCTGTAGAAAATTTAGCCAAGAGAATAGGGAAAAACTTGTTAAACAAACACTAAAATAGGCAAAATGCTGGTTGGGAAAAAAAGATAATCATAATCCATCAAAATGCCAAACGCCTCCGGAATATCTATGAAGTGGCTCCATGTTAGCATAGCTGCACTTCCTAATAAATTTTCACATCATATCATTGCTTCTGGATCTACAAACATTAATGGATTTGTTAAAGAATGTTACTATTGATGTTGCCGTGTATCTTGTATGCTCATTATATTGTTCTTTGCATGAAAAAATTCCATTTCGTATTTAATGTTTCTGATATTTTCTCTGATCTTTCTGCCCAGCTATACCAATATCGTCACTGTTCCCCTTCTTGTATTTCATGGTATGTATTCATCTGGTTCTATTTTTAAGTATTTGAGTACATTGAATTAGATAATTACACCCCAATAATGAGGCAGCAATATCAATGTTAATTCATTTTTAATACTTCAATATTTTTCTATCTGCGCATGCGTCTATCTCTCAAGTATCAATTGCTAATAAGTTTCCATACTACCTCCTACTCCTTTATAGATAAGAGACTTGCACATTGCAGAAAGAACAGAAGATATTGGGTTCTATGCCGGGTTTGTAGGTGAGTTTCTTTTGAATTGTTTATTCGAATTTTAGATGGTTGCGTACTCGAGGTTGATGTTTGTAGAAATGGTGACTTTATGAATGTCTGATGTGATCTTTTCTGTTTTACTGGATGTTTATAGGTGCTGCATTTATGTTTGGTAGATGTTTGACTTCAACTGCTTGGGGCATAGCAGCAGATCGTATCGGGAGGAAGCCAGTTGTTATGTTTGGTGTTTTCTCTGTGTTAGTAACATTTTGCCTGCTCTTTACATACTACCAGTGCATATTAGGGTGTGGCTTACTCCTGTAATTTAACTTCTAATTTATGAGATGACTCTCTAACATAATTCTTTTTATATTAATATCACAGGGTAATATTTAATACTTTGTTTGGGCTGAGTGTCAACTACTGGATGGCAATAGCTACAAGGTTTTTGCTTGGCGCCTTAAATGGTTTACTTGGACCAATGAAGGTATGGCGAATACGAAAGCTCCTTATTGTTAAGACTCTGTAAATCTGATGAATTTGTGTGTGACTTCTACAGGCGTATGCTATTGAAGTTTGCCGACCTGAACATGAAGCTCTTGCACTATCACTGGTAAGATACACATGTGAATGCATGCAGTATCTTTTCTCTTCTCTAAGTAAGCTTGATTTTGACATCAATTTTCATGATTTTTTAGGTCAGCACAGCATGGGGAATAGGTCTGATCATTGGTCCTGCTCTTGGAGGCTACCTTGCACTGGTACGGAAGAGATTTCTGCATACAATTTTATTCTATAGTCACCTGTCATTCTGCCTATGTTGACCCCTTTCTCTCGATGGCAGCCTGCAGAAAAGTATCCAAATATCTTTTCGCCTAATTCGATCTTTGGCAGGTATGTGTAGCCAAACTCAAGTATCCTAGATTATTGTTTTAAATAATACTTACTTTTGATGGAAACTTGTCAGGTTCCCGTACTTCTTACCATGCTTATGCACGTCAGTCTTTGCTGTCGCCGTTTTGATAAGCTGCATATGGATGCCGGTATGTGATATGATCTTAGCTTCCTTGATCATGCAGTCAGTCTGATTGCCGGTTCATAATTACATTTTGCTCCTTAAATTTGATATTTCGTATGGCCTGTGGAAAAACTTATGACGTGGGCTTGAACGTAAAGGCTCTATATTCATAAATTTTCCTGGCTGAACCTTGCTACTTCATATCTTTTCTAGGAAATCGGAGAACCAAACGCTCAATTAAGACGTATTGTTCAGAGTTCATGTCTAATTGATCTTCAAAATTATATGGTTTAGGCTTACTGTACAGAGTTAATATATACATGCTTTTTAGGTGCAATATTTCTTTTGGCACAACAAAAATGCCTCTCTTATTTTATGATTCTCAAGGAACTAGTAGAAGGGCTAAAAATAACAACAATATCTGGAATGAAATATTTGGCAAACAAATTATGCTTAAATGAACCTATCCTTGTTGATCTATCGTTTGTAAAGTTTTGTCCTCCTTTCATTGTAAAATATCTTTTGTTTGAAGAGTTGGTTCGTCCTCCTTCTAAAATATCTGATTATGTATTTTAGGAGACCTTACACAAGCATAAAGTCAATGAGAATAGAAATCAAAGCATTGAATCTTTGGAGGCCCATCTGATTGATCCAAAAGAGAAGGTTGAACGAAGCAATAGTTTGGATACCAAGAAGAGCTTATTCAAGAATTGGCCATTGATGTCATCCATAATTGTTTACTGCGTCTTCTCCTTCCACGACATGGCTTATACAGAGGTACTATTTTCTATTTGCTGGTCACTGAAGAAAACACGGATGGCTGTTGTTCCTAAATATTCTTGTGGGTGAATAGCAAAATAAAAATAATTATCAAGGGCAGGGTTGATGAACCCGCTTTTTTAGATATCTAACTAGACATGTTAATCTGGGAAGGTGCTCGCTATTTGTATACCCAATGTATGGGCGGTTTCTATACTGTCAATATATATTATTAACCATTGGTTGTTTTAACACTTCCCTGAGCTCTAGAGCCATTTTTGTTTGGAAAATTGTTTAGCATAAAAGAAACTTGTCACTGTCAAATGATTTTAGAATCAGGAGTTCAGCTTAAAGTAGAGAATGGCATCTAGTAATGGCGACCACAAGAGCAAACTTTCTAGTGGAGAGTTGGTCCAACTCATACACTAGTTTTACCTTTTGTGCTAACATTTGACTTACATTTTTCGTATTTATCATGTTTTTTTTTCGAACATGCCTGAAAGTTTGTCACTTATTATATATGTGTCGTTTCTACATGTTTAAATAGAGTTCAATTTGTTTTGAAATCTACTTCAGGTGTTTTCGCTGTGGGCTGAAAGTGACAGGACGTATGGTGGACTGAGTTTGTCATCTGAAGATGTAGGTCAAACACTTGCAATTACAGGTAGCTTTCTTTTTGTGTTTCCGGCAGTGGTATTGTAATTAATCCACCTTCATTGTTGCACGTTCTTTAATACTTTATTTGTGATAATAATATTTACAGTTTCAAACCTTTTCTATTTCAGGATGCAGTCTTCTGGTGTATCAGCTCTTCATGTACCCACGAATCAACAGAGTTCTTGGACCTATCAAATCATCTCAAATCGCAGCTGTGGGTGAAAGCTGCTATGTTATTGTTTAATTTCTGAAGTTGTTCTATGTTTTAATTACTGAAGTTCTTCTCTCTTTTGGTTCCAGGCTCTGTGCATACCTATTCTCTTTGCGTTCCCCTATATGACGTATCTGTCTGAACCTGGATTATCAGTCGTTCTGAATATTGCATCAGTCATAAAAAATAATATTGGTGTGAGTACTCTTCATTCCCATTTTAGAATCCTTGTTACCTCAAAATTGACTTAGTGGATGAATCATCGATGACAATAATGATATTTTTTGAAAATCTGCCACCATTCAGGACCTGCAGACTTACCTATCTTGCTTTTTAGACAAATTAGATTTAGATACTATCTGTCTATTGCAGCAACTGAAGTTAATCTCCTGTTAATAATTGTTCTACATGATTATTTTTTCAGGTTACTATCATTACAGGCACTTTCATCCTTCAAAATAATGCCGTGGTATGTTACTCATAAGTTCAGCTCAGTTTTAAATACTTCTTATAAAATATTTCCACTGCAGCCTGCAACTGACTTGTGCATGTAACTACAAACAGCCTCAGGACCAAAGGGGAGCAGCAAATGGATTAGCCATGACTGGAATGTCCTTTTTCAAGGCAGTTGCTCCTGCAGGCGCTGGCATTGTGTGAGTATACTTTGTTCGTCATACCTTCTGTGATTTTTTTCTATGTTACAGGTCAAATAAACATTATAGCTGACACTCCTACGTTGGCAACTACTACATCTGAACTAAATGTACATGAAGCTCAGACGTTTTCATGATTTTTCACAAATGCAGGTTCTCGTGGGCGCAGAAACGACAACATGCTTTCTTCTTTCCGGGTAAACTTTACTATCCTTTTCTCGAGAAATTCTACAATTTATTTCCCAATACAGCTAGCCTCTGGACCCGTCTTAATTGGTGCTCAGTCTATGCACCGTTTTAACATTTCAACTAGTTGAGATATCTTGTGATTTAATTTTGCTGCTATATAACTTCTTTCCCCACGTTCTACTCGTACAGGTGATCAGATGGTTTTCTTTCTGCTGAACATCATTGAGCTCCTTGGACTCCTCCTCACATTCAAACCCTTCCTGACCGTGCCAGACCAATCTGATAGCAACTAGCTGTTCAGCTATCATTCTAGATTTTTTTTTTGGATTATTACTCAGATGGTGACGACTCGTGGACTCCGCATCCGTGAGGATATGGGCTTCAAGAGGTGATTAAGTACAAGATGTATTGTTGTGCGGCAGCTGTTGTAGGAGCATCCCAGTAAAGGAGATGCAACATTTGTAAAGTAGTAATGTTGTAAGTGACTGCAGCTCGGAATAATTTTGTGGAAATAGATCCAGCATAATTGCTGTATTTCTCGCGCTCTATTCTGAGGGTGTTTCAAAAATGCTTTGATGGGAACCCATGGAATCTGTTGGGCTGTGTTTGTGCTGGCCATGTGTGCGTGTGCGTGTGTGTGTAGTTGCACGTAGCAATTGAATTTAACTAACAAAAACTGGCAATTGAATAGGATTCCAGAAATTTCTCAAACTACTACTCCCTCCGTTCACAATTATAAGATGTTTATATGAACTATATATGGACCAAAATGAATAAACCTACACTGAAAGACGTGCAGATACATCTGTTCCAAACAAAATGTAAAACATTTTTTTATAATTATGAACAGAGAGAGACGCTGCTTCTGCTACTGTCCTGGATTGGAAAGGGGTGCAGTACATCTGGAGGTAGCCTGCAGCAGAGGACTGCTGCTGAGTGAAGAACGAAGAGTTCGATAAAGCCGAAGATGAAGTGTAGGTGTGCGTGTTCTGTAGCTGGCCACGTAGAGCAGAAGCCAAGAGTTTAACTTGTTGTGTTCCTTGAGTTCGGGCAGCAGCTGCTTGGGTTTAGCCTTGCTTGGCTGCTTAACAGAACAGAGATGAGGGGCAGTACTGCACATCACGAGTGAGTCCAAGGTGGTTCCGCAGCTATGGGGAAAACCCAAGGAATTGAGAAGGTACTTAAGAAACTTGCTCAAATTCTTATGACAGTGGTGAACGAAGCAACATCTTCAGGCAATGCAATTATCACTCACATTGAGCCAATTTAGAAGATAAAGCTGATGCCTAATGATATCCAATTGGAGGGTGTAAAAAATTATTTGAGTTCTTAAAGGAAGGCATTGCTGATATTTTTTTGTTTTGAAAGAAAGGCAAAAGGTTTGCCTTAATTCATTAATAAAGAAGGAGTCGAAGTAGCAAATGTTCAACAGTTACAGCCGGCCAAAGTGGCAAACAAAAACAATAAAAGACTGCAATCTCCTGGAAGATGACTCAAATGTTTAGCACCGGCAAAAGTACACTCGTGAAGATTACAGTAGGCATGGTACTATTGGCCCGGAAGACCCTCGCATTGCTGATATTTAAAACAAAGGGCCTTGAGAGATTTGTCGAAGGAGAAACAATTAAACCAGTGGACAAGACAGGCGCGGAATGGAAGACTTGCCACCAACTCATTGGGGCTGGCATGGTTGTTGAATTCTGTGTCTCCAACCATTGCTGCAACTGTCGAAACCATCTCAAGTGCAACCGAGATATGGAGGACTTTATCGAAATTGTACTTGGGAGAGGAAAATGTGATACCGATACCTGATAATTGAGTTATAGGAGAGACTTAGTGATCTGAGACTAGGGGAGCACTATGCAATTTTGCCGAGCTACAGGATTATGGGATGATCTTGATCACCATGACCCTCTCGGGTTTCCACATGCAGATTGCATATCCATTGTTAAGAAGTGGATTGAACGCACACGAGTGATACAATTCCTTAAAGGTTCGAATTCAGAATTTGAGGGACCACTTATCACAATCACAATAAAGGGTCATAAATCGATATTTTTTCTAGTGTCTTCTACTTTAGGAAACTAACTACACCCATGTTGATCCAAAGTTTTCCTTGCCGCCTCCTCCTGAACCACATCAGCCGCCAGAAGCGAGGCCGTAAAAAACAACGACAATATGGAAAACACCACAACCATATGCACCATAGCAGCAAACAACATAACCTTAATTATCACATACTCCAACTAAGAATATGATATAGACTAGGGACACGGACTTTTGGCACATGGAGACAAGCGAGGAGGGAATCCAATGGCTCCCGGTAGCTTCGCGATTAGGAAACAAAGTAGCGTTTCCAGCCGGCCGATCGTATAAATACGGAACCCTGACGTCATAGGGATAACATAGAACGGCATCTAGCAGGGTGCATTTGATAGGTGTCTTTAACATTAATTTAATTGTGGTGAAATTGATAGGGCAACTTAAATCTCGTAACATTATTTTAATTATGGTGAAACTGATTATTAGATTAAAAAATAATAAATAATTCAATAAAAGTTAAAAAAATCCGAACTTTCAATCGGGAAAATATTGTCAAAATACTGCACCCGTACAAAAAATCTGATTTTTTTCAATTTTTGAATATCGTTTAGGCATTTCCGAAATTTGATTTTCAAAATTTAATCATTTGAAATATGATATTTAAAAAAAATATGGCATTGTTGTAAATTTGAACAATTTCCAAAATCTGAACAATATTCAATCCTGAACATTTTTAAATTTAAACATTTTTCTAATTTGATATTTTCTAAAAAAAATATGACATTTTGTAAAAGGAAATTTTCAAATAGATAACATTTCACAAAATAAAAAAATTATAAACATGTTTTATTTTCAATTCAGAACATTTTAAAATATGAATATTTTTAACTTTGAATATTTCCTCACGAGTTACTAGATTCATAACATTTATAAATACCTGAAATTTCTGAAAAAATAAACATTTAATATGCATATTTAACTAGTATTTAGAAAGCAGTAAAAATATATAATTGGAAAATATTTGAAAATATTTATAACATATTGCAAAATTAACTATTTTCTAAATATCTGAAATTTCGGGAAAAACTAAATATTTAATATGATTTTTTAACTCGTATTTTGGAAAAATTTAGAATATTTAATTTTAGTTTTTTGAACAAATTATAACATAGCGTAAAATTAAATATTTTGTAAATATGTGAAATTTCTAAAAAACAAATAATTATATTTACTAAATTTTGATCATATTTAAATATGAATATTTAACTAGTATTTAAAAATAATAATTGAAAATATATTTGAATTTTTTATGACATATTGTAAAATGTTTTTATAAATATATGTTAATTTTCTAGAAAAGATTTAATATTTATTAAAATTATTGATATTTTTCAAATTTGAACAGTTTTCAAATTACGAAAACTTGATTTGTTTTCAATTTTATGAAACATTTATTTATTTTCATGAAATTTCATTTATTTATTTTAAATAAAAGTGCACATGAAAATGTTTGATATGTGCGAAACTTTTATGAAATATTTCTGATGTCACAAACAGTCATAATGAAAATATGCATGAAATATTAGTGGTTTCAATACCATTTTCAGCAGTCGATTTTTAAACATTTGGAAAACATGCATGAAAAATGTCCAATATTGATCTTGTTTTGAAGATCTCCTCAACAAGTTCTCAAATATAAGAAAAATATCCAAAATCGGACATTCGGTTCAAAAGATATAAGCGATACAATGTTGGCAATAAACTGAAAATGATGGGTGGGTGAACAGAATAACATATAATTAATCTCTTGATTAACTTAATGTGAGGCTGTATGCATGCATTTATTACTCACATGGGTTAGCTTAATGTGATATTGCATGTCATTTATTGATGGGTGATATCACCACGTGGTTGTCCGGTCGGACGGAGCGTATTATACGGTGTGCATACGCGCGCGGATACTAGGGAAAACTTATCAGAGACGTTGGTTAGGTGTGAAGACAATGATGAGATATGTGGTGGTTGCGTCGCCGTGAGCCACATCGTATTTTCGTATAGACTTGTTACTTCTCTGCCGGCCAGCCCTGACCATATGCACGCACATGAATTTTGCGGTTCGATGGAGAGATTTGATCATCCGGATGCCCTCTGGATGCCTGCATGTTAGAGCGAGATAGATAGGCCGCTGATGGTTGGGGTGGCAATGTTCACGCTGCCTTCCTCCATCATCTGGATACATGAAGTGGTGCCAAAGACTGGTTTTGACCTGTGTTCCTATATATTGCATCAGCACTGACGGGCGCGTATTCGTCGTATGCACATGTGATTAATCAACGAAATCGGCGTGTCCGGCTAAGCAGCCCTTCCTAGAGTTACACTAACCTGGTTGAGAGCGAGGGACTAAACACACTAACCTAGTAGTGTAGTGACATAATGCATATCGTTACATTTTGATATATGTCATTTTACTAATGCGTACGTGTATTACAGCATGGAAATAATTGCGACGATTAGATTTTCTATATGTCATTTTCTTGACGAGTACGTATACGTCGTTTCTTTCCATCATGTAAGTCAGAGATCGATCAACTTAATTATATTCATTCATGCCAGCCTGAAATCGACACCACGTGTTGAGAACAGATCCCATCTCACTAAAGCAGCAAGCTTTTTGCTGCCCATATATGGAGACAGAGACGCATTGCATGCACGGCCGTCAATTGCTATATAACAATGAAAACATGAGGTAGCTAAATTGGTGTCGAACTTTCTCACTGCACACAAAAAAAGATGGTTTTAGTTCACATTTCTCATTACAAGTATTAAAAGAATTCTTAGTTAAAATATCAAATAAATAGTCATGCACATCACAATTTACACCAAATAGAAAACACAAAATTTCAATACATCACTTTTCCGACTGCGCCAAACACAAACGACTGATAGTTTGCCGAGTGTATTTTGATGAGCACTCGGCAAAGATGGTTGTGTCATCAACCCCCGTCAACCGCGACGGCCAGTGACAAGTGGTGGAGCAGTTTGCTGAGTATAGGCATCTTTGCCGAATGTTCTAAAAACTACACTCGGCAAAAGATCGACTTTGCCAAGTGTTTTATCCGACACTTGGTTAAGTTTTGGGGAGGGTTTGATCTAGAGTGTCTTACTACAAATTACATGGAAAAGTTTTTCGAACTCAGGCAACTAAGTCGTTTCGGCTAGGAGAAACTAGGGTAAGTGAAGGCAGTAGCTAGCTTGAATTACTACTCATAGCTGAGAAGAGATGTGTCGTGCTGGTGCCGTGTTTATTCTAGCCGAAACCCACCCCTAGGACGTGCCGGCTGATTTGTTCTTGTTTGTCAGGCAATGTCACTTTCTTTTCGTCAGTTATACAGACTAACCTGCTCGAAAGTGCAGGATTATACACACTGATCCAGTGACATATCGTTCAAGTTGCATATTTTACTCTTTCCGGCGTACGCATACTAATGCTAGCTCGCTATTATGCTATACTAATTGTTTCAACAATTAGATTTTGCCATGTCATTTTCTTAACCAGTACCTACGTCATTGTTTCTTTCCATCGTGTAAAAGCGTAAGCCATTGATCGATCAACTTAAACATATTCATGTGAGACTGAAATAGACGACAGCACGTACGCTGAGAACAAATCCCATCTCACTAAAGCGGCAAGCTTTTTGCTGCCCATGGCGACAGAGACGCGTTGCATGCATGGGCCTTCACCGGTTATATAACATCGAAAACATGAGCTTGCTAGATTTGTGTGAGACAGCTACTAGTTACCAGTGCAGTGAACTACTAATGAGTTAGCTGTTGCACTGCCTGAATCTTGATCCATCGATTCCGACAATGGGCGACGACAGTAGCAGGAACCGGACGTTCCCGTCCAACGGCGACGAGGCGCCACCGGCGGCGCCGGCGAGGGTGTTCTACGAGGGCTGCCCTGGCTGCGCCATGGACCGGAAGGTAGAGAACAACACGGGGATCCCTTACAAGGAGTTCGTCTTCGTCGGAGTCACCAGCCTTGCCTCCGGTACGTATATGCGCAAACCACCACGTGTCTACGACACTACACATTGATAGCTCCTGTCAGAAAATAAGTATTGCTAGCTAATAAACTCACGTTTGAGTAAAATATATACATATGCTTGCGCTATCTAGCTAGCCCGGAAGAAAATACAGCTTTCTCTCTTTCTGCGTATATGCATATGCTGATATGCACGGGAAAAACAACAGTATACGTAGATCATTTCCTGTATTTAATAGCTGCTAGCATCATTTTCGGTCAAGATTTGAAATATTTATATGTCTGCGAATGTTACTCGTGTAGCTTCCTCGATATTCCAGTAGGTCACAAACCGCCAATCATATACAGGAAAACTAGTCAACATTTGTAGCTAAGATCCGAATTATGAAGTTATATAATGATTTAGGTATGCATGTTTTGGAGGGGTGAATTAATTTTATGATCCATGTATTTACTTTGCTCATAGGCTGGCTATGTTTCTGACAGTCCAAATCTTAATTCATTGCAGCTTTACCAATATCATCGTTGTTCCCCTTCTTGTACTTCATGGTATTCTGATCTCACCTTGTTTTATCATCATATCTTCTTCTCATAAAGCAGTACTGTAACATGAGTTGTCCCCAGTTTGGAACATGGAACATGGAACATGGAACATTCACATTGCATCAGTGTATCATACATCCCAAAGTAAAACAAACAAACTATACTGAGAAAAACCAACAAACATGCACCACAAAAGTTGTGCTACTAAATTCTCTTTGATTCCTTCTGATGAAACTTACTTCACCGTTCCTCAAGAAGAGGCGTAATCCCTCATTCTAAAACAGATATGTTTGATCACTATTTAATTAAAAAGATATAGGATGGCTGGACATATATCGTACCATCAAAACTGCCATGGAAAATAGTTTTTAAATATATAAATATGAGAATGGATTTCGTAATTTTGTGTAATTATTTAATTTCTATTTTGCACATCAAAAATGAATATTAGAGACCAAGCAAAGTAAGAAAACGTCTCTGTTTTGGAAAAAAAAGAGGAATACTATTTATTAAACGCATGACCTAGAACCTACTCGTGTAACAACAATGATAATTGTTTTGATCAAATAATCATGTTACATTATTCTCAGTAACGGCTCAAGTATACTTTCTCACTTCATATTCTGTATATCCTAGCTCAGTTTGACCTTTCTTGACAATAGATAGACGATATGCATGTGGCGAAAACGGAACAAGACATTGGAGTGTATGCTGGTCTTCTTGGTAAGAAAGCTAAGACTCATTGAGTCAGTGAAATGCATTAAACTCCAATTATAATATAATACATACAGTTTTTATTCTTTCGGCAAATACACTCACCCAGGCAGACTAAAATAGGGCATGCTGATTTATATATTGTATATACAGGGGCATCATACATGGCCGGTAGATTTGCTGCTTCCCTATTTTGGGGTGTGGTGGCGGATCGTATCGGGAGAAAACCTATCATTGCATTTTCCCTTTTCACAGTGTGAGCAAATTTTCTTGTTGTCTTAAAGTATGCTCACTTTTCCTTGGCAACATTGTAAGCCTAATAATCCTCTCTAATTTAGGGTCATCCTTAACACTCTATTTGGACTAAGTGACAAGTATTGGATGGCGCTTACCACAAGAATACTTCTTGGTTCTCTAAATGGCATGCTTGCCCCAATGAAGGTATCCAAGTGTGCATAGTACAACATAAATTGTGTTATAGCAACTAATTTATTGTTACAGAAATAGTTATTTGCGCATGTTGATTTCCAACTTTTGTAGGCTTACTGTGTTGAAGTTTGTCGACCTGAACATCAAGCGCTGGGATTATCAATTGTAAATACCTATATAATTTCTCACATCACTATTACAATTTATTACCCAACATTATGTTCATCTATATAATTACTCTAGCTGACTTCGTTAACTGAATATAGCTAAGCACTGCTTGGGGCTTAGGTCTTGTTGTCGGTCCATCTATTGGAGGCTACCTTGCACAGGTTTGTTCAGAAATGTCCATTTCCAAATAATAATAAAACACTATTTAACACATTTATGTTCTACCTTGCTTGTCAGCCTGCAAAGCAATATCCAAACCTATTTTCCGAGAGTTCGATATTTGGGAGGTAAATTTTCTGTATGTTTATGTACTAAAGCTCAGTAAGCTCACTTCATGATTTAACCATATTAATTTGTTTTTTATTAGGTTTCCATATTTCTTACCATGCCTTTGTATTTCACTGATTGCGCTCGGTGCTCTAATAAGCTGCATATGGCTACCGGTATGTAACATTTCATACTAATACTAAGACTATGATTTTCCACCGAAAATAGAATTTGCTATAATTCAAAGGATAATTTATTCTTTTAGTCTTGGGGACAGATCCATTGTACTCCCTTAACTTCCAGATTTGCCTTTTTTAAAAGTTCACATAGTTATCATGACTTCTATTGCCATCCAGAGAGACAGGAACATATGAGCCATATGTTAATCCCATTGACTGGTATTGACGAGGCTGCAATTGTACTCTGTTTCAGTCTTGAAAGTTGAAAAGTTAATCTTAATAGGAGGGACCAAGTAGGGAATTCACCTAACACATGAATTGGTTTCTACACGCTTGGGAATGTTATTTTATATTTACACAAAAAGACAAAAGAATGTAATTCAGACAAGCAAAAGACCAAATTCATAAGTTATAAAGGCTTTCTAGCATATGCATACTGCAATCTAATGATTTGCTTGCTTACCTAGAAATAGAAAAAAAACTCCACTTTTCAACCCTGAACATAAAGCTCGCTTTTCAAAAATGAACTCTAAAACCAGTTTAACCTTGAACTACTGAACATGTTTAATTTACCGCCTAAATCATATCCAAAACAATTTGAGACAAACGACCTGTGTCCGACAACTGGCATCACTTAAATTTCAAGACCTTGGCACACCATAAGCTCAAGTATAAAAATTAAAAATATTAGAATTAGAAGAAAATAGCAAGCTGCTGGTGTGCAAAGGTTGTGCTAGTTGGTGGCCACATGTCGTCCATGTAAGCTCGAAACCACCTTGGACTGGGCTAGGGGGGTAAAATAATGATGTCATTAGTTCAAGGTTCGAAACAACCGGTTTCAGAGTTTGAACGTAAGCAATAGTTTAGGGTTGAAAGTTAGACTGCTTCCTGAATACATATTCTTAGTGAGAATAAAGTTTTAATGTGTGACTGAAAGATATCAAATTTCCCAATACTGGTTACCAGGAGACACTGCATATGCATCAAAACTTACAAATTGAAGTTGAAATGGTTGGTGATTCGAGAGTGGCCCCTCATAGAGAAGCTCCACATCCAGAGAAGAGTCTATTGAAGAACCGGCCATTGATGTCTTCTGTAACTGCATATTGTGTTTTCACCCTTCACGATACGGCATATAGTGAGGTAACTATCACACATGTTCCTCTTTCAAGATACAAAATGAAGAAATGGAACTAAAAAGTAATAGCAAAATTAGCATTTCACCGAAAGGAATATATTTTTACCCTTTTTTGCATCAGATATTTTCGTTGTGGACAGTAAGCGACAAAAAATATGGCGGACTAGGCTTTTCATCTAAAGACCTCGGTCAAGTTCTTGCAGTTTCAGGTAACATGCTAGTCACTCTCATGGTGACTTGCAGATTGCTTATGATCCACCGTATCAAGATTGATTGGGGTGTACATAGTCATTGATCACGTCGCCATGTATTGATGCACACTGAAACAAGATCCCCCCATATCCCCAGTAAAAAATTAGTTCTACTACTACTTATTACCCTTTAAACCATTAATACATAGTTTTTTTTCTCTCGAACAATTAACACCTCCTCGTTAGAGTATGTTACTCTTTTGCAGTAGTAACTCCCACATTGGATTAAATCTTTTGTACTGGTTAGAGTGGTTAAATCCTTTTATTGGAATATGTTGCACATTATAATTACAAAACCTTCATTATTAATGTATATAAATTTCAGGTGCTGGTCTTCTTGTGTATCAACTATTCATTTATAGATATGTTCATTCTTTACTCGGATCTGTCAATTCAACCATTATTGCATCAGTGAGTAACTGAACTATCTCCAATATTTCACATCCTTGCTATCTGTATCCATTTTAATACTTTCGTGTGTCTATTTCAGGCAATATCCATACCAATTCTTGCCACCTACCCGTTCATGACACATCTATCAGGCAGTAGACTTGGGCTAGCTCTATATTTTGCTACAATTGCAAAGGGTGTTCTTTCTGTAAGTGACAACACATCATCTCTTCATTCCAAAATATTAAATCATTTATACGAGATAAAATAGTACATGCTTAACTGATCTTCAATAGTGGAATAAGATAAATTATGAAGATTCCATAAGATATTATAGTCCCGGGATTATAATTAAACTAAGCTTCAACATTAAAAATTGTTGTTAAACAGCTGCACAATTCGTGACTTTATTTGGTTCCATAATATTTTTTTTCTAAATTAGGATTATGTATGTTCTAAAATAATCGTCAAGTAAAAGTCAAGAAAAGAAAATTAACCAAAATGCAAGGTACTTTTATATAACGATATCATCTTTTCTAACATCTTTGACAAATTTGATCAGATGACGATCTTAACGGGGAATTCTATTCTGCAAAATAATGCCGTGGCAAGTATCAAGTGAATCTACTTACAATTTATATCCTTGGTGCTTCTAAAGCAAACTAATTCATTTTCCTTGAAACAACAGTCACAGAGTCAAAGAGGTGCTGCAAATGGCTTATCTGCGACTGCACAGTCCCTCTTCAAGACTATTGCTCCAGCAGGAGCAGGTCTTCTGTGAGTAGGATGAAAACGGTATGGAATCTTTCCGACTTTTCCGTGGAAAAACGGAAACGGAATGGAAATATGGAAACGGAAACGGAATTCTGCAAAACGGAAACGGAAACGGAAACTTTTATGTGGAAACGGAAACGGAAACGGAACAGTGTATTCCGGCGGAACGACTGCGGAAACGGAAATTCTGTTTCCGGTAATACGGAACTTTCCGTTTTTTGTTACCTGTGAATTTAAATCCAATAGATACGGAAATTCTAGTGAGAACATTTAGATACAACTAAAGAGCTTAATAAAAATGAAAAGAATCTGAAGCTACCATGATTAGGACCTATGTATTCACATATCATCTCTCATTCAGGTCGTTATTTAAGTGTTATACTAGGGACAAGGACGATAATATATATTTTCAATGTTGCCATCGTTGATAACTTAGACATACTATATTATATTATTAGGATAACTCCTTATAATTTTATTTCATCTTAGAAACTTGAAAAGTTTGTTGATTTGTTTGCCTTTTCCTTAATTATTTAAGGCGCCTCTCAGTTCCGGTAAAGATTTGTTTTATGTTCCGTCTCCGCACCGTATTCGGTCTGTATCTGTTTCCGACGATATTTGTTTTCGTATTTGTTTCCGGGGTTTTTGTATTTGTTTCCGGTTCCATAAAAAAAATGAAAACAAATGTGGCACCAGTCAGTTCCGTCCGTATCCGCTCCGTTTTCATCCCTATCTGTGAGTATCCTTGTGAACTATTTGATTCCTATATAAATACAAATTAATATGGCAATGAAGATTTTGTACAATTTATGAAGCCTTTCAGGTATATTGTGGAGCATTTTTTGAAAATCAGTTCTTATCAGACTGGACATAAAGAGTAGTTCAAATAGTTATTAAAATATGGTTAATTCATAACTTAATGCTGATGACGCTAAAGCCCATAATTCCAAGTCTCGTGGGAGCATCAGTGTTGCCTTGGTTTCCTTTTTGGTCTATGTAGTTCTTTTGGTATTTTAATTCTCTGATTGTTTTGTACAGATTTTTTTCGTCTTTGTTTTGGTTTTATATTAGGTTGTTGTACTTTTCTTAGTGTTTCTTCTTGTAATACACAATGACACAAATTTTGATGCACGCTATAAAATTTCATATTTATACAAAGCCATTTTTCATCGGTATGTATATCAGTATCATACCATGTATTGAAATTAGGTTCATATACACACAACGTGTGCATATAGTCATCAAATATCAATCTTATTTGGCAATTTTTCAATGCAGGTTCTCATGGGCTCAAAAGCGCCAAAATGCTGCTTTCCTTCCAGGTATTATGGGCTACATGAAGAAATAGGCTTTCACCCCGCTTTATAAATAAAGCCCAACGGCCGAACCGATACAAAGTGATGAGAGGAACCTCTTACAAAGCAGATCAAAGATAGAAAAAAGAAGAAGAAGGAGAGCCAAACTTGCCACCGAGATCATCGGAACGATCCCGAGGGACAGGGCTCCACGATGACGCCCCCAAGAGGGTAGCGACGTAGCACGTCGTCGACATCGAGACCGGGAAGGTCCAAGGTTTTCACCCGAAGCCCTAACGTGACAAAGGTAGCCACAATAGCGCCCCCAAGAGGGTAACGATACCCGCAGGCATCGCCGCCATTGGCGCTGGAGCGCTGAGCTTTCGCTCGGAAAAACCTTCGCACAACATCCACATAGTCAGACCGCCCATTAGCCTCGAGTAGGTACTCCAGAACACGATCTGGGGGTTGCTGCCACCAACACCAGGAACCCCCGTCGTGTCGCTCCTCGCCATCCACATGGTCCGAGGAGAGGACCATCACCACTGTCACGCCGCTCGCCGCAGAGACGCCCGTGCAGACCACCTTCCAGGGCCGCCGCCCCGACATACACGAACTCAACCCGTGTCGCGACATAAAGACCACCGGGAGATCAACGGATCAGGCGAGGATCTAAACCCGACTAGCTCAGATCCAGGTAGCGGTTGGACAACAGTGGCGCAGCCCACTGGCTCGCACCCCGCAGCCATCGACGGCCCGATCAGGCCACCCGCCCAGATCAGGCCTCCGGCCGCGCTGCAACAGATAGGAGGGGATCACGGCCCTCCGCCGTCAACGACGGTCGCTGACCGGACGCAGCAGCAGGTCCCGTTAGGCCCAGATCAGGCCCAGGGTAGGCCCAGATCTAGGCCCAGATCAGGCCCTACAGGTCCCGCCGCCGCGCTGCTGCGTCTCTGCCGTAGCCGTCGTCCGACCTGCAGCCTCTCGCCGCCCCATCCAGACCACCCCCGCCGAGCTCCGCCGCCATGGCTCCCCGTCGGCGAGCAGTAGGCTGAGCTCGCGGCCCCGCCCGAACACGCCACCACTA
Organism: Poa pratensis; assembly: GCA_947311845.1. NCBI lineage: Eukaryota > Viridiplantae > Streptophyta > Magnoliopsida > Poales > Poaceae > Poa > Poa pratensis. The sequence continues at coordinate 13,099,767 of CAMZMU010000045.1, forward strand.
CCGCGCGGGCAGGCAACAACACGCCCGGACGCGCCTCCACGCCACAAAACGCCGCCGGAGCCGCGCCGACGCCCCCTTGCCAAGCTCGTCGCCCTGTCCGGCCGCCCCAGCCCGCGCCAGCGCCACCGTGAGAGGGGGAAGAATAGGAGATCCCACCGCCGCCGGCACCGCGCGGGCTTTGCCCGGCGGCGCACGCCGGCGGCGGCAGGGAGGAGGTGTTTAGGGGAGGGCTGGGCGGCGGCGGTAGGGTTTGCTTCCCGGTCGCCCATGCGGGGGGCGACGCGAGACGCGAGGGGAGAAGGAGTCCTCATTATGGGCTACATGTCCCCTTAACATGTGAAATATGCCTGTAATTAGTACATGTATGTATGTGATATGTGCAACTAGAAAAACTAACAAGGTATATTTCATTAATCATGCAGGGGATCAAATCATATTCGTGATACTGAATTCAGTCGAGTTACTTGGGCTTGTCCTGACATTCAAGCCATTCCTATCATTACCAAAGCAATATGATTTCAAGTAGCTCATGCATAGTCTCTGTAAGCATGGTTTAGCTTGCCAAATGCATATGGCTACCATACACGAGAATCATAAAACAACAACGGTTACTACATTCCTCCATGAATAAGTCACTGAAGCTAGAACTTTGTGTACAATACTCTCGCATTCTATGTAAATCCAAGACCATGTTGTTCAGAGGTAAATTGTTTTACTTTTCCATATCCTATATTGCATGAGGTATGGCAATGGCCACACATGTATGGCGAGAAGCATTATTTTGCAAATATGACGAGAATCAACAATTAAACTCAACAAGAGAACGGCCTACCATGAGTGCTGATGGCCTGCACAAATCATCTGTGCTCCTTATCATCCGGCAAATAGTAGATAAGAATATGACACAATTTCGATAAGATATAACACAGGAACAAAAAATATATGGTACCAATACCCATTCTGATGCAACTGAAATCACTCGGCACCGTTTCTGGGGAAAAGAACTATGCTTCAGTGGTTGCCATTTGCCCTGTCAGGAAGATGCCAAGCGTGGTGCAACATAACATTAATTAGATTTTGTACCTGAAACCATATTAATAAAGAGTTCACAGAAAACGTACAAAATTCAGTGTCAACTAGCGAACTATAAATCATGAAATAAAGCTCTCAGTCTAATACACCCTAGCCTTGTTTATTCAAGAATGATAGGGACCATCGCCAGCCATAGAACCCAACAGTGTCACTACTTTGGACTTGTTCAGAGAACTGATGAACACTACTGATACAGTCGTACAACAAAGAAATCATTGGTACAAATTCACCTGGTGGTATTTTGGTAGGAACCTCGAGCATACAAGATTCAGTTTCACAACGCAAATACAATGCAGAGTAATACCTTTATTCATGAATGGATAGCCAAACAGAAGAGTCGGGACATTTGGCAAGGAGATCTTCAGATACTAGTCTTCAGATACTAGTTAATAGAGGGAACCTCCTGTTCTTCTTCTTGGTGGTGATGATGAAGATTGTGCGCCAAGGCGGGTGAAGCGGATGTATAATTACACCGGCGGTAAGGCGGTCACGACTGTGGGGAGGGGAGGGTCGCCGGAGGTAGGACATTGTCCGAATATGGCTGGTAGGGAAACTGCGGCGGGAGCAGGGGTTGGCACAATGTGTGCGCCTCTGCTGCAGCGAAGTCATGCCACTCTGAGCGTGGCAGGAGCAGAGGTAGACGGCGTGAGCGCGGCAGAAGGGGGGTAGACGGCGTGAGCGCCGCAGAAACTCCGGTCATGTCGGCGCGGGGGGTTCCGATGAAGCTTCACGGCTTGGATGGGCTTGACGGAGTAGAAATTCTTGGGGCTATGTGACGGATGGCCCAGTCCATTTAGGTGCCTCAAGGGTGGCTTCATGGCCGCTCCAGCCCAAATTAAAAAGGTGATTCTCAAACAAAAAAAGGGTACAGTTTTTCAATATAAATCTTAAAGAAGTTATAATGTTTCTGTTAATTTATAAAAAAACTCATATAAATGGTGTAAAAAGATCAAACCCGCAAATAGTGTTTTAAACCTAATGACCTATTTTTTGAATTGGCAAACATGTTTTTGAATCACGCGAAATTGTTATGTTCAACCTTGTGGATCGTTTTTAGAAACCGATATTTTTTTTTGGAATTGTGAATTTTTAACAACATGAACTTTTTTTGAAAACCATGCACAAATTTATTACAACCACTAGTAAACAGGTCGTCTACAATGACACACACCACAGTGCAAAAATCCGAGAAGTCAAAGAACGACCGAGCTTGGTGAACCGGATGTCCGGACACAAGGAGCTTAGATATTTCTTCATTTATTTCCTTCCATCGATTGTTAGTGAACCAGCACAAGTGTTGTTTATAACGGGGTTAGAGCATCTCCAGTCGGGGCGCCCAAACGGCTGCCCAAAGCCGTTTGGGCATGCCGGACACAAAATCGCGCCCACTCGTGGCGCCCAAACGCGAATTCGGTCCGGCGCGGCCCAGTTTTGTGTCCGGCACGCCCAGCCCACGCCCTCAACTTGGGGAGGCTTGGGCGGCCCCGGACGGAAGGAAACGCACGCCTCCGACGCGCGGGCCACGCCTGGCAGTGACACGGCCACGCCCGGCCGTGGTCAAAGGCGCGTGCCGCGTGGCGACTCCTCGTTTTCACGGCCGGCGGGCGGCCAGTGAGCCGTCGCGTCCTCTGCTCGCCGGAGTGAATGCGGCGCGCCTTTTCGAGGCGAGCGGCGTTAATGCCGCCGCTCTCCGGCCGCCATAAAAGGCGCGCGCCGGCCTCCACTCATCGCCACTCTCGCCCTCGCCGTTCTCTCTCCCTCACCTCGCCGCTCCTTCTCCACTCGAAAACCGCCGCCGCTCTCCTTCTCCATGGCCGGCACCTGGAGTCGTACCGGCGGCGCCGCGCACCCTGCTCAAGGAGCAGACGGAGGCGCTGCGCGACAACGGCTATCTGGTGCCGCCGGATATGCGCGTTTGCCACGGGTTCGTCATCGGCGTCAACGGCGTGCCGGTGATGAAGCCCCTGACGCGGGCGAACCGCGGTGGCGTGACCTGACACCGGAGCAGCGTCAGGACCCGCGCTGGGATCCACGGAACCCGGCCAACCATGGCCGGTACGAGGCGGCGTTCCAGCACGCCTACGAGGAGGACTTCAACCGCTGGGACGGCCCCGGCCCGGCGCCGACGGACAAGAACGTCGCTGGGCGCGAGGCGTTCTGGAGCGTGCCCGGGTGCACGCTCCAGTTCGTGATGAACCACATCGCGAACGGCGGCGCCCGCCCCTGCTCCGGCCGTCTGGGCACCACCGCCACCTTCGGCCAACCAGTGGGCGCCGCGCGCGACGCCATCCTCGTCGCGCTCCACGGCGTCCTCGTCGCGGGCGTCGTCCTCGCGCTCGTCCTCATCTCGCTCCCGCGCCTCCTCTCTGCTAACGCCGAAGCCGGAGCAGATGAAGGTGAAGGCGGAGCCGGAGCTCTCGCCGTTCATGGCGGAGCTCATAGCGGCGCAGGCGGGGACGGACGACGACGCCATTGCGGCGGCCGTCGAGGCCGCGTCGATGGACGACGTGCCGCCGCTCGACGGCCCCTCGGCCTGCGCCTGGTCGGCGTGCGAGACCGCCAAGGAGAAGGGCGTGCCCTTCTTCGACCTCACCGTCGACGACGGCCCAGGACCGAGCCGCGTCAAGGAGGAGGACGACGGCGGCGCGTGGACCGGCGGCGCGTGGAGCAGCAGCGGCGCAGGGAGCAGCGGCGGCGTGAAGGAGGAGGTGAAGGAGGAGGAGGACTCCTACTACGCCTTCAGGCGCCGCTACCGGGGCCAGTAGATTAGGTTTAGTTTTTTTAAATTTCATTCGAATCTGTAAAATTTACTAAAGTTTGAATGAAAATCGCCGAAATTTAAGTTTACAAAAAAATACGACGGCGCCCAAATGTACCAGGTAGTCCGAACGGCGCCCAAATAACCCGTCCGGAAGGCCTTTGGGCGGCTATTTGGACGCCGCGACTGGAGATGCTCTTAAAACCTGACAGGTCTTCGACCGAGTACTCAACTAACTCTCGGAAGCTAGTCATATTGGACGCCTTCCACACGAAGAAGGCATGCATGTTTCTCGCGAAGGAAGGTGACGAGGGCGCCTTATCAATTGTTTGTCACCGAGCGAGGTTTTGATGTGTACCTTGTTTGAGGACTTGTCGGGATCGATGGGCACCAATTATCTGTTTGGTCGCTGGATTAGTAGGGATGGGATGGGAGCATCCATACTTTGTAGATGGGATGGTCATCATCCCATTTTCTATTTGGTTCCAGGGATTTGAGTGGTTGGGATGGGACAGGACGAGACGTGTTTAGATAAAAAAAAAAAAACTTAATTTATTCATAGGTCATTAAGGTCATTAATAGGTGGTTAACGCATAATTAATAGGTGTTTAGATCAATAATCCATAATTTTACGCAATTTGTTAACCGGTCATTAAGATTCGACGGCGGTCCACGTGATTAGAAAAACATGGATGGATGGTTCGGCCAATTTAGAGAGATCAATTGGCTCAGTATTTTCTAGAAACAATCTTACATATGGGCCCTTTATAATTGAAACCCAAATTGGAGACCAAACTCCATGGGTCCCGTTTTCTAAAAAAAATCAAAATCAGAATTTGAAGTTTCAAAAAATTCGAAACAAAAATTCTAGTTCTACATCTTGTTGAACTCTATCGCATGCAAAATTTTAGTGCGAAAGTCTTATTATTTTAGGCTGCACAGAAATGAGAAATCTTACACAATTGTGTACTGTTCACAGATCTAGGTCGACTCATTTGTCATTTTTTTCCTGCTCAAAATATAGCGAATCTCGGATAGAATTTTTGGACACTTATAGATTATATTATTATCTACATCTCGATATTTTTTCTGATTTTTTCGATATTTCAAAATACAAAATTTGAACTTTTGAAATACCGAGCTCTCATGGAACTCGGCCTCCAAACGCATCACTCCCCTTTGTAACTAAATACATATAAAATTGGGATGACTCCATCCATCCCTCGATTGAAATGCCGAGCTCCCATGGAACTCGACCTCCAAACGCATCACTCCCCTTTATAACCAAATACAAATAAAATTGGGATGATTCCATCCATCCCTTGTTTGATCAAGAACTGGAGGACTCCTTGCTCGGTGGTGCATCCTCCTTAATCTGAATCTCCTGTATCTCTTCTCTATCTCTTCTCTACTATATAATACGAGTAGTGTTTCTTCCTTCGTCCGTTCGGTGGTACGTCGTATGTCGCGCGCATGAGGTCACGTTCGCTCGATCGGGTTCGTTTCGTATTCGTATATCGTGTGGGTCTCCGATCGATCGTTTGGCATGGGCCGGCCCAGTTGTAGATCAACCAATGTTTTTGTGCTTCAGGTGGACTTCTTTTGCTCGTTCATTAAACCGAAGGCAATTACGCTAAAAAAAAGCGAACCGAAGGCAATAAAAAGGACGCAAGACCCTCGACTGACAAGGACGACGAGGACACGGATCAAGGGATCGAGCGTTTCAACTTCAGCGCCGGCAGCTGCATCGCGTACACGGGGGAGGACTGGCTGGGCTCGAGGCTGTTTCGCGGGGCAAGTTCTGATCCGGTGGTGGAGCGCCTCTGGCAACGCTCATGGCCATGATTGATCATGCATGTGTAGGTCAGCTCTTCTATTCCATCTAATCTTGATCTCCCTCCCACTCTTTTTTAGAGGTAGTATCTCGCGTCGTGGAGTGGCGGCGGGAGAAAAGGCACGATTTTTAGGAGGTTTTCGAAAAAAAATTGGCACGTATTGGCGAGGCAGCCGTCGCAGTCATCTCTCAACTTGCTGCGACGGAGACGGCCAATGCGCGGAAGACTCAGACAGTTAATCCAAGCACCCACGCCAGCCCTCTACGTACGTGCATGTGGGCATCGTTAGATGCATACATATTACCCTTCTGCATGGCTAGGTGTGCAATGCAAACAGTACTAAATGAATCAGTTAGATCGACTAGGCTAGCTTCAATAGGTGCATATTTCGTGGACTCAAGCTTAAACGTGTGCTGTAAGATCTAATCAAGTTCATCTTTTTAATTGATGACAGATTTATGCATTATGGAAAACACTGATACAGACGAGGAATTTGAGACTCAATCTCCAATCATAAATGTCAAGGAGTAAAGAAGGAAAAAAGATAGAGATAGGTATGCACGGATGACCAACGAAGAAAAACAAGAAAAATTAAAAAGGCGTCGTGAAGCTTATCAGCAAAGCAAAACAATTAAGGACTTAACCCAGTTGCACAAAAAATGCACACGTGGGAGGAAGAAATATGCAGATTTAAAGCCTGAACAAAAGAAAAAAAATGCGTGCGAGAAAAGCAGAAATATGCAAATATGCAGCCAGAACAACAAAAAAAGCTAGAATAGAGCAAATTACAGCTAATCGTGAGTTTAGACGCAACACACCATGCAAAGAATCAATTGCGATGGTGAACCCTGCATATGTCGAATCAGAAGAGGAAGTTAGCAACGCACGGGTGCTCTTTTTATTTGAGGTGTCAAATCATGTACATATGCTTGCTCTGTATTTTCTGTTTCCAATTTCCAAAAAAATTTTAGATAAAAGGGCTCCCCCCGATTTCATTGAAATCACCACCAAAAGAACCGAGTTTTTACAGTATCCAGGCAGAAACAGAGTGCAACCACCAGGCTAGAACAACCACAAAGTTCTGGAGAGCTTATTACAGACCGAAAGATCTACAGAAAGAAACCTACTCCTTATCCTACTCAGCACGAACACCAACTTCAGCTCACGTACTTCTTGATCAGCATCTTGCAGATTTCCAGTTGATACCCGTCAGGTTCATCTTGTGATGTGCCAGAGTAGCTTCCCTCCACCCTTTGGATTTTGGAGGTCATTGCCAAGCAATGCGCAGCACCTCCCCACGCTTCTTGTTCAACAAGAGAGCGCATCTTGCCAGGATGTCGGAGACTGCATCTTTGGAGAGTATTTTCCATTGTTCCAGATCCGTCGCCACCCTTCTCCAGATGTCCTTCACCCCTGGCCATGTTTTTCCCTGGAAACACATATCATTACGCAATTTCCAGAGAGCCCATAAAATAGCAGTGCAAACTACATTTAGGGCAGAGTTTTTGTTATTGCTTATCCACCACCTAGCAACCGATTCAAAATCGTTACCAACATGTACACCAAATAACTCGAAAACCACAGGCCAAACTAATTTAGCAACAAAGCAGTCAAAGAATAGATGGTGGCACGTTTCAGGTTCCGAGCAGAATAAGCAAGTGAGGTCAGCTACAGGTCTGCGTTTAGCTAAATTATCCCTAGTCAGAGTTCTATTGTTAGCTAAAAGCCACAAAAAAACATGAATACGAGGAGGGATATGTAAACGCCAAACCGCAGGAGTATGCACAGGCACAACCCCCCTGTTGTTAACCACCGCATAGAAAGATCGAACACTGTAAACCCCTGAGGTTTCCAGTTCCCATATAGGCATGTCGTCTTCCTCAGAGAAAGGAACAGTGCTGATTAGTTGGCAGAGCTCAAGCCACCGACTCATCAAGCTAGGAGGCACACATCTCCTAAAAGTAAGTTTCAAATCAACGCCATCCCAAACCTGTTGTATAGTTGAGTCTTGTTCGTTAACAATAACGAACAAGTCCCAGAACAGGACAGCAAGGCTACAGTTACCAATCCAGACATCACTCCAAAACCTAATCTTAGCACCATTCCCTAACTTCCATCTGTAGCCCATTTTAGCTGCTTTAGCAGCCCAGATCACACCTTTCCAAAAAGGGGAACACGACTGAGGGAAAGCACAAAGAATATTGGGGGAGAGATCGTATTTAAAGTCTACTATCTTCCTCCAAATTTTATCACGGTCTAGATGATAACGTTTAATCCAAGAAGCTAAAAGACAGAGATTAAACTCTCTAAGATTTTGGACCCCCAAGCCCCCAAATTCCTGTTTAAGGCAAACAAGATCCCAATTGGCTAAATGGTATTTTTTCTTGTCTTCCTCATCACTCCACAAAAAGTGAGACATTTGAGAGTTAATAGCATCAATAGCCCACTTAGGAAACTTAATAACCGAAAGTAAGTACATCGGGATACTTGCAATGCAGGATTTAAGGAGGATAAGCCTACTCTTATAATTAAGAAGCTTCCCTCTCCAGCCAGCAAACCGTTTGAAAGTTTTATCAATAATAGGTTGGATATCTTCTTTTCTAAGCTTAGAAAAATGTAGGGGCACCCCCAAATATTTGCAGGGGAAAGAAGAAATCTGACAGCAGAAGACTTGGGCAAAAACCCTAGCCTCCTCTGGTTCGACATTAATTGTCATCAGATCAGTCTTATGATAATTAATTCTCAACCCCGACATATATTCAAAGCAAGCCAAAAACCACTTAAGATTCCTAGCATAATCAAGGTTATTATCTAGAAACAGAATGGTATCATCGGCGTACTGAAGGCTAATGATCCCTCCCGGAACAACTTGTGGCAGCAGCCCCCTAATTAGGCCATTAGTGGCAGCTTTAGAGAGGATTTTAGTGAAAACATCAGCCACAAAGTTGAAGAGAATAGGAGATGCAGGGTCTCCTTGTTTTAATCCTTTCCCAGCCTTAAAAAAGGAGCTGTTCATGTCATTTAGCCTAACACAAAAAGAGCCACCAACAAGCAGGCTTTTGATCCAGTTCACAAAAACCGGACAAAAACCTCTGGATAGGAGCATTTCCTCAAGGAATTCCCAATCCACACGGTCGTACGCTTTTTCATAATCTAGTTTTAAGACTAGAGCACTCTCACCCCTGGAGTGAGCAGCATGAATCAGCTCTTGAGCCGCTACCACACTTTCCAGGATAAACCTCCCCTTAATAAAAGCTGTCTGGTTACTAGCAATTATTCTATTACCAATAGGAGAAAGCCTATTAGTAATAGCTTTAGAAATAATTTTTAAGCTACAATTCCCCAAACTAATAGGTCTAAACTTCCTCATTTCCCTGGCATCAGGTTCTTTCGGAATTAAAGTAACTATGGCATAGTTTAGTCTAGCAACATTAAGATTACCAGATTCAAAATCTCTAACAAGAGCCATAAAATCGCCTTTAATCAGGTCCCAAAACCTCTGATAAAAAAGAAATGAAAAACCATCAGGCCCGGGAGCCCCACTTGCATAAGATTCAAAAACCGCAGCCTTGATTTCCTCAACAGAAAAAGGTTTCTGCAAATTATCATTTTCCTCTTGTGTAATCAAGTCTTCAGCATCCCAAAACTGAGAACCCAAAGAAATATCTACCTTTTCTTCCTTTGCAAAAAGGTTCTTATAGAAATCAGCAGCAACTTTTAGCATCTCAGGATCAGTTTCAACGGGGCCACAAGGCCCATCGAGAACTGCAATCCTTTTCTTCCTCCTACGATGATTGGCCATAGCGTGAAAATAAGTCGTGTTTCGGTCTCCATCCAAGATGAAGCGATCACGAGAGCGTTGCCAAGCTTTGGTTTCTTCTTGTTTAAGAATTTTATCAATATCCGTTTTAATTTGAGACATCCTCAATTTTTCAGAGTCAGATAAAAGGTTTGATTCAGCAAAAGTGTCTAAGATGTCAAATTCCAGCATAAGATCATTCTTAAGTTTCTTACTAGCTGACTCAACATTAATACTCCAACCCCTCGCGTGGCGCCTAAGCAACCTTAATTTGAATTGCCAAATATCGACTGCAGATGTAAATCTACAGGGGGTATTCCACACTTTATTCACAAGATTAACAAACTCAGAGTGATCCAGCCACCATTTCTCAAACCTAAAAATTTTAGGTGGTGGAGACCTATTCGAGCCAGTATCAAGAAGTAAAGGAGTGTGATCACTAACAGGTTTAGGAAGAGTCCGAACAGAGGCAAGAGGAAAAATCTCCCCCCAGTCAGTACTGACTAACACCCTATCCAGGGTAGCCATAACCAGGTTATCCTGATTGTTAGACCACGTAAAACTTCTGTTAGCAATCCCAAGGTCAATCAGAGACCATTTATTAATCCAATCATTAAACAAGTAAGCCCAATTAACATTAATTTGGCCATTACTCTTGTCAGAAGGATCCCTAACCAGGTTAAAGTCGCCCCCCAAAACAACAGGAGCAACCACATTATCCATAATATCATGAAGCTCAGCAATGAACTCCAACTTAAACTCATAATAACAAGTACCATACACCGTGACCAACTGCCATACCACATTTTCTCTTTTATCCATGACAGTTACGACAAGGCAGTACTTATGTTGTTTATGACCCAAAACTTCAAATAAATCATCCCTAAAACCAACCAAAATACCACCAGCGGTTTTGGTTGAGGGCAGTTCCAACCACGTGAAATCACAGCGGCCAGAGATAAAAGACAAAAAATGACTAGTAAACTTCCTACATTTAGTTTCTTGAATCCCAACAAACTCAAGTTTGTTTTTGGAAATCAAGTCAGCCAGATATTGTTTGCGGCCAGGTTTCCCTGTACCTCTAATGTTTAAAATGCTCCTATCATGACTAACCTTTTTGTTTTTTCTACCAACTACAACAGTCCAAGGACTGGCTTTAATACCTGATTCCGGATCATTCAAATGAGGGGAATCAGGATAGCCAACCAACTGTTCATGACTGAGTTTTTCAGAATTATTATTACATTGAAAACTGGGCGAACACAAGTCCTCTCCCACAGGTAGAACACTTTCAGGATTAGATTTAGCAAACTTGTGATTCAAAAGTAGTTCCTTATCACATAACAACGTGGTATTATTAACTTTACCTTCAAGATCACATCCTAAAGACAGATCAACAACTTCTGCTAAGTTAACTAAGGCATCAGTACCAAGAATAGCAAAGGAATTACCTTTGAAATATGGAGGAATCTCCAAATTTCGCTTCTTCTGATATTCCTTAGCTTTCTCCATCACACTAACGTGACCATGATTCCTTGAGCTTCTTCTAGTAGCAACCACAGGACCCCACTTAGACTTCTGAGGTGGTGCAGGGGGAGCCACAGATTGACCAGAGGCATCGTCAAGGAAAGGAAGGAGAGACTTTTTAACACTACCCAGCTTGTCACAGAGATCCTTGTCCAGCAAAACCATCTGATCATCATCATCCACAATCTTCTCTTGTTCTTCATCAGAGACATCTTGGAAGTCCTGCAAAGTCTGAGTGCAATACTCAAACCCAGTAGATTTCTCACACATCTGAGATAGAGCATAATCCTCCATATCATCCACATCAATGTGAAAAGGAGCATCGAGACCATCCCACACTTTGTCATCCAATTGATTGTAGATCAGCTTCTCAGGTAGAGACTTTGTAGGGGATAGCACAAAGGGTTCATTGTTTCCTCCATGCCAGCTCAAAGCACCACCAGCAGCCAGAGGAACTGTTCGATGCTGTCCAACATTTCCAGCGTTAGGACCAACAGGGCTCTGACGTGGAGTAGCAGTTGGTCCACCATTCGAAACATCTGTGTCCATGTTCTGAGAAGATTCAGGGGCATCCACACCACTGCCCCCTCCAGCACCAGGGCCAGGGTCAGAACCATTGGATCCCTCCCCAGCGGCTTGCTCCACCCGGATATAAGTCATATACAATTCTTGATTCATCTCCACAATCCTCTGGGCAGGAATTTTGGACTGATCTTTACAGGCTATCAATAACCTCACTTCAGCATAGAAACTCTTGAAAAAAGAAGACCAATCGACATCCATAAGAATGCCAAACAGTGAAGCGAACTGGCCAAAAGTTTTCCAGGCGCACCATTTCGGAGGTAAACCTCGAACAGCAATCCAGACATCATCCAGCGCGCTCAACGGCTTCACCTCACCAAACCAAGCAGTGATCTTAATTGTGACACCTTCTTTCTCCAAATCAAAGGCAGGAAACTCGCTCAATTCTTTCACACTTTTCCATGGGGGAAATCTGACAAGAAATGATCCAGGATCCAATTCTCTCATCTGCCACGGCCATTTCTTATTCTTACAGAAGATTGCAGATAGATCCTTTTCCAATTCAGTTAGAGAGATATCCCCTTTCTTCACAGTAACCACCCCACAGTTGTCGAAATTGAGCCACTTGGTGTTTTCTTCACCAGGAACATCCAAATGATAGAACCCCATCCCAGGGTAAGAACTACCAAAGTAGGCTGCAGAAGGATGCTCCTTATACCAATCAGGACAGTTATGAACTGTGTGACCAGGCAAATTACAGATAAAACAAAGCTTGGGCTTGATACAATTGCCAACGAAGTGACCCGGTACACCACAGTTGAAGCAGATCAACTTGCTATACCTAGGATCAAGCACTTGCTCAACAATCAGAGAAGCAGAAGATTCAGCACTACCCGAATGAGAAGAACCAACTCCAGACGACTGCTGTTGCGGCTGCGGTTGAGGTTGAGGTTGCAGTTGAGAAACCTGCTGCTGAGAAATCTGCTGCTGCTGAGGGATCTGCTGTTGAAGTATCTGTTGCTGGGAGACCTGTGGAGGTACGAACACCTGCACCTGAGGAGGAGGCAGCTGCGACTGCATATGAACGCCCTGATAGTTGTATCCGGTAGGCAGAACCGGATTGGCAACATACTGAGGAAATCCACCCTGTTGATTAGGAGCTTGCGGAGGATACCTCTGATTCTGATAGCGTTGATTCGCAGGCCTAGGACCCCGAGCTTGATTAGGACGTCGCTGTGGACCAGGATTCGCAGCAGCGCCCGGGAGCACAGCAGCCGGTTGCGCTGGGACCTGCTGCGGCGGAGGGGCCTGCCGCGGCGGCGGAAGCCCGCCTCCATGAGACGGCTGACCACCCCTGCCCCGTCCACGCCCATGCGCAGGACCGGCGTTCACCACCATATCTGCGTAAGTAGGGGCCCCAAGGGGGACGGCCACCAACCGCCGGAGACGATGATGAACCAGAGCAGATCGGTGGGCTGGGATACAATCGGAGATTGAGATCTCTGAATCTGGGATCCCCTTTCGAACCCAGCAGAGAAGATCACGACCACCGCGGGGCCTCCGCTGCTCCGGAAAAGACGGAACTACCCATAGCTGACCGAAGAAATTCTCCACAGACTCCACCTCATCCAGATCTACCCGCCCTCCATGAGCAGCGGGGCCAAGCTCCGGTGAGGTGGCTTTGACAGGTGGGCCAGTGGATTTTGAATTTCTGGATCCCCCGCCATCACCAGCTCCGATCATGGGAAACGCCTGAGAATCTCCAGGCCATGGCGGCGGATCCGAGGTCGAGCGGGAGAGCCATGCCGCAATCCGACCACCCGAGAACTCACGCGCCCCACCACTCCAGATGGATCGATCGCGTGAAGGGGATCTCCCCGGCGAAGCACCCACCGAGGACGCGGTCGAAGCACACGACCTCGCCGAATCCTCATCATCCGGGATGCGCAGCGGCTCCGCCGCCCCTCCGAACTGCAGCTCCCTGATAACCCTAGCAGGTCCTGGAGAGCTCCGACGATGAGGCGTGGAGGCGGTGACTGGGGGAGGGCGGAGGGCGGGTTGGGCGGTGGGAGACGCGAGCGTCGTCGTCATTCCGGCCAATTTCCAAAAATTGCAAGTGTACATAGTTTGAGTTGGAGATGAACGTATTCAGATTATGCATGTTGTAGTCTTGCAAGTTAGACACATAGAGCTATATTTTTGCCATTCGTTGAATGATTTTCTGGTACAAAAAATGAAATTCATATGACAATTATAGCATATCCCGTTGCAACGCACGGCAATTTGCTAGTGTACGTACATACACTTATAGTACCTACCTAACATGGCGGTGTTTTATTTTTGAGAAATGAGATGTTGTTGTTGAAGATTATGAAAAGACGACGATCAGTCAGCATATATCTGGATCGATCCTGGTACGTCTTTAAAAGCACCAGCTATCACTTTAGCTTTAGTTGCACTTCACACACGGCGCCCGGCAGCTAGCCAGTAGCAGACTAGCTAGCAGTACCGTGCGCTATGTCGTCGCTCTCTCCCATGTCCTCTGCCCGCCTCCGCGACCTGAAGGCCTTCGATGACACCAACGCCGGCGTGAAAGGCCTCGTGGACGCAGGCGTCACCACTATACCGTCTTTCTTCCACCACCCACCGGAGAACCTCCCCGAGCCTGTCGACGCCACACGTGATTCGCGTCGTCAAGCCGGCAGCAACTTCACCATCCCGGTCATCGACCTTGCAGGCGCAACGACGACAGACCAGTCCCGTCGAGCCGAGCTGGTCCGCGAGGTGCTGGCGGCCGCGAAGACGGTGGGTTTCTTCCAGGTGGTGAACCACGGCGTGCCGGAGGCAATGTCGGGCATGCTGGCGGCGGTGCGATGCTTCAACGAGGAGCCGGTGGAGGTGAAGCGCGCATACTACACGAGGGACTACGCGAGGAGCGTGAGGTACCACTGTAACGTGGACCTGTTCCGGGCGCCGGCGGCCAAGTGGCGCGACACCGTGTACATGGACATGTCGCCGATCGAACCGGCGCCCGAGGAGATGCCGGCGGCGCTGAGAGGCGTCGCGGCGGAGTACACCCGGCAGGTCAAGCGGCTGGGCGGCACGCTGCTGGCGCTGCTGTCGGAGGCCCTGGGCGTGCGGAGCGGGTACCTGGAGCAGGAGGCTGGCTGCCTCGACTGGATCCTTGTCGGTGCGCACTACTATCCGGCGTGCCCGGAGCCGCACCTCACCATGGGCGCCACGGCACACTCCGACCACAGCTTCCTCACCGTGCTCCTCCAGGACGGCGTTGGCTCCGGGGCCCTGCAGGTGCTCGTCCAGGAGAACGACGAGGACGAAGCAGGGAGATGGGTAGAGGTGCACGCGGTGCCCGGCGCGCTCGTGGTGAACATCGGCGACTTCCTGCAGCTCATCTCCAACGACAGGTTCAAGAGCGTTCAGCACCGCGTGGTGTCCAAGAAGGAGGGGCCCCGGGTGTCCGTGGCATGCTTCTTCCAGACGTACGGCGAGGCCGCGTCCACCAGGGTTTGCACCCCGATCGTCGGCGATGGGACGCCGCCGCTGTACAGAAGCGCCACCGTGGAGGAGCTGCTCGTCAACTTCAGGAAGAAGAACGGCCGGTTTGCACTCGACCACTTTAGGCTCTGATCGATCAGCATCAGCCTACGTATGGGGTCAATTGCTACCTAGGTATATTAATGGTTTGCTCTGCCAACCGCCCGTCGTATATATACGTATCCGCATGTGGGTGCCATCCAGTTGCACAGAATGCTTGGCAACAAAAATCACCAGCAATATTAATAAAAAACACAAAAGATTACAACAACGAAAATATGTGTTTGGAGAAATTAAAACGTGGGTAAGCAACAATTTTTTTTTGCAGATCATTTGCAACAACAATCATCTTTCTGTGATTTCTTTATTACCGAAAAGTTCTATAACCTAAGTTGGCTCTGATACCATTGTTAATTCTATTAGAAACATCTAGGCTAGAACTTCAACGGTAGTACCTTCGGGAAACGATCTATCTCGAATATCAGAGAGGGGAAACAGAGAACGAGAGGGAAAAGGTGTACCTTCACCTTGGCTCGATGAGCCTGTCGAGTTGTCCATGGTGGAGGACGGCGGTGATGGTAGGGTGTGGTCGAGGCGGCGGCGACGGAGCTTCCCGTCACTACTGCGCTGACCTAGATCGGTAGGTGTGTCGGTGGGGTGTACGGCTCGTGACAAACCTCATGTTGCGTGCCGCCGGCCCCCACCACTTTATATAGCGCAGGCGATAGGGACCCGTCAACCATAGTCGGTTGGGCGCCCCCGATCAGGGCGCAGGTCAAAAGGCCCGGTGGGCCGTTGGGCCCACACGGGAGGAGATCAACCTAAATGGCACACTTGCCATGTCCAAAATAACATTCATAATGATCTTTGTCCAAACGTGAAACACTAATCAAGTTTCTGTGTAATGAAGGAACATATAAAACATCTCTAAGCATGATCGTGAATCCATCAGCTACCTCCAGGGAGATGTCGCTGACAGCTTCAACGTCTGCTTGAACTCCATTTGCAACTTCAATGCATCTTTCGCTTCTTTGCGTAGTCCGCGTCGAATGGAATCACTGTAATGAATTTGTAATATGAACAATTGCACGTGAGTCAATCCACCAAATAGATTTCAAAAACTGTATATACAAGGATTCATTTACAAAGGAAACAATGTTGTTACCTCTCTTTGCCATTATTGTCTTTAGCCAAACAGGGCAATCTTTTTTGTAATGCCCAGTCTTTTACAGTGGAGACATGTGTCTTTGTCCACTGGAAGAGACTTCTGCTGATGCTGATAATGCGTGAGGGCTTTTCCATGTGACTTTGAAGGGGAATCATTGTTACTTTGATTGTAGTTCTTTTTCTTATTATCTTCACATAGTTCAGAGAACCACCATGTGAGGCTTTAAGTCTATCCTCTTCTTGCACACACATGGCTATTGTCTTTTCAATGTCCCATTTTCAGGCGACATGTTGTAGTTGACAACAAAAGTGTCAAACTCTTTTGGCAGTGAAGCCATAACCAGGTGAACAAGGAGTGCAGGCTTGAACTCCAGATCAGTGTCCATGGGCTTAATCTTAGCTGCCATGTTGCTCATCCTGAGGATGTGCTCTCTTATGCCATGTCCACCTCATGTGTACTTTTCTGTCACCGGCTGCTTTAGCAGTTGAGTAGCATATATCTTTGAAGAACCAGTGAACTGGTTCTTTATCTTTTCAAGAAACTCCCTATGGAAGCACACTCTGTAATTGAGCCCACAATAGCGTGCTCAATTGTGTTCTTTATGAAAGCCATGCACTTTTTGTTGACGGTGAGCCACTTTTTGTTATCGAGGGTATATGAGATCTCCAATGGAGCATAGTCCCTCTTCTTTTTCTCCCAAGCATCATCATCATCTTTTGCATCTCTGGCTGGCTCTGTAGGTTTGACCGGCTGTGGAGTGTCCACAACCCAGTCCACCTCAGCACAAACGAAAGCCAAGTCGACCTTCTTTCTCCATTCAGTGTAGTTATCACCTCTGAGGGTTGGAACATCCTTGATGCAGCTCATCAAGTAGTACCCTCCTGAAAACCACAATGAAGTGAGATCATAACAACAATTGCATGCAATAATCCAACGTTGGTCAAAATTAAAACATACAACTGTTTGTGTAATTAAAACTATATCACCGTTGGGCAGAAAATAAAAATAAATGCACATATAACAACAATAAATCATTATTATGTTATTAACAACGTTGGTCATAAAATAACAGAATCATAATTATTTCATTAATCACTTTAACATGCTCTTAAAAAATTAATTCTTTCTTTAGTTCTTTTTACCTTTTAAGAGCACTTTTAACGATTTGCAGCGGAAAAATGAATAAAAAATTCATGAAATTTATACTTTTCAAAGCATTTCTTTTACTTTTTTATTTTCTAAAACAAACATGTTCGTTGGATCAGTTTGAATAGAAAAACAAACTAAGCAAAAAATCTCTAAAACTTTACTGAATTCAATTAAAGAAAAAACATGCTTCTGGAAAAAAAATACAGAAACTGTTCTGTGCGGCCCGCAGAGGAAGCGCGGCCCACGGCCTGTTGAACTGCTGGTTGTTCTCTACCGCCCGAGCGACGCGGAAACGGCCCATGGCCTGTTGAGAGACGCAGAAACGTCCCACGGCCTGTTCTGTGAGTGCTGCATGATCGTGGTATTCCGATTAGATCCGACAGCCATCCGCGCATCTCGCCCGATAAAAACCAGCGCATCGGCCCTATACGAGGAACCCTAGCTCATTTCTTCTCCTCTCCTCTGTCCCGCGCGTTCGGCGGAGGCCCGTGGAAAAAAGACACCGGTGGCCGGCGACGGCCGCACGCCCCAGCGCGGCGATGCCTTCCCCCATCTCCCCTTCTCACTTTCTGCACCGTTGCCTGCCCCTTCGCCGGTCGCGCGTTCCCCTTGCGGTGAGCGCGCCGCCGTCGAACGGTTTGGCCGCGGAGCCCTTTGCCCCTGCTGGGGTTCGGTTCTTCTTCCAGATGCCTCGCTAGTCGGTGCGCATCGGGATCGAGAGGAACGGCACGGCTGAGCGGCGGCGCTCTTTTCCGGCGAGCCCGAGGCCCTTCCCGGTGAGAACTTTTTTGCCCTTTTGGGATTAGGGTTCCACGGGAGGGGAATCTTTCTGTGATTTCTTTATTACCGAAAAGATCTATAACCTAGAGTTGGCTCTGATACCATTGTTAATTCTATTAGAAATATCTAGGCTAGAACTTCAACGGTAGTACCTTCGGGAAACAATCTATCTCGAATATCAGAGAGGGGAAACAGAGAACGAGAGGGAAAAGGTGTACCTTCACCTTGGCTCGATGAGCCTCTCGAGTTGTCCATGGTGGAGGACAGCGGTGATGGCAGGGTGTGGTCGAGGCGGCGGCGGCGGAGCTTCCCATCACTACTGCGCTGACCTAGATCGGTAGGTGTGTCGGTGGGGTGTACGGCTCGCGACGAACCTCAATTTGCGTGCCGCCGGCCCCCACCACTTTATATAGCGCAGGTGACAGGGGCCCGTCAACCATAGTCGGTTGGGCGCCCCCGATCAGGGCGCAGGTCAAAATGGCCCGGTGGGCCGTTGGGCCCACACGGGAGGACATCAACCTAACAACCAGGACCTGTTCCGGGCGCCGCGGCCAAGTGGCGCTACACCGTGTACATGGATATGTCGCCGACTGAACCGGCGCCCGAGGAGATGCCCGCGGCGCTGAGAGGCGTCGCGGCGGAGTACACCTGGCAGGTCAAGCGGCTGGGCAGCACGCTGTTGGGGCTGCTGTCGGAGGCCCTGGGCGTGCGGAGCGGGTACCTGGAGCAGGAGGCTGGCTGCCTCGACAGGATCCTTGTCGGTGCGCACTACTATCCGGCGTGCCCGGAGCCGCACCTCACCATGGGCGCCACGGCACACTCCGACCATAGCTTCCTCACCGTGCTCCTCCCGGACGGCGTTGGCTCCGGGGCCCTGCAGGTGCTCGTCCAGGAGAACGACGAGGACGAAACAGGGAGATGGGTAGAGGTGCACGCGGTGCCCGGCGCACTCGTGGTGAACATCTCGGCGACTTCCTGCAGCTCATCTCCAACGACAGGTTCAAGAGCGTTCAGCACCGCGTGGTGTCCAAGAAGGAGGGGCCCCGGGTGTCCGTGGCATGCTTCTTCCAGACGTACGGCGAGGCCACGTCCACCAGGGTTTGCATCCCAATCGTCGGCGATGGGACGCCGCCGCTGTACAGAAGCGCCACCGTGGAGGAGCTGCTCGTCAACTTCAGGAAGAAGAACGGCCGGTTTGCACTCGACCACTTTAGGCTCTGATCGATCAGCATCAGCCTACGTATGGGGTCAATTGCTACCTAGGTATATTAATGGTTTGCTCTGCCAACCGCCCATCACTACAGGAATGGGCTCCTGTGCCGACGGCCTTTCCCCATCGGCATAGGCACGATGCCCGTCGGGAGAGGGCTGTGCCGACGGTGGCCGTCGGCACAGGGTGGTCGGGATAGGTCACCGTAGGCATAGTCCCCCCTGGCCGTCGGCACAGCATATTGCCGTCGGCACAGGGTTTGCCGACAGCCAAAAAAGGGTCGTCGGCACAGCGTTAGTCGGCACAGGTAAGGTGGGTCCCACAACGGCCGAGCGTGCTGTCAGACCCTGTGCGGACGGCAATGCCGTCGACACAGAGTGGACACGTGCAGCGTTCGGGTGCGTCCATCTGGGACAGCTGTGCTGTCGGCACAGCTATCCCAGATATTTTTTGCCAAATTTGTTCCAGCAGCTCGTTTTTCCAGCTAAAATAGCAGAAAATAAAATCAAAAAACATGACAATATTATCACAAACAAGATCACATATAGGCTGCATATATCATCCCAATCAATATCATCAAGTAGATACACACATAGGACCATCATCATACATAGCTAAATGTCTAGAGGCCGAAAGCCCTACATCTATTGCGGCGGCGATGGGCTGTACCCCATATCTCCCAGGGTGAAAACAGGCGATCGACGACTCGGCGCAGCAGCAGCAGCAGCAGAAGCACCAGAAGAAGGCGAAGCACCAGGAGAAGGCGAAGCACCAGAAGATCAACTGCATTGAGAAAGAGAAAACAAGTAAGCATGAAGACATAATAAAATGTAGATACTAAGCATAAAGATGTAATTGATGCATGTAAAATGCATACATGAACTTTACATTTTATTACATGTTATTTGCATCATATAAGGGTTATATTCATGATTTATATTAAGTTTTGGGGATAATTAACAACTCCCCATTTTTCTGGAATTAACCCTGCCTGTCAGAAAACCCCTTTTTCTATATTTTGATGTTTCAGGAATCCAAACGACGTCCAAATGACCTGAAACTTTACGGGAATCACTTTTTTGGAAGGAACGAAACGTAGGCGCAAAGGAATCGAAGAAACAGAGACCAGAAGGCCAAAAGGGGTGGCCCACGCGGCCAGATTCCCTGACCGTGTGGGGTCCCCCATCCTGGCCCTCGGGCCTCCGCTGCCGTCGATCTTTCTTCCCGAAGCTTCGTCTTGACCTAAAAATGACTATATATAGACCCCCCCAGGGCTTTCGCGAAAGAGAGCGCCACCGAAACAGAGAAACCATGAAACAGAGATCTGGAGCTGAAGATTGGAGGGGGAAAACTCCGACGGGGCGCTGCCGGCGTGGTCTCCTTCCCCTCCAACAACATCTCCACCGACACCATGATGAAGAGGGAGTAGTCCACCCCTGAACTATGGGTTTGTGGAAGTAACTTATGTATCTCTCCTCTCTATGAGCTTCACTAATTAGTACCGTATGAGCTGCTGAACATGATTACGGTCATCTATGTAATTCTTTGTGGTGAATCTTTATTATGAGTTAATACATGTTTGAGATTGCAATGGTTTTGTTTCAGTTATGAAAATAGATGCATATTATGTACCCCGTTCTTATTTACTTGTCATGATCAAGCATGTTGATGAGAGCATGTGAGGGGGAACGTGTGCATTAGTTGGAGTAACGGGGGGTGGCTAGTGCAGTGAACGTGAGAGAAAGTTCTGCGATCCACTTGGGTTTTCTACCTTACTTTGTTGTCTCACTAGGGATAAACAAAAATACCATGCTACCGGAGAGTGGATGTGACCTTGGCCACTATCTCCATGACTAGATCTAGCATGTTCTTATTTTAACTTCATGTCATTGAACTTATTGCTATGCTCTGATTTATCTTAATTACTAAGGTGTTATGATTTAGTTCGCATCTTGGTGGAGCATAAGAGAGAGAACAACTTATACTTGAGATCTCTATGTTAGGACGTGATGCCCATATTATTAATAACTTGTCAAACCATGTTTTGCCATCTTACATGTTAATTTTAGTGTTCCATTGTCTACCACGTTATCAAGAGAGAGTGCATTTGTGAAACCATGAACCCCGGTCCATTTTTAATCATAAGAAACACCTTTCCAACACTTTTATCACCACTTTTGTTTGCTGCCATTATTAAATCCGAAAATACAAAAACACTTTTACATCTTGCATTCATCATAAAAAACCCAAAAATATCATTTATCATTACTACCATCATCCTTGCATATTTATTTTACCATCATTGCATATTTACTATTGTTGCATATTTATTTTATTATTATTCTCACACCTTGTGCTTGACAACCACTTGGTGAGGTTGAGGGCACAAAACAATTTATTTTGTTGCAGGTTCTCAAGAGAAGGATAAGGAGATAACACCTGAAATACTGGTTCCCCGAGAGTTCGATATTAAACCCTCGAGTCACCCCTCGTGGGGAAAACTGTCTTCCACTACTACATACACTCTGCACTTGGAGTCTCAACCTAACCCATTTACTTTTCACGCAGGTAATCACACGAAGCGCTCAGCAAGCGTTTTCTGGCGCCGTTGTGGGGTAACTACGTGAAGGGCCATCAAGACGTTTTCTGGCGCCGTTGCCGGGGAACCATAGCTGAAAGGTTTATCCAAGGATCACTCACATCAAGTCAACTTCATCACCAACTTGTGTAACAACCTAAGCTTGGGGAGGTTGCACCTACGTGAGCATCATCTTATCCATCTTTACCTACAATCATTTTATTTTGTTTTGTTCTTGTCTTGCATATCATCTTTATATTTCGGTTTGCATATTTATATTCAGTTTTGCATTTTTGTGTTGCATTTGTTATTTCGAGTTGCATTAGTGTCATTTTACTTTCAGTTTTGCATAAAAAATTAAAAAACCCATAAAAACTAGTGTTGTTTTAATATGTATGCTAAGCTATGGAGAAAGGTTATGTCAAAACTATGGGAGCTTACTATGAATATCGATCAACCAAAGAAGGAAATAGAATGCTTGAATTGCTTGAACATCTTAATGATATGGCCACTGAGTTTTGTGAATTACATAATATAACTTGCTGCTTTAGAAAAGACTATAAACACTCTCTCTATCAATGTAAGTATAATAGTGATCCTATTATTGCTTCTTATCAAGAGTGTAAATTTGCATGCCATGATATAGAACAAGTTGAGAAATATATTGCTTATGTTGCAACCCATGAGATAGACTTTCTTATTGATAATTTTTTTGCAACTAGTCATGAAGCTCGTGTAATGAAAGGACACATTTCTATTCTTCTCCAACTTTGCAAAAAGGAATTTAGTGATAATGTTTATGTTAAAGAAAGAATTCTTGCTTCCATGGAAAGTACTAATATTTTGCAGAAGAGGATGATGAAAACATAAGCTTGGAAGAGAAGAATGTGAAGAGGAGATTGAAATGATATATTCCAACCTAAGCTTGGGGAAGAGTTGGATCTCCCAACTTCACCATCAACAAATGATAGTAACACTCAAACTCAAAAATCTTTTGTTATTTATGAGAACCCATGCTATTATGATGAAACTAAAAATGCTCCTTTACTTTCTATTAATGCTACTAGTGAACTTATTGATGATAATGAGAGTATTGCTTAAATATGCTATATGATAATGCTTTAGATGATGGTCCTATGCTTATTGATAAACCTCCATGTTTAGTTGTTACTAAATTATGTGAGGATAAAAATGATATACTTGCTGTTTGTGATGGTACTCTTACTCATGAGAGTCCTACTTTGTTCTTAAATTCTCTAATTACACCATAGAGGAGAAATTTGCTTATGTTGAGAAATACTTATGTGGTTTGCAATTACTTTAGTTCCAAATCTTTGTTGCAACCATGATATTAAACTTAATATTGATCTTATTAACTATTTTGAAAGAGGGAAGCATGCTAATGAATTCCATAATAAATTTAATAATCCTCTTTATGTGCCTAAATTATCTAAGTTGAATGATTCTTGTGGTTATATGGTTGAATTTATTTCTACTACTTGCAACTATTATGAAAGAGGAGGTGATAAGAACCTCTTTATGTTACTAATAATTATATGCTGCAAGTAAATATTGTTAATATGCATTGGGAAACTTCTATTTATGGTGATTCATTCATATACAAAATGCCAATGCATAGAAAGAAAGTTAGACTTCGTTGTTATTACTTTTGTGTTTTGTTTTTCTCTCAACTAGGGTTCAACTTGACTATTATTTTGATTGGATTAGAACACCATGGGACCTGGTATTATGCATGGAACACTTCCCAAGGAAGAGGGACACACCAAGGTTCAAGCTCCCTCATGAGCTACGTCCCCTTTGATTATCAAGTAAGTAAGCCTAGCTATATGGCTATAAAGAAAGCGCTTTACGGGAGGCAACCCGGTTGTTTTTGTTTGAGATTTTCTTTGAGTCCTCTTGCTGTAACAAGAGAGTAGTTTGTTAGTTTTGTTTCTGGATTTTTAATAAAGAACCAAGTTTTACCTATTTTGGGTTTGAAAAGTTGCTATTCATTTTCGGAGAGTTTTCTGCCTGCACGAAGTCTGTGCACGGTTTGATTTTTCATTTTTTATCTGTAACTCCGATTGAGCTGTAATTTGAACTAGCTTCAACTTTTCATCCTCTGTATACGTGATTTTTTCAGATTTTTCTGACGAGTTTAAGTAGGGTAGAAAAATGCGTTTTGCTGCTGCTGTTTTTCTGGACAGATTCTGTCTTGATATTGTTTGATGCATTCTTTGAGCTTTTTGCTTGAATCTTTTTGATTCAATTGAGTTTATGAGTAGGCATACAACATTATATACTCTCTGGACATTCATATGAATTTTTGCCTAAGGATTTTATGCAGCAAGGAACCTATTTGTTTATCACTACTAATATCACCCCACAGAAAAGAAATGGGAGAAACGGTGTTTTGAAGTTTTTTCACAGGGATTAGAGGAGCTGCACCAAGAGCTATCCAAGGATGGTGAAGACCATAAGCTTGGGGATGTCAAGACAACCCCACTGACCAACACACTCTCGGTTTGCACACGTCTAACTTCTGTTTTTCGATCAAAGCACTTTATCGTATAAACTTGGAGCGTCTGTTTTTTTTTGCTTTTGTTATTTCGGTTTGATTTTTATAAGACCACCACTATCATTTATATATGAGAGAGCTACTGGAAGTTTGGGTTGAATTATGTTGGATGCTATTAAATATATTGGGATAGGGATGTTTGAGTTGATTTTAAAAGATACATATAGTTGCATAATTCATGTGCTTTGAATGAATGTTAATTTGCAAGTGTGTTGTCAAGAGCTATCTTTTACCATGTTTAGATGTTGAATTTTAACTTTACTTGGTTTAACATGGATTGATTAGTTCTATGGACACTTATGCATGCATTTAGATGGTCAACTTTCTCCCTATTGCTAGCCCAAAAATTACAACAAGTAAAAAGCTTGTTTCCCAACACCTTCAACCAAAGTTTTTCCAGTGAGTCCACCATATCTACCTATTAGCTTTATGCTATTCCAAGTATGTTTATCATGTTATATTGTGTTATCTACATTTCTGAATTTAAATGCTTATGTTATTGATTGTCATGGGAAAAATTGGTTAAAAGCTCTCACGAACTTGATGCACAATTTACTTTTATTGCATTTAATAAGCATGAACCATTGTGATTAAAATTATGAAGTTGTGGGCTTGACAATTGTTTTGGTTGGGAGTTAGCCCATATGTGCTGTCACATGGCAAGCTTTCAACATTGCACTTATTTATATTTAGTTGATGTCATGTACTTTTGTTTATGGATGCCTATCATGGGTGAAATGAATGTGGATACTTAGTAAGTTCAAAGAGTTTGTATAAATGGTTAGAGAAATGCCTGGGCCGCTAATCTAAGCCATGCATCATTCATGGTGGAAATTTACAGCATAACCATAATGTTCATTCAGTGATGCACCTCATAATAAAAAGCTATACCCATAGTAAATAAAAGAGTGCTGAGATTGTTCATTGTCTGTTTGTCTTGTTGTTTTGACATGGGCTTGTTCATGTCAAGGGGCAAGAGGTACCCCAGTGCAGTTCTTGATGATACTATTATTACTTGCAATGACCTTTATTTGAATTTACTTTGTGGACCAAAGTGAGTAACACATGGTGTAGGTACTTGTATTCAAGGGACATGAGACATTCAACCAATACATTGTCAAGCACACCACTCATATTTGCTTTCACTTTAAACATTAATCATTCAAGATGCTATGATAGGGGTAATGAGAGCTCCACACCAATGACTACCACATTGCAAGCATTAACTTAAGTAGAAGTGTTTGGAAGTTAGATGAAACTTATTCATGCTTTACCTCTACTTATTTATCTATCCAAAGTGTCCACCTTTTATATTCAGTTTTCATAAGAAGTACTCTATGACCACCATAGGATGTTTTTACTTTTCATTATGCATACATTTGGTCCATAGTACTTTCTTCTATATTACACTTTGTGAATTTATCATTGAACATCTTTACATTGAGTATTTGATATCACTTCATAATTTATCTTGCATATTGTTATTCCTTTGAAGAATGAATCATTTGACTCTATGTAGCAATAGTAATCACCTTTGATATCCATTGATAGTATTAAAATGCAAAGTCCATGTTAGTTTTATCACCTTCATACTCGGGACGAGCATGGGTTAAGCTTGGGGATGTTGATGCATGTAAAATGCATACATGAACTTTACATTTTATTCCATGTTATTTGCATCATATAAGGGTTATATTCATGATTTATATTGAGTTTTGGGGATAATTAACAACTCCCCATTTTTCTGGAATTAACCCTGCGCTGTCAGAAAACCCCTTTTTCTATATTTTGATGTTTCAGGGACCCAAACGACGTCCAAATGACCTGAAACTTTACGGGGATCACTTTTTTGGAAGGAACGAAACGTAGGCGCAAAGGAATCGAAGAAACGGAGACCAGAAGGCCAAAAGGGGTGGGCCCACGCGGCCAGATTCCCTGACCGCGTGGGGTCCCCCATCCTGGCCCTCGGGCCTCCGCTGCCGTCGATCTTTCTTCCCGAAGCTTCGTCTTGACCTAAAAACGACTATATATAGACCCCCCAGGGCTTTCGCGAAAGAGAGCGCCGCCGAAACACAGAAACCACGAAACAGAGACCTGGAGCTGAAGATTGGAGGGGGAAAACTCCGGCGGGGCGCTGCCGGTGTGGTCTCCTTCCCCTCCAACAACATCTCCACCGACACCATGATGAAGAGGGAGTAGTCCACCCCTGGACTATGGGTTTGTGGAAGTAACTTATGTATCTCTCCTCTCTATGAGCTTCACTAATTAGTACCGTATGAGCTGCTGAACATGATTACGGTCATCTATGTAATTCCTTTGTGGTGGATCTTTATTATGAGTTAATACATGTTTGAGATTGCAATGGTTTTGTTTCAGTTATGAAAGTAGATGCATATTATGTACCCCGTTCTTATTTACTTGTCATGATCAAGCATGTTTATGAGAGCATGTGAGGGGGAACGTGTGCATTAGTTGGAGTAACGGGGGGTGGCTAGTGCAGTGAACGTGAGAGAAAGTTCTGCGATCCACTTGGGTTTTCTACCTTACTTTGTTGCCTCACTAGGGATAAACAAAAATACCATGCTACCGGAGAGTGGATGTGACCTTGGCCACTATCTCCATGACTAGATCTAGCATGTTCTTATTTTAACTTCATGTCATTGAACTTATTGCTATGCTCTGATTTATCTTAATTACTAAGGTGTTATGATTTAGTTCGCATCTTGGTGGAGCATAAGAGAGAGAACAACTTATACTTGAGATCTCTATGTTAGGACGTGATGCCCATATTATTAATAACTTGTCAAACCATGTCTTGCCATCTTACATGTTAATTTTAGTGTTCCATTGTCTACCACGTTATCAAGAGAGAGTGCATTTGTGAAACCATGAACCCCGGTCCATTTTTAATCATAAGAAACACCTTTCCAACACTTTTATCACCACTTTTGTTTGCTGCCATTATTAAATCCGAAAATACAAAAACACTTTTACATCTTGCATTCATCATAAAAAACCCAAAAATATCATTTATCATTACTACCATCATCCTTGCATATTTATTTTACCATCATTGCATATTTACTACTGTTTGCATATTTATTTTATTATCATTCTCACACCTTGTGCTTGACAACCACTTGGTGAGGTTGAGGGCACAAAACAATTTATTTTGTTGCAGGTTCTCAAGAGAAGGATAAGGAGATAACACCTGAAATACTGGTTCCCCGAGAGTTCGATATTAAACCCTCGAGTCACCCCTCGTGGGGAAAACTGTCTTCCACTACTACATACACTCTGCACTTGGAGTCTCAACCTAACCCATTTACTTTTCACGCAGGTAATCACACGAAGCGCTCAGCAAGCGTTTTCTGGCGCCATTGTGGGGTAACTACGTGAAGGGCCATCATTAATGCAATGAAGAAGCATGTTGAATAATAAATCCTAAAGCATAAAGACATAAAAGACCGTCACCTCGATTAATCACTCTCATAATTAAGTTGGTTCTCATTCTCACTATCACTATCACTATCACGTGAGTAGTAGGTTGGAGGCTCCTCGCACGGTGGAGGCTCGTCATTGTTTTCATTGGCCGCATTCATCTTGGAGAGCATATCTATTCCCTTCAGATCCATGATGCATGTAAAATGCATACATGAACTTTACATTTTATTACATGTTATTCCATGTTATTTGCATCATATAAGGGTTATATTCATGATTTATATTGAGTTTTGGGGATAATTAACAACTCCCCCATTTTTCTGGAATTAACCCTGCGCCGTTAGAAAACCCCTTTTTCTATATTTTGATGTTTCAGGGACCCAAACGACGTCCAAATGACCTGAAACTTTACGGGGATCACTTTTTTGGAAGGAACGAAACGTAGGCGCAAAGGAATCGAAGAAACGGAGACCAGAAGGCAGAAAGGGGTGGGCCCACGCGGCCAGATTCCCTGACCGCGTGGGGTCCCCCATCCTGGCCCTCGGGCCTCCGCTGCCGTCGATCTTTCTTCCCGAAGCTTCGTCTTGACCTAAAAACGACTATATATAGACCCCCCAGGGCTTTCGCGAAAGAGAGCGCCGCCGAAACAGAGAAACCACGAAACAGAGATCTGGAGCTGAAGATTGGAGGGGGAAAACTCCAGCGGGGCGCTGCCGGTGTGGTCTCCTTCCCCTCCAACAACATCTCCACCAACACCATGATGAAGAGGGAGTAGCCCACCTCTGGACTATGGGTTTGTGGAAGTAACTTATGTATCTCTCCTCTCTATGAGCTTCACTAATTAGTACCGTATGAGCTGCTGAACATGATTATGGTCATCTATGTAATTCCTTTGTGGTGGATCTTTATTATGAGTTAATACATGTTTGAGATTGCAATGGTTTTGTTTCAGTTACGAAAGTAGATGCATATTATGTACCCCGTTCTTATTTACTTGTCATGATCAAGCATGTTTATGAGAGCATGTGAGGGGGAACGTGTGCATTAGTTGGAGTAACGGGGGGTGGCTAGTGCAGTGAACGTGAGAGAAAGTTCTGCGATCCATTTGGGTTTTCTACCTTACTTTGTTGCCTCACTAGGGATAAACAAAAATATGTCGGAGAATGACTCCCACGAAACAGGGATAGTCAAGCTCACGAAGAGAGTTCGTGTAAGGGGCTGAACACGTTGGTCAAACAACCCTCAACCTGCACGGCGACGGTGCTCGTCGAGCAAGCGGAGGGACATCACGGCAGAGATGAACACCAGCCCGTACCCAGGTTCACGGCCCTCGTGTGGAGGTAATACCGCTACTCCTGCTTGTCTGCATTGCACTGCTTGTAGAGGTTACAGTACAATGAGCTTGCCGAGGGCTCTCTTTTGGCAATGGTGTATACAAGGAAGGGAAGCAATGGTCTTCTTCTTCCTTGCGCGTAAGTGGCGATGCTGGAATGAGAATGCGATCCCTTGCTACGGTGCACCTTGTCCTCCTTTTATAGGCGCCCCGTGCTCCCTCCTTGCACTCGCACTGTGGTAGGGCTGTCACGTGGCGCAGAAGGTGGAGCGCGGTGCATCGCAGCCCGGATGTCCATGGACGCGGTCCATGAGCGTAAAGCTGACTCCTGTAGCAGAGTACCCACCGTCCATGCAGGACGGCCAGCTGGGGCCTCAGAGGAACGTGGGGGTGCCCACGGTGACGTTGGCCTTGGAGCGTAGCGCCGGCCGGTCCCCTTATCACCAAAGAGGAAATCCTTGTAGTCCGGAGCGGGTGGCACAGCTTTATCGACCCCTTTGATCACCAAAATGGCAACTGCGGCATCGTCGTCACCGCGCGCAGGGGCGCGCGTCACTCTGCGGCTGCTGCAGAGCCCATGTGCGCTCTGCAGAGGTTGCTTTGCAGCGAAGCGATCTCCACGAGGGCTTAGACGCCCTGTAGAGAATTCGGCGTTGACCTCTCCCCAGGGGAGATTACCTTGAAGAGGGGGCAGCAGTGGATATGGCCTCCGCAGGCCTCTGCTGCCTCAAA
Organism: Poa pratensis; assembly: GCA_947311845.1. Classification (NCBI taxonomy): domain Eukaryota; kingdom Viridiplantae; phylum Streptophyta; class Magnoliopsida; order Poales; family Poaceae; genus Poa; species Poa pratensis. The sequence continues at coordinate 13,129,827 of CAMZMU010000045.1, forward strand.
TGCCCTCGCGAGGCAATGAGCCTCGCGAGGCTCTCCAGGCCGTAGGCTTGGTCCTTAGCGAAAATTCGCCATCAAATGTAGAGGGCCGTATAGGACAGGCCCAGCACACCCTGGATTTCACTGGGCCGACAAAATACCATGCTACCGGAGAGTGGATGTGACCTTGGCCACTATCTCCATGACTAGGTCTAGCATGTTCTTATTTTAACTTCATGTCATTGAACTTATTGCTATGCTCTGATTTATCTTAATTACTAAGGTGTTATGATTTAGTTCGCATCTTGGTGGAGCATAAGAGAGAGAACAACTTATACTTGAGATCTCTATGTTAGGACGTGATGCCCATATTATTAATAACTTGTCAAACCATGTCTTGCCATCTTACATGTCAATTTTAGTGTTCCATTGTCTACAACGTTATCAAGAGAGAGTGCATTTGTGAAACCTTGAAACCCGGTCCATTTTTAATCATAAGAAACACCATTCCAACACTTTTATCACCACTTTTGTTTGCTGCCATTTTTAAATCCGAAAATACAAAAACACTTTTACATCTTGCATTCACCATAAAAAACCCAAAAATATCATTTATCATTACTACCATCAACCTTGCATATTTATTTACCATCATTGCATATTTACTTATTGTTTGCATTGCATATTATTTTATTATCATTCTCACACCTTGTGCTTGACAACCACTTGGTGAGGTTGAGGGCACAAAACAATTTATTTTGTTGCAGGTTCTCAAGAGAAGGATAAGGAGATAACACCTGAAATACTGGTTCCCCGAGAGTTCGATATTAAACCCTCGAGTCACCCCTCGTGGGGAAAACTGTCTTCCACTGCTACATACACTCTGCACTTGGAGTCTCAACCTAACCCATTTACTTTTCACGCAGGTACCACGCGAAGGGGCTAGCAACTGTTTTCTGGCGCCATTGTGGGGGAACTACGTGAAGGGCCATCAAGACGTTTTCTGGCGCCGTTGCCGGGGAGCGAAGAAGCAACACCGCATCAAGATTCCCTCGTCAACTACGCGCCCGTCATAGTAGCATCATTGGGTATCAAGACATTTTCTAGCGCCGTTGCCGGGGAACCATAGCTGAAAGGTTTATCCAAGGATCACTCACATCAAGTCAACTTCATCACCAACTTGTGTAACAACCTAAGCTTGGGGAAGTTGCACCTACGTGAGCATCATCTTATCCATCTTTACCTACAATCATTTTATTTTGTTTTGTTCTTGTCTTGCATATCATCTTTATATTTCGGTTTGCATATTTATATTCAGTTTTGCATTTTGTGTTGCATTTGTTATTTCGAGTTGCATTAGTGTCATTTTACTTTCAGTTTTGCATAAAAAATTAAAAACACATAAAAACTTGTTAAAATGGGAGATAGAACTAAATTGTGTGACTACACAAACACTCCTAATGATCAATTTATTGCTAAGCCTATCACCACACCTGAGATTACTGCTGAGAGCTATGAAGTTAGTCCTAGTTTGTTAAACTTGATAACTAGGGAACAATTTGGTGGTAGTGCTGTTGAGGATGCCTCTATGCATCTTCATGATTTTATTGAAATCTGTGACATGCAAAAGTTTAAAAATGTTGAAAGTAATGTCTTAAAACTGAAGTTATTTCCTTTCTCACTTAGAGGAAAAGCTAAAGAGTGGCTACATTCATTACCTACTGGTAGTATTAATTCTTGGGATGATTTAAAAGAAGCTTTCATTAAGAAATATTATCCCCCTGTTAAAATACTGCAAAATAGAAACAATATCCTCTCTTTTAGGCAAAATGAAAATGAACATGTTGCCATGGCTTGGGATAGGATTAAACTCATGCTTAGAACTTGTCCATCACATGGGGTTAATGAATGGACCATTTTACACTCTTTTTACAATGGTCTAAATTACATGTCTAGAAATATACTTGATTCAGCTGCTGGAGGTGCTTTCATGGGAAAAACTATATTAGAAGCTAAGAACATTTTGGAAAGTATCTTGCAAAATTATAGTCAATGGCATACTGATAGAGCACCTAGTTCATCTAAGAAAGTGAACTCTATAGAAGAAACAAATGATTTGTCATCTAAAATGGACACCATTCTTGCTTTTATTAATAAACAAAATTTTGAAAATATGCCTTTGCAAGAACTAGTTGGTAATAATCCTGAAAATGTTGATGTCAACTTCATTAGGAACTATGGTAATAATGGGTATGGTAAAACAATTATAACTCTTATAATAAACCCCCATATGTTCCTAACAACCGTCCTTTAGTGCCATATCCTAATGCTAATGATAAATGGAAGCCTATGTCATCAAGCAATGATAATTTCGAAGCAAATAAAATTCTTATTGAACAAGTTGCTAGTCATAATACCATGATACAAGAGTTGAATAAATCTGTTGCTTCTATTAGTTCTGATATTAGAGGTTTACAACTCCAAGCTGCAGGACTAGACAAAGCCTTGTCAAAACTAGCTGATAATCAAGCCACTTTATTGAGTATGTCTGCAGGGAAACCACAAGCACCACCCACGGTTGGGATGAATTCTATTAATATTGCTGAAAGTATCCCTTCTACTTTGGAGGGAACTCTTAATGAACTGCTTGAATATCCTGAATATTTGTTGCCATTTATGTCTCAACTTGTTGGTTTAAAGGAAGAAGTTAATGAAACTAAAAATGATGAATCTCTTATGTTAGTAGTTAGAAAGAAAGTTGAGGAAGTTAAAATGCTTAGTGAAGTTAAGGAACCATTTGTTGATTTAGAGAAGTGTAGCTTGCATGAATTAATTTCTATCTTACAAAAATTTGCAAGTGATCCTTCTGTTAATATTAACCAGGCTGGTTTTGGTTCCTATATTGCTAATCATGTCTTAAAAGAAAAGATTGCTAGGTACAATCAAGAAGCTATGATACCACCTAAGCTTGGGGATATCTGGATCCCTAAGTACTAGTAACCATTGGAAAAGAGACACACCATGCCATTTTAGATCTAGGATCTAGTGTCTCTATATTATCTAAAGAACTATATGAAGTCCTTGAACTTAAAAATATTGAGAAATGCTCTATTGAACTTGCACTTGCTGATGATTCCATTAGACATGCTCTAGGAAAAGTAAGTGATGTTATGGTAGAGTTACACATGACTTTTGTGCCTGTTGATTTTCTAATCATGGACATGGGGAATAAAACCTCTAGTCCTATTATTTTGGGAAGACCTTTTCTTCGTACTACAGGTGCCATTATTGATTCAAAGGAAGGGAATGTGAAGTTTCAGTTTCCACACAAGAAGAGCATGGAACACTTCCCAAGGAAGAGGGACACACCAAGGTTCAAGCTCCCTCATGAGCTACGTCCCCTTTGATTATCAAGTAAGTAAGCCTAGCTATATGGCTATAAAGAAAGCGCTTTACGGGAGGCAACCCGGTTGTTTTTGTTTGAGATTTTCTTTGAGTCCTCTTGCTGTAACAAGAGAGTAGTTTGTTAGTTTTGTTTCTGGGATTTTTAATAAAGAACCAAGTTTTACCTATTTTGGGTTTGAAAAGTTGCTATTCATTTTCGGAGAGTTTTCTGCCTGCACGAAGTCTGTGCACGGTTTGATTTTTCATTTTTTATCTGTAACTCCGATTGAGCTGTAATTTGAACTGTAGCTTCAACTTTTCATCCTCTGTATACGTGATTTTTTCAGATTTTTCTGACGAGTTTAAGTAGGGTAGAAAAATGCGTTTTGCTGCTGCTGTTTTTCTGGACAGATTCTGTCTTGATATTGTTTGATGCATTCTTTGAGCTTTTTGCTTGAATCTTTTTGATTCAATTGAGTTTATGAGTAGGCATACAACATTATATACTCTCTGGACATTCATATGAATTTTTGCCTAAGGATTTTATGCAGCAAGGAACCTATTTGTTTATCACTACTAATATCACCCCACAGAAAAGAAATGGGAGAAACGGTGTTTTGAAGTTTTTTCACAGGGATTAGAGGAGCTGCACCAAGAGCTATCCAAGGATGGTGAAGACCATAAGCTTGGGGATGTCAAGACAACCCCACTGACCAACACACTCTCGGTTTGCACACGTCTAACTTCTGTTTTTCGATCAAAGCACTTTATCGTATAAACTTGGAGCGTCTGTTTTTTTTTGCTTTTGTTATTTCGGTTTGATTTTTATTTTCTTAAGACCACCACTATCATTTATATATGAGAGAGCTACTGGAAGTTTGGGTTGAATTATGTTGGATGCTATTAAATATATTGGGATAGGGATGTTTGAGTTGATTTTAAAAGATACATATAGTTGCATAATTCATGTGCTTTGAATGAATGTTAATTTGCAAGTGTGTTGTCAAGAGCTATCTTTTACCATGTTTAGATGTTGAATTTTAACTTTACTTGGTTTAACATGGATTGATTAGTTCTATGGACACTTATGCATGCATTTAGATGGTCAACTTTCTCCCTATTGCTAGCCCAAAAATTACAACAAGTAAAAAGCTTGTTTCCCAACACCTTCAACCAAAGTTTTTCCAGTGAGTCCACCATATCTACCTATTAGCTTTATGCTATTCCAAGTATGTTTATCATGTTATATTGTGTTATCTACATTTCTGAATTTAAATGCTTATGTTATTGATTGTCATGGGAAAAATTGGTTAAAAGCTCTCACGAACTTGATGCACAATTTACTTTTATTGCATTTAATAAGCATGAACCATTGTGATTAAAATTATGAAGTTGTGGGCTTGACAATGTTTTGGTTGGGAGTTAGCCCATATGTGCTGTCACATGGCAAGCTTTCAACATTGCACTTATTTATATTTAGTTGATGTCATGTACTTTTGTTTATGGATGCCTATCATGGGTGAAATGAATGTGGATACTTAGTAAGTTCAAAGAGTTTGTATAAATGGTTAGAGAAATGCCTGGGCCGCTAATCTAAGCCATGCATCATTCATGGTGGAAATTTACAGCATAACCATAATGTTCATTCAGTGATGCACCTCATAATAAAAAGCTATACCCATAGTAAATAAAAGAGTGCTGAGATTGTTCATTGTCTGTTTGTCTTGTTGTTTTGACATGGGCTTGTTCATGTCAAGGGGCAAGAGGTACCCCAGTGCAGTTCTTGATGATACTATTATTACTTGCAATGACCTTTATTTGAATTTACTTTGTGGACCAAAGTGAGTAACACATGGTGTAGGTACTTGTATTCAAGGGACATGAGACATTCAACCAATACATTGTCAAGCACACCACTCATATTTGCTTTCACTTTAAACATTAATCATTCAAGATGCTATGATAGGGGTAATGAGAGCTCCACACCAATGACTACCACATTGCAAGCATTAACTTAAGTAGAAGTGTTTGGAAGTTAGATGAAACTTATTCATGCTTTACCTCTACTTATTTATCTATCCAAAGTGTCCACCTTTTATATTCAGTTTTCATAAGAAGTACTCTATGACCACCATAGGATGTTTTTACTTTTCATTATGCATACATTTGGTCCATAGTACTTTCTTCTATATTACACTTTGTGAATTTATCATTGAACATCTTTACATTGAGTATTTGATATCACTTCATAATTTATCTTGCATATTGTTATTCCTTTGAAGAATGAATCATTTGACTCTATGTAGCAATAGTAATCACCTTTGATATCCATTGATAGTATTAAAATGCAAAGTCCATGTTAGTTTTATCACCTTCATACTCGGGACGAGCATGGGTTAAGCTTGGGGATGTTGATGCATGTAAAATGCATACATGAACTTTACATTTTATTACATGTTATTCCATGTTATTTGCATCATATAAGGGTTATATTCATGATTTATATTGAGTTTTGGGGATAATTAACAACTCCCCATTTTTCTGGAATTAACCCTGCGCTGTCAGAAAACCCCTTTTTCTATATTTTGATGTTTCAGGGACCCAAACGACGTCCAAATGACCTGAAACTTTACGGGGATCACTTTTTTGGAAGGAACGAAACGTAGGCGCAAAGGAATCGAAGAAACGGAGACCAGAAGGCCAAAAGGGGTGGGCCCACGCGGCCAGATTCCCTGACCGCGTGGGGTCCCCCATCCTGGCCCTCGGGCCTCCGCTGCCGTCGATCTTTCTTCCCGAAGCTTCGTCTTGACCTAAAAACGACTATATATAGACCCCCCCAGGGCTTTCGCGAAAGAGAGCGCCGCCGAAACAGAAACCACGAAACAGAGACCTGGAGCTGAAGATTGGAGGGGGAAAACTCCGGCGGGGCGCTGCCGGTGTGGTCTCCTTCCCCTCCAACAACATCTCCACCGACACCATGATGAAGAGGGAGTAGTCCACCCTGGACTATGGGTTTGTGGAAGTAACTTATGTATCTCTCCTCTCTATGAGCTTCACTAATTAGTACCGTATGAGCTGCTGAACATGATTACGGTCATCTATGTAATTCCTTTGTGGTGGATCTTTATTATGAGTTAATACATGTTTGAGATTGCAATGGTTTTGTTTCAGTTATGAAAGTAGATGCATATTATGTACCCCGTTCTTATTTACTTGTCATGATCAAGCATGTTTATGAGAGCATGTGAGGGGGAACGTGTGCATTAGTTGGAGTAACGGGGGTGGCTAGTGCAGTGAACGTGAGAGAAAGTTCTGCGATCCACTTGGGTTTTCTACCTTACTTTGTTGCCTCACTAGGGATAAACAAAAATACCATGCTACCGGAGAGTGGATGTGACCTTGGCCACTATCTCCATGACTAGATCTAGCATGTTCTTATTTTAACTTCATGTCATTGAACTTATTGCTATGCTCTGATTTATCTTAATTACTAAGGTGTTATGATTTAGTTCGCATCTTGGTGGAGCATAAGAGAGAGAACAACTTATACTTGAGATCTCTATGTTAGGACGTGATGCCCATATTATTAATAACTTGTCAAACCATGTCTTGCCATCTTACATGTTAATTTTAGTGTTCCATTGTCTACCACGTTATCAAGAGAGAGTGCATTTGTGAAACCATGAACCCCGGTCCATTTTTAATCATAAGAAACACCTTTCCAACACTTTTATCACCACTTTTGTTTGCTGCCATTATTAAATCCGAAAATACAAAAACACTTTTACATCTTGCATTCATCATAAAAAACCCAAAAATATCATTTATCATTACTACCATCATCCTTGCATATTTATTTACCATCATTGCATATTTACTATTGTTTGCATTGCATATTATTTTATTATCATTCTCACACCTTGTGCTTGACAACCACTTGGTGAGGTTGAGGGCACAAAACAATTTATTTTGTTGCAGGTTCTCAAGAGAAGGATAAGGAGATAACACCTGAAATACTGGTTCCCCGAGAGTTCGATATTAAACCCTCGAGTCACCCCTCGTGGGGAAAACTGTCTTCCACTACTACATACACTCTGCACTTGGAGTCTCAACCTAACCCATTTACTTTTCACGCAGGTACCACGCGAAGGGGCTAGCAACTGTTTTCTAGCGCCATTGTGGGGGAACTACGTGAAGGGCCATCAATCCACCACTGACTCACCACGAGTGTGTGCATCGTTCTCGAGGTCCTCAAGACCACCCGGTTGTAAGGAAAAGTCCCCGAAGTCCTCTTGCTCTTGATAGAAAATTCCCTCGTATGTTTTAGGGTTAATGTTGTTGTAATCGTCGGCAGAGGGCATGGGTAGCTTACCATGTGGCGATACTCAGAACACGACTTCCTAGCCCTTGAGGTTCTCTTTCTGGCATGGGTAGGGCAAATAATAAACTTGCTTGGCTTGGTGAGCCACAACAAAGACATCGGCTCCGCTATAGGTGGTTGAAGGCTTAACTTCAACTAACCCAATGGAAGGGTCACTTCTTGTTCCACCGTGTGATCCAGTGCATGGGTCGAACCAGTGGCACTGGAACACAACGAGCTTGAGTTCTATGTTCGTACAATTGAACGTCAGCTCATATACCTTTTCTAACCTTCCGTAGTAATCTACGTAATTGGCTCCATCGGCTCCTCTGGATCCTTTGGTGTAGACCCCAGTATTTATAGTTTTTGCATTCGGCCGACTATTTTGGTGATACTCTGTATGGAAGCGGAACCCATTCACATCATACTTCTCATACTTCATGACGGTTCGGTTAAAACCTTGGGAAACACATCTCAACTCATCCATCATCTCAACATTGGGATCAGCTCCCTACAAGTACGGTTTAAATTGTTTTGTGCATTAGTTACGTGTAATAAGAGGGACAAGTCATAGATTGCAAGGTAAGAGGGACAAGTTAGAAATTACTTTGTCCGTGAACCAAGACACAAAATTTTTTCCTCCATGAGCACCCTCTTTCAAAAGAGTGTCCAGCTCCGCGGCAGAGGGATCCTCCATTCCCGACCATTTTTCATGTTTGAATTGGCTAAAAGGAGAAACTACGTATTAGACCGAAACCGAGTTATTAGTTGTAAAGTAATTTGTTCACCATTTTACCTGATGAAACCGGCTACTTTCGTCATGTGCGTAAGCACATAGAGCATTATGCAATCCTTCTCTTCCTTGGTCAAGGTATATTTTACACCGGCACCGGCCTTGCCACCGGGACATTGGAAGAGGAGGAGCTTGGGGTCAAGCTTGGGCTGGTCGACATTGTACCGAGAGACCGGGTTATGCTGAGTGGGAACCTCATCGGGAAAGTACGTTGTCACGGCGTCTGCCATCTCCCGAATTATTGTTGACTCAGCTATGCATGCTTCAATCCTAGCTTTGTTTCCAGTTATGTTTCGAATATACTTAAACTCTCTCTCAATACAAAACTGCCAATGATGTTGCACCGGTCCACCCAAGAGTGCCTCGTTCGCGAGATGCACGACGAGATGTGCCATCGGAACAAAGAAGCATGGCGGAAAGATCGTCTCTAAATTGCATAGCAACTCTGGCACAAGAGCATGCAGCTTCTGAATAACCAGGGGACATATCTGCTTAGCACAGAGCGTGTGGAAGAAATGGCTCAACTCCGCAAGCACTCGCCAGACACGATCGGGGAGATACCCTCGAACCATCACCGGCATCAACCGCTCAATCCATATATGATAGTCGTGACTCTTGAGCCCAGTGACATTTCCCTTACAAGATTGACTCCATTACTTATATTGGAACAATAACCATCAGGAAACATCACGACGTGTTTGAACCACCGGAATGACTCCTTCTTTTGGAGACTATCAAGGCAAAAGGGGGCATTCGGCTTGAACCAATTTTTTTGACGTGTTAGGAGGCTTCATGTGTAATTTCTCCCTATCACAGAGCTTCTGAACATCGACTCTAGCCTTGACATTATCCTTTGACTTACCAGGAATGTTCAGGACTGTGTGAAAGAGCATCTCTCCGACATTCTTTTCGGTGTGCATCACATCGATGTTATGGGGAAGTTTGAGGTCCTTGTAATACTCTAGCTGCGTTAAGCCTGCCACGTGAGTCCAGTTGTGCGTTACACCATATCCCTCATATCGTGGGCCATTTCCCGCAGCAGGCACGAGAGCACTAAGCTCAGCATCAACAGTTGCACCATCAAACTTGGGTATCTATTTTTCTTCACGCACAACTATGCCCTTCGTGAAGTATTTTTTGTCTTCTCGGTAAGGATGCCTTCTTTTGAGGAACTGTCGATGCTTGTCAAACGCGACATACTTGCGGCCTGCATTTAGCCAAAGGAACTCAAATCGGTTCCTGCACACTGGGCATGGCTACTTACCAGCTGTACACCATCCGCAGAATAGGGCGTACCCGGGTAGGTCGTGCATGGAATAGTGGAACCAAATTTTTAGCAAGAAGTTCCTCTTTGATGCTCGGTCGTATGTCAACGACCCATTGTGCCAAGAGTGGTGCAAATCATCCACAAGCGGCTCCATGTAGACACTCAAATTCTTCCCCGGGTATTCAGGCCCTGGAATGATCAACGGCAGAAATATGAACTTCCTTTGCATTAGGACCCCGGGAGGGAGATTGAGCGGAATAACAAACACGGGCCAGCAGCTGTATGAGGCAGTCGACATACCAAATGGATTGCATCCATCTGTTGCTATCGCAATTCTGATATTCCGAGCCTCTCCTGCCTCATCGGGGTGTTTTTCATTGAAGTTCTTCCATGACGTACCATCAGATGGATGTCCCATCTTTTGCCGTCCAGCATCGTCTATGTATCTCTTACCGTTCTTGTGCCACGTCATTTGTGTGGCAGTCTCCTCGGACAAGTAAAGCCGCTGGATTCTTTTTATGAATGGGAGATACCGAAGAATTTTCATGGGGACTTCTGTCTGCGTCTTCAGACCATCGGGTTCTGTTCTCTCATGATACCTAGAGGCCCTACAAAGGCTACAATACTTGTCATCCGCAAACTGTTTCCAAAACAAAAGGCAACCTTTTGGACAACAATCTATCTTTACATAAGCCATGTTGAGCGATCCCATGATTTTCTTCGCTTCGTGCATGGTTTTAGGCAGACAATGCCCTTCAGGCAACATGTTACCCATTGTTGTCAGATTAGCTTCAAAGCATGCACGGGTAGTGGAGTATCGGGACTTGTTACTTAGTGCTTGAGAGATGGCATCGAGCTGAGAAATTGGGGCACCCTCGTATAGAGGCTTCTTAGCCGAGGCCATCATATCAAGGAAGGCCTTCGCGGTTGGCTCCGGTTCTTCTGGTTCTGGCGGTCCCTCCTGTGGAGGTGGCGAATCCGGCATGTCACCGTCGCGGAGATCATCTAGCAAGCCTAGAAGCCCGTCATGCTCATTGCCATTGATCCGCTGCCTCATCACCTCAACTCTGTCACGTTCGTACTCAGCAAAGTCGACCAGCGTGACATAGTTAGGCATATACCCTCTCAACCAAAGGTGTTTAGTCATTTCAGCCTTTCCCTGACGGTAACGATTGTTGCATTTACTACAAGGGCACCTTGGACGAACTCCTGACTGTTTAGAACCACACCCTAACTCCTTCACTAATAAATCAGTCTTCCATTCCCACTCGGTTGTTCTTTCAGTCTTACTGATACGGCCACTGTACATCCACCCATTATCAGCCATCCTCTTCTTTATTGGAGCCAAAGAACAACGCATTTCGTAATATGCACCAAGTAATAATAAATTTATTCAGTGTCACCAAATTAATCACGACCAAATTTTATCTTTTACAGCATGCAAGGGTTCACCTACACTTCTAATAGGAGGGGCCTATCCCGCCCGAGTACGTGTAGATCGAGTCGTGTTCCATGTTCTACCCCGACCCGAGACGGAATTTCGGCAGCACCTCCCCGCTGTTCTTCAGAATACACGTCTCGAGCTTGTCAAGCCGAGAGGGTGTGTGCATCCGAAGAACAACGGGGAGGTGCTGCCGAAATCCCGTCTCAGGAAGGGGTAGAACATGGAACATGACTCGATCTACACGTACTCGGACTGTCCAACATGGACAATCCGGAAGTGTTACCGTTATAAATATGCAAAGATGGACAATCCTGCATATTTATAAATTTGTAACCCTTCCGGACGGGATCTGACTAGGGTTACGCGACTGACTTGATGATCTACACCAAAGTTAACCTATGCAGCAATATAGGCGAAAGATTTATACCCTCGAAGCGCGATCGGTGGCCGGAGAAGGTCGAGGAAGCGGGGCGACGAAACAGGGGCACCGAGGCGGCCCCTCCTCAGCTGGGAAAGAAGCCCCGCAACGACGCGCGTGACTGACGGTGGTGGCTGGCAGGAAGCTACGTCATCTGAAAAAACACACAATCGACATATATAAGCAAACAAGCAAACAATTTTCTAACCCTAACAAACAATTTTCACCAAAACAAGCAATTAAAATCTACCAATTCTAACCCTAAAACTATCATTAGAACTAACAGTACCTAAAACTAACATTGCACTAACCCTAAAACTAACCTAAAACTAATACTATAACTAACAGTACCACTAATTCACCCAAAACTCACCTGGAGGAGCGGTGGTGGTGGAGGAGCTGCGGTGGTGGTGGACGACGGTCGCAGCAAGGGCGCCGGGCCGTGGAGGAGCTGCGGTGGTGGAGGGGTGGAAGAGAGGGGCGCGCCGGGCCGGAGCTGACCACCGGCTCACGGGCCTTGGAGGAGCTGCGGTGGTGGAGGGGCGGAGGAGAGGGGCGTGGTGGAGGCGACGGTGATCTGAGAGGATAGGGAGGGGCGGCCGGAGGGGCGGGCGGCCGCAGAGGGCGGCGGACGGCCAGGGGTGGGCGGTGGCCGGAGAGGATAGGGAGAGGCGGAGAAGGGCGTGGTGGCGGGCTGGTGGCGTCGAGGACGGGAGGGTGCGGCGGAGAGGGGCGTGGTGGCGGAGGGGGTCGGCCGGAGGGTGGGACGGCCGGAGAGGGTCTGGCGGATCGAGTGGGTGGTGGCTGTGTGCGTGTGTGCGGGTGGGTGGGCCGGGTGCGTGTGTGTGGTGGCCGTCGGCATAGGTGCCCTTTTTTTACTTTATATTTTTATAAATGAATAAAAAACATATTAGACTTAATTGAGTATTAAATAAATACATAAAAAGTAAGATTAAAAAAACATGGTAACTCTTTGGTGGGTTTCCGACGCTCCGGGGCCCCGCTTCGGCGAAACCCTAGATCCGCTGGAAAAAACCTAACGTTTCCGTCTACTACCTTGAACGGCGTCGAAAGGGGGTAGCCCAGTGGACTTTTTTCCTTGGTTGTGTTAGGTTAGGACATAGGATCATGGAAAACAAACTTTTATCACAAGTCAACACAAGATTGCACCCGGTTCGCCCGAAACGGGAGTTTTCACCTCTAAGTGCAGAAACTTAGTAGAAAGAGAGTGCGGTCGGTGAAGACGGTCATACCCTGGAGTAAAATCTTGGACATTTACAACACCCAACACACTTGTATACATATGTTATGGCACAACCTAGGCTTGGGTGGGTTTCCGACGCTCCGGGGCCCCGCTTCGGCGAAACCCTTGATCCGCTGGAAAAAACCTAACGTTTCCGTCTACCACCTGGAACGGCGTCGAAAGGGGTAGCCCAGTGGACTTTTTTCCTTGGTTGTGTTAGGTTAGGACATAGGATCATGGAAAACCAACTTTTATCCAAAGTCAGCACAAGATTGCCCCCGGTTCGCTCGAAACTGGAGTTTTCGCCTCTAAGTGGAGAAACTTAGTAGAGAGAGAGAGTGCTGTCGGTGAAGACGGTCATACCCCGAAGTAAAATCTTGGACATTTACAACACCCAACTGATAATCCCCAAGAGCAAGGAATCACTGTAGCACAATTCGATAAGTATTTGAGTGTCAAACCCACGAGGAGCTGAAGGTAAACTATCTATTCTCTAAAGCCCTATAACCCTCTTATATGGCCGTTTGTGCAAAGCAATAAGTTTCTCAAAGTAGCAAGTAGCAAATATCTCAAGTAGCAAATATCTCAAGGGAGCAAATGTTCTAGCAATTGTTATTTCATTCGTGTGGTTGTCACAATTAGTGAAGCACATGTTTCAGTCTTAATTGTTTCTTCTAGGCAGGAGCCATAAATAGGTGTAGCCAAGTAAATGAACTAAAACCGCTTATGATGGATCTCATGGCCAAGTAATTGAGCACACAAGAATTATTAAGATATAAAAGTCCCACCATAGCCTTAAGTTCTAAGGTCCCCTATATATATCCCCCAATAAAGTAACTTCATGACTCGGTCTCAGGTTTACATGTCCTCCCAAGTCTCCCTCACTCCATTACATTACCGGTGATCACCTTACATGCATTCCCCAACATATGTGTGCACTCATATATTGTACATAAAGACAATCATAAAAGATAACAAAACTTGTATGCAACCAATCAACGAACTATTTCACTATTGCCATGAACAAATCACTTCTCAAACATAGATGGGGAGACACAATAGATCAAGGGAATAGTATATTGCATCATATATCATGTTTGCCAAGAGTTTACAGTGGAGAGATGGAGATGATCTTGCTGTAGATGTTGATGATGAACACGCCGGAGGGGGGTGGAGCCCTCCGGAGGTGATTCCGGCGGTGTTTCCCCCCTCCGATCTTCTCCGGCGGCAGCCTTCTGACTCTCTGTTTCGTGGTTTTGTGCTTCTCTGCCGTCTCCTCCCGAAACTCCCTAGGGGACAATTTTTATAGCCAGTTTTAGGTCAAGATGAAGCCACGGAGAAGAAAACGGACGACATCGGAGCCACGAGGGGAAAAGAGGGGTCCTCACGTGGCCAGGGAATCTAACCACGTGGGGCCCTCTAGTTTCCAGCTGGTTGGGCTTCTGGTCTTCATTTTCAGCCCATTGCGTTCATCTCGAAAATTCTGAACCGTGCTCTTTGGTCTTGCCCTTTTTGGAGTCCCGAAGCTCCCGGAAAGTCCGAAACACTAAAAAAAGACGTTTTCTGGAAAACAAAGTTAGAACCAAAAGAGGAGGGATTGTTTAGAAAATCCCCGAAATCATTATAAAACATGAATATAACATCATATAAGTTGCAAATATGTAGGAATATCTAGTAATAACATGCAAAGTTCATGTATACATTTTACATGCATCACCAACACACTTGTATACATATGGTATGGCACAACCTAGGCTTGGGTGGGTTTCCGACGCTCCGGGCCCCGCTTCGGCGAAACCCTAGATCCGCTGGAAAAAACCTAACGTTTCCGTCTACCACCTTGAACGGCGTCGAAAGGGGGTAGCCCAGTGGACTTTTTTCCTTGTTTGTGTTAGGATAGGACATAGGAACAAGGAAAACCAACTTTTATCACAAGTCAACACAAGATTGCCCCCGGTTCGCCGAAACGGGAGTTTTCACCTCTAAGTGCAGAAACTTAGTAGAGAGAGAGTGCGGTCGGTGAAGACGGTCATACCCGGAGTAAAATCTTGGACATTTACAACACCCAACACACTTTTATACATATGGTATGGCACAACCTAGGCTTGGGTGGGTTTCCGACGCTCCGAGGCCCCGCTTCGGCGAAACTATAGATCCGTTGGAAAAAACCTAACGTTTCCGTCTACCACCTTGAACGGCGTCGAAAGGGGGTAGCCCAGTGGACTTTTTTCCTTGGTTGTGTTAGGTTAGGACATAGGAATAAGGAAAACCAACTTTACCACAAGTCAACACAAGATTGCCCTCGGTTCGCCCGAAACAGGAGTTTTCACCTATAAGTGCAGAAACTTAGTAGAGAGAGAGTGCGGTCGGTGAAGACGGTCATACCCGGAGTGAAATCTTGGACATTTACAACACCCAACACACTTTTATACATATGGTATGGCACAACCTAGGCTTGGGTGGGTTTCCGACGCTCCGAGGCCCCGCTTCGGCGAAACTCTAGATCCGCTGGAAAAAACCTAACGTTTCCGTCTACCACCTTGAACGGCGTCGAAAGGGGGTAGCCCAGTGGACTTTTTTCCTTGGTTGTGTTAGGTTAGGACATAGGAACAAGGAAAACCAACTTTTATCACAAGTCAACACAAGATTGCCCCCCGGTTCGCCCGAAACGGGAGTTTTCACCTCTAAGTGCAGAAACTTAGTAGAGAGAGAGAGTGCGGTCTCGGTGAAGACGGTCATACCCCGGAGAAAAATCTTGGACATTTACAACACCCAACACACTTGTATACATATGGTATGGCACAACCTAGGCTTGGGTGGGTTTCTGACGCCGCTTCGGCGAAATCCTAGATCCGCTGGAAAAAACCTAACGTTTCCGTCTACCACCTTGAACGGCGTCGAAAGGGGTAGCCCAGTGGACTTTTTTCCTTGGTTGTGTTAGGTTAGGACATATGAACAAGGAAAACCAACTTCTATCACAAGTCAACACAAGATTGCCCCCGGTTCGCCCGAAACGGGAGTTTTCACCTCTAAGTGCAGAAACTTAGTAGAGAGAGAGTGCGGTCGGTGAAGACGGTCATACCCCGGAGTAAAATCTTGGACATTTACAACACCCAACACACTTTTATACATATGGTATGGCACAACCTAGGCTTGGGTGGGTTTCCGAGGTTTCCGACGCTCCGGGGCCCCGCTTCGGCGAAACCCTAGATCCGCTGGAAAAAAAACCTAACGTTTCCGTCTACCACCTTGAA
This sequence comes from Poa pratensis, assembly GCA_947311845.1. NCBI lineage: Eukaryota > Viridiplantae > Streptophyta > Magnoliopsida > Poales > Poaceae > Poa > Poa pratensis. Next base: position 13,145,966 of record CAMZMU010000045.1, read on the forward strand.
CGGCGTCGAAAGGGGGTAGCCCAGTGGACTTTTTTCCTTGGTTGTGTTAGGTTAGGACATAGGAACAAGGAAAACCAACTTTTATCACAAGTCAACACAAGATTGCCCCTGGTTCGCCCGAAACGGGAGTTTTCACCTCTAAGTGCCGAAACTTAGTAGAGAGAGAGTGCGGTCGGTGAAGACGGTCATACCCCGGAGTAAAATCTTGGACATTTACAACACCCAACACACTTGTATACATATGGTATGGCACAACCTAGGCTTGGGTGGGTTTCTGACACTCCGGGGCCCCGCTTCGGCGAAATCCTAGATCCGCTGGAAAAAACCTAACGTTTCCGTCTACCACCTTGAACGACGTCGAAAGGGGGTAGCCCAGTGGACTTTTTTCCTTGGTTGTGTTAGGTTAGGACATAGGAACAAGGAAAACCAACTTTTATCACAAGTCAACACAAGATTGCCCCGGTTCGCCCGAAACGGGAGTTTTCACCTCTAAGTGCAGAAACTTAGTAGAGAGAGAGTGCGGTCGGTGAAGACGGTCATACCCCGGAGTAAAATCTTGGACACTTACAACACCCAACACACTTGTATACATATGGTATGGCACAACGTAGGTTTGGGTGGGTTTCCGACGCTCCGGGTCCCCGCTTCGGCGAAACCCTAGATCCGCTGGAAAAAACCTAACGTTTCTGTCTACCACCTTGAACGGCGTCGAAAGGGGTAGCCCAGTGGACTTTTTTCCTTGGTTGTGTTTGGTTAGGACATAGGAACAAGGAAAACCAACTTTTATCACAAGTCAACACAAGATTGCCCCTGGTTCGCCCGAAACGGGAGTTTTCACCTCTAAGTGCAGAAACTTAGAAGAGAGAGAGTGCGGTCGGTGAAGACGGTCATACCCCGGAGTAAAATCTTGGACATTTACAACACCCAACACACTTGTATACATATGGTATGGCACAACCTAGTCTTGGGTGGGTTTCCGACGCTCCGGGGCCCCGCTTCGGCGAAACCCTTGATCCGCTGGAAAAAACCTAATGTGGGCGGGGACCGCTATTCGGCGTAGCTATATACATAGAAAATGAATAAAAACATATTAAACTTAATTGAGAGTAATAAATAGATACATAAAAATGAATATTAGGGTAAAATTATAATAATTATATGAAAAATTTGGACTCTGTGCCTACGGCAAAGCTGTCGGCACAGCTGCACGCATAAAAGTAAAATAGGACATGAAAAAAAGGGAACCTATGCCGACGGCAAAGTGGGCTTCGACGTCACCTTATCGATGGCGGGATGCTATGCCGACGGCTGGATTTGTCCGACGGCCACCGTCGGGATCTTGTCTGTGCCGACGGCCTGGGCGCTGGGCCGCCCTCGTCGATCCCTGTGTTGACGGCCCCGACAAAATGCCGTCGGCATAGCTTCTGGCCGTCGGCACAGAAGCCCATTCCTGTAGTGCGTCGTATGTATACGTATCCGCATGTGGGTGCCATCCAGTTGCACAGAATGCTTGGCAACAAAAATCACCAGCAATATTAATAAAAAACACAAAAGATTACAACAACGAAAATATGTGTTTGGAGAAATTAAAACGTGGGTAAGCAACAATTATTTTTTTGCAGATCATTTGCAACAACAATCACCACCTATTTTCACAAGAATCACAAACTATTACAACAACATGTGTTTGCAATATTTTGAAAAGCACGTACAAGATCATTGCAAACAGGGAAACACATAAACTTATGAAACACGCAGAAATTTTTAAAACATGTGGTGTGTGATTCCGCAATAAAAACATACGCGTTTATTACATTTTGGAAGCTTGCATGCAACATCGAAAAATCAAGTGGAACACAAACTCGTAGCATCCGCCCTTATTGTTTTTTAAAATACGGCATAGGCCTTCGGATAAACATTATCGTGCACGTTCTGTTACAAATTTAACGCGTGCATATAATACCAAAAAGTTCCAAAAAAACAAATGGCAAACAATGTTTAAAAAAACTAAGTAGACTGCTAGGCTCGTTTTCACTCACCATAATTGGCCCCAAAACTCGCTGTTGGGCTTCTGGTTTGGAACTGGGCCTAAGAGTCCCCGCAGCTGGCGGCCTGGCCCACGTAAGCGGATGGTCCCTTGCTTGCTTAAAACCCTGGGCTGGAGCTGCGTGGCTGCCGCCGCCGATTAATTCCCCGCCGCCTCCGCATCCGCCTCCTCCAACTCCGACCACCACCGCCTAGCCACTCTCCTCCTCCCTCCCTGTCCGGCAGACCGCTCACGGTTGGCGGACTCATGGGTCGCACAGTCAAGAAGGCCGGCAAGTCCAAGTCGAAGAAGACCAAGGCACGCGAGTTGGCTTTTTGTTCATCTTCTCATCCATAATCCTAGCTCCGTCTCCCTAACTTTCGTGTTTTTTTGGCGGTGTTTGGTTGGTCAGGGGTCGAAGAAACCTGAAGCTTCGTCGTCTGCTAACGCTGCGGTGGCTTCTGGTCCAGCAAAGGTGAGGGGGCACTAAATTTTAGCTTCAGTGCTATGTATTAATCTTTGATTGGCTTGTATAGATGGCTACAGAGATGAGTAACTCATGTGATTTAAATTGTACTACTATTTTTCCATCTGTTCTTAGAGTAAGAATGATGTTGAAAAACGTGTGTGTGGAATTGCAGTTAAATAGTGGATTTTGTTGGTAGGTATGGCAACCAGGCGTAGATGCACTAGAGGAAGGGGAGGAGCTCCAGTTTGATCCGAGGCCTACAACTATCTCCGAGGATTTAGTACTGGGTGGCCTTGCTTGAGGTACAATTAAATTCTCTGCAGGGATGCATTGTATTCAAACTAAGAATTGCTCTGTTCTGAAATCTGAACGACGCACTTCCCACTGCAGCTTTGATGTTGTGCGCGATCAACTTGGGCTTGTCCGATCAGAGTTCCCACACACATTATATGGCGTTGCCGGAACTCAGGTTGCATTCTGTCTTTACCTTTTCTAAAGTTTAGACATAGAAAATACTGCTGTGTGTTCTCCATGTACTTCAGTTCATCGTGTCTGTTACTACTAAAACTGAGAGTGCAGTTTGTTTCTGCCACATACCGACGCCTTTGATGCTCAAAATTACAATGCGCAAGGGCATATTTGATTGTCTTGTTTTATTGTGGGTGCCTATTCATGTATATTTTGTTTTTACTTTTCCGGAAAATTTCTTCAGAATGTGCTATGATATTTACGTTTTTGCAGCTGTCAACCAAAACCCTCAAGTAATTAGTCCATGATAAGAAACTTTTGATACTTGTTTACCATCTACGTTTCACTTGTTCAACCAATATGTTTCCATGCAATTTGTCTTTCTAAACTAAGTGCTAGGCTTCATCGCTTTTTCAGGCTGAAAAGGCTGCATGGAATTATGTCGCCGTTTTCAAGCTTTCCAACATACAGGGGAAGAACCGGGGACCTATACCATCCTCAAAAGTTGATGCTGACAGTGATATGGATAGTGACAGCAGCAGTGATGATGAAGAAGAAGAGGAAACCAATGAAGATATAAAGCCCATCCTACATGTATATATTTTCTCCAAGTGCACGACTCCAGATTTTGCTTTGACATCAGTTATTCTATTCCACAATTCAGTGTGCTCCATTGGTACAATCCTTCTTTTGTTGATGTATTAATGTTGTATGTACCAGCTTAAAAAGGTGGCCCATGCTGGGGGTGTAAACCGGATACGCTCAATGAATCAACATCCACATATATGTGCTACATGGGGAGACACAGGTCATGTTCAGGTAATTCACTTTATCCCTTGTTCCCTTTAATTTACTCATGGTTGGCCCAATCAACATTTTAGGTCACAATCCTCAGCCCTATTTAGCCAGGAACATATAGTATAAGCTGTGCACGATGCTTATCAGGAACATAGCTCCCACGACCCAATTTTGTCTCCATTTATGCATCTTATTTTCCTCACAAGAAACTTGACAGGGGACATAATTTAGTGAGCCAACTATACTTCTTTGTGTATAATTATTAACGGGTGTTTCCTTTGCTACATATGCAGGTGTGGGACTACAAATCCTTCCTTAATTCACTATCAGATTCAGGACCTGTTACACACAAAGAAGATGACATAATCCATAATCACGTACCTGTGAAAGTATTTAGTGGCCATAAAGATGAAGGCTACGCGATTGATTGGAGTCCACTTGTTATTGGAAGACTTGTTTCTGGTATGTAATAGATCTATGCCATGCTAGAATGTTTGCCACCGACTATGGTGTCTTGAATGTTACATGTTGCTCTCTCTGTCATGTACTCATTTATCAGCAGTGTCTTTTATTTGGTATAAATCCGTTGGCACGGACCAATTTGATGTTTCTTCGACGCAGGCGATTGCAATAAGTGCATTCACCTCTGGGAGCCATCTTCCAACACTTGGGAAGTGGATACAAAACCTTTTGTTGGACACTCAGCCAGCGTTGAGGATCTTCAGGCATGCTGCTGAATGGTGTATCATATATCTACTCCTATGTGCTCTAAAATGTTGATTATCTCAAATATTATGATTATATTCTTGCAGTGGAGTCCCACAGAAGCCGACATTTTTGCCTCTTGTTCAGTGGATGGAAAGATATGTATTTGGGATATAAGGACAGGGAAACAACCCTCTATTTCTGTTAAGGCCCATGATGCTGATGTGAACGTTATCTCCTGGAATCGGTATATTTAGTAGGATTTTATGTTCATGAGCACTTGACAAGTACATTTCTTCTATATAAATATTGAATTTTTGTTGTGATCTCCATTATCAGGCTTGCTAGCTGTATGATAGCTTCAGGATGTGATGACGGCAGTTTCACAATTCGGGATCTTAGATTAATCAAGGTACCTTTGCCTTGACAAAGTACAATTTTGTATGCTTGTCTGTTTCAGACATCCACTTAGATCGCGGTTTTCTCTGATTTGTGTTATTATGCATTACTTTTGAGTTCGGCTTCTGTTTTCCTGTCTATGTACTTGATATTCAGTAATATTTTTCTTTTGTGAAATGGCATTTTGAAGAAATAGAAAACTGAGTAAAACTTATGTTAATAAAAATTTGGCTTGGCCTTGCTACTAGAATTATCAATTTTGTATGTGTTGCCCGATACTGTTACAATAGTATATACAGTGGGCACTTGTGCCAAAATGGAGGCAGCTAGACTACCACCTTGTATATTCTATTGCCGATTTTTGGTCTTATTAAATATATTTTGTTGTCTATACTACTAATAGCAGCTTCTTATGTTATTATTATGTACAATTGCTTGAGAATGATATATTCACATAAACTATTTTTCCATTGTGTTTCTATCGTATTGGTAGGATGACTCATTGGTAGCTCATTTTGAGTACCACAAGCAACCGATTACATCTGTGGAATGGAGTCCACATGAAGCATCAACATTGGCTGTATCATCTGCTGATCATCAACTCACGTAGCTGCACATCCCTCTTTCCCTCCCATCATTCTATGTTTTTAAGGGCAGCAATTCGTCATACACGTTGTACTCACTATTCTCTGACATCTTGAATCCTCTTGCTGTGTAACATCCTAATTTGTTTGTCTGCAGAATATGGGATCTTTCATTGGAAAAAGATGCAGAAGAGGAAGCTGAATTCAGAGCAAAGATGAAAGAGCAGGCAAATGCTCCTGAAGATTTGCCCCCACAACTTCTCTTTGTTCATCAGGTACTTCTATCAAATTTCGTCTGAAAATGTTCACATAAGATGGCTTTAATTTCCATTTGTCATCTTTTGTTTCCAAAGCATTGTGTTGAAACAGCATTTTAACATATGATCATTTCCCCATTTGCAGGGCCAGAAAGATTTGAAAGAACTGCACTGGCACCCACAGATACCTTCGATGATCCTATCAACAGCAGCCGATGGCTTCAACGTGTTGATGCCTAGCAACATAGATACAACCATACCGGGGGCAGAGAAACCTATTGCAGTATCACTTGGCTAACCCAAGGCTTTCGGAAATCATGAACTAAATATCCAACTAGCTAAGAGTGATATGGCGATCATCTGTTTTCAACATTGTGTATCCTAGATATATGTATTTTTTTCCTCTTTTGTGGAGTTACCTATCTCAGTTTATGTAAAATTATGATCCTTCGTTTGACTAATTGGACATGTTTTCCGGTCGTGGCTCTATGTTTTCATATCGACGTAATATTTGAGCCCTTCAATGCTTTAGGATGAAGAAATGCGTTGAACATTGTATCATTTTACTTTATGTTAGGAATTATTAAATTTCAGATTATCTGTGTTCGTGGGAGAGCTGGCTCCCTGCTGTCTGTTTGTTCTGAGTGTGGCCTGACGGTGTTATCTACGTTTCGTGTAACTAGAATCTGGCATGTTTGCCTCATGTGTGTCCACCAATTGACTGTTGTCTCTACTGCCTTTGTTCACAAATTCCCTGAGTTTATCTAAACAAAAGGAAGTCCCTGAGTCTAGTATTGTTTTCCAATGACAGAACACAACCTTAGCATCATGAGTTGGAACCCAAGAGGGCTAAACGATGAACAGGTGCACTACGGTTCACGAATCAATCGTGGCGTGCATCCAAGAATCCAAGATGAGTGACATCATCCCTTTAAATGTTTCCTATATTGGAGGATTTAGGCTCAAGAGTTTTTGCCCAGCGCCCGGCTTTTGGTACGACAGGTGGCATGCTCATTCTTTGGGACGGCGATCAGGTATCACTCACTAATATCATCCAAGGAGAATTTTATCTATACGACTCGGTCACCATGCTGGCATCCGGTGTATGGTCCAGCGACAAGCAATAGGAAAGAGGGCTTCTTCGACTAGCTCATTGCTCTTAAGCCACCATCTAGAGTCAAATGGCTAATGGGCCTTTTTACCAAATTAACCATGCAAGAGACAAGAACAAACCCAATGCAGATGGGAAAAGAATGAGACACTTCATGTCGACGTTAAACAAGTGTAAATTGAAGGAAATCCATCTCCAAAACAGGAAATTCATGTAGAACAATGAAAGGGTGGATACCACGATTAACAAGCTAGATTCGTTTTTCTGCAACACCTATGTTTTGACTCCCATATCATTTGTTCCCTCTCATCTTCCCTCTTCGACCATTGCTCGCTTCTTCAGAATTTTTGGATCAACGTCACATGGTTCCAAAAGGTGGTAATGAATACCTGGGCCGAGCGAGTTCTTCATGCCAAGCCTTGCCAAGTGCTTTTTAACAAGCTAAAGAAAGAGGGCTTCCACGTGAAGCAATGGAGTAACTGCCTCTTTTCGCAGCATAAGGTGTAACTCCACATGTCTCTCAATATCATTCTAAACTAGGATATTGCCATAGAGCAAGCGGGCGATTTCCACCGAGGAACGTGATCTTTATTGTAGGCTCAAGCGTTGAGTCATTTGCCTCGTGGCTAATGAGCGCACTGGGAAGCATCAATGTGCCCATGTTTCCAACCTTAAGGCCATGTTTACTTCTCTCGTATTCGGAGTATATATTAGGGGATTGGAGGGAATTATCTCGGATCCTGAAAAATTCCCAATAGACCGTTTACTTGTCCGGTTTTGGAAGGGATAATCCCTAGATATCCCCACCAGCCACCTCATTTTTACCTAAATTTAAAACTCTACAACATGCTAGTGTAATGTGGGGGAAGAGTAACTATGTGGTGTGGATTGCCTGTGGTAAGATGGTTAGGAGGGTGGTTGTACCCCAGCCCACCAGAGTTCAAACCCTAGATTTGACATTGGTGTTTCTTATTTAGGCGGAATATTCTTCAGTGGGAGGCGGCGTTCCCATCGATAGCGAGGCGCCTGTGGTGACTTCATCAATCTCAAGACCCGACCGCCGGCTCAGTCTTTCGGAGGTGCTCATAGAGGTACGGTGTGCGTGCATGCGTCTAGATTTTGGAAAAAAATTCGTTCACCACCAGCTTTTCGAAATCGTCTAAACATTCAAAAATAAACAAACATAAGCAAATAAATCACAAAATATTATCTACTTATCTAGCAGCACTACCCTCTTTGACTTAGGATGTTTAGGACGGCCTGGGGCCCGATGTTACTATGTTGGTTTGATGTTGGTAGGGACATAGCGCCTCAGTTTAGGGCGCTACCATGTGGAGGGTAGCACCCCTGACGCTACCAAAAAGTGGTTAGATTCGAAATTATTTTCGAAATAGGTTCATTTTACGTTGAAGTTTTCACACGGAATCAGATTTGTGGATTTTCTCATAAGATTTGAGCCGTGTACTCCAGACTCTCTTGGTGGAGTACAAGGTACCGTAAAACCTGTCCTATTTTTGGCCAACGCAAGAACCAAGAACAACTAACTCCGAGGCAGGGGATTTGGCGGCAAATCACCAACGAATTCGTCCGTCTCCATCCATAAGAATCCAGCTGAATGAATGGACGAGCTGTCCAAGGAGCAGATCGAGGAGTTCCGGGCGGCCTTCAGCCTCTTCGACAAGGATGGCGACGGTATTCATTCCCAACTTCTTGCACGATCCGATCGATCGCCATTTGATTTGATCTCTTTTTTTTGCGGTCTCCATTTGATTTGATCTCGTTGGCTTGGCGCGCTTATTTTGATTTGATTCGCGCTCGAAAACCTACAGGGACGATCACGACCAGGGAGCTCGGGACGGTCATGCGTTCGCTGGGGCAACGCCCATCGGAGGAGGAGCTGCGGGAGATGATCGCGGAGGTGGACGCCGACGGCAACGGCGCCGTCGACTTCCCGGAGTTCCTGGCCCTCCTCGAGCGCAAGATGCGCGACGCCGGCGCCGAGGACGAGATGCGGGAGGCCTTCCAGGTCTTCGACCAGGACCAGAACGGATTCATCTCGCTCGACGAGTTCCGGCACGTCATGGTCAACCTCGGCGAGCGCCTCTCCGACCAGGAGCTCTCCGAGATGCTCCGCGAGGCTGACATCGACGGCGATGGCCAGATCAACTACTCCGAGTTCGCCAAGGTCATGATGGCCAAGTCAGTACCATTTTTTTTGGTTCATCTTTTCTACGATTGCAAATAATTTGCAACGCGATCTTCTTGATTTCTTCAACCTAATCGATTGATCTCTGCAGGCTCGAATTGGCGGAATCGAAACCTTCCGTGCCGCCTCTCTTCAAGAACGGATTCCGCGTCTGCCGCTACCTTCTCGCCTTCCGGATCATGGAGATAGGCCGGAGTGTTAAACGACGGTACACTCCTTGCGTTAATTGCTCTTCATAGTCAGAACCCTCTGTTTTCTGCCTTTTGCAATTACATGGTATGTATCTGAACCTCACAATGTATGTTGCTCTTGTGCAAATGGCCAGACGGCGGAAGTCACAACAAAACAGTCGTGAGATGGTGCAAGAAGAGAAAACCGGCGGGGATGAGGATAAACCGCCGGAGGACAAGGACAAGGAAAAGGACCAAGACCAACCAAGTGACAGCCGCTGCATCCCCTCATGTACCATCCTCTGAAAATTCAGGGTTCTCAGTTCTACTCATAATTTACAACTGATGAAAAACAAGTACAAGACAAAACAAGAAATTGCTCCATGATTTTCACAGTGATGACCAAATTGAGTTTACAAGTGGTAATAACATGTTTGGCTACCGTTCTGTGAACTCCTGGTTGCCTCGCTCTAAGGTGACTCGGAACTAACATTCCAAATATACTACGAAAACTTACTGAATGTGCTTCACTTGAACTGCTCCAAAAAATCTCTCAGAATACACAGAATGTGCAACAACAGTGGAGGACATGCACGCCTGAACAACAGGGCCATCCACCAGTACTTACAATTTGCAATGGGCATGTTTCTTGATCCAGATCCTGAAAATGGATCAACTCTGGAAGAATGAGTTAAACAAAGTGGTTTGGGCTTTCCGTGGGGCTAAGCCTCACCACGTCTCTCCTTTATATAATGATCAGCAGGGTTACATACGTACAATACGTGTACAAATACATGACAGGAAATATACAGCTAGACCTATTTTAACACTCCCCCTCAATCTGAACCACTACTATGTACAAGGTTTAGATTGGTTATAAAACGGTCTAGCATCTGTCGAGTGGCTGGTTTAGTGAAGACATCAGCCAGCTGATCATCAGAAGAGATAAACCTAACCTGAAGAGCTCCAGAAGCCACGCGCTCTCGCACAAAATGGAAATCGATCTCAATGTGCTTAGTACGTGCGTGAAAGACTGGGTTGGCGGTCAGGTATGTAGCTCCTAAATTATCACACCACAGTATGGGGGTGCGCTGCTGGGATACTCCTAACTCCGTGAGTAGGGACTCTATCCATATAGCTTCAGCAGCTCCATTGGCAAGTGCCTTATACTCTGCCTCAGTACTTGATCTCGAGACAGTGGGCTGTTTCTTCGAGCTCCAGGAGATGAGGTTCGGTCCAACAAAGACAGCAAAACCTCCCGTGGATCGACGATCATCAGGACATCCTGCCCAATCCGCATCAGTGAAAATACTAATACTGGTGGAGGCAGACTTGCGGAAACTCAGCCCTGTATTCAGTGTCCCTTTGACATATCGCAAGATGCGCTTGACTGATTCCCAATGAACATCAGTCGGCTGTGAGAGGAACTGGCATACTTTATTCACCGCAAAAGAGATATCTGGGCGAGTAAGAGTCAAATACTGAAGGCCTCCAACAATACTGCGATACCGGAAAGAATCATCGGTACCAAGAAGAGTGCCAGACTTACGAGCAAGACGTTCTGTGGCAGACAGCGGTGTAGGGGTAGGACTACAATTCTCCATACTCACACGGTGCAAAAGATCCAATGCATACTTCCGCTGAGTGACAGTCATCCCCCCTGAATTGTAGGACGCCTCGAGACCCAGAAAATACTCCAACTTGCCAAGATCCTTAATGGGAAAACTAGCAGACAGGGAGCGAACAAGACCATCAACTGCTCCCGGAGTAGATCCAGCAATCACAATGTCATCGACATACACCAGCATATATATCTGAACACCATCTCGAGAGAAAGTGAATAAGGACGTGTCAGCCTTGGATGGAACAAAACCAAGATCCGTCAAGAGAGCACTCAGTCGGGCATACCAAGCACGAGGGGACTGTTTCAGACCGTAGAGAGCTCGCTGCAGCTTGCACACATGAGAGGGATACTGCTCATCCTCAAAGCCAGGGGGCTGCTGCATATACACATCCTCCGAGAGAAAACCATGCAGAAATGCATTACTAACATCAACTTGTCGAAGACTCCACCCTCGAGAGACCGCGAGAGAGAGGACCAGCCGAACTGTAGCTGGTTTGACAACAGGACTGAACGTGTCACCGTAGTCAATGCCATGCTGCTGTGTGAAGCCACGAGCAACGAGACGAGCCTTATGCTTGTCAATAGAACCATCGGGGCGATATTTGGTCTTGAAAATCCACTTGCTGCCGACGATATTAACACCAGGAGGGCGAGGAACCAAGACCCAAGTCTTGGTATGATGGAGAGCAGCAACCTCATCAGACATGGCCGCGCGCCAAGCAATGTCGCGAAGAGCATCGCGATGAGACACGGGCGTCGCAAAGAGAGCGCGCCGACGGGTGTCATAGCGCACGTGCCATCGGTGTATTTCTTCTCTTGGCGCGTGTGATCCCGCGTGCGAGTGACCATAGCATGTCCAGGATCAGCCACAGGCGGCGCGGTCGAAGGGAGTGAACCTCCTTCGACGAAAGGCGACGCGGGCTGATCATCCGCAGCAACAGCAGACTGCTGACGGGCCGCAACGGTGGGCGACGAGCAAGCCGGCCTAGGCCCCGTAGGCGCAGGGGAAGCCGGCCCAGAGGAGCGCTCCGCAGCGGGCGGTCCAGACGTGGGCGGGGAAGGCGCGGCAGGCGACCTCGGGTCACGCGCCCCCGCATGCACGTCGATCGCCGGGGCTCCATGCACGTCGATCACAGACAACGGAGAAGCGGCGGCCTCGGCGGAGTCCTGTACAGAAATGGAGTTGCCTGGAATAGGCATATCAGTGGACAAATAAGACAGGTCATATTTACGCATAGTGGTACTCATAACCGGTTCGTCGGAAGGATATGATAGAGCGTCCGCGAGAGTAGAAACATCAACCGTGACACCTGGAGATGCATAAGGAAAAACGGACTCATCGAAGACGACATCACGAGAGATATAAATCCGACCCGTGGAGCGATCCAAACACTTATACCCTTTGTGCATGGAACTATATCCGAGGAAAACGCACATAGTAGAGCGGAACGAGAGCTTATGGGCGTTGTACTTACGCAAGCTAGGCCAGCATGCACACCCAAAGGTGCGGAGAAACGAATAGTCTGGTTTGACTTTGAGAAGCCGATGAACTGGGGTATCCTGCTGTAAAACAGGTGTGGGCATGCGGTTAATGAGATAGCATGCCGTAAGAAAAGCTTCATCCCAAAAACGCAAAGGAAGGGACGCATGAGCTAAAAGAGCCAGACCCGTCTCTACCAAATGACGGTGCTTGCGCTCGGCCACCCCGTTTTGCTGCGAGGTGTGAGGGCACGAGACGCGATGAACGATGCCGGTGCGCTGGAAATAGCGATGCAACCGATGATACTCACCACCCCAATCCGACTGAACGGCTTTAATTTTAGTGTCTAATTGACGCTCAACATGATTCTGGAACTCATAGAACACTTGCTCAACATCAGACTTATGCTTGAGGAGATAAATCCAAACAAAACGAGAGAAGTCATCGACAAAGCTAACATAGTACTGATACCCCCGGAAGATGCAATAGCTTTACCCCAAACATCGGAGTGAACTAACTCAAGAGGCATAGTAGAAACACGGTGAGATGCATTATAAGGCAATTGTCGACTTTTAGCACATTGACAAGCATTACAAACGGAAGTCTGATTGTGGGAAGAACACTCTAAATCATTATCCCTAACAATGTTTTGAACTACATTATTGGTGGGGTGGCCAAGACGATGATGCCACTGGGCGGTGGTGATGCGGGTGCTGGAGGACGCTTGGCGGGAAGGCGCGGATGATGCACGACCAAACGGGATTGGGTAGAGACCGCCATGACTTCTACCGTGAAGAAGAACTCTCCGTGTGGCCTTGTCCTTAACAAGAAAGAATGAACGATGAAATTCAACGAAAACATCGTTGTCACAGACAAGACGAAAAACAGATAGAAGGTGTTTGCTAATACGCGGAACATGAAGGATATTCTTCAAGTGAAGAGATGAACCGGCTAATTTAGAGTGACCAATATGCGAAATAGACAAACCTGCACCATTGGCCACCTGCACTTGATCCTTCCCGCCGTAGCGCTCGTGAACCTGGAGACGCTCGAGATCACTCGTCAGGTGATCGGTGGCACCCGTGTCCAGGTGCCAGTACTGCTCGTTGGAGGAGGTCGATGCAGCGTTGCCGGTGCGCTGGTCCTGATCATAGCGCATCTTGCGGCAGTCACCAGCCTCATGCCCCCAGTTCCTGCAAAGCTGACACTGGGGGCGCCAGCGGCGGTTGCGACCGTTGCCGCCACCGTTACCTCCTCCATTGCGGCCATTGCCGCCGTTGCCGTCGTTGCGTCGACGGTCCTGGCCTCCTTGGCCGCCGGTGCCCTGGCCGTAGCCTCCCTGGACAGGGCCGTGCCCGTAGCCTCCCTGGACAGGGCCGTGCTGCCCCTGTGGTGCACCACCCGCAGGGCGGCCGCCACTAGGAGGGCGGTTGTCGTACGGGCGCCCAGAATTGTTGGAGTAGACCGGGCGCGACGCGAGGTTTGCGGAGGACGACCAGTCCGCGACCTCCGCTTGCTGCTTCTGGAGGGCCTCGAAGTTTAGAACCTGGGAGTAGAACATCCCGATCGTCACGGGGACTCCCGCAAATCCCATGCCGGCGGCGATGGGGTTGAAGGCTGAGCCGAGCCCGCCCAGCATGATGTCGATGACCTCGTCATCGCGAAGAGGAGATCCAGCAGCGGCCATCGCATCGGCGAGGGACCTCACCTTCTGCATGTATTCAGCGGCGGTCTTGTCGTCCTTCCGGAGCCCGTGGATCTGTCGACGAAGAGCTCGGATGCTGGCGCTGTTCTCGGCGGCGTACATGGCGTGAACGGCGCTCCAGGCCGCTGCAGCCGAGGTGCAGCCGATGAGCTGCGCTGAGATGTCCTCGTGCATCGAGGAGAGAAGATGGCCGAGGACCTTCTTGTCCAGGATCCACCACTCTGCGTAGGCGGGGTTGGTGACTTCGACCGCAGCATCGCCGGTTCCCTCCTTGATGGTAGGAGACGGCGCCTTCGCCGACCCGTCGAGGAAACCATGGAGACGGGCACCAGCGAGATTGGGAAGGCAGAGAGCCTTCCATAGCATGAAGTTACTGCCGTTGAGACGAACGGCGATGGTGGGGAGCACAGGCGTCACCGTTGAGGCGGAGGGCGGCTCGATCACGGGACCGACGACGGTGGTGGTGAGAGCCGAGGAGGTGGTCAGCATGAGCGCTGAGGAGGTGGTCATCGCGGCGGCGGCGGCGAGTGAGCGCGGCTGCGGCTGCGGAAGAACGGCGGCGCGGCTAGGGTTTCCAGCGGCGCGGCGTCAGCGGAAGAGGAGCCTAGGGTTTGGCTCTGATACCAAGTTAAACAAAGTGGTTTGGGCTTTCCGTGGGGCTAAGCCTCACCACGTCTCTCCTTTATATAATGATCAGCAGGGTTACATACGTACAATACGTGTACAAATACATGACAGGAAATATACAGCTAGACCTATTTTAACAGAATGGGATGCTAATAGTTTACCCATCCCTCCCGTTCCAAATCGCTGCTAAGAAGGTTGGACCTGGAGATCGTCGGATTTCCAAACAACGTCCTTCAAGGTGTTTGAAAGGTTCTTGTAGAACTGCACCACAATAACAAGACTTATGTTTCTCAGTATAAAATTACCGAGGGAAGGTGACAAGATATCAAACTTAATTTGCAATTCCAGTAACTTGGCGAGTCCAGATTACTGAGATCGGAGATGCATAAATCTAGGAATTGGTGCAACTCTCAGTTGACGGACCCTACTTCCCAGTCATAATTCATGAATATCAGATTTGTAATTGGCATGATGATCACTGTATGATGTTTACCTTGTGAAATTCTAGAGTGTCGCCTTTGGCTTTGCGAACTTCAACCATATGAAGAGAAGGTCCAACTCGCAGTATCTAAATGATAATGCACAAATATCGTTAGAGTGAAGAATATAACTCAATGTAGATTCAGTTCAGCATTTTCTTTACAATTACCTCGGTAGCAACATTGAGGTTCCCCTTCCTTCCTGCTTTTACCTTTTCTAGTCTCAGCTGGTCAAACAATAAAAAGGAGTTTAACCTTCAGGAAGAAATAATTTTAAAGCTCATATATATTATATTGAGAATTGCAGACTGTTATTAAACCAAGCTTTGCATGACATACCTTGTAATTTTTCTTCTGAACATCGAATCCTAGAGGTTTTGCAGCTTCCTCAATCTTGCGGATAATTTCTTTTGGCGAGCTTTTTGATGTAAACCTTGTTTCTCTCTTAAATTCCTGTCCATAAGAGTCATCGACATTTAGAGTAAGAATGGATTTTCAAAATCAAATCCATTCTTAGTGTTCTAAGTAAAAAAAAATCCAGAGAAATTCTATTGTAAAACTACTAGCTTTTATTATTCCCTGTAATTGAGATATCGAATTAGAAGTGATTTCAAATAAATCTAGTGCATATTTCAGCCATGATTTAGGCTATATCAGTAGAACCTAAAAACCCTGACGAGTTAAGTCAATGCACATCGTAATTTTCAAAATTGTAGGTTGCTATCAGGATGTTCTCGTACCAGATCAGAGTCGAATAAGTTTCCAAGATTGAGGCCTGCTGACATTGCAATCAGTTCAAATGCATTCAGAGCTACTGGTTCTTCTTCTTTCTTTTCTGTCACATGGTGCTCCTGGAGGAAGTCAACCCACAGGCATAAAACTGGTTAGTGAAACCGAACCCACGAGATATTTTTGCATTGAGGTAGAAACAGAAGCGCAAGAGTTTGCATATGACCATGGACTTACTTCTGAATCATTGAAGACAGCATCCACATCATCCAACGTTGTGTCATACTTCTCATCAAACACCGTACGCTTGTAACCTTTCTTGAACCACTCATCCTCTAACATTTCTTGAACTGTTATTCTCTGCAACAGTTTCTCAAGACATTAGGTTGATATAAGTACTGGGAATATTGAAAGGCTGATGGATGGAACATGCATCATGTGATCTACAAGCCTACTATTTTTTATTTAGATCATCTACAGACCACTAGAGGTTGCATTGTGTGAGTACTAGAGATCATTTTACATAATTATCTCAGGAGATTTTCCAATCTAAGTATTGATTCAACCAGCCCTTGTGTTCTACCATACCGTCATTGGATTTGGATCAAGGATTCTTGTTAACAACCTCCTGGCAGGAAAAGACGTCCAAGGTGGAAACGTAAATTCTGCATTTGATATCTGCCCGGAAGAATAGAAAAAAATAATCAAATAATCATGAACAAGTAACCACAGAAGTGCTCTAAAAGAAGTACAATGCTCACTTTCTTATACAGGGCCATAAGATTAGAGTCTTCAAAAGGCAAATACCCTGCTAGCAGAACGAACAGAATAACTCCACATGACCACAAATCTGCCATTGCACCATCATAGCCTTGATCTTCGAGGACCTGTTGCAAAATAGTTACAATAGTTAAATTATTACATCTGGTTCCGGGTAAGAACTATCCAAAGAAAACTACTGGAGAGTTCAGTTTCTATAATTTTCGGAAATTACCTCTGGTGCAACGTAATTTGGTGTCCCACAAGTCGTGTGCAGTAATCCATCATCCTGAACAATAAAATAATATAATATCTCAAAATATGATAGGAGATAGTTTTCGAACATCAAAAGAACATGATTATCTGTTAATGTAGAGAGAGTGAACTTTGGAGACTGTCCCTAGTAACTTAAAATGCATGAAGCAATAAACCTTTACCTTGAGTTGCTGAGATAGGGCACTCAGCCCAAAATCAGATACCTTCAGATTTCCACATGAATCAAGTAACAAATTTTCTGGCTGCAAGTATTTTGGTTTAGATTCTTGAGTAAACTTCCCATTGACTTAAAAAAGCAGCAGAGATGGCGAGGTACTCACTTTCAAATCACGGTGGAACACCCCCCTGCTATGGCAATAATCAACAGCATTAATTAACTGTTGGAAGTATCTCCTTGCCTCATCTTCCCTCATTCTACCATGGTTAACCTTTACGACGAGGGATGCGATGACCATCAGTACATAATTAACAACAGTATGTTGTATAAGTGCAGAAACTGGGAACATGGACTGTAGCATATCACTTACAATTGTGTCAAAGAGCTCGCCACCAGTGACATATTCTAAAACAATGTAGATCTTCGTTTTGCTTCCCATCACCTAAAGTTTTAGAGAATATTAATTTGGATAATATTAGCAGTTTCCTCCGATGAAATTAAAATAGACATGCCAAATAATTGCATCCAATATTTCTGACAACAACTTTATGATTTAGGTGCATGATAGAGCCCAGACAAGATGTACTTTTCTGAACAATATTACAAGATTAACTGGAATATCAATAATAATAAAAGAACAGTGATTCCTTTAACTACCTCGTGTATGCGCACAACATTCGGATGCTTAATCAACTTCATTGTTGCAATTTCCCGCTTGATCTGCGATTCCACCACAGAGTTACTCATAGGAGTTCATTCAAAAGCTACTGAATTATAGGAAAAGTGCCAATTTGTTTGTACCACAAAAAAAAATGTTTGTACCACAAAAAACAACAAATGTAAAGTTCAGTACCCATCATAATCTACTAGATACGAAAGATCACCAGAAAAAACAAATAATTGAGATGACAAACTTAATGTTGAGATGGGCATTTGAAAATGACCTGCTCAACCATCTTGTGCTTGAGAAGCTTCTCCTTGTCCAAGATCTTGATGGCTACCGGGTCCCCGGTCTCGGTGTCCCTCGCGAACTTGACCTTGGCGAATGTGCCCTCGCCGATGGTCCGGCCTAGCTCATACTTCCCCACACGTCTCTTCACCTTGGTTGTACTCATCCCCTGCCTTATTCCCCCTCTGGAACCTCTGGTCTAGCTTAGTTTCCACGCACTGTCAATTTGTTTCACTGTCCTGTGTGGAAAATTCTGGACTTCAGACATGGAAAAGATGACAGCCTGATTTTTTTTTCTATCTGAATAAACTTCATTTGGATTACAGGCAGGTGTACATCTGCGTCCCCGTGTCATTTTCTTTCCCAGATCACACATGAAACAAATATTAACCTAACAGAAAATCATCTTGTTTGTACAGAAAACGGGCCCATGCAAATGCTGTTGGGCAGTCAGTTATGTAGATTGTGGAACTATCAGACCATGCATTAAGTTTTATAATAAAACTGCAACTTCGCACTGGCACCGGCACCTACTCTTAAATTCATAATAAGATCTGCGACTAAGTCCATCAGTGGAGTTGTTTAGTAGAGAAAATCCCGAAGAAAAAAATCAGAGATATTCTTTCCTCCGAAAGGCCAAGTTTGAACTGGAATAATAAACTGAAGGTCGAAAGGAATAAGACCACTGTCTGTTGGATCTGGAGTCTGGACAGGGTGTGTTATCAAATTGGGCAGGAGGGGGGCGGGGAGCTGCAAAGAGACCATTAAACAGCAGGCGGCATATTCCACAGCCAACAAGATGAACTGGTCAGTGTTCTCAAGCACAAACCCAAGATTCCTCTAAATTTGTTTGGAAAAAAATTAAGAATTGTCAGGACCAAGAAGATAGCAGAGAGCCCCTATCAATCTTCTACGAGATTCGTAAAAAAATGAACCCCTTTCTCCCATGAAGGAATGCTCTGAAAAGTTTATGCATCTCATGGGAGTCGTCAAGAGCATACAGTTCGGGGAACAGATTTGAGCTTTCCGCTCACATGAAAACACCAGTGAACCATAATTCAGAAGGAACAAGAGAACAGAAGCAAACTGAGGACGAGAGAAGAAAACAGGAGAGAGGAGGACAGAGAACTTACAGGTAGCTACTGCTGTGTGAATGGCAAGAAAGGGGTGTCCAGGATCAAGAAGAGCTCGGGATGGGGAGGAGAGGAGGGAGGTTTAGCTAAATAGTGGCTGCGAGAGAAAGAAAAAGAAAAGCCTTGGTAGGGGTGAATGTGCTTGTGAGGAGCAGAGTAGTTGGAAAACTGAAATCGAAATGGGAAGTTTGGAACGATGCAGCTCAGCTGAAACTCTGAACGCTAGAGACGACGACATGACATGACAGTAGCCTTTAAGAAAGAGGAGCAGCGTGCATGTGGTGTCAGGGCGTGGTCCCACTACACAACTCAGACATCAGGCGCGTGCGGTGTGCGGAGTTCATACATCACACCGGGAATGTGCATGATTGATTTTTTTAAGATAAAAAGCATATATTAATATCGCGGAGATACAAATTACACCCAGCATCTGCAACAACGTAATAACCGAAGGTATTACGGATGCACACAGCCGAAAGACAATAAGAAGAAGAACTGAAAAAGAAAAGTCTCGCTACAGAGTTACATTCCTTGCAGCAGCAGCAGCAGCATAACCACCACCAAGCCAACACCTGATGTCCAACTCTTCAAAAGCAACGCCTTCAAGAAGGAAAGGTCAGACCTTGGATTTTCACCCTGAAGATAGTCCCCGCTCTCAAAACAATGTCTTCAGCAAGAGCATTGCCAGGCACAACCAATTAAGGCCAGACCTTGGATTTTCACCCTGATAGGTAGGATTTTGAACTTCACTTGTGTTGTCGCCCCCGCTTACATACTGCTGCCGCTATTCCTGAAACTCCGAGCCGGTTCCTCAACAACGCAAAAGCTCCAAACACCATTGCTAGCGCTTCGATCATAGCTTTCATGACATTTTCCCTCTGGCTTCACCATGGATTTGCCCATGATAGCAATAGAGTAGAGCTTCGCACCGCTACCTCCGGCACGACCGAATACCACCCGATCCAGCAGTCTCTAGGCATTAGCCAGTTGGAGATCGCCAGCGGAGCCTTCCGGAACCCGACATTCTGGCCAGATCAAAGAGGACAGGCGCGCGGCAGTTCTTCGTCTTGGCGCAAGAGTAACCCTAGGACCACCGCCATTATTTTTCAGCCTCGCAGGCCCCGACGCCGCGAGACTGCTCCCAGCAAGAACGGCAGCATCGGAGGGGTCAACCAGCGCACAATTTGGCCGGCGTGGCCGAAGTACAGCCAAACCACCGCAATTGATCTGGCCGGACCTCACTGCCCAGATCAAAGCCCACAGGCCAGATCGAGCACCGAGGCCAGAACGACCCGCGCGTCCGCCTTGCGAAGAGGACGCGGCGGCGCCCCACCACCTCCGTCACTCCGCGCCGCCGGAAGCCGGAGCGCAGGTGACCCCGTGCGCCGAAGCCTCCGCCGAAGCAGGTTGCGCCGACCACGGACATCCGCGCCGCCTCCCTGCCATGCGCTCCCGATCCAGCTCCGCTCCAGAAGTTCCGGCCAGGCGCGCCCTCCATGCCCTTCATCTTTAGACGGGCAGGGCGCCGCCACCACCGCCGGCGCCGGCGACGGCAGCGGTCGGCGGGTTTCGATCTAGGGTTTTTTTTGGGGCTGCGGGGTGGTTCCTCCGGAGTCGCCCGAGGGAGAGCGACCCGGGAGGTGTCTTTCTCTGATCTGTGCATGATTGATACCGAAATTAATTCGACACGAGTGAATTCGGCTACGAACTTAGTTTTTCTTCCTAGTGAGGAAGGCTCCAATTTACTTGAGGGTGTTCTTTTACTCGGCGAGAGATTTATTTATTATTCCATATAAAATCTCAATGCAAATTTGTGTAATTAGATCTAATTTGACATTAAAGTTTCTAGTTATGTGTGTTATGTTACCGTAACACACCATCACCTCTCTTCGTTAATCATGGTGCCATATCATCTTTTCTTAACATGGACCGCATGTTACTCTAACGATGGAAAAGGTATAAACGCATGGCATATGTGGTAAGCAACTAAAATAAAACGATGGAAAAGGTATAAGGATATCAATGTTAAGATTGTTAGAAAAGATTTTGTTGTATCATTCCATACCTAACTATAGCGTGTGTGTAGATCATAATTGACCAATATTCGTGATCTAATAGATCTTGTACAGATGTAAACTTGTATTATATGTAATGAGGATATAATAGGAGGCAAAATCCATTAGGCCAGACATTGTGCCATATAATCTTGACGTGGTATGGCAGGCTGATCCTTCTTCCTAAACCTTAGCGTCCCCATAGGCTCTTCTGCCACCGCTGCCACCTCCAAGACCACCGGCATCGTCATCTCTTCCTTGACGGCCCCTCTCATGGTCAGTACCCCATATATCAG
Source organism: Poa pratensis (assembly GCA_947311845.1). Lineage (NCBI taxonomy): Eukaryota > Viridiplantae > Streptophyta > Magnoliopsida > Poales > Poaceae > Poa > Poa pratensis. The sequence continues at coordinate 13,167,427 of CAMZMU010000045.1, forward strand.
TACTTGATCATCATTGGATATATATTTGCTTCAACTGCTGTAATAATAGTGGTCTCAAAATAAATGTAGAGATGCAACATAACCAATACAAACATTTCAAGTTTATGCAAATTTTTACGGTGCTAAAAAAAAGAGCAAAAATGCAAACTAAGTTGTTGTTGATGTAGAGGGGCATCCCCAATCTTAATGTTTTCTCCTATCTTTGGATGATTCTCAATTCGATATTTTTTCATTTCTCGTGGAAAAAACTTCACAAAATCTCTTCCTTTTTCGGCGGACACATTAATGTCATACACAATATTCCTAACATCTGTTAAAACTATATAAAAATTTTGTTTGACATATTCGAAAGGTTTCTTGAGTGGAAAATCCAAAAATTTATTTTAAAACCCAAAAAGATATCATATGAATTTCAAAGACTCACTCTTACAACAAAGGTAGATTCTGTCTTGAAAAACGAAAACATCAAAATATATTTGTGGTCACCTTAGAAATGTCATAAATATTTGCCAATTTTTGTACACGCAGGGGACTAAAAGATGTTTATTCTGTGATTTTCTTTGTGATTTTAGGAGATTCTAGCCAAATATTAAAATCCTGCGATGAATAGCAATGTGCTAAAACAACAAAACTAACACCAATCAAAATAGATAACAAGTTAAAATTATTAGGGTCCCATGGGGTGCTCAAACCAATCAAAATAGATAACAAGTTAAACCGAGGTAAAGAGCAACACAAAGCATAAAACCAACACCAACGAAGTCTAATTTTCTTCTTATGCATTGGCATTTTCTATATGAATAAGTCACAGAAAATAGGAATGTACAAATGCATATCAGTAGTATGTTCTTAAAAGCTAAGAATTATTTGGAAATAAGGATGACACTTATCACTTCCTCTCTCATGGTAGTTGCAAGCACTAGTAGAAATTTTGGCAATTGTTACCATTTGAAGGATGCAACTTAGAAAATGTTGGCACATAAAGAGGATGAGTAAAATTTTCGTGGCAACCGTTACCTGCTTTCCTCTCTTAAATAGTTGCAATAATTAGTATCAATCATAATAGCATGGTTGCAATAAAAGTATTCATAAGATTTAGATAATTTCAACCCACATAAGTAGTTCCCAACATATGCATATTTCTCCTATATGGTGTGGTTAGGATAATTAAAATATAAAATAGGCCTCACATAAATGAGAGCATTATTGTGACCAGCAAATTCATCTTTTTTATCCTCTGAATTAGTTACAATTGTTTTTCTTAGAGGATCATTAAGAAAAATAGGATCATCATCCAGAGCATTATCATATAGCATGTCCTAATAGTACTCTCATTTTCATCAAAAAAAAAAATACTAGAAGAAATAAATATTGCTATTGTACATGACTAAAGACTCACCATAATACTATAATAGTAGTTCTCACCACATGGTTCACTAAGAAAAATAGAATCATCATCTAGAATAGTTTCATATAATATGCAATATAACTCCCTCATCTTTATCAATTTCAATGGGAGCAATAGTACTATACTAGTACTAGAGTCATTTTTATCATTTCTAAGAATATTTTATACCCAATTATCATACGAATTATCATAGAAAGAATTCACACAAAAATCATCAAGTATGGGTTCATCATCGTATAGATCAGATTCAGTAGCAGATATATAGGAGGGAGTGCTCATGGTGACTTGAGAATTACCATTGTTGGAAGGAGACGATGGGTAGCTACTCCATTCTTCCTTCACTTGTATTTCATCCCCCCCTCATAATTTCTTACTTTTCACTATCCAAGCATTCATCAGGTATTTCCACTTTCCAAGCATTTCTGAAAGTTTGGTCGTCATCTTGAGAGGCTCAACCTCTTTATCCACATTCTTGCCAACCTTGTTACAAACGAATAAAGCTTCATTTTGGTTGTCAAATCTAAATCTCCTAGAGATCTTATCTTCACCAAAAACACAATGTGCTTAGTGTAATTAGTTGTAGTGTATCATCGCGGCCTCCTGTCAATCGAACTTCATGCCAATATATGGAGTTCACGGAGTAAACCCTTCGGGTGTTGGCTGAACTCCTCCGCCACTCCCAATTTCATCACTAGATAGTGTGTGACGCGTTGGCGCCATGTTCCAATATTTTACCCTATATGTGAACTTATAGACAACTAAACAATCAATAGTCCAGTTGGAGCTGGTGCCGCTTTATCATGCAAAGCATCAAAAGCTTCACGAGTGTTTGAAAACCTTGGCAATTGTTGGCTGCATGTCTTCTTTTTTTTTACTTTTGTTTGCTTTTACTGCTTGTGGTCTTTGTAACTTTGATCTCTAGCACCTAGATATCTCGGTCGTTTATGGCTTTATTAATTTAAACCCGGGTGTAAAAAACTGCTTACTTTGTTCCAATATTTAACCAACACACAATAGCACTATGAGAGGTGTATAAAAACTTCTTACTTTTTACAACATAACATGCATGTATCATGTCAAAAGAATTTAAATACGAACGAGAGAGAAAGGGTGAAGCTACTATTAACTCAAGAATTTCTCTTTTTTTTTCTTCTCTTAAGGTGTTATATTTTTGGAGTAGGATTATAAGGAGTCCCTCAAAGAAGCTATGGAATATATCAGATTGTGCTAGTTTTCTTACACAGAATAATTCTTGTTAGGAGTTTTTGGCAGTAGTGCTACTATTCGCTTATCGCATGGTAGCACCACAGGAGTTTTTTGTTTGTTTTTGCAAGGTAGCACCACAGGAGTTGCAGCACTAGAACTGTTCTCAACGTGTTTAATTCGACCGAATTGGGGTACAGTGAACATATTTTTTTTAATCATTTCAAATATTTTGGCTGGATTTTGACTGAAGCAGATCCAAAAAATTATCAGTACAACTTTGACTTGTACATCCATATATAGCCATGTCTCTCTCAGACTCCTCCTGGCACATGTGGAGCCGTACACCAGCACGATCTGATCCCGTTCATGCAGCCTGTGCATGTGGTTCGTGGAGTCGCGGGCATATATGTCCTTGTCGTGATTGATGTTTCATTATTCGCCGTACACTGTAGAACTCGACCAAATACTGAACTACCCACATGTAGGTTGGTGAATATATAAATAAGATGCATTATGTTTTGACAAATCCAGATCTTGGCTAGCTAGCAATAAGATATGGTTCTCATGGTAGCTCAACTCAAATACGTCTCAGATCAAACGACCTCTTAAAGAATAGAAATAAGAAGAGAAAAATGATGAAGCTTTGCTCGATTAGAGAGAAAAATGAGAGAGGTAGAGGAACTAAGAGACATGCATGACGGATTTAATGCAACTTCCAAAAGGAATTTCACATGCTTCGTATCTTCAAATGTTTGTTTTCCTTTTTTGATTGGAAAGGAGGATGCCCCGCCTATTCATCTCATTGGTTGATGCACAAGATCATATATTACTAGCTTGACAACGTGTCAAACAAATAGGTAATTGTAAAAAAAGAGAAAAACTCAAGCCCATCATCTTGCGACTATTTTTCCACAAAGTTATCACAACCTATGAGAAGTTACTAAACAACGAAAAAATTACATAACGTGAAAGCCTCCGTTCTACAACCAGGATTGCTTAACTAGGTAAGCTTGTTCACAATCAATAACTAAAGGAGTATCTTATCCAACTTTTCATAGGTGGGTATAGCCCTTCTATTAGCCCAAGTGAAGTGTCTAGCTGAGAGAAATATTTCTCTTATATCAATACTCTCAATGACAGTGTTAAATATAAAAGGCCATCTTGAACTAAAATGTCGTTATTTTTCTCTTTCTGACGCAAAATATCCTCCTACAAACATAGGAAGAGGGTCAGACTCTCAAAACTGCACAAGCTCTGCCAGACAATCTGGTTTCTGAGCATCTTGAGTTGCACCATAAACCGACAACAATGACCACTCGAACTTATCAAGCTTAATCACAATATGAAATTTGACACGCCTATCACCGTTCATGACGCCCTTAACATAAAGAGTATGATTATTTATACCAACAAGAATGCCCCCGACCTCACCTGAGGTGGATGGCAGTACAAAATGAAATCATAGACACCAGAAAGGAAATGTAGTAACGGAGCCGATTTTTTTAACCCTTCCAGTTTCTAAGATGGAAATGAAATCTAACTTATGCTCCTTAATTGTTTCCCAAAATAACATGTGTGTCCCCAGAACTATCAATATTACAGAAGCATCCTTTCATGATTACAATTAAGCTTTCTTTCTTAGTCCAGCAATTCTTCTAACTACCTAAAATTCCTTTGATGCACCCTCTTGAATTGTGACTTAGACGGGTGAGATCCTTGTGATCTTGAGAGCCTTGTTGCTCCCCACCTCAAGATCTAAGCTTAGGTTCATAGCCTTATGCAAAACCAAGCTATTTTGGATCATCGTCTTCTATTCTAGACTTATCTTTATTTTTCTTTAGCATGATAATAGTGCGATGTAAATCAATACCCTTGATAAGATCGATATAAGAATTGACATGACTAGGAGATTGCACCCAAATAAACCCCTAGTCTAGCAGTCCTAGAAACAACATCCTTTGGTATAGAAGCTATAGAGAACTTATGAGCATCAGACGTATCAGCATAGGAGGTTGTATCTCGTGCCTGCACCCAAAGCTGGCTTCTTTCTGACTTTGTAGCATCGGCGTTGGGCTGAGCACGAATGCGATCACTCGATCGCATCCGCATCACTTAGGAATATGGAATCCCTCCGTAGGCGACCAGGTCAGCCACTGAGTAACGCCCACCAAAGAAAACACGGGTTCCAGTCGAACAAGACGACGCCGAAGCCGAGCCTGTGTGGAGTTCAATGGTGGGTACGACGGGATACCTCCTAACCATAGGTACCATCACAGGCCCCAAACGCGAGCTAGAGGAGGGTTAGGGTAGCTCAACCACGGTGATGGACATAGGAGTGACATCAATGTCTAGCTCCCCGCCCGAGGCCACTACTGCTACTGCAAAAGTAGGATCGACAACCGACGCGATGTGGCACCCAAAAGACCATGCATTCTGCATGGCGGACAGGGCATCAGTCGATCCAGGCAGACCCTTGAGAGGAGGAAGCAGCAGCATAAGCGGGGCTCGACCTCTTGCCGTGCCACGGCAGAAAAAGGGCCCAAAACCTATGACGCGACAGAGAAATCATGGCAGTGTTATGCCGCGTCAGCCCTCCGTGCCGCGACTTTGGGTAGAGCCGTCTGGTTCATTAATCTTTCCGCCACCTCATCCTCTTCAACCATCTCACTCCAAATCTTCTTAGGAGCGGATCAAGAAGCTATATCCAGCCTAAAATATTTACAAACTTTTAGTGGTATCAAAGGATGCCAAACAACCGCCCCGAAAACAGTGGATAGAGAATTCTTGTTTTCCATATCCACGTTGTGTTGCGTATCTTCATTAATTGCTTGGGTATTAGTTGTTGGCAAACATGCTCATTATTATTCTGTGTTGCATCCGAATTAATCCATCAAATTTAAAATAAGTGTCGCAGTTTTAAAACGAGGTTATAGTTCAAAACGATAACAGTTATTATGAATCGGAGGAGTACCTTTTATCTCCCTCCTCTTTCCATCCTTATCTTTTCCGGGCTCGTTTTTAGAAGTAAACATCCACCATCTCCATATAGTATATCTACTCCCTCCGATCCAATAAATTTTGTCGTCAGGAATGAACTAATTACATGCAACATGACAGTACAGCTCCCGACACCGACACTTAATTTCTAATGATCGGAGGGAGTAATATAATCCAATCATTGGGAAAGTTAGTTATCTTCAACACGAGACAGACTAGCAAATAATTGCGGCTGTAGTACTCGGGCAAACTAACCCGTAGGTTTTTCGGTACGTATGTACTCTCTCCGTTTCAAAATAGATGACTTTCATTTGTCTAAAAGTAGATGTATCTAGACATGTTACGTGTATAGATACATCCACTTTTGAATAAATGGAAGTCATCTATTTTGAAATGGAGGAGTATATCTAAAGCTACGAAAGCGATGTATTTGAAGGCTGTATGTGCATCTCAGTGGACCGACCACCCCCAGGTACGGCCGGGTGGGTAGCTGTACTTCAACCGCTCAACTGTATATGTCGTTTGATCGACGTAGACCAATCATATTATTGACACGTACGCATGCTGAGAGTTTCTGTGGGAAACATTTTCGAACAAGTTGGTGCAGGTCTCAACGGGCCCGGCCGGAATTCTGTCGATCATGCATGGTTCGCGCGCGTAGAGCAAAGTATTGTCTGCTCACTGTCGATCGACGACGTAGAATATGTTTTTTTTCGATAAAGGGAGTTTTATTACTTAAAAGGTTTAAGTATTACACTCAGTCTCTGCATAACAAGATGCACACAGCCAAAACAAGTTCAGAAGTTCAAAATAGTAAAAAGACGAATTACATATCAAAATGAGAAATTGTAAGAACGCCTATGGTGGTGGAGGATGTTGTATCTCCTCATGGTTGTCTGTTTCTTTCACTCCACTTATGGTGATACGACCAAATCATTTCGTGATGGACACCGGTATGAGCCAGCTGTAGTTTCTTGGACTATAATATGGTCATACATCTTGACTGGATCTGAAAATTCACTTCCAGACACAGGAGTATATGCTTCTGTCACCGAAGGAAACATTTTAAATGTCAAAAAACTGTGAAAAATAGTTTCGTAAAAAACACATATTTTCCATGACCTGTAAAAAGAGATAAAAATGACTCGTGAAAAAACTATTTAGCACCGATTCATTCTTTTACTCCCGACACAATTTTTTCGTGAACCAACTTTGTGAGTCCCATAAAATGTTGAGATGTATGCGTGAAATATTTTATACTCCCTCCGTCCCAAAATAAGTGTCTCAAGTTTGCTGAAAAGTGGATGTATCTAGACATGTTTCATATATAGATACATCCATTTTTGGGCAAACTTGAGACATTTATTTTTGGACGGAGGGAGTTATTTTTTTTCGGAATTCGTTGAAAACACATGTTTAACAACTAGAAGCATATGCTTCCGGGTGCATAAACGCTCCTCTCGAGGGACCCCCCCTTCTCCCGGTGAGCCAAAGTGGTTCAAGGTAAGAAAAATACCGAGATTTGTAAGCATGTAATGCCGATTTCACGGATTAGGAGTTCAGTGTCGAATTCCAAGAAGCTCTATGAATTGAAGGTTTAGATATTACACGCTAAGGTGACGTCTAACGTTTCCGTTAATTGTATGTTTATTTCCTACTCCTTTAAGTATGGATAGTAGACAATGCAGTCTACGCATGTTAATAGCTGCTTGCTCCGGTGTGTACATATTGTTTTCCTGTTTGCCAAGAAATATGGTTTCCCATGATACGTCTCAATTTTCTGCAGATCTCAATTCGTCTGCTCTGACTTATCTTGGCCTCAAATATATGCAGTTGGTTCAAGGCTAGAATTAATCACATCCTCTACTTGGAAAAAAGATAATAGATTACAATTTCCACCAAAAAGAGGATAATAGATTACAATTTTCGAATGCACCGCTTGAAACGTCTGGCCGATCTCAGGATCGACAAGCTACACACATCCAAGTATCCAATCATGCATTGTGCAAATCTTCTATGGGGACTACCTTGTACCGGCAAGGAATTTACATACTTGAAGCGAAAACGATGGGTGATCAACTCTAATAAGTATGTAGCGTACGTATGTTGGCGATCCATTAGTTCATATCCTGCCCCAGGTACAGCCGGCCGGCCGTCTAGCTAGCTGCGCGCTGTTCAACTGCGTCGACTGTCCTCACTCAGAAAGTTGAAAACAATCATTGTACGGGATGAAGCCGATAATGCAAGTTTTTTCGACCAAGTTATAGAAAGTATAGTTACTTGCAAAGTGAACGCAAATATATTCAGTGACTGATTATATTCGACATCAAAATTTTAAACTAATATATCTCCAAACATGCATGCGTGTCTCTTGCTGTAAATCAACTTTGCATTTTGGTCCTTTTTCCCTCTTTCGATGACCGTGACCATTCGAGAAAACAAATTGTTCAACTTGATATATATATATACATGCATGTCTCTTCCTCATCTTTGTTCTTAAGAATCAAAACCAGATGTCATTGTGCTAAGGACAAGGGCATTCACCGGAAACCACAAATGGAGCCCGGGCTCCATGTTGGCCTTTTTCAAAATTTCGAAATCGGTATTTGTAAGTTTCAAAAAAATCATAGAATGTTGAACTCTACCGGCGTGCAGAATCTTAATTCAAAATTTGCTGTATAGGATACAAAAAATGATAAATCTGACAAATTTTCAAGTTTTGAAAATATGCATTGTTCACCGCATCTAGATCCACATATTAATTTATTATTTTTTATCAGCCTCAAAAATAATTAATTTTGGATTCGTTTTTTCACACCAGTAGAGTTTATCATTATCCACCTCTACTCTAGGATTTTTTCCCGGTTTATTTTGAAATTTTCAAAAAAAAAAATTCAGAAACGAGCTCCCTGAAGCTCAGGACCATTTGTCCGCTCTCCATTCACCTGCGATAGAAGCTGGCTTTTCGCTCTTTCCTCCGTCAAGCATGCCAATCGGCCGTCGGATTGCGAAAACATAAAGAACAATAAATCATACGTAGGTAGACATGCATGCATCGATCCCTACTGAATTGATTAATCACAGTAGGTTTTGGTCATCTCCAAAAGGCGAGTTAAGTTCGGTTGATCGCCATTAATTAACCAAGTCTTATGTATATGTGCAAGCAAAGTGGAGTTACGCTACTTAAGTACTATCAACATGTGGACTGGATATGGATCGCGTGCGTAGTCGATTAATATCTTCACTCCTGCATGAACACACAGATGAACTTAAAAACAATGTTATGCGTTCTTATCAGACATCGTCTAGTGCGCTATAGATGAGATCGACAAGATCATGTTTGCCTTCTCTTTTTTGTAGACCATAGCTACTACTCCTAGTTAGGGCCACTCTTTCAATAAAATAATCAAATACAGAACGTCTTGCCCATGCATTAGAGTCGCCCCCAAGTCGCACAGGCAGCGAAAACCTAGCCGTTGCACTTCTCTCGTCCCCTTTCCTGACTCCACCACGCGCGGCTAACGAAAACCTAGCCGTTGCACTCATCTCCTCCCCTATCCGTCCACCACGCCAGTTTGCCACCACTGGAGAAAGTTGGTAGGCAAAACCTCCCCCACGGACAGCGACGACACGCCTATCTCATGCGCGTTGCGGTGGCCCCGAATGGTGCATGCATCGACGGAGTTTGGACATCGGGGCAGCGGCCCTAGACATTCTTTGGGGTGGTTGTGTTGCTGCGAGCACGAGGGCAGCGTGGTGGCCGGTCTTGATGTCGACAACGGCGGTATCTAACTTTGTCCAAGTGCCTCACGTGATTGGCCTATCAGCTATAATTGGACATTCACTCGGTGTCGGTATCGGTGTCGAGCGTCTCTAGGTGTTTCTCAGCAACATGCTGTGTACGCATGTTCCAGTTGCATGGCTAGTCCCACCATGTTAGTGTGTGTGGTTTTACGATGATTCATCAACATGTTAGCAGCACAAGATGACATCGGTTTAGTAGCACTCTTTGAGTGTTGGGTCTCTAGTTGCAGCTGAAATCTCTAGGTCAGACCTTCATTTGTTGAACCTGGCAATGGCTACGTTCCAATGGCATTGTTTGGAGTCTGATCAGACTTCTCTTTGAGTGAAACCCCATTATCTGAACTTTATGGTTGGGTCTGGCGACGTATATGTCATACGTCGTTTCCATCTTGAAGTCGTCGTTGTTGTAGCACCTCTTACCTCAAGTTGGTAAAGTTCGCCACAACCACTTTGTTGATTATTATTTTATTTTATAAATTTGTTGTGTGTATCCTCTATGCATAGGCGGAGCGCCTTCAAGGCGAAACTGGGCTACCCCCCCCCCCTCTCGAAAAGTACAAATAATTTAGTAGGCGTCCTCGGCCATCATTTGTTTCTTAGAGCATCTCCAACCGGATTAGGCAAATTTCGCCCCAAAACTATACAGGGACACGTCCTAACATTTTCGCAGACAAACCCCAAATGTGGTGTCCTCCAACCACAAACCCCAAATCATACGCCTCAAAACCATAATAACCATGCAACGTAGATCATACAAATAGAAACATAGTTCGGCGGATACAAATTCAGTTCGGACGGACATTATTTCGGGGAAATAAAAACTACCGGACAAATAACAATCTTGAACAGAGGATGCAAGGTGGGCAGACCGGATCTCACTGCGGGCGCATCGGGCCGTCCTCCATCTCCGCCAACGCGGCGGCTACCCGCTTTGCGTTGCTGCTGCCTAGCCCACCGCCCTGCCTCTCCGCTTGCGGCACTCTCAGCCTGTTGGCCCTCTTATCGGATTCCGGTGTAGTCAATTGTCGAGATATCCTTCAAAATGTCCCAACAATGGCCGAGCCGCCATGACATCCTCCCTATTAAGTTTGATTGTACATTTGGATGGCATGCTCCATCTAGCAAGCAGAAGATCCACTCAACATATGCAATAGAGATGCGGAGCAACAAAATTAATCACACGAGACTTACATTGCCCACTTCAGCATAGCATTAAACTTGTTTACGCCGGCTTGGATGCAATACCATCTGTGACGGAGAGATAGGTCCGTGCGCTGATAACCCACAAGTATAGGGGATCGCGTGTAGCCTTTTCGATAAGTAAGAGCGTCGAACCCAACGAGGAGCTAAAGGTAGGATAAGTATTCTCTCAAGTTCTATCAACCACTGATACAACTCTACGCACACTAAACGTTTACTTTATCTAGGAAATAATACCAGACTACAATACGGGTATGAAAGATAGCTTTGCGAGATAATAAATGCAAGAAAGTAGATGTTAGTGCTGCAGCAATAAAATACACTAAGTAACCATAAAATAACAGTACCATGAGTGTGGAAAAGTGGTGGTAATTGTGTTGGCTTTGTCCAAGATTAATTAGTGAAGGTACTTGGTTCATTGTCTTCGATGCAGTTTTCCATGTGGGAGAGCCTAAATATACATGCACTCCACTACTTGGGATTACAAGTACTATATGATTGGATTGTTAGCAGGCATCCGCAAATACTAACAATGCATTAAGGTTTCCCCAACCATAGCCTTAAGTTCAAGGTCCTCTTACTCCCATACGTGCAACTAATCGGTTCGCGTTCTCAGGTTTCTGTCACTCCGGCAGAACTTCCCCCGCTTCGTTACAAATACTACCAACCCTAGGGTGTTTGATCCATGCGCGCACAAATATAATGGACACCAAAGGACAACACCATATAGACATACAACTCTAATGAACCTCATGCATTCAATTAAGCAATCAAAAGACAAATAAACTACGGAAACATGATGTAAATCATAGGATAAATATTATAGCATCAAACACCATGTTTACATAGGACGGTACAGAGGTTTGTGGGAGGATGAACCACTGAATAAAAGGAGGAGATGGTGATGGAGATGGCGGTGAAGACGGCGGAGAGGGGCAGCGCGGCGGCGCAGGGCGGCGGCGGCGCCGGCGGTGCGGGGAACTCCTTTCCCCGCCGCCGGCAAGCTTGGGGAGCGCCGCCCCTTAGCCTCCCTCCTTCATGGCTTCTTGGGAGCCCTCCCCCATGGAGATGGGATCCATGGGGGAGGCAAAAACGTGTCTTTTGGTGGCTGAAATTCGTGGATGGAGGAGTCCTCCACGAATTAGGTTTCCTCCCTTTATATATCTTCTCGGATTTCCGTCACCCCACTTTTAGGGTTCCACCAAAACGGGGCTACAGGCCGCTTACGAACTCCGATTGGGCTGATCTCGGGCTTAAAATCTTCGTATGGAAAATTGTGACAACTTTCGTAACAGCCAGGTCTCCATATAACGTCATCTTCGAGGGTCAAACTGGCAATCTTTGTAAAAAGTTCTCAGACAGATTTCAGGAAAGTCCCAATTTGACTCCAACAAGGTTTCCTCTTGTATTCTTGATAATTTCTACACATCAAAGAGTAAAACAAGAACATTGTGCACTTTTGCAACTATTAGTAGGTTAGTCTAAATAAATAATAAACTTAATATAAAACAAGTGCTAAAAGCATAAAAATGGCATGAAACAATCAAAAATTATAGATACGTTTTGGACGTATCAACATCCGCAGCATCATGGGAGGCAGCAACGGCGATGAAGATGGCTCCGGAGGCAATTACCGTCCTGGCAGGGTGCCGGAATAGGAACTTCTGTCCCCATAATTCGGGCTTTTCCTGGCGGTGGAGCTCGGTTGTGTTTTTGGAAAAATCCTCCGGGCGTCGAAGTTTTAGGTCAGGAGGGATTTTATAGGCGAAGATGCGACATAAGGCGGTGGAGGAAGCTTCTAGGAGGAGCTTGGGCGCGACACCACCTCTGGCCGTGCCCAAGGGTCTCCTCGAGGTTTGCGGGGCCCTCATGGGTCTGGTCTTCTGGCGCAGTCTTTGTTTCGATGAAAAATAAATCTCCGTAAATTTTGTGCTCAATCCAAGAATATTTTCTTACTATAGGCGGTCTGAAACAAAAAGACAGTAGAAAACAGAAACTTGCACTGGGTATCTTGTTGATAGGTTAGTCCCACAAAATGCACTAAAATGATATAAAACTATAAATATAACATGTAGCATTTGATATAAAAAAGCACCGAACATCAAAAATTATAGAAACATTTGAGACGTATCACAAGCCCGTCCCAATACATCTTAGCCCTGGACAAGCCAGATCCGCTGCCGGAGCCGGCCATGATCGAGCCTAGTGTAGTGGAGAGGACGGAGAGAAGAGTGAAGTGGAAGGGTTTCCTCTGGTGAGGACGGAGTAGTATATATGTGGGTCGGACTGGGCCGCATCCGACGTGGTGGGCTAGCTATGCGGGTGTGTCCGGAGCGCCCCAAACCCTCTCCATATATGGACTGAGTTTGAGAATTGTCGGACATCCCGAACGTTTGGGTTGAGTTAGGGGGGCCGGTTGGGTGGGTGTTTTCTGTCCGGGCGGTGTCCGGGCTGTCCACCCGGACGTATAGGGGTTTGCCCACCTCGATTTAAGAATGACAATTTTACCCACGGGTAGAGGTACCCGTGGGTACCGTACCCGCATGGGTAGGGTATGGGTATAATTTTATACCCATGGCTAGTACCCATATGCTACCCGTTAAGTCGCGGGTAGGGCCTGGGTATAACCTCGTACCCGTGGGTATACCCATACCCTGCCCGTTTATATAACTTACCCGTGGAGATCCAATATTTATGGTCGTGCCGGTACCCGTGGGTACCGTACCCGCATGGGTAGGGTATGGGTATAATTTTATACTCATGGGTAGTACCCATATGCTACCGGTTAAGTCGCGGGTAGGGCACGGGCCGGGTATAACCTCGTACCCGTGGGTATACCCATACCCTGCCCGTTTATATACCTTACCCGTGGAGGTCCAATATTTATGGTCGTGGGCTTTTGTAAAGGTCCCCCTTTTATAATAAGGTGGCAACCCCCGTGTATAGTGCTAGTCCCTGGATCGACTTGCTAGCACACACACAGTTTTTAAGATGAATATCATAACAAAGCGTCAAAGTCATTACACGATGATCCAGAAATAAAAGGGTTCGATACAAGGTGCATAGCTTGAAGCTAGCTCAAACCGAAATAAACACACAGCGGAAAGCAAATTGATACAAAGAGCTCCATCTTCTTCATGCGCCATAGGCAATGCATGTTGGTTGGAGACTCGTGACCCTACTCGTTCCTTACTCGTCGTCTGAAGTGCCTGCAACGGTGAGTTACAGCCAGAACTATACTGGTCAGCACAATTGATTTGTGATGGCAAATGACACCTATGTGGATATAACTGACAACCTATCATATACATGTATATTTGGCTAGGTGGTGTTATGGCCAATTTGCACAAAGCTGATTTTATCCTATATTTTGAAAAGACATTTTTCTCATTTTTGAAAACAGTTCGGTACCACTGATAGAAATCAGTGCACCTCTTTCCCATGTTCTCCCTTCAAAATTTTATTAAAGAAATTGGCATGATGAAGTAACTCCATCAATTCCTTGTCCAGCTGCTCAAAATGTCCGTGACCAGGGACACGGCTAAGATCTTAGTTTTGTGAACTCTCGAGAGTGTGTGCACTTTCCTCACTAGACTCAATCAACCCAAACTTCCTAGGCACTCATTTAGTGCGAAGGAAAGAAGAAGATTGAGACGAGATCTTTCAGAAGTAATCCCCCTTTCTAACGGACCCGTTCCCAGAATCATCTTCCTGTCCGCCAGGCCAGTTTCATACAACATACTTAATCTAGCCAGAGCCCATATTAGCTAGTGGCTGCACTGGAAGCTAATCCAAACATGGAGTGACTTTGAAACCTCTTTGTTCCTGGGTGGCCGTCCACAAGTGCACCCTCAGGTGAAAACCACCATGTACCATGGCCCTGAGTAGTATACTACCCTCAGGTGAAAACCACCATGAACACAGTCCTGAGTAGCCACTCAACATAAACCAAGCAATACCAATTCCACCCCGGGGATTCATTAAACTTAGTTGTTTTATCCTTACTCAGCTAATAAAACATTTATCATGGCATAGCTAAGCATCTACTAAGTTTAATGGCTCACTAAGCATAAGGGGTGGAAATGGATGGCTACACTAATTAGGATTTATATAGCATAGCATAAAAGTACCCAAATAATCCTAACATGCATACTACTAAAAGTACTAAATGCAGGATAGTAAAATAGTAGGACTTTTATGGGGTGTCACTTGCCTTGGCCAAATGAAGTGTAGTTGTCACACTCTTCACAGTACGCAAGGCACTCCGCACAATCTAAACATGGCACAGACAAAACAAGGACCCAATCAACATATGCACAAACAATGAAAACATGGTATGCATGCATGTATGCAAACTTAACAATCTTATTTAGTTCTCTGGTTGATAAGTATAACATGATGACATGGGCAAGTTTCAATGCATTAGTTAATATAAAGAAAACTTGTTAAACACTAGAGGGGTTTACTAGTAAAATAGGTACTATTGAAATTATTGATCAGTAAAATATTAGTTTTAGTCTCTCTGGACAGAGGGGATGATTTATTACATTTTGCAAAAAGGTAACAATTCAAAAGCATTTTTGAAAATCAAGTTTTGTATTTATAGGCCGAGTTGAAACTCTGCAATTTGTTCAAATTTAAACTATACAACATGCAAAACAAAATATACAGAAATAAACTACACACCTAGAGCTTTCCAACGGTATAAAGAATGCAAAAATCAGACGTGGGGTTCAAAAGTTCTGAATTTTTGAAGTTGGCAGTGTTTTCTGTCTATTTAAACGAGTTTCACAGTTTTAAAAGAAAACCGAGGTGACGTGGCACGATCCTATTAGCCCGTACCGGTTCGTTTAAGTCATCTAACGTGGGCCACAGATTCGCGATCTAACGGTGCAGATCCTAAGGACCTGGGGCAGGCGGCGCCGGTGTGCCGGAGCAACTCCGGCCGCGGTGGCGCCATTGCCGGCGGCGAGGTCGCGATGGAAGGAAGTGGGGGCGGCTATGGCATTAGTACCTGGAGAGAGAGGAGGACGATTCGGGGATGGTGGCGAGGTTTACGAGGTCGGGGAAGCTCTCCAGTGCCGGCAAAAGCTCGCCGGAGTTGGGGCAGCGGGCGGCGGAATTCGGTCGGAGTTGGCGCAGACGCTCTGGTGCACGATGCAGCGGGTAACCGGGTCAGAAAGATGCGCGAGAACACGATGGTGCGGAGGAGAGAAACAATAGGGGAAGGAGGACACTGTGCTCACCGGAATTTCGGAGATGAACGGCGGCGGCCGTGGTGGTCTCGAGCTCCAAATCCGGTAGCCTGTCGGCTTATCTAGGCGCGCGAGCTTGGGGAAAGAGGGAGGGGTCCGTGGGGATTTTAAAGGCGGGGTCGAGGGCGCCGTTGCGGGGCATGGGGAAGTGGGGCGAGTGGGCGCGTGCGACGGGGTCGTGCGCGTCGTGGCGCCGGCGGTTTCGGCCGGAGGTTGGGGAAGGAGGACGCTGTCGGGTGGGCCCGCCAGTCAGTGAGAGAAGAGAGGGTTGCGGGGCTGGGCTGGTTGTTGGGCTTCTACGCGGGCGCGCGCGGCAGGAAGTGCTGGGCCGGCTCAGCTGGCCCGGCTAACCCCCTTTTTTCTTTTCTATTTTCTGTTTTAAGACTTTGGGTTCAAATTAAAATTCAAACTTGTACCAAATATTTTTAGAAAAATATTGAAAAATAGGTTTTGGAAAGCTTGTCCAAAATGGAACCTTTTGGCAGTACGTAGGCCACAAAAATAATTTAATAAAATCAAAGTATTGTATAGGGCATTCATAGGCCCTTTTTAATAATATTTCAATTTAGGTGTTTTATTTTGAGTTTATATTTTATAAATTTCGTTTGAAATGCAAAGATGACAAGATGATGATGAATAAATGCATGATTTTAAATTTTTCAAAATTTTCCAAATTTTCAGGATGTTACAGACTACCACCCTTAAAAGGAATCTCGTCCCGAGATTCGCATAGGCTAGCAAAAGGGATGGGTTCGGGGTGTCTGGGTGGCTACCACCCTTAAAAGAAACTTTTGTGGGTTGTCTAACTCTCTTGTTTCCATTGCCGGGTATCTCAAGTGGGTGGGCTATATCTAGTATTCAAAATGAAGAAGTGCTGAAAAATAAATGCTTGTGTACTTACTGTTCACAACATCAGGCCCACTGAATACTTCTTCCACGTTGACATGATTCACATGCCCTTTATTGAATGGGTTAGGCTTAGCAGCTACTTCCGCCTTCTTCTCTGGGCACTCATTTGCATAATGTCCTTTATTATTGCACTTGAAACATGTCACCTGACTGGCATCCTTCTTGATCTCATGGTTGTGGCGATGCTGACCATTGCCATGGTTGTGTCCATTATGCCCATTGTTGTTGTCACCATTGTTTACCTTAAATCCTCCATTTTGGTTATGATCGTTGTTGTCCTGGCCATTTCCAGCAGAATGATGGTTGCCATGCTTGTGAAAGGTGTGGCCACTACTTCCATCATAAGGATGGTGCCTCTTGTGTGAGGGTTCATAGTGGTACTTGCCAACACTGTGCTTCCTCTTCCTGTTTTCTTCCTTCCTTATGTTATTGTCCAGAGTGATAGCTTGGTCCAGCAAGGCTTGGTAGTTTGGGGCGTAAGCCACTGACAGTGGTATCTTCAGCTCACCATTCAGTCCACTGAGGAATTTATCCTTCCTCTTGGCATCTGTATCAACATCGTCAGGTGCGTACCTTGACAAGGAGCAGAAATCATCCATGTACTCCTTAAGGGTTCTGTTTCCTTGCCTCAGGTTTCGGAATTCATCCCTCTTCAAGTGCATTATTCCTGAGGAGATGTGGGCATTGCGAAATCCCTCCTTGAATGCCTCCCAGGTCATTCCCTCCAAAGGGTGAGTAACCTGGTATGTCTCCCACCAAGTTGCTACGGGTCCTTCAAGCAGATGGGCAGTGAATCTCACCTTCTCAGCCTCAGTACATTCACATGTCACCAGATCCTTGTGAACTGAGCGCAGCCAATCATCAGCCACTATTGGCTCGGAGGCAGAAGAGAACTTAGAGGGTCTAAGTCTCAGGAACCTAGCGAGTCTGTCAACTTGGGGTGGTGGTGGTGGCGGTGGGTTGTTGTTCTGGTTGTTGTTGTTGTTGTTCATCATAAACTGACTCATGAACTGCATAAACTGGGCTTGTGCAGTGATCAGCTGTTGCAACGCATCATTGTTGTTGTTCCCATTGTTCTCCTCATTGTTGTAGTTGTGGTTGTTGCGACGAGGAGGCATCTGTGAGTTTAGCATAGGTGAGATAAAGATAGAGAGATCTAGGAAGAAAACTCTTACCCATACACATCAGATCAAGGCAATTCATCTTACAAACAACATCTGGCAAGCAACACAATCAAACAACCTTTTTCTTTTAAAATTCAAACTATTTCTTGGATAATTTTCAAATTAAACAACTAAGAAGTTTTGGAAAACAAATAAGCTAATTAGTACTGCCATTCCACAAGTTGGTAGGTCAATACACATCGCAAAAACATAACTAAACGTTAAGCTATTTTTTGTGGTATTCTATTCCTTCTTGAGTGCATCGAGTTCCTCCTCTATTTTCTTGAGTTCATCAAGGTGCTTCTGGGTGTTGTGAAGTCTAAATCGAAGTCTTTCTCCAAGGCATTCGATGGCCTCCCATGCTGCACTTCTTGCGGAATCAAAGAATGACGTTTGAAGCATTGGGTTGGTGAACATGCAGCACCCTTCGGTCTTGTGGTCATCATGTTTGCTCTTGTATATATGGAGTTGCACCCACCAGTACTCTTGACCTTCATCCATGAAAGGAAATCCTTTGTATACTGCTTCTCCTTCAAATCCCAAGCTCTTCATGTTACTCTTAAGTGCTCTTGGAAACTCAGTCTCACATTGTAGAATCATGGTCATCACTGGTCCTTTCTTGATGGATTCGATGAGGCTGGTCATCTAAAACAAAAGCAGATACTATCAGAGGATAGATACTAGATGAGAGTATAATAAAAGATAAAATGAGTTATTTATAAATTTTAGAAAACTGAATAAAAATAAATTTTTAATCCTATGGTCAAAATCTATTTCTATCCAAACCTAGGGTCACGAACCTACAGGCAACACAGTGCTCTGATACCATCTGTAAAGGTCCCCCTTTTATAATAAGGTGGCAACCCCCGTGTATAGTGCTAGTCCCTGGATCGACTTGCTAGCACACACAGTTTTTAAGATGAATATCATAACAAAGCGTCAAAGTCATTACACGATGATCCAGAAATAAAAGGGTTCGATACAAGGTGCATAGCTTGAAGCTAGCTCAAACCGAAATAAACACACAGCGGAAAGCAAATTGATACAGAGAGCTCCATCTTCTTCATGCGCCACAGGAAATGCATGTTGGTTGGAGACTCGTGACCCTACTCGTTCCTTACTCGTCGTCTGAAGTGCCTGCAACGGTGAGTTACAGCCAGAACTATACTGGTCAGCACAATTGATTTGTGATGGCAAATGACACCTATGTGGATATAACTGACAACCTATCATATACATGTATATTTGGCTAGGTGGTGTTATGGCCAATTTGCACAAAGCTGATTTTATCCTATATTTTGAAAAGACATTTTTCTCATTTTTGAAAACAGTTCGGTACCACTGATAGAAATCAGTGCACCTCTTTCCCATGTTCTCCCTTCAAAATTTTATTAAAGAAATTGGCATGATGAGGTAACTCCATCAATTCCTTGTCCAGCTGCTCAAAATGTCCGTGACCGGGGACACAGCTAAGATCTTAGTTTTGTGAACTCTCGAGAGTGTGTGCACTTTCCCCACTAGACTCAATCAACCCAAACTTCCTAGGCACTCATTTAGTGCGAAGGAAAGAAGAAGATTGAGACGAGATCTTTCAGAAGTAATCCCCCTTTCTAACGGACCCATTCCCAGAATCATCTTCCTGTCCGCCAGGCCGGTTTCATACAACATACTTAATCTAGCCAGAGCCCATATTAGCTAGTGGCTGCACTGGAAGCTAATCCAAACATGGAGTGACTTTGAAACCTCTTTGTTCCTGGGTGGCCGTCCACAAGTGCACCCTCAGGTGAAAACCACCATGTACCATGGCCCTGAGTAGTATACTACCCAGGTGAAAACCACCATGAACACAGTCCTGAGTAGCCACTCAACATAAACCAAGCAATACCAATTCCACCCCGGGGATTCATTAAACTTAGTTGTTTTATCCTTACTCAGCTAATAAAACATTTATCATGGCATAGCTAAGCATCTACTAAGTTTAATGGCTCACTAAGCATAAGGGGTGGAAATGGATGGCTACACTAATTAGGATTTATATAGCATAGCATAAAAGTACCCAAATAATCCTAACATGCATACTACTAAAAGTACTAAATGCAGGATAGTAAAATAGTAGGACTTTTATGGGGTGTCACTTGCCTTGGCCAAATGAAGTGTAGTTGTCACACTCTTCACAGTACGCAAGGCACTCCGCACAATCTAAACATGGCACAGACAAAACAAGGACCCAATCAACATATGCACAAACAATGAAAACATGGTATGCATGCATGTATGCAAACTTAACAATCTTATTTAGTTCTCTGGTTGATAAGTATAACATGATGACATGGGCAAGTTTTAATGCATTAGTTAATATTAAGAAAACTTGTTAAACACTAGAGGGGTTTACTAGTAAAATAGGTACTATTGAAATTATTGATCAGTAAAATATTAGTTTTAGTCTCTCTGGACAGAGGGGATGATTTATTACATTTTGCAAAAAGGTAACAATTCAAAGCATTTTTGAAAATCAAGTTTTGTATTTATAGGCCGAGATGAAACTCTGCAATTTGTTCAAATTTAAACTAACAACATGCAAAACAAAATATACAGAAAAAACTACACACCTAGAGCTTTCCAACGGTATAAAGAATGCAAAAATCGGACGTGGGTTCAAAAGTTCTGAATTTTTGAAGTTGGCAGTGTTTTCTGTCTATTTAAACGAGTTTCACAGTTTTAAAAGAAAACCGAGGTGACGTGGCACGATCCTATTAGCCCGTACCGGTTCGTTTAAGTTATCTAACGTGGGCCGCAGATTCGCGATCTGACGGTGCAGATCCTAAGGACCTGGGGCAGGCGGCGCCGGTGTGCCGGAGCAACTCCGGCCGCGGGGCGCCATTGCCGGTGGTGAGGTCGCGACGGAAGGAAGTGGGGGCGGCTATGGCGTTAGTACCTGGAGAGAGGGAGGACGAGTCGGGGATGGTGGCGAGGTTTACGAGGTCGAGGAAGCTCTCCAGTGCCGGCAAAAGCTCGCCGGAGTTGGGGCAGCGGGGCGGCGGAATTTGGTCGGAGTTGGCGCGGACGCTCTGGTGCACGATGCAGCGGGTAACCGGGTCAGAAAGATGCGCGAGAACACGACGATGCGGAGGAGAGAAACAATAGGGGAAGGAGGACACTGTGCTCACCGGAATTCGGAGATGAACGGGGCGGCCGTGGTGGTCTCGAGCTCCAAATCCAGCAGCCTGGCAGCTTATCTAGGCGCGCGAGCTTGGGGAAAGAGGGAGGGGTCCGTGGGGGTTTTAAAGGCGGGGTTGGGGGCGCCGTTGCGGGGCATGGGAAGTGGGGCGAGTGGGCGCGTGCGACGGGTCGTGCGCGTCGTGGCGCCGGCGGTTTCGGCCGGATGTTGGGGAAGGAGGACGCTGTCGGGTGGGGCCCGCCAGTCAGTGAGAGAAGAGAGGGTTGCAGGGCTGGGCTGGTTGTTGGGCTTCTACGCGGGGCGCGCGCGGCAGGAAGTGCTGGGCCGGCTCGGCTGGCCCGGCTAACCCCCTTTTTTTCTTTTCTATTTCTGTTTTAAGACTTTGGGTTCAAATTAAAATTCAAACTTGTACCAAATATTTTTAGAAAAATATTGAAAAATAGGTTTTGGAAAGCTTGTCCAAAATGGAACCTTTTGGCAGTACGTAGGCCACAAAAATAATTTAATAAAATCAAAGTATTGTATAGGGCATTCATAGGCCCTTTTTAATAATATTTCAATTTAGGTGTTTTATTTTGAGTTTATATTTTATAAATTTCGTTTGAAATGCAAAGATGACAAGATGATGATGAATAAATGCATGATTTTAAATTTTTCAAAATTTTCCAAATTTTCGGGATGTTACAGCTTTTGAACATATGTTAAAGTTTCATCAATTGTCAATTTGAGTTGAGATAAATTTTTCTTTATCAAATGTGTTATCGATGAATGTAAAATTACGAATAATTTGTGTACTTTTTGATCTACCCGTTGGGTACCCAGTGGGTATGGGTACCCGTCGGGTATGGATACGGGTAAATCTTCATACCTGTAGGTACGAGTATGGCTAGAATTTTATACCCATTAACTATACAGGTATGGGTATGGTATTGCTTTATCTGCCTCATACCCTACCCATTGCCATCCTTACATCTATCGATTGGAGATGCTCTTACTGCAGTTAACAATCGAGTGCTAAGGGGGCAAGGAGAAAGAGGCCGTGAAACAGTGTTTTTGTCTAGGTTATTCGTTGGTTGCGTGATGACTGACGAGGTAGGCCTGTTGGGCTTTGCAAGTCCAATAGCAAAACGTTACTGTATTTTCTTTTTACCTTGGCGATCCAGTGCTGGATTTTTTTCCCTTACTGACCATCTGTGGATATTGTAGTTAGCTCCTCCTACTGTTACAAATAGAAACATACGTTGCCTACTATGCTAATTCCCGTGTAAACCAAGAAATCGCTGTTGTAGTTAAAAAAATCGCTGCTGGCTGGATGGATCTTGGGTAAAAATATAGTTTCCCCTTTTTATTACTTGCTATATCCGTTCCTACTTAAATCAAGAAATAAAGTGCATTTTCAAGGCTGAAAATCATCTGCTGTTGTTAGAGTTGAATATGAAATTTCAGCAAAATTACATCTATAATAAAGCAGCAGAATTAGCGGTCAAAACATAAGTTGCTTACTCTGTCTCTATGAATTGACTAGCTATTAATATCGTGTTGATGCAGAGTTCAAATGTAATTGGTATTGTTTTTATATTAATATTTTTCCTTTATCAAAAAAATCTAAGCCAGATAGTAGATAAAAATCAGAAGCAACGACTTGTATGCACTGGAGAAAGGACTAACAAAAAAAAATTAAGCAAACAGGGTCTAAGGAGTTCAGGCACAAGTTGTGACCCCCACTCGTTGAATTTGTAGGCTTATATCTACAGCTGTTGGGCTAATTCAAGCCCAAAAGTGAAGGTGGGCAATCGGCCTGATGGCTCTCCTTTGGTTTGGTTTGTGCCATTGCATGTCCTGCCAAAATATTAGTAACTATTGGCTAGCCAAAATATTGGTAGAGATTTTTGACACCATATTGGCCTAAAAGTTGGGAAGATTTGTTAAGATAAGAAGAAGAGTTCGTAGCAACCACAGTTTGGCAACCAACCAAGCAAAAGCCAAAATATCATAGGCTGGCAAGATTTGGTGGGGCAAATTGGGCACCAAGGGACGAATGTTTTTTTAACATGCCCTAAGATGTATTTGGCATGATAATTGGGTACCAAGAGAAGAATGATTTTTAGGCTGCTGACTGCGTATGCCATGTGCTACCAAGGGATGAATGGTTGAGACCTATTTCTCACAGATTAAGCACGTATTCGCCTACGATCGACCAGTCGTCGGAATTATGTGATTTTGTCAAACCAGAAGCTACTTCGTAACTTTCTAGCTATGGACTCTATCCAACTGAGTCTTGAGCTCTATCTTTAGACAATGAGTGGGGTTGGCGTTGTGAAATGAGTGGGTCCTTTACTCATTGTTAGAGGCAGATCCAACGTAAGAGGGGGAAATAGGGAAAGACAACTCCATTATCTTCTTGCAAAGTGGCTCATAAAGAAGTTGTTAGATTTTGGGCCCATTTTGGGCAGCCCAATTTGCCCCACCAAATCTGCCTTTGTGATCGGAGATCCCGTGAATTAGGACCTGGGAAGAACAAGCTAGTGGTTTAACTGAGGAGAGTTATTTTATAACCCTCTCCGTGGGAAGATGCATAACTCTCACATTCTGTAAGGCAGGTTGGCAATATGCTTAATGTGTTTTTGTTGGCTATTCGTAGCAAAGGTGCTGTCCTACAGAGCGACCTTGAAAGAACACACCTATAAGAGTCCGACTGTTAAACGTCGCAGTCTATGAGATTTGGGTGATCTCTAGTAAGCTCATGAAGAGACCAGGAGTATGACGCATATGCTCCACCCGCGGGGTAGGCTACTGGCAGCCACGTACTGGTTATGACTTTGAGTGAAGTCTATTGGCACCAAACTTGCAATTCAAGGTTCGTCCATTGTTCAAGTTGCTGGTAGATGTAGCTTGAAGCTCTAGGCGGAAGTTCAACTTAACAGTCTCTGCTGAAACACTGGTATATAAACAAGAAACGAGGTTTGGCAAAATCTCTAAATGGGAATTTGAGATCTGGTGGGGGATTGTTAGATTTTGGGCCCATTTTGGGCAGCCCAATAAAATTCCTGAAAATCTCAAATTGGCCCATGTGCATGGCAGAATTTTGGAGGTGCAAAGTGGTGCTAAAGTTTAGTCCCACATTGCTAGTTGGAGGAGACAAACACCACCTTATAAGGTGGAGTGTTGTACCACTTGGTAAGCTTGTGAGAACAAGAGGCTCTCTCGTGCGCACTCCTCCTCCTCCTCCGCGCCGCTCGCACGCACGCACCGCACCGCCCGCCCGTCTCGTCACGACGCGCCGCGGGTTGCGGGAATCTCGCCGAGCCGAGCTTTATTTTTGCAGTCCGGGAAAACGGTTTGGACGGACGCGTCACAGTTAGTCGGTTCGGGTCGCTCCCGGATCGTGGGCTACTGTAACCGACCTAAAACGTGCGCGACGTGGACTTGGCCCACGTTGTACCCGTTAGGGTTTTCCCGAGCCGCACTATATAAAGTCGTGCACTGCGTGCGCTGCAAACACCGAACCAATCTAGGTTTTGCCAATCTCGTGCCTTGCGCCGCCACCGTAGTCTACTCCATCCCGTGCGCCGGCGTGCACCGGCGAACGGGACAGCAGGTCTCCGGAACCGCTCGTCCTTGTGATCCTGTACGGGAGAGGGCGAATAAGGTTTTTGGGAAGCGCTCCGCGCGACTGCTTTCAAGTTCTTCATCACGGCTCGACTTCCTGGACGATCTCCGGGTCCGCGGGCGACTCGTCTCCAACGTCGTCTCCTTCGAGCTGCTACCGTCGCCGCTCAAGCTGCTGCCGTCGCTGCTCCAACGACTACTTCCTCTACAACCGTTCGGTACGTGCGGCGTGTTCTGAACTGTTTTGCTATGGATCTGTTGGCGTATGTGTTGCTGCTGTTCATGTTGATTAGTACATCTAGTATGTTCGTATTCTACATGTTAGTAGCTGGTGTAGTTATGTTTAATATTCTGGAATTAATCATGGAATTATTGCCTAATTATCCAACAATCCAAAAACCTTATATGTGTTATAGGCAATTTCCTGAGTTAAACATGGGACATCTATCTGATGCGCTGAGGCCGGACAAGTTTACCGGTGTGGACTTTAAGAGATGGCAGTACAAGACCACACTGTGGTTGCGATCTCTGAAAGTGTTCGAGGCTAGTGAGGGTTTACCTGAAGGAACTATATCTGACGAGGATCAGAACAAGTTCAAGGAAACCAATACTGCCTTTGTGGGACTCGTTCTGAGTGCTCTTAGCAACAAGCTGTTTGATGTGTACATGCACATTACAGATGCCAAAGAGCTCTGGGAGGCACTGAACGCTAAGTTCGGTGTAGCAGATGCTGGCAGTGAACTGTACATCATGGAGAGCTTCCATGACTTCAGGATGGCTAACAACCGTTCTGTAGTCGAACAGGCTCATGAGATACAGTGCATTGCTAAGGAGCTTGAGCACGCTAAGTGTGCCTTACCTGACAAGTTTGTGGCTGGATGCATTATTGCAAAGTTGCCCTCTTCATGGAGGAACTTCGCCACAACTCTCAAACACAAGAGACAGGAGATTTCGGTTGAAAACCTGATAGCGTCTCTTGATGTTGAGGAGAAGGCTCGGGCTAAGGACACTGCTGAGAGAGGTGGTGAAGGTCAGTCTAGCGCCAACATGGTGCAGAAGAACTTTCACCATGGCAAGAGCAAGGCAAAGAGCAAGTCTTCCTTCAACATGCCTACCAAGACTACTTCTTTCAAGAAGAAGAAGAAGATGCTGAACAAATCTGAGCTAAAGTGCTACACTTGTGGAGAGCCCGGACACTTCTCTGTGGACTGCCCAGATCGTGCAGACAAGAAAGGGAAGAAGCATGTCAACGTCGTGACCGCTAGCAATGCTGATGGGTACGGTAATTTACCGATGTGCTTTCAGTATTTCAATCTCCATGTTGGTGGATTGATACGGGTGCTAATGTTCATGTATGTGCTGACATCTCTATGTTCACTTCTTATCAGGTCGCAGATTCAAGCGTCTTAATGGGGAATGGATCACATGCTTCTGTTCGTGGTGTTGGCACGGTAGATCTGAAGTTTACTTCGGGGAAGATCGTGCAGCTGAGGAACGTGCAGCATGTCCCTACTATGAACAAGAATCTTGTTAGCGGCTCCCTTCTATGCAGAGATGGGTTTAAATTAGTCTTGGAGTCCAATAAAGTAGTTGTGTCAAAGTTTGGACAATTTATTGGTAAAGGGTATGAGTGCGGAGGCTTGTTCCGCTTTTCATTATCGGATTTTTGTAATAAGTCAGTAAACCATATTTGTGGCAGTGTGGATTCGGATGCTAATGTTTGGCACTCTCGTTTATGTCATGTTAATTTTGGTTTAATGAGTAGACTTTCCAGTTTGAGTTTAATTCCTACTTTCACCATTGCCAAAGGTTCTAAGTGCCATAGCTGTGTGCAATCTAAGCAACCTCGAAAGCCTCACAAGGCGGCCGAGGAGAGAAACTTGGCACCTCTAGAACTCGTACATTCGGATCTATGTGAGATGAATGGCGTGTTGACAAAAGGTGATAAGAGATATTTCATGACTTTAATCGATGACGCTACTAGGTTCTGTTATGTATATTTGTTGCACACTAAAGATGAAGCTTTAGACTACTTTAAAATTTATAAAGCTGAAGTTGAAAATCAATTAGAGAGAAAGATCAAACGTCTTAGGTCAGATCGTGGTGGCGAGTATTTCTCCAACGTATTTGATGAATTCTGTGAGGAACATGGTATTATTCATGAGAGGACGCCTCCCTATTCGCCCCAATCAAACGGGGTTGCCGAGAGGAAAAACCGCACGCTGACCGACTTGGTGAACGCCATGTTGGACACTGCTGGTTTATCTAAGGCATGGTGGGGGGAGGCTTTGTTGACTTCGTGTCATGTCCTGAATAGAGTTCCTAACAAGGATAAAGAGAAGACACCTTACGAGGAGTGGTCTGGGAGAAAACCATCACTTTCTTATTTTCGTACTTGGGGATGTTTGGCGAAAGTCAATGTTCCAATTCCTAAGAAACGAAAACTTGGACCGAAGACAGTGGATTGTGTCTTTCTAGGTTATGCTCAGCGGAGCATTTGCTATAGATTTTTAGTGGTTAAATCTGAGATACCTGATATGCATGTTGATACTATTTTGGAATCTCGTGATGCAACATTTTTTGAGAACATGTTTCCTATGAAGGATATGCATAGCATTGCTAGAATTTCTTCTGAGATATTTGCTGAACCTAGTACATCTGTTGATCATTCTGAACAACCACTTGTTGAGGAAGTCCTTGAGAAGGATGACAATGAATCAGCTCCCAAGAGGAGCAAGAGACAGAGGACTGAAAAATCCTTTGGTGATGATTTCATTGTGTACCTTGTGGACAATACTCCCACGTCCATTGCAGAGGCATTTGCATCTCCTGATGCTGATGACTGGAAAGAAGCTGTCCATAATGAGATGGACTCGATTCTTTCTAATGGAACTTGGGAATTATCTGAACGACCCTACGGCTGCAAACCTGTGGGTTGTAAGTGGGTGTTCAAGAAGAAGCTAAGGCCTGATGGTACTATTGAGAAGTACAAGGCACGGCTTGTAGCCAAGGGCTACACCCAGCGCGAAGGCGAAGATTACTTTGACACCTATTCACCTGTTGCTAGACTCACCACCATTCGAGTACTACTTTCCCTGGCTGCCTCCTATGGTCTTATCGTTCATCAAATGGACGTAAAGACAGCTTTCCTTAACGGAGAGTTGGAAGAGGAAATCTATATGGATCAGCCTGATGGGTTTGTAGTAAAAGGTGAAGAGAGAAAGGTGTGCAAATTGTTAAAATCTTTGTATGGGCTGAAGCAAGCACCTAAGCAATGGCATGAGAAGTTTGACAGAACTTTAACTTCTGCAGGCTTTGCCATCAATGAGGCTGATAGGTGTGTATATTATCGCCATGGTGGGGGCGATAGTGTTATATTATGCTTGTATGTTGATGACATACTGATTTTCGGTACAAGCATGATAGTGATAAATGAGGTCAAGTCTTTCCTGTCAAAGAGCTTTGATATGAAAGATCTGGGACAAGCTGATGTGATCCTGAACATTAAGCTGATTAGGGATGAGAGTGGGATTACGTTAACGCAATCACACTATGTTGAGAAGGTCTTGAGCCGCTTTGGTTATATAGACAGCAAGCCTTCTCCAACACCCTATGATCCCAGTGTGACACTCAGAAAGAACAAAAAGGAAACGAGAGATCAATTAAGATATTCTCAAGTGATCGGTTCACTCATGTACCTTGCGAGCGCGACAAGACCTGATATCTCTTTTGCTGTGAGCAAGTTGAGCAGGTTCATGTCTAACCCGGGTATTGATCATTGGCATGCACTTGAAAGGGTCATGCGCTATCTGAACGGTACAATGAGTTATGGGATTCACTATTCAGGGCACCCTGCGGTGCTTGAGGGATATGTGATGCGAACTGGATCTCAGATGTTGATGAGCTCTACGCCACAAGTGGATATGCATTTATTCTTGGAGGTGGCGCAGTGTCATGGAGGTCTTGCAAACAGACCATTTTGACGAGGTCAACCATGGAAGCAGAACTTGCTGCTTTAGATACAGCTTCTGTTGAGGCAGAATGGCTGCGTGAGCTCTTGATGGACTTGCCGGTGGTTGAGAAACCATTACCGGCCATCCTTATGAACTGTGACAACCAAACGGTTATTACGAAAGTGAACAGTGCTAAGGATAATGCGAAGTCATCAAGACACGTCAAGAGACGCTTGAAGTCTGTCAGGAAAATGAGAAACTCCGGAGTAATAACTGTTAGTTATATTCAAACAGACAAAAACCTGGCAGATCCCTTTACGAAGGGACTATCACGTAATGTGATAGATAGTGCATCGAGGGAGATGGGGTTGAGACCCGTGAGTGTTACACCATAGTGGTAACCCAACCTATGTGATCGGAGATCCCGTGAATTAGGACCTGGGAAGAACAAGCTAGTGGTTTAACTGAGGAGAGTTATTTTATAACCCTCTCCGTGGGAAGATGCATAACTCTCACATTCTGTAAGGCAGGTTGGCAATATGCCTTAATGTGTTTTTGTTGGCTATTCGTAGCAAAGGTGCTGTCCTACAGAGCGACCTTGAAAGAACACACCTATATGAGTCCGACTGTTAAACGTCGCAGTCTATGAGATTTGGGTGATCTCTAGTAAGCTCATGAAGAGACCAGGGAGTATGACGCATATGCTCCACCCGCGGGGTAGGCTACTGGCAGCCACGTACTGGTTATGACTTTGAGTGAAGTCTATTGGCACCAAACTTGCAATTCAAGGTTCGTCCATTGTTCAAGTTGCTGGTAGATGTAGCTTGAAGCTCTAGGCGGAAGTTCAACTTAACAGTCTCTGCTGAAACACTGGTATATAAACAAGAAACGAGGTTTGGCAAAATCTCTAAATGGGAATTTGAGATCTGGTGGGGGATTGTTAGATTTTGGGCCCATTTTGGGCAGCCCAATAAAATTCCTGAAAATCTCAAATTGGCCCATGTGCATGGCAGAATTTTGGAGGTGCAAAGTGGTGCTAAAGTTTAGTCCCACATTGCTAGTTGGAGGAGACAAACACCACCTTATAAGGTGGAGTGTTGTACCACTTGGTAAGCTTGTGAGAACAAGAGGCTCTCTCGTGCGCACTCCTCCTCCTCCTCCGCCGCCGCTCGCACGCACGCACCGCACCGCCCGCCCGTCTCGTCACGACGCGCCGCGGGTTGCGGGAATCTCGCCGAGCCGAGCTTTATTTTTGCAGTCCGGGAAAACGGTTTGGACGGACGCGTCACAGTTAGTCGGTTCGGGTCGCTCCCGGATCGTGGGCTACTGTAACCGACCTAAAACGTGCGCGACGTGGACTTGGCCCACGTTGTACCCGTTAGGGTTTTCCCGAGCCGCACTATATAAAGTCGTGCACTGCGTGCGCTGCAAACACCGAACCAATCTAGGTTTTGCCAATCTCGTGCCTTGCGCCGCCACCGTAGTCTACTCCATCCCGTGCGCCGGCGTGCACCGGCGAACGGGACAGCAGGTCTCCGGAACCGCTCGTCCTTGTGATCCTGTACGGGAGAGGGCGAATAAGGTTTTTGGGAAGCGCTCCGCGCGACTGCTTTCAAGTTCTTCATCACGGCTCGACTTCCTGGACGATCTCCGGGTCCGCGGGCGACTCGTCTCCAACGTCGTCTCCTTCGAGCTGCTACCGTCGCCGCTCAAGCTGCTGCCGTCGCTGCTCCAACGACTACTTCCTCTACAACCGTTCGGTACGTGCGGCGTGTTCTGAACTGTTTTGCTATGGATCTGTTGGCGTATGTGTTGCTGTTGTTCATGTTGATTAGTACATCTAGTATGTTCGTATTCTACATGTTAGTAGCTGGTGTAGTTATGTTTAATATTCTGGAATTAATCATGGAATTATTACCTAATTATCCAACAGAAGTTGCACCGCATGAAGGGAACAAGGATAGTGGGAAGGTAACAACATCATTCATATATACCTCTGTAGATCCTTTTGTCATACGGCGTCAAATTATACATTTTATCGAATAAACTTGAAGTGAACTCAAATCTTACAAACTTGTAGAATACTATGTGGCTATTTTTGTATACACGTGAATTTTTTTTTACGTGCATTGGTTTATATGTCTTGTGAGCAAAAAAAATTATAGAGGTCGTGGCGACACACGAACATTCAACTAGTAAATCATTAAAACATGAGATCTCTTAAAAGTGGTACTTAAAGAAATGTACGTCGATAAATGAGGAAATAAATTATTACCCATGTGGCAAGAATCCACGTAAAATATAAAAATCTTCCAAAAAACAAAGATTGTTGTCTTCTAGCGCTATTTATAGCGAGGTGTTGGCAATATTTGGAAAGAGTTAATTAAACCCATTAAAACCCTTCCATTTTAGAATAACTTGCTATAATCAATCGATGGCGGCGATTAAATATAATCGTCTTATCTCCTAGTCACAATAGAGGCAAGTAGGATAGATATATATGCAGGATATATTAATTACGAGATCTGGCAAATCTATTGAGAATCCCATTTTTGGAGGTTAATTAAGGATTACCCAGTTTCGAGCGGTCTTGGCAAGCTACATATGTTTCGGTAATTCGGTGTTTCCGTTTGGGTGCGAGCGTCTTTGCGTGGCCGCCGGCGCAACGAACTCGATACGTGCATCGGCGTCAACCTCGGGGCGGCGCCTTTACAAAAGCGGTAAGAAAACCGATCGCCGTGCGCCGCGAACACGCCCAGTTACTTGCCTCCCCTTTAATTCTTTCCGTAACTAACAGCTAGCACGGCAGCGCAGCTCACGGCTCACGTGCATATATAGAAGCCATGCAGCTGTGCGGCAACTAGTTGCTGGCCGGAGAGTAATCCACCGTATCGGCGCCGACGTACTCGATCGATCTCGATGACCATGGCGGCGGTTCAGACGCTCCTGCTCGCCGCCGTCGCGTCGTCGCTGCTGCTGCTGCTGCTTCTGCAACCGGTGGCTGCGACGATGGTGGCGCCGGCGCCGGCGACGAGGGCACGCGCCAACGCCAGCGTTACGCTGCACGTACAGCGTCACCAGGTGAGCTTCTGCTGCTGCTTCTTCTTCTTCGTCGTCCCTGCATATATAATCGCGTCAATCTCAATGCTACGCTTTCGTATGCATGCTATACATCAGTTAATTGCTGTATTTTTAAACGGCGTACGTTATTTTTCTCCGTGTTAGAAATGGTGTTTTCTGAAACGGAGTACCTTTTTTTATGCTGCATGCTTGTAATGATGACTCGTGCATGCACGGCGCTGCAGGTGCTTGTGGACAACGGCGTGGTGCAGGTTTCGGTGTCGAAGCCGCAGGGCCAGACACCGGCGTCCGTTACGCCGGCGAGCGCAACCTCCTCAATTTCGACAAGGGAGAAAACTCCGGCGGGTAAGCATACTGTATGAACAGTATATATACCGTTAGTCTTGGTAGCATGCGGCGGCTAGTCTTGCACATCTATCTCGGATCTCACTGCCCAAAATTATGCATGTACTTAAGCAAGAGAGATGTGCTTGCTTAATTAACTGTGTATAATGCATGAACTGACAGGTGCTCATCTATTTGCAGGTACTGGGACGTGGTTTGGAACTTTCCAGGATCCGGCCATCCAAGAGGCATGATCGACATGTACGTGCTATCATCCGGCCCACTGCTAATTAACAATGCCATTTATATGTCTTAGCTAACTACTGTACATTATATATCGCCTGATCTCTTGATATGCATGCTTTGATCTCTCCCACTGTTTTAGGGTTCCTCCTCCGTCTGTAGTTGCACAAGTGTGCATGCTGCTTTCTGCTCTAACTCTTCCGTTAATCTTTGCGTGTGGTCTCAATGGCCGTACGGGTGCGGTTATTTAAGCTATAGGTCTTTCTGTTACTTTTAGTTTAACTAGCCGATCATTTCAGAACACGTACAGTTACATAGTGCAATGTCAATGTTAGAAAATCTCTTTACCTGGTCGACCGTACCTTCATGTTATCCTCCAGTTAATTAGTTAGTTAGAACCACCACTGATGATATGCAACGAAAGGATGCTTAGTCCTACTAATAACAGGACTGTTTAACTGTAAAGTGCTGCTCCCGTACAGTCTGAAAAATGTAAAATTCAGTTATTGCTGAATAAGCAGAGCATATGTGCACCAGTTAAGATAATCTTCGGACAAAAATCATTTCTTCTACTATCTGCAAAGAATAAGTTTGATGAACCCTTAAAAAAAAAGAGAATAAGTTTGATGAATTGCGCCTTAATCATACTCACATATGCATGGAGTGCAACTGAAATAAGAAGAGTAGAGTTGCGCAAATTTAACCGCATTTGAATTTGGGCAGGCTGGACAGCACAGAGTTCAGGGTGGTGTCTTCCAGCGAAGAGCAAGTGGAGCTCTCCTTCAGGAGCACCTACGACCCTTCACGCCTGAACAGCGTCCGGCTCACCGTCGACAAGAGGTGCGCCGCCGATCCCTCACTGCTTCACTTTCTTCTCTAACACGAAGCTCTGCAGTGAACCAATCGACTTATTTTGACCATGTGGTGCTCATCATGCAGGCTGGTGATGCTGAGGGGCAGCTCCGGGTTCTACTGCTACGCCATTTTCGAGCACGCCGGCGACTGGCCGGCCCTGAACATCTCGGAGGCCCGGCTCGCCTTCAAGCTCAACACGGCGAGGTTCAACTACATGGCCGTGTCGGATAGGATCCAGAGGTACATGCCGAGGGCGGCGGACCGAGAACCACCCCGGGGCGTGCCGCTGGCGTACAAGGAGGCCGTGCTGCTGCTCAACCCCGCCGAGCCGCAGTTCAAGGGGGAGGTAGACGACAAGTACCAGTACTCGATCGACAACAAGGACAACAGTGTCCATGGCTGGATCGGCGGCGGGCCCGTCCCCATGGGCTTCTGGGTCGTCACTCCGAGTAACGAGTTCAAGAGCGGTGGCCCGCTCAAGCGCGAGCTCACCTCACACGTCGGCCCAACCTCTCTTACGGTAAGCGTCCACATTCTTCTATTTTTTCTGAGTAAAATGCGCTGGCAATTCACAAAAATAAAAAAGGCTGTTGGTGCATGTTACACATTTTCTTAGTTTTTGCTAATTATTCGGTTTGCAATTTGTTTCCCAAGATATCAATGTCTAAAACAGCACGATAAATAAATGTGTGAAAAAAATGCAACAATAATATCCAATATAAAGTGAATCTAAAATGATTGTGATTGCCCATTGAGTTTACATGTAATTAATATGTATGTTACAAATAAAAATGGTTATATTTCAACACGAGAATAACAATTTCGGAGTCACCCGTGAGAACCAGACTAATGTAAATACAAAGATGAGGTATAGTCAATTCAATCGAGTTGTAGTAAGAAAAAAAAGTGTTTTGTTTGTTCGACAAATTCTTGAGGTACATTGTGGACATTTTTTTAATTTTGGCAGATGTTTCTTGGAACTCATTACGTCGGGAACGATATCGTGGCCAAGATCGACGACGGCGAGCAATGGAAGAAGGTGATGGGCCCGGTGTTCATCTATCTCAACTCCAGCCCGAACAGGGGAAAATTCCGAGCTCTGTGGGAGGACGCCAAGGCGCAGGCAGAGGCCGAGGCGAGTAAATGGCCGTACACCTTCCCGGAGTCACCGGACTTCCACAAGGCCAACGAGAGGGGCTCCGTCACCGGCAGATTACTGGTCAGAGACAAGTACGTGAACGGCGAGGACATGCCCGCCCGACTTGCCTACGTCGGCCTCGCGGCGCCTGGGGAACCCGGCTCCTGGGCGACAGAGAGCAAAGGCTACCAGTTCTGGACGAGGACTTCAGCGAGCTGCGGCAGCTTCACCATCGGCAATGTCCTGGCGGGGGAGTACACCCTCTACGCCTGGGTACCCGGGTTTCTCGGCGACTACATGTACGCCGCTTCGGTGACCGTGGCGGCCGGTGGCGCCGTCAGCCTCGGAGACCTCGTGTTCGAGCCGCCGCGATCGGGGCCGACGCTGTGGGAGATCGGCGTGCCCGACCGGAGCGCCGCTGAGTTCTTCATCCCGGAGCCCAACCCCAAGTACCTCAGCAAGCTCTTCCTCACCAGAGACAAGTACCGGCAGTACGGGCTGTGGGAGCGGTACGCCGACCTGTACCCCCACGGCGACCCTGTCTTCACCGTCGGCGAGAGCCACTACTCAAAGGACTGGTTCTTCGCGCACGTCACGAGGAAGGTGGGCGCCGTAATCAACGCACCGACGACGCGGCGTATCCGGTTCAACCTGGACCGCGTGGTCGCCGACAGCACATACACGCTGCGCGTCGCCCTCGCGGCGGCGCAGATGTCAAGGCTTCAGGTGCAGGTGAACGGGGAGACCAGGAAGGGATCCGAGGGAGTGTTCACCACGCCGGAGTTCGGCGACGGCAACGCCATCGCGCGGCACGGCGACCACGGAACCTGGTGGAGCTTCGAGTTTCCGATCAAGGGGTACCTCCTCATGGAAGGGGAGAACACGATCAGCATCACGCAAGTGAGGGCGTTCAGCATGTTCTTGGGGGTCATGTACGATTACATCCGGCTGGAAGGGCCTCCCGGTTCTTGGCGAGATCCAACACACAACTTCCGTGAGGGTGATTTTAGTTGCGAGATCGCATTTCTATTCGCTAGTCACAAGATTGCTGATTGATTGTACACAGGATGGATGTAGATCATAGGTAGTTGAGTTCAGATCTATGATTAGTGGCCAGGACATTATCAGAACAGCAACAGTTCCATACAAATCTCTAGAATTTTTGCCGAAAACAATCTAATTGCTCAGAATTCTGTCCACAGAAAACTGTCTTAACATCTTATCTTGGGTGGATCAAATTTAGACATGGTTGTAGGGTTCTCTCATACGGTTTGGATGGATGCAACCCTGCTTCAATGTCATCGATTTTTATTGTTTTACAACCGAAAAAGTGAAATGGCCAACAGAACGAAATCACACAGTCCACAAAGATTAATTACACCATTACAATTGGATCTACCGGGACCCAGCGTTGCTATGCAGATTGTGCATCTTGGAGGTTTTCTATTTTGCCAATGGCATACCCTCTATTCTAATAACCGGCCAACATACTCTGTGTTTTTCTTCACTACGTTAGGTGCGTGCCTTCTCCATCTACATTGTGCGGCAAAACAAAGTGTTACCTTACTCCTCGCCTTGCTCTGCAGTCTGCACTACCTTTGGCACGTGACCACGTTCTCCTTGATGATCTAGAAAGCAAAACACTAATATTGGATAAAAGTATATTGCTGAAAGTTAGCATCCTCTCTATGCCTATAAACAAACTTGACTTGAGAAAAGAAATAAAAGACATGGAAAGAAGTGGCATATCTACGCAGGAATGAATCAAAATAATTACCTCTTCACTGTTGTAATTCAACAAATGCACTTGTTTATATTTTGATAGTAACAAGAATATAATAGGGAAAATTACTATATATCTACCAAGCGCCATCTTATTTGATTGCTTGTATGCAATTTTCCAAATGTTGTGAAGTTCGACTGACAAAGAAGACCATTTGCACAATGGTGTTATTATTTTGCGTTCTAAACAAGAAGCAGTGCGAACTCGCTCATGCACATGTACTCATCAACAAAACCACCAACAAATCCATATGAAAACATCTGAACAACATGAGTGCACTTCTGATAAGCATTTGTCTTCAATTTGGAGTAATCATCATGAGCCCTCAACACCCTGCAAAATATGCAATAACACACGTCTTGATAAGCATTGGCAATTTGGTATCAATTTAGTATTTGCAAATGTGTATGTGCATTTATCCAAATGTGTAGTTATGCAAATGCTAATTTTTGGTATATATGTTTATAGCTAGAGGGATTTCGTGATAGTGGTATGCTTAATTGGTTATAGGTACTGCTCCTCGACCAAAGTTGCTATAAATTTTGGTTAATGAATAATTTACTTATGAGAGTTTTTTGTCCGAGAAGTCATTATCTAATGGTAGTGGTATATTTGTTTTGGTTCTATTAGAGATGGCTTACTCAAAGGTTCTTCATGTTCATCACGGAGGCCGTGTTGTGTCCTCTAGCTGCGGTGTTGAGTTTGTGGAGATGACGAGTAAAGTATTATTCTTCCCGCATAGTCCTAGTTTTCGTGAGGTTGTTGCGAAGGTCCAAACGGCCCTGGGTTGGTCAGGCGTCGGTGTTGGTTTGGAAGGAAGATACGATGTCGGTGGCTCTAGGTCTTATACTCAGATGATACCTATCCGAGGCAACGAAGGGTGGGAGTTGTACAAAGAGCTTCTTGACAGCTCTAAAATAAAAATCACTTGTCGTCGTTCCTGTCAAGGTCGACATCACCGGTCACTCCAGGTAAAGAGTTCTCCTGGATTTGAACAAGCATCTCTCGGTTGTTGAAACAAACAATGATGACCGTAGTGAGCATGATGTGGGTCCAAGCCAGCATCTCATGTGGGAGAAGGAGAATGTTGACCATGAAGTTAAAGTAGAGTTGCTTATGGAGGAGAAACTCGTGTTGTGTTCTCTGGTTTGACTGATAGAGAAGAGATTGTTGAGGAGAAATTAAATGTTGCCAACTTGGAGGCGATGAATGACGAGTTTGTTCTTGTATCCCCCATCAACATTCCAACAACACCGTTTGTACCTCAGGTGGCATCCTCTAAACTTCATGGAGATCCATATACTTTTGAAGATATATACTCTGAACCGGATATCTTGGTGGCACGAATATCTTTACATATTGGGATACTTGCCTTCGGTTGTTTTTACTAACTTCATCTTACGTCAAAGTTCCTTGTAAATGTCAGCCGAATCTAGCAAACAAAAATGAAACATAAGAAACTATACGAGAGAGCCTAAAAATATGAAACTAACCACACACACAAAGCTACACATACATATGCAAGAAAAATGAAATATAAAAAACTATACAAAGCTACACATACATATGTGGTACTATAATATATTTGACAACCATTCACATACATTAGAATGCTTCTAATACATAAACTAACCACACCCAAAGCTCCACAAAGTGAGCCACCATGTACAAAAGTAGTGCCTCCTACAAAGCTAGCCACCATGCACACAATTATTTTGCAATCTACAAAAGTAAAACATTAGTGCATCCTACAAACATAGCCACCATATATTTGTCCACAACATATCTATTCTAAGTTTAGCAACAAAATATAATGCATCTAGTGTCACCTATAAAATTAGCCACCTCATACCATTCTAAAATAACTTACATGTTTCCAACAAAAGAACTACTAACCACAAACTAATTCACACGTATATTTACTACTTCAACAAAATAATACACCACAAATCTCCAAAATTGAGCAAAATGACATGGAATTTCATAATAAAATGGATGGAAAGAGAGATTTGAGAGAGAATTCCTCCAAAAAAATTGCCATGGTCTAAATTGAAGAAATCCACGAGTTTTGAGTGTATTTGAAGTTTGGGGTGGAAAACAGGAGAGAGAGCTTGGGCCGGCGGTAGGGGAGGAATAGAGTGGGTGGGAGGGGAAAGAAAACGATTAGGGTTTGTTCTGCGTGTTCGGCACTAACCCGATCGACCCAAACAGCTAGTCCGGGAGATTTAGTTAGCTCGTATAGCTCGGCGCCAGGCGTGGTGGCGCCGACCTGCCACTTCAGACTTTCCGCGGAACCCGGCAGTAAAATTCGGTGATCCGTTGCAGCGGCGCCGAACTGCACGAGGTTGGTTCCTCGGCATTTGTGCCAACCCAAGGTCAGATTTGAAAAAGATGCGCCATTAGTCGTAACCAGATTTGAAAAAAAAAAACAAGGCAGACCTCAGATAATACGTACTCCGAAAATACGCTGCCCATCCTCCGTCTCGGCCGACGCCTTGCCCGCGCAAGCACGCGGCATTCCAGAAAGTTCTAGAAGGTTCGCGGCCGAGATGTGCGGGATCTTCGCCTACCTCAACTACTGCGTGCCGCGGGAGCGGCGTTACGTCCTCGAGGTCCTCCTCAACGGCCTCCGCCGTCTAGAGTACCGCGGCTACGACTCCTCCGGCATAGCCCTCGACGCGGACCTCTCACTGCCTGGTTCCGTGGCGGCGGCGTACGCAGGGGCGCCTCCGCTTGTGTTCCGCCAGGAGGGCAAGATCGAGAACCTCGTGCGATCCGTCTACTCTGGTGGGTACCGTCCAGTTATGCCCCTGCTGTAATTCGTTTCAGTTTATTTAGGTTGTTCCCCGGCCAGAGGCGGGATTTTAGACGCGGGTTTCATAATGATTTTAGATGCCGTGTACTCATTTTGGAGTTCGACACTAAAATTTTGCAATAACTCGCTTAATTCTGGAACCTCATAGCGTCAAATCATTATGCAATGGGGCGCCTAAAATTCCTTGCTTCGGGATTTCCAAAAACAAAATCACTGTTTGCAACTGCAAGTTCCATACCTCTGTTTGTATGTTTTGGATTGAGCTTAAATTTTACTCTATTGCTCGAGCTCTTGTCATAGGCTGTTTGTGCCTGATTTCCAGAGGTTGATGAGAAGGGTGTGAACCTGGATGCCACATTTGTCGTTCACGCTGGAATCGCCCACACCAGATGGGCCACACACGGGGTGCCTGCCCCAAAGAACAGCCACCCTCAATCCTCTGGTGCTGGCGATGAGTTCTTGGTCGTCCACAATGGCATTATCACAAACTATGAGGTCTGCTTACTCTGTTGTTTTGCTATTGCATACAGAATTCCTTGGTATAGTATTTGTTCCTTGTTATCATCACAGTTGTAGAAGGCACACACATTATTGCAACTAGATGAACTTATGCTAGTGGGAACTATAATAAGTTGCTCCCTGTGCCAAAGTCTTGTGTTCTGATCCCTCCACTTGGTTTCTCTCCTTATCTGCCTTTGTATATGTTTTTGTAAAGAAAGCCTTGTATTTTCAAAGAATCTCCGGTTGTTTGTACCATATTGCAAAACTTTTATCAGAGTTGCAACACATAATGTCAGATATCGAGATATGATCTCTGTTCATCAAATATCTATGACTCAACCATCACAAAGTTATATGCATGATGTGAAACTGCCTGACATTATCTTGAACCAATGTGGCATCATATGATAAAAACATGATATTCTATTCTAACTTGACAATGGTATGTTTATAGGTTCTGAAAGAGACACTGATTCGGCATGGGTTTACCTTTGAGTCTGATACCGACACAGAAGTCATCCCTAAGCTAGCAAAGTTCGTTTTTGACAAGGCTCATGATGGATTAGGTATTATGTTAAATATGCTGTAATAGTGTTGTCGTAGCAAAGTCGGAGAAGATATATTGCTAGATATTTACGTGCTCCACTTCTTGTCTAGTTCTATCAAGTTATTTATTTGGAGCAGTATGCATGGCTAAATCAATTTGCCACCTAGTAACCAGATTAGGCTATAATGAATACACACATTATACTATTTGTGGTCACCAATAAACTTCTTGGGCAATACAGTGCTCTAAATGTGTCAGGAGAAATACTTAAATACAAGAGCACTCATCATAGCATTACAAAATAAATAGTTAGTTAAGGCAGTTTTGAGATTTTTTATTTTATTTTCTCAGGTGATATGACATTTAGCCAAGTTGTTATGGAAGTCATGAGGCAGCTGGAAGGAGCCTATGCACTTATCTTTAAGAGTCCACATTATCCCAATGAGCTGATCGCATGCAAACGAGGCAGCACACTGATACTTGGTGTTAATGTAAGCAAATAACATTCTTATATCTTTCTTTTTCAACTCCAGCAAACATAATGTTGAAATTCTAACTACAAAATTAATAGAAAATTCCATTTTGATTTGCATTTTTGTCCCACTTGCTTTGTTCTGACAATTAGCTGGTTATTTTGTTTTGTGCATGCATTGGCCTATAATGTTGCTGTTAAAAGTTAATAAGCCTTTTTACATTTGCAGTAGACATATCATGTAAAGTTACTCACATTTTGTTGTATACTGGTACATGTACCATGCTTGTTGCGCCTGCTGAGTAGAAATGTACAACACCAATGCGGTATGCAATTTTAATTTTTTTCATGGTATATCATGTGCAGTCAAATACTCAACGTAGTAACTATTTGGTTCCACATGGTTCAGTATTTCAGGCATGATAAACTGTGCAGTAGATTGGTACCTGGTAGCAGATTGATCTTATAGAGAGTTTGGTTACGCATTGCAAGTAACCTTCATACGTAATCATTTTAGCAATGCTGCACATTTCTGTAATTAGTTATTGCAGTCTTATCAATCGCATGATACCCCTAGTGTTGTGCTCAATTCCTGTGTTATACGAATTATGACTATTACCTCTGTATTATCAGGAAATAAGTGGTGAAAACAGTGGGAAGTCATTTGACAATGGCAAATCACTGACAGCAAATGGAAACCCCAGGGAGTTCTTCTTCTCCAGCGATTTATGTGCTATTGTAGAGCATACCAAAAACTATTTAGCTATTGAAGACAATGAAATTGTTCATATTAAGGTACCCTAGTCAACTTTTTTATATTTACTCGGTGTGGTTTTAGAATATCCTTCTTTTATGAACCTCAGTTTACTTTATCTTCATCAGTTCTTGCTTACCTGAAACCGCTACGCCCGAGAAATATAATTCACTACCTTAGTGAATATCAAATTTTCCTATCATGCTTCTTTCCATTGACTAGAAAAGG
Source organism: Poa pratensis (assembly GCA_947311845.1). Lineage (NCBI taxonomy): Eukaryota > Viridiplantae > Streptophyta > Magnoliopsida > Poales > Poaceae > Poa > Poa pratensis. The sequence continues at coordinate 13,208,850 of CAMZMU010000045.1, forward strand.
GATGACCAAAACTCTTTATGTGCTACAATTCCGTGTTTCTTGCACAAGCCATATACTTAACATCTTACCCAAGTTTTAACAATGTGGATACTGCAGGATGGTAGTGTGTCCATACTTAAGTTTGACCGCGAAAAAGAGAAGCCGGCATCTGTGCAACGAGCATTGTCTGTTCTTGAGATGGAAGTTGAGCAAATAAAGAAAGGAAGCTATGACCACTTCATGCAAAAAGAAATACATGAACAGCCGCATTCACTGACAACAACCATGAGGGGTAGACTGAAGGATAGTGGAGTTGTTTTAGGTGGACTGAAGGAACACCTCAAAACAATTAGACGGAGTAGAAGAGTAATCTTTATTGGCTGTGGTACTAGTTATAATGCCGCGTTAGCTGCACGACCTTTTGTGGAAGAACTTACTGGTAAGTTGACTCAGTTTGCTGAATTGTATTGTCATGATCTGAAAAATTTAGATATCATCAGCGCAATCAAGTATTTAGTTGGTGGTCTCATAGATTTAACCTTCGCACCACAGGTATTCCTGTCACTATGGAGGTTGCAAGTGATTTGCTTGACAGACAAGGCCCCATCTATAGAGAGGACACTGTGGTTTTTGTGAGCCAGTCAGGGGAGACAGCAGACACCCTCCTAGCTCTTGAATATGCACTAGGAAATGAAGCACTTTGTGTTGGCGTAACAAATACCGTCGGAAGCACCCTATCTAGAAGAACTCATTGTGGAATTCATATCAATGCTGGTTGTGAGATTGGTGTTGCCAGCACCAAGGTAGGTTCTAGGACATCTTCATCTTGCAGTGCTTTACCTAATTTTAGCTATTTTCTCCTTAACAGTATCTGGCAATCTTGCAGGCTTATACAAGTCAAATAGTAGTCATGGCGATGATGGCCTTGGCTATTGGATCTGACCAGTTGTCTACTCAAGCTAGAAGGGAATCTATCATCACTGGTCTTTCAAGTCTTCCACGTATGTTGAATTGGATCAACAATGTACCATGTAGTCAACCAAATTGCCTCCTCTCAGACACGATTTGAAACACTGCGTATATGATTTCACGATGCAGGCCATGCCAGTGAAGTTCTCAAACTTGATGCTGAAATGAAGGAACTCGCATCTTCGTTGGTCGACTCGGAGTCACTCCTTGTGTTTGGAAGAGGTTTTAACTATGCAACTGCCTTAGAGGGTGCTCTCAAAGTTAAGGAGGTCGCACTGATGCACAGCGAAGGCATGCTTGCTGGTGAGATGAAACATGGGCCACTAGCACTGGTGGATGAAAACCTTCCCACCATTGTCATCGCAACACGCGATGCGTGCTTCAGGTAAGCACTCTGTTTCCTTATGGAATGTTTTGACCGTCTGATAATGTTGTTTCCTTCTCATCCTCCTCTTGCAGCAAGCAAAAGTCAGTGATTCAGCAGCTCCTTTCTCGCAAGGGGCGTCTGATCGTAATGTGCTCCGAGGGGGACATATCCGCTATCGGTCCTAGTGGATCCTGCAGAACGATTCAAGTTCCAGAGGTCAATGACTGCCTCCAGCCAGTGATCAACATAATTCCATTGCAGGTTTGCGCAGCCTTTCGTTTCTTCTGTACCTAGCTATAGTATCCCAAAACCTCTATTTCACTTTGTGCTATTTAGTTAATTTTTCTTTGACGATAAGTTCTAATTTTCTCGATTCAGTTGCTCGCATACCATCTTACTGTCCTTCGTGGATTCGACGTTGACCACCCAAGGAATCTGGCGAAAAGTGTGACTACACAGTAAGCATAGAATCTTTATTAAAACAGAAACACATGAACACACAAAGTAGTACTTAGAAACACATGCACACACAAAGCAAAAGAAATCATAATCTCCAGAGAAAGAAACAAAGGAAGTATATGCCTCAGGGACTTGTAGAGCGCAAGCTGCCAAGCTATTGTTTCATCTGTAGAAAGTGTTACTGCGGTGCAATCCATTTATACTACTACGTAGATAATTAAGCAAGATGCTTGAGGTGGCTAGCGCTACAATATGTTAATTGGTCAACTTATTGTGTAATGTCTCTATGTATGCTATTTGCAACTGATGATGATCCATTGACTCACTGCGATTACGCAAGTTGTCTGAGAGTCTGAAATTACATGCTGCTTTTCCATTGGCTGATGTCCAGAGTGTGCAAGGCACCTCGACCACGTGTATAGATACTGTATAGTGTGCGTACAGTGAGATTATCTAGAACCATCTGTCTATAGGAGTCAACTATACAGGTTGTCAAACCAAGAGCTGACTCAAGTTAACTCTTGCTAATCTAACAGACAAGTGGTGTGAAAAGCCAATATTTTCTCGTAAGCTTTCTTTAAGCTCGAGCTTCAGAGTTCCCAGAGTTCAGATTCAGCCAACCAACCAAACTCCCCTCGATGCAAATACAAGTCGGATCACAGCACTCGAGACTCGACACCTCCAGTAAACAGTACATTTATTAGGATGCTTGATTTCCAAGAATTCCTATCTCATCTTCTTGGATCACATGCATAGGTAAAGCCGTTAACCTGAGTACTGTATCTGTATATGAACAGTAATATTCACTGTCATGTCCAAATCAGCAGGTGATGCCACCATGAGATCCTCCTTCTTTGTGATCACTGTCAGTTTCAGCTTGTTCCTTTCATGTGCACACGCTGCCGCAGCATCGCGCGACAGTCTTCCTCGCGGCGCCTCCATCGCCGTGGAGGACTACGCCACCGACGTCCTGCGCTCGCCGGACGGAACGTTCGCCTGTGGCTTCTACCGCGTGTCCCCGACCGTCTTCACCTTCTCGGTCTGGTTCGCGCACGCCAAGGATAGTACCGTCGTCTGGACCGCCGACCGCGCGCGCCCTGTCCACAGCGAGGGCTCTCGCCTCACGCTCGACAAGCGCGGGGGCGCGCTCTTCCTCACTGACTACGACGGCGAGCCGGTGTGGAACTCCAGCTCGGCCGGCGCTCCGACGGCCTCGCGCGTCCGGCTCCATGACACCGGCAACCTCGTCGTGGAGGACGCGGGCGGGAACCCGCTGTGGCAGAGCTTCGACTTCCCGACGGACACGCTGCTCCCGACGCAGCGGCTCACGGCCACGAAGCGCCTGGTGTCACGCGCCGGTGGCGGCCGCGATGGGCGGCTGCTTTCCACCGGCTACTACAGCCTCGGGTTCAGCGACTACGCCATGCTCTCCCTCTTCTACGACAACGGCAACTTCTCCAGCATCTACTGGCCCAACCCATACTTCAACTACGTCAGCAACAACCGCAGGATCTACAACTTCTCCCGCGAGGCCGCCATGGACGCCCTTGGCGGGTTCTTCTCCAGCGACAACGCCAACTTCCAGGCGGCGGACTTCGGCGCCGCGGGCATGAGGAGGAGGCTGACGCTGGACGCCGACGGTAACCTCAGGGCCTACAGCCTGGACGCGGCGACCGGGAAGTGGGCCGTATCGTGGATGGCGTTCCACCACCCCTGTATCATCCACGGCGTGTGCGGCGCCAACGCGGTGTGCCTCTACACGCCGGTGCCGTCCTGCGCCTGTGCGCCAGGGCACGAGCGTGCCGACCCCCGCGACTGGACCAGAGGGTGCCTCCCGACGTTCCGGCAGCACGACTGTGGGGCGCCGACGAAGCTCCTGGCGCTGCCGCACAGCGACTTCTGGGGCTACGATCTCAACGACGGCAAGATCATGCCGTTCGACGCATGCGCCGGGAGCTGCCTAGTCAGCTGCGCCTGCGTGGGGTTCCAACACAAGGAGAACATGGAGTGCTACCTCAAGAGCGTCCTCTTCAACGGCATGACGTTCCCCGGCTTGCCAGGGACTGTGTACCTCAAGGTCCCGGCCGACTTCGTCGTGCCGGAGTTCCACGTCCGCCAATGGCAAGCGCACGTACACGGCGGCGGCGGCCTTGACGCCATGAAGCTGGAGAAGAACAACGTTACCGGCTGCGCCGTCCAAGAGGTCCTCCTCCTCAACGTCTCCGCCTTGTCACACGAGCACGCCCACGAGGCGGCTGCGAGGCCGGTGTGGCCATACCTGTACGGTTTCCTGTCTGCGTTGCTCGTCGTCGAGGCCCTCGTGATAGGGCTCGGCTGCTGCCTCTTCTCCAAGAAGGGGCTGTTCACGCCGTCCTCCTCTCCAGTGTACCCCATGGACGAAGGCTACAAGCTCATCCTCCTCACGAGCAACTTCCAGCGATACAGCTACGCGGCGATCAAGAAGGCCACGGGTAACTTCGCCGACGTGATCGGCTGCGGCGGGTCCGGCGTAGTGTACAAGGGCGTCCTTGACGACGGCCGTGTCGTTGCCGTCAAGGCACTGACAACGAGCGTGAGTCGCTGCCACGGCGAGGAGGAGTTCCAGGCGGAGCTGAGCGTGATCAGCCGAATCTACCACATGAACCTGGTGAGGATCATCGGCTGCTGCTCCCAAGGCAAGCACCGCATCCTAGTCTCCGAGTTCATCGAGAACGGCTCGCTCGCCACCATGCTGTTCCCCGACGACCACGGCGTCCTCGGGTGGATCCAGCGGTTCCGGATCGCCGTCGGCGTGGCCAAGGGTCTGGCCTACCTGCACAGCGAGTGCCTCCAGTGGATCATCCACTGCGACATGAAGCCAGAGAACATCTTGCTGGACCGTGATCTGGAGCCTAAGATCACCGACTTCGGGCTCGCCAAACTGCTGGACCGCCGCTGCGGCGGGTCCGCCTCTCGCACCGGGCGGGAGGCTAAGTCATCCCGGCGGATCAGGGGGACGAGGGGGTACATGGCGCCGGAGTGGGTGTCGAGCCTCACCGTCAGCGACAAGGTCGATGTGTACAGCTTCGGCGTCGTGCTGCTGGAGCTAGTGAGAGGGGTCAGGGTGGCTGACGGCAGCCAGGATACGGATGTCAGGGCCGTCGTCAAGGCTGTGCGCGAGAAGATGCAATCCGGAGGCATGGAGGATCTCGTCGATGAGCGGCTCGCCGGCGAGTTTAGCCCTGCGCAGGTAAAGGTTGTGCTTGGGATTGCTTTGTCGTGCTTGGAGGAGGAGAGGAACCGGCGGCCAAGCATGAGCGCGGTGGTGCAGGCACTCGTCTCGGTTGAAGATGCGTGAGTAAACCCAAAGGTGATCCGTTCGTTGTTCAGTTGTTCTTCAGGGAACAGACCATGTAGGACGTATCAGTAATTTTGAACGAGTAACTTTCTGTTAGATGAAGTTCCTGGCTTCAAGTTGACACATAAATTCCAATCCTCAGGGAAGCCAAATCGTTGTGCCAAGGGGCGAATCCCCCTTATGGCAAGGTAGGGCAGCCGTCTATCAAATCTTGATTTTTAGCGAAAACATAAATATGCATATGTTTGTTTTTTCAGAACAATTTGAATGGTCATATATGAAAAAGCGACTTTGCATGAGAAACATATGAGTATTTTAGTGAACACTGCGCAAAATCAATTTCGAATCTGACTATTTGCAACAACTAATTCTAAACCTAAAACACACGACTCTAAACAACGTCCCAGGGTGGTATTTAAGGTAGTTTGAGTGTATTTTAGCCAGTTTATGTGGGTGGCCGAAACCAGATCTAGATATGCGATGATTACATTTTATGGTTCCACTTTCCCTTCATTGGCTAATATTCAAATTGTATCAGCGCACTCAATATCTTTGTTTACTGATGTGAGCACATATTTGGTGTCAATTTACGCAGAAAAATGACATCACAATTCTAAATATGGATGAAATGGCAACACAATATGAAAAAAATCAGAAAAAGGGAAAGGCACTAGGTGGCTCTTTATTATTTTTACAATGTGGAGACCTTCTATATTGCTATAGACTATTATCATTGATTTTGACCATTGCATACACGAGAATTAAAGAGATTAGAGATTGTCTGATATTTAAAATGTGCATCATGTTTTCTTAGGTTTATCGTCTCGTTGAGATGACATTACTTTTGCCGGTGGTGAGGAAACAGTTGAAAGAATTTCTGGATGACAAAGATCATCAAAACTGAGTTAGTAAAAAGATATCTTTGCATCTTTTTTTTTTGGGTTCCCGATTTCACATTTTTTCGTCCTTCATCACTGCCAAATGTAGTTCCATATTTGCCTTTTGGCTTTTGATTCTCACCGTTGTGAGGGTAGTTCCAAATCAACAAAAAGAAGAAACTAGAGCAAGAGTAAGCTCCGATGCCAAACTGAGATGACGAATAAACAAAGAGTTGTTTGGATGCAATACTATACATTTTTGGCAAGCTAAACAAGCTTATCAAAATGTCTTATATTGTGGAACGAAGGTAGTACTCCTTCCGGTCCTAATTAAGTGTTGCTGAGAATCAACTGCACTAGTACAAGACTTCCCGACATATTTTCTGGATCGAAGGTAGTGTTTTACTTGCTTCTTTCATGCAGTGGGCAATTTGGCAATGAAGCCAAAATTTGAAAATTTATACCCATAGACTGCATGGACTGTTTTTGGTGGAACACATTTCATGACTTTTTTGTTTGTTTTGAAACTAACACATTTCATGACTTGCATATCTGCAATGCACAATTTGTCTTATAACTGTAACAATGGTCCGGGAACGGTCCGCGGTCTTATAGGCTACTTTTGTGTGGCCCGGTTGATCCAAACGCTCATGTCATGCGGCCCGGGTAGATGACCCTGGAATCCTTGGCATGCTCAAGAAGCTGGCCCAAGATCTCGAAATGCGAAAAGGTTGCCCATATCGTTAACACGGCTGGAGCTGTTGTGATCGGGATGAAGGAGCGCACGAGCACGAAGACGTGGACATTTGGTCGTGCTGCCACGACCACGAGGGAAGAAAATCGAACCAGGCCCTGTCTCATCATGACCTTGGTCGGCATGCTTGACTTATCCAAACGCTTGACGTGGACTTTCGTGCCTGGTCGCAAACCAATAAATTGCGCACATTCCCTTAAAACTAGGAAAATAAAAAAATTAAGTTAGCACCATTAGTATAATATATCTGATAAATTTGGAGATTTTAAAATATGTATATTCAGATCACACTTTTGTCAATTTTGTGTAGCCCATAATAAAAGGTATTTGAAGTTGATTTTTTGTACTTTTGTGGAATACAGAATTGACTACATCCAGATTTTTTTTTAACCGATTTTGGATTTTCTAAAATAACAGGATCACTGAACTCGGGAGCACGAAAACTCATCTCATCAATATATTACTATATTTTCTTTATAATAACATCTTATACTATGGGAGATAAACGCCGACCGTCGATCAACTCTGGAACCCGACCGTCGCCGCAACACACAGTCAGCCATATCTGGCCCTAGATTCCTAGCTATGTCACCGAATTCTCTGGTCCGCCACCTCGGAGTCTGGCATTGTCACACCCAAGCGCCATCCAGTTCTCCGTACCTGTTGCCCACTGGCGTTCTCCGGTGACGGTGAGGTGGTCGGGCGCAGAGGGGCGACGAGGCAGCGGCTGGTAGCGTACATTTAGGATACTGGTCAATAAAATGTTGCCACATACTGTAGTAATGTAGATTAGGTGTCCACTTTTAGCTACCTTTGACATCATTTGAATTCTTCTTCGTAGAACATTGGCACCCATTGTCGGTCCCTTTAATTCATGAGAGTTTGCTCGGTCAGATGGTACTGTACCTCTTACGAGTTGCGACCATGGACAGAAGACTAGTATCAATCCAATGCGGAATTTTTCAAAGTTGCCATTGCTTTCCACCTTAACGAACATATAGTCAAACTTGAATCCAGAATTTGCGTGTCATCCAACTGTGAGAAGTACAATTTGCTTGCACATGTGCGCATAGAATCAATGATGACGGGACCCGTTCCCATCCCTCTCCCCTCTGCTACAGTAGATCAGAGAGGCGACAAGGGCGTCCGGTTGCTTTTCCCCTCCTTCCGCCGGAGCAGGTGCAGATCCCTGCCTCCTCTCGTCGCTTCGGTGGCGGGAGGAGGTGGGGATCTCGTTCCAAGTCTCCCGGCGTGTAGATAGGGTAGTTTTAGGGCTCGTCGGCGTCGATCTGGGGAGGAGGTCGCCGCCGCCTTCGAGAATAAGTTCCGCCATCTTTCCTCTCCTTGTCGGATGTCGGCAGGTGGGTGGCGTGCTCGGTCCACTGGCCTTCGGGTTTAGTGGTTTTGCTGCTCTTCGATCTACGGATCGGTGGAGCTTTTGGCCCCCCCGGGTGGTTGGCGGGGTGGCGCCGTCGTCCTCCCTCTGTGGGGTTCTTGTCCCTCCTCTCCGTTGTCGTCGGGCCGCCGTCTCCTCCAACGGTGGCTGCGGGAGGGTGAGGTGCTGTGGTGGAGGTGAGGTTCTTCGTCGGGTGCTCTATTCCATCTTTGCTTCTCCGGCCGACCGTGGTGGTGTGGGGAGAAGGAGGTGGTTGTGGGCGATCCGTTTTTGGTGGTGGTGTTGCAGGTGGGCTTCTTCTTCGGTGGTTCTGCTCCGGCCGGCCGTGGTGGCGAGGGGAGCGACCGTGCGGAGGTGGGTGCTGGTGATGGTGGTCCTGGGCGCTGCGGTGACGGCTGGAAGATGGGCGGAGGCGGGAAGACGGTGCTTTGGCCGTGTTCGTTCAGCGAGGCTAGATTCCGTTGCTTGCGGCGGATGGCCCCTGCGGTCTTCTACAAGGTGGTGGCAGTCTTCTTCCCGGCGGTCGGCGGTACGGCGTCTCCGGCAGCGTCTAGGAGTTTGGGGTGCGGCGGTGGTGGATCCGATTGTGATCGTTCCTGGTGGCTTGGGGTGGTTTCTGCACTTTTCGGGTCCTTTTCTGTTTTTCTATTTCTTTTGGGCCTTTATGTAAAGTGTACGAGCTGCCTTTTATTTGTATCGGATCCTTTCCTAAAAAAAAAAAAAATCAATGGTGACGCCGCGTCCATTACCGGAAAAAGAAGCGTGACATGTCTACGTGCGTAAAATATTACACATTCCGGCGACCGGCGTCGAGCTCGGTTACGTGCCGCCGACCAACTACTCTCTTTCCTTTTTGGATCGGGCCCGGCCAAACAATTACTCCATTTCTGAGCAAGAGCACGTCACAAACGATAATTATTGTCCCGGCCTCATCAGTCATCACCGAGCAAGCTCAGCTCAGCACGGCCATGTTCGCAGCTACCCGCTGTACTCTGCTTCTGCTGATCGTCCTAGCACTCACGGGCGCCGGGCGGGCGGGGTCGCAGCGCGAGCGAGACAGCCTGCCAAGCGGCGCCTCGATCGCCGTAGAGGACCACGCGTCCGACGTCCTCGTCTCCCCGAACGGCGCGTTCGCATGCGGCTTCTACGCCATCTCCCCCACCGTCTTCACCTTCTCCGTCTGGTCCGCGCAACGACCGCCCCGTCGTCTGGACCGCCGCCGCCAGCCCCGCCGCGCGCCTCGTCGTCCACAGCCAGGGCTCCCGCCTCGCGCTGGACGGACGCCGTGGCGCGCTCCTCCTCACCGACTACGATGGCGAGGTCGTCTGGAACTCCACAGCAGGCGACGGCGCCGTGCGGGCGAGGCTCCGGGACACCGGCAACCTCGCCGTGGAGGACGCCCGGGGGACCGTCCTGTGGCAGAGCTTCGACCACCCCACCGACACCGTGCTCCCCGCCCAGAGCGTGGGCGTGAACGGCCTCGTCTCCTCCGGCAGGCTCCTCGCGGCGGGGCACTACGGCTTCCGGTTCAGCGACTACGCCATGCTCTCGCTGGTGTACGACGACGGCGGCCAGGTGTCCAGCATCTACTGGCCCAACCCCTACTTCAGCTACTGGCAGAATAGCCGCAAGATCTACAATTTCAGCCGCCAGGCCGACTTCGATTCCTCGGGCCATTTCCTCGCCAGCGACAACGCCACCTTCGACGCCGCCGACCTCGGCGCCGCCGGAGTCAGGCGGAGGCTGAAGCTGGACACGGACGGCAACCTCCGCCTCTACAGCTTGGACGCTGGCGGGACGTGGACGGTGTCCTGGATGGCATTCGCTAACCCCTGCATCATCCACGGCGTGTGCGGAGCCAACGCGGTGTGCCTCTACACGCCTTTGCCGGCCTGCGTGTGCGCCCCCGGCCACGAGCGCGCCGACCGGACCGACTGGAGCAGAGGGTGCCGGCCGACGTTTAGAAACTCCACCGGCGTGGGCCGCGGCCACGTGAAGTTCGTGGCGCTGCCGCACACCGACTTCTGGGGCTTCGACCTCAACAACAGCGAGTACCTGTCGCTGGACGCCTGTCAGGCGCAGTGCACCGGCGAGCCGTCGTGCGTGGTGTTCCAGTACAAGCAGGGCAAAGGGGAGTGCTACCCCAAGAGCCTCATGTTCAACGGCAGGACGTTCCCCGGCCTGCCGGGCACAGCGTACCTCAAGGTCCCCGCCGATTTCGATGTGCCGGAGGTGCAGGTCCATCAGTGGCAGCCCAATGGCGTCAGTGGCCTTGCCACCCAGGAGGATATTGCCCGATGCGAAGGCGCAGGCTTACCGGAGTTCTTGTTCAACGTCTCCCGTAGAGCGAGGACGAACAGCAATCAGCGCAAGTCGCTGTGGTTCTACTTCTACGGATTCTTGTCTGCATTCTTCGTAATCGAGGTGTTTGTCATAGCCTTTGGCTGCTGGCTCTTCTCCAAGAAAGGGATACTATTCAGGCCGTCAGAACTGTTGGCTGTGGAGGAAGGGTACAGGATAATCGCAAGCCATTTCCGGGCATACAGCTACTCAGAATTGGAGAGGGCAACCAGGAAGTTCCGCACAGAGATAGGCCATGGCGGTTCGGGCGTCGTGTACAAGGGGGTCCTGGACGACGAGAGAACGGTGGCCGTCAAAGTGCTGCAGGACGTGAGTCAGAGCGAGGAGGTGTTCCAAGCCGAGCTGAGCGCGATCGGCAGGATCTACCATATGAATTTGGTGAGGATGTGGGGATTCTGCTCGGAAGGTGCACACCGGATTCTGGTCTATGAGTATGTCGACAATGGATCCCTAGCAAACGTGCTGTTCGCCTGTTCCAAAGTGCTGGAAACTCTGCCAAGTTCCTAGGATGGAAGCAGAGGTTTACCATTGCCCTCGGCGTGGCGAAGGGATTGGCATATCTTCATAACGAGTGCCTAGAGTGGATCATCCACTGTGACATGAAGCCAGAGAACATATTGCTTGGCGATGAAATGGAGCCCAAGATCACCGACTTTGGTCTTGCGAAGCTGCTCAACAGAGACGGGTCTGACTCGGGCTTGTCGCGGATCCGAGGAACAAGGGGGTACATGGCTCCCGAGTGGGTATCCAGCCTTCCGATCACCGAGAAGGTCGACGTGTACAGCTACGGCGTAGTACTCCTGGAACTGATGAAAGGGAAGAGGATTTCAGATTGGGTGGTGGATGGGGCTCAGGGGCTGGAAACTTATGTTAGAACTGTGGTTAAGATGATCGTCGACAGATCAAAGCTCGGTGACCCAGGATGGGTTGTGGACCTGGTGGATGAACGGCTGGATGGTGTATTTGATCATGTGCAAGCTAAGATGATTGCCCAATTGGCTGTCTCGTGTCTAGAGGAAGATAGAAACAAAAGGCCTGGCATGAAGAATGTAGTGCAGATGCTTATCTCTGCAGATGATGAGTCCACAGGTCATCGGTATCCAGAAATTTGATTCTATTTATTTTCAGAACCGCGTCAGTGTTTGTACATGTCTGCATAGATGATGTCTTTTGTTCTAGAAATGTCTGCATAGATTGAGCAAAAGATGGCAGAAGTTTACCTCTTGTAAATGTTAGACGAGCTGCACTTGGATTTCTTCTGCTTGGTGAAATCTTGTCATAGCTGATTTGGGGGCAGCACTTGGGTTGTCAACTGGAACGGGATACCTGTATGCACCGATGCTGCATTTCCTTGGGTTTTCAGATAGAAAACCTTCTATACAGAGTATCATAAAACACGGTCATAGGATGCTTACAAAACTCGACAGTGAGGGGGAAAAGTAACACTGAAATCAAGTAAATGCAGTAAACATTTTGGCAAGCAGCTGTCAACTCATACCACAGGCTAGCACATACATGATAAGTTACAAACTCAGTTTTTTTTTAACCGTTGTCGGATTTACAATATGTTTAACTACTATAAAAGAGCATGAATAAGTTCACAAAAAAAAACTAAATATATACAGGAAAATTAATTGCATACGTTACTAGTACTCAAACTACATAATAAACAGAATACCTATACACAAGTGTACAACTGCATGTATTGTAATATGATGCTTACAAATCAACGCAGTACTATCTTCAAACTGTAACGGATACTTCATTCAGAATGCCACTGCTTCACTAACTATCAGCTTCTTCAACTGAAAGGAGGCTCTCCACTACTGATTCCATTGTTGGCCTTTTTTTCCTGTCCTCATTCAGGCATGAAACAGCTATCTTGATCAATTCTCTCGCTTGAAGATAGTTGAAATCTCCAACCAGTCTGAAATCTACAAACTCTGCTAACCACAATGGTTCCTCCCCGTCCAACCTGTACGAAAGCATCTTAACAAACTTCTTGAGCACCACATGGACATCCTCCTCCAAACCAACAACAAAGTCGAGAATTCTTGTTCCTGTTACTAGTTCAAGGAGCACGACCCCATAGCTGTACACGTCAACCTTCGCAGTTATAGGTAAACCGGTGACCCACTCTGGAGCAATGTAACCTAAGGTTCCTCGTGCCCGCGACATGTTCTGATTAGACCCTGATCTGCTGAGAAGCTTTGCAAACCCAAAGTCGGTGATCTTAGGTTCTAGATCCTGATCCAGCAGAATGTTCTCCGGCTTCAGGTTGCAGTGGATGACCCACTCTAGACACTCATGGTGAAGATAGGCCATGCCCTTTGCAACACCTAAAGCAATGTTAAACCTCTTATTCCACTCCAGCAAGATTTTGTTGCTGAACAGTATCTTAGCTAATGAGCCGTTCTCAACATGCTCCAAGACCAACATTCTATGGGATCTCTCCGAGCAAAATCCCCATATTCTTGTCAGATTCATATGGTTGATCCTTGAAATAACATGCAACTCATCCTGGAACTCTGCCTTGTTCCGTGTTATATTGTCCAGCCTTTTTACGACCACCTCTCGAGCATCGTTCAAGGTTCCCTTGTAGGAAATGCCTGAACCTCCCCATCCAAGCTCATGTTTGAATTTTTCAGTTGCCTTGGCCAGCTCTCTGTAACTGTACATCCGAAAATTACTAGTCATCACCCTGTAGCCTTCCTCGGCCACTAATTCTTGCGACGACCTAAACTCCCTCCGTAGAACAAAGAACCACGCAAATGTGAAGAAGAAAACCTCAATGACAAAAAATGCAGCAATGAACCCATAGAAGTAGATCCATTTTGGTTCATCCCTGGCATCTTCAGGCATGACGTCTGGCACTGGTTCTATGGTTGTTGTGCTCACATGATCACATTCAAGATGATGCTTTTCATTGTTGAGCACATTGGACTGTGGAACAAAGGTATTTGTAACACTTGTTGTCAGTTTGATGTACATTGTGCGCACAGTGGGTGTTGGGAAAGTCCTTCCATTGAAAAGAAAATTCTTAGGATAGCATGTGCCATTCCCTTGTTGGTATTGAAAACCCTTGCACGTACAATCACTCAAGCATACGTGCATACAATGCTGCCAAGACACTTGATCGATTCGTTGCTGGTCAGATCCCCAAAAATCAGTGTCTGGAAGCCGCAAGAATTTTACATTGTGTTCACCGTCCCCGCATCCGATGGTATCTACTATAGGCTATCGTTTTGTTGCCTAAGATTCAGAATGCCGAAAGGATACAACAGTATCGGCCAATTTGCCTTCTGAATGTTAGCTTCAAAATCTTTACAAAAGTAGCGACCATCAGGCTAAATTCTGTGGCAGATCATGTGGTAAAACCTACCCAAACTGCGTTTATGCAAGGGAGGAATATCCTTGACGGTGTTGTGGTTTTACATGAGACCGTACATGAGATGCACACGAAAAAACTTGATGGGGTGATATTTAAAATTGACTTTGAAAAAGCTTATGACAAAGTCAAATGGCCGTTCTTACTACAGACTTTGAGAATAAAAGGGTTCTCAGAGGAGTGGTGTACTTGGATCCACAATTTTGTTACTGGAGGTAGTGTGGCAATAAAAGTCAATGATGACGTTGGCCGCTACTTCCAGACAAAAAAAGGTCTAAGGCAAGGTGATCCTCTATCGCCTATACTATTTAATATAGTGGCGGATATGTTGACGATCATGATTGAACGTGCTAAGGTGGATGGCCAGATTGAAGGAGTAGTTCCACATCTTGTTGATGGTGGTTTATCTATCCTTCAATATGCAGACGATACAATCCTCTTTATGGAACATGATCTAGATAAAGCTGCGAATCTGAAGTTGATACTCTCAGCATTTGAGCAATTGTCGGGATTGAAAATTAACTTCCATAAGAGTGAATTGTTTTGCTTTGGCGTGGCTCAAGAAGCAGCTGCTCAATATGCCGATATTTTTGGCTGTGAGCAGGGTCAATTTCCGATTATGTACCTTGGGATACCAATACATTATCGGAAACTGACTAATGCGGAATGGAGACACGTCGAAGAACGTCTACAAGCTAGGCTATCTAGTTGGAAAGGAAAATTACTATCTCTTGGTGGAAGATTGGTTCTCATTAATTCAGTACTAACAAACATGATACTGTATATGATTTCCTTCTTCCAAATACCAAAAGGAATTTTGCATAAATTGGATTATTACCGATCAAGATTCTTTTGGCAAGGAGATGGTGAGAAAAAGAAGTACAGACTGGCTAAATGGAATGTTGTTTGCCGCCCTAAAGATCAGGGAGGGCTTGGTATTCATGACCTTGATGTCAAGAACTCAGCCCTCCTAGGTAAATGGCTTTTTAAGTTGCTTACTGAAGAGGGGATATGGCAAACACTCCTTAAGAGAAAATACATCGGCACGAAGGCGGTATCACAGGTATATTGGAAACCTGGTGATTCCCACTTCTGGGCTGGACTGATGGCGACAAAGAAACATTTCTTTCGCTTCGGGGTATTTAATATTAAGGATGGCTCGGAGATTCGATTCTGGGAGGACAAATGGTTAGACAATACCACTCTCCGGGATCGATATCCAGCCCTATACAATATTGTTCGTCACAAGGGAGACACCATTGCCACTGTCATGCAATGCTCTCCTCCGAATGTGACGTTCAGGCGAGATTTGTTCGGACCAAGACTAGCGTCTTGGAACTCCCTGCTGGCACGGTTGAGATCAGTTCAACTCACACAGGGCCCCGATGAATCTCGTTGGAACCTATGTGAGAATGGTAAATTCTCTGTAGATTCCATGTATAGGGCGTTAGTACATTCCGATGTGCCAGTGGATGATAATAAAAAAATATGGCAAATGAAGATTCCACTTAAGATTAAAGTATTCACGTGGTATCTTCGTAGGGGTGTCATCTTAACAAAGGATAACCTTGTTAAGCGAAATTGGCATGGAAGTACGAAGTGTATGTTTTGTCCACATGAAGAGACAATAAAACACTTATTCTTCGAGTGTAGTTTCGCACGTTCTACATGGTCAGCCATCCAAATAGCGTCTAACTTATATCCACCCAAGTCTGTTGCCAATGTTTTTGGTAACTGGTTACATGGGATAGATAAAAGGCTTAGAACGGTTATTAGGGTGGGAGCGATAGCTGTTATTTGGTCGCTTTGGCTTAGTAGAAATGACAAGGTTTTCAATGATAAAAATGTTTCTCATATGCAGGTTCTCTTCCGTTGCACAAATATTCTCCGTATGTGGTCCACCTTACAACGTGCGGGACATCGAGACCTCTTTACGGAGGCGTGTGCACGACTGGAGGAGGTCGCCAGGGACATTTTCTCACAACATGGGTGGCCACTTGATCGCCGCATTGGACCTCCATAGGCCGTCGAGATTAGTCATGACATAGGCGTTTTACATTATCATGTTGGTTGTAATGCGTCTATTGTAGCACAACAACTTTTTACTTTCTCTGTTGGATTGCGGCTGTGTGCATCTTTGATGCAGAGGCCGGGTGTAATGCTTAAACTATTTGAGTAATAAAGCCCTTTATCTAAAAAAAATCTACTATAGGCTTGCAGCCCTGTGTCCAATTGCCTGGATTCCTAATTGCATAACCAGGTGGGCAAGAACATGTTGGTGCAGGGGAGTAGTGGCATATCCCATATGGACCACACAGGCCATGAATCATGCACGGCTGAGAGACGGCCAACCATGAAACGGTCCACTTCCTGTTTGAATCTGATCCATTGCTCAAGCTGTATAACCTTAGATTACCATCATAATCAAGGGTAAGTCTTCTCTTAATACCATAGCCTTTATCAGAGGCAACAAGAGGCCGGTGCGAAGCGAAATCACTGGCGAAAAATTCCCCAGAATCATCAAGGTTCGCCATCCTAGTACTATTATAGAGGTTCCTGTTATTCTCATAGTACAGGAAATCAGGATCAGGCCAGTATATGTCAGAAACATTAGTGTCATCGTACATCAGAGACAACATGGATTGGTCACTAAAACGGAAAGTGTAATGACCGAGAACATGCAGCTGGGTGGAGGAGACTATCTTTGCTGTTGCAGGAATTCTCTTAGTGGGGAGGAAGGTGTCCGTCGGTGAATCGAAGCTCTGCCAAACAACGGCACCGGTCGTGTTCTTCAGGACGAGGTTTCCAGTGTCAAGAAGCTGAGCATACTGGATATTTGGGAAGTTTCCCTCAGTTTGCCACACAACTGCACCGTTGTAGTCGGTGAGAACCATGACACCATCCTTGCGCATGGTAACAACTGACCTCCTGGAGCTCACGGGGCGGCCACGGTTGGCACTCCAGACAACGGTTTTGTCGAGCGAGTTAGAGTACCATATGGAGAAGGTGAATGCACCGGTGTAGATGTTGTCAAAGCCGCAGGAGAACGTACCGTCTGGTGATCGCAGGATACTGGTCTCATACTTCTCCACGATCAGGGATGATTTCAGTGCTAGGACGTCGCCACGAGGTGCGGCTCCACCAGCACCCATGGTTGGTAGAGCAATCAAAGATAGGAGCACAGTGGAGAGGAAGGGAGTAGCCATGGTTGCAGAGATTATCTGAGGTGGAGGTTCAGGATGAGCATGACTAGGCTGGCAATGAAGTTATAGTCTTCCAGATGCTCCGTGTGTGTTAGTCAAACACACTGGTTGCCATGGTTGGAAAACTTCTTGTCTGGATGCAGCTTGATATTTAGTAAAAATAATATCCTGCAGAGGAGAAGGGCTACTAGTTGGACTTTGTTACCTGAAAGGGATGAAAAGTCACAAAGTGAGAGATGCATCTTGTCCAACGCAAGAGTTTATCTGTCTGAGTTTGAGACTTATCAATGATTATATAGGCAGATGGTGACGCTTGACTGTGACGTTTCCATAATCTAGAGGTATTGCCTTCCGAGGTGAATGTCACTGTCCAGCCAGATGGCAGCCTGAAAAAAAGATTCAACCCTTTCTACCCTGCTCACCAACCCTCTGTGCCCAGAACTTTGACACGGTCAATTAAATATTAATGTAGAGGTACTTTCCTTGGTGAACGAACCTTGAGGATGCATTGGCCCTAATCTCACTGTTACTTGATCTGTTCAGAAACATACCATGTTTAAGAAAGCATGGAATCAAACATCTGTAACTATGAGGTGCAATATGTAAAAGATGATTCACGCGGAATAAAATCATTAGGTTTGTTGTGGAAGAATACATCCACATTTGGACAAATGGAAGTCATCTAATTTGGAACGGAGGGAGTACCTACTATGAAAAAAAAAACAGTATGTTGGACTGCTTTTTCTTATGGCCAAATTGTCATATATCATTGAACCGATTGAGTACAAAATCTTTATGTGCTACTCCCTCCTTTTTCTATTTACACCATGTTCTGGGTAAAATCAAAGTCAACTTTTGAACGAAAAATATCAACGTATATAATATGAAATGTATACAATAATAAAATATATTTTATGATGATTCTAATAATATTAAATTTATATTATGGATGTTGATATTTTTTCTGTATGTTTGGACGAATTTTACAAAGTTTGACTTTGACTAAACCCAGAACACAAGGTCATTGTGAACACGGAGGGAGTACTAATAAATTGAAATAACCTCAAATTACTTTCAAATTGATTAGTAAGCAAATTCTGTATCTACTCTGGACCAGCAGTAAAAAAACAGACATAGCAGACACAAAATTAACGAGAACATATCCTAGTACTACTGACTGGTACTTATGAATAGGCCACTAATAAATGAATAAATCAATCAATAGGTCGAGAAAATATTAAATAGTTATATATAATCTGCACCAGGAACAACAGAACCAGCCCAAGCACATCAGAAGTTATATGAAAACATATCTCAATCCAGCTTGTTGAAAGCTAAATGAGAACATATCCTAGCGATCAGTGTTCACATATGCAAGCTGTATTATTGATTTAAGTCATGCAATATACGTATCCAAAACAGTGAGCTATGAATAGCAAGATTATGAAAAATATACTGACAGCAGCATCGATAAGAGCAAGATGACAAGTGATGTATGGTATTCATATTCAGTCATCTAGTATTTACAGCCATGCCCTTTCTTCAATAGCAGAGAAAGATTGTTATGACACAAGAGACTATGTGTGGACGGATGTGTGAAGTACATCCACAGAAGTGCAGATCCAGTTAGCCTGAGCCTAGCCAGAACCTGCTGCGAGACAGTGAAAGACGCAAACATCCACCACATCTGTAACAAATTTGCTCCCAGGCAGATATCCAAGATCAGTCTGAAGAAGTGAGTTGCTGTTATGGTGAAATGGGGCAATGGATTGCCCACAGAGGCCCACTGGATGGTTACTACATAAATTTAGATGCTTTAATTTTACCTCTCAATGGAAGTTGCCCAGGTCAACTTCTCAACATGCAATTTTTTTTACAGGTTACCTTGTTCCAGAGCAGCTGCTAAATGCGTGAGTGTTTGCTGTAAGGCCAGTCTGATAATGGAGAAATGAGGGGCAAAGGAAGGAAGGCGGTGAGTTGCATTTTGTGACATATAGCATGACATCCTCAGAGTATATCTTAGTTTTAACTAAAAGTAATCTACAGACACACTGTCCATGGGAAGCAAATCAAGTGGCTTGTCTTTTCGCAAAATCTGTAGATTCTCAGGGCATTAGTGGTGTTTGGGGGGATGATCCCGGAGTTCTTTTTTTCCCAGCTTGTGGACTGTGTAATTATCTTGATTATTAAAAAAATTCTTGATGTTAAAATAAGTAGTTTGGCTAACGTGATTCCCCTCCAATAATAGCTTTGACAAATAGTCTCAAAGAAATTCAGTGGAGAGACTGCATTCTCCTAGAAAAGTCATGTATATGAATATGATCCATATAACACAATGCAGATACAAGAAGAAAAACCTGATAGAGTTTTGTCTGTCTAAAATTTAGGAAGCCCTATTTCACAACTTGTACTTGAGAGAGCACCTTGTCCTGTTACTGGATAGCTTCACCGAATCTTACTTTCGCGTCAGTCGCAAGAAAATAACTGTTCTCCGCAGTGGCCACTTTCAAACTGCAACATGGAATTCTGGCTATCCACCGGGCATGTGTGATTCTGTGACCCATGAATGCTTCCTTGGTTGTCCTCTTCAACAAGACAAATTGCATTTTCAACTTCACCAATGTTACGACATCCAGCCAAAATCAGATCTAGCATTTTCCTTCGCACAATATATACAGGGTTAGGCTCAACCAAGAATCCTTTCTTGTAAGTCTCCCTAAGAAGCACTGTTTGTGTGCTTCCTTTGGTCGAGATGTAGAAAATTCCAGGGTGTTTAAGAAGAAGTTCCCGTAAGTTTACCTCCATAGAGAAAGGTCTCCTGAAGTGCGACAACCTCTCAAGTGGCAACTTCTTTTCTACTGTCGAGCTTAAAAGTTCATGAAGAATACCAACAATACGTTTCTCAAGGCGCTCGACGTTGCTGATAGGGTGCGAGTCATTTTCCTCATAAGGTTTGGTATAGGGAAGTCTCTGCCAATTCTTAAGTTTTTCCTTAAAACCTTTCTCAATCTTAAAGCCGGTAGGAAAGTTAACTGGGAAAGCATATTTTGTCTCATATTCTGCTAACCACTTTTCTGTATACTCCTTCTCCCTCCATTTTTCAACATCAGCTACAGCTAGATTCTCATCCCTAGAGAGCAATGTCAAAGTATCAGGGGTTTCAAGAGAAAACTCAGATTGATGGTTTGGCATTATAGAACACCTGTAGTCATCAGGCAGAGCAAGTTCCTTCCTGATGAGCCATATCGCATGCATATTCAGAGTCCCATTCACAGACATCATGAGGAGTTTCTTCAGCCGCTGAACTAGGGCAGGCTCATTGTCCCTGGTGACAGCATCTTCCTCTGCGACCAAATCAGCCATCTTTCGGGTGACCCTACAACAATGTTTCCTAGTGACAGGGTGCACATAGATCTCGAAAATATGGGGATATTTCTTGAGGAAACCGCCGATCTCAATGTTCAACCCAATCTCACGCCTCCACCTCAAAAGGAGCTGGAGAGATGCATAGCCGTTCCTCTGCTGAGATATCACCTCATGCAAATCCAAAGCCTGCCTCAAGTTCCTGAGCTGAACCATCAGCTTGTCCAGCGTATGGTCCCTTGTTCTGCCCTCCAGACGAGTCCGTGCCGAATCCACTGGCTTCTTCCATCTCCTCTGCATATTACGATTAAAGGGGCCATAACAAAACACCTCATCCAACATGTGCGGGCACAGGGAAGATGCATGCAGATTTATTCGACCAAACACCTTAAATGCCATCTCTCTTGTATGCTAGCAATCGAATCCTTACTCACAGCATACAACTGTCCACTGAGGAGAAAAGATGAATCCGTTTTTACACAGGAGCAATTCCAACTTATTCAATCTGCAAAGAGAAGGAGTCCAAAGCATCAATGTCAATTCCAACACCAAAATCGAAAATGTGAAGTCACGATGAAGTTACGAAACCGCTAGTTTGAATACCGAGTCTAATTAAACAAGAAGCACGCATGTACCATGTGTGCAGTTGCGGATGCGGTTGTAGAAACAAGCGGCGATGGGCTGGGCATTTCATCGAACACGAAGTGCTCGAGGTGGAATGGAGCGAGCTTCACCGCCACGCGGAAGTCGTCACGGACGCGCGCAAGTGCAAGAGAGGACAAGGTCACAAGGGCATAGCCTGGTGGGTGCAGAGGACGAGGGCGACGGCGAGTCGGCAACCAGGGTAGCGGCGGCTCCGGTAGGATCGACACAACGGAAGGGAGGTGAGAAGACCAGAGGTGAAATCAAATCGCTGATTCGTTTGCTCGCGGCCCTCTTGTCAGCACCCGTTCTCATTTTTTAAACTGAAGCATCACGTCCCCGATTTTAAATTAATAAAGCCACAACGGCAGAGTACATATGGTAGGGAAATAACGAGTTATAGGCGGTTACAGACCAGGCCTAACACTAGGCGTCACAGCGCAAGTTTTAACACGAATGAGGTAGACATGACTAAAGATCAGCAACTTAGTCCTGGCACAAGCGCCACCAGCTGACGCAGCAGCAACCTCGCCTCTAATCGAGCGGAAGCAGGGGTGAAGTACTCCTGGCGAAGAGTCCTTTAAGCGTCACAAGAATGGCGTCCAGAAGAAACGCGGCCTCGGCCTTGAGTAGCGGTCTCCATTGCTGCAAAAGAGTGATAAGTTTGAAGACACAGTCAGCCGGTTACCTAGGGAATTTTGCTTCAATGGTGTATTTATTACGAATCAATCAAAGACCCCAGCAAATAGCTGCAAAGAGCACTCGTAGCACTCTACGTTTGTGCCCTTTAAACCCATCTAAAATCTGGATCAGGTCGTCAAAACCCCTCGGATTCCATCCCACATCCAGGATGTCCCTCACCCTTCTCCACAAAAAACTAGCCAACGCACAGTTGAACATGATATGATTGCCGTCCTCCGAACCATTGCAAAGAGCACACTGCCCATTCGAAGGACCGTGACGAAGCGCTACTTGATCATTAGACGCCAAGCGCCCCTCGCAAGTTGCCACAAGAAGATCCTGACCTTCAGTGGCACCTCCGCCTTCCAGATGTCCTTGGCCCTAGGAGTCAGATCAAACTGACAGAGCTTCTTGCACAAGGATTTGGTAGAGAAGGACTCTGAGGGCTCAAGCCCCCACCAGACCCCATCCCTCTCTTGGGATGGCTCCACCTCCCCAATGTCCATCGAGAGAGCCTCCCACTGCTGCAGCTCAACTGGGCCGAAGCAACGCCTGAACCTAATGTTCCAACCTGTATCCACATGCACCTGCGTGATCCTAGCGTCAGGGTGTACCACGATTGCAAACAGATCGGGATAGCGCTCACACAGAGGGCCGCCCCCAACCCAATGGTCAGACCAAAATCGAATGAACTCTCCATTTCCTAGCTCAAAACGCGCTCCCAGTCTGAAGACGTCCTTAACCTTATGCAACGAATGCCAGAATTGGGAACCCCCAACTGGGGTAGACCCAAGGAAATCCGCTGCACCTGGGTATTTGGCTCTCAGTAGCCTAACCCAAAGGCTATCCTGCTCTTCCTCATCGAAGAAACGCCAAATCCACTTGGCCATGAGAGCCTTATTCAACAACTTGGTGTTAGTTACCCCTAGACCGCCCTAGTCTTTGGGTCTACAGATATCTGGCCACCTGACCATGTGGTACTTCCTCTTATTTCCTTTCCCTTCCCAGAAGAACCTCCCCCCTGCGAGTCAAAACCCACGTGTGTACCATCTGGGAGAAGGAACACCCCATGGTGTGCAGTGGAATGTTCGACATGCAAGCATCCACAAGAGTCGCCGCCGACGACATGAACTTACCCTGCCAAGGTTCTGTCCTAAAACCAACCCTCACCACGACTTGCTCAAAATCTGCCATGTACAACCTGCGATCTGCTATAGTGAAGCCGAGGTATGTGAAGGGAAACGCTCCCTCCTGGCAATTCAGGAGGTTAGCCACTCTGGTCTGCTCCTCAGGAGGTGCGCCCATCACAATACCTTCACTTTTGTGAAAGCTAATCTTCATGCCAGATAGCATCTCAAAACAGATCAGCAAGAATCTTAAGTTGGCAACCCTAGTCCTCGTGTTCTCGATCATGATCATGGTGTCATCTGCATACTGCAGATGAGTGACCCCTTCCGCAATAAGGTGCGAAACCACCCCTTTGATGTGGCCAGCTGCTCTAGCCCTTGCCAACATCAAGTCTAGGGCCTCCACCACGAAGTTGAACAGGAGAGGGGAGAGTGGATCCCCCTGCCTCACCCCCCCTTTTATTACTGAAATACGGCTCTATCTCCCCGTTAACTGAATTGGCCGTGTGCCCTCCCTTGACCAGCTGCATAATTTTGAGCACCATATCAGGCACCACCCCCTTCTTCAGGAGCACTTCCTGAAGAAAAGCCAACTGACCCTGTCATAGGCCTTTTCAAAGTCCAACTTCAGCAGTATAGCAGGCAGACCCTTCACCTTTAACTCGTGGATAATCTCCATCGGCGCGAGAGGGCCATCCCTGATATTTCTCCCTTTGATGAACGCAGTCTGGGCAGGACTAATAACCCTCTGCGCAATAGGAGTCAGCCTAGATGCAACTGCCTTTGCCACAATCTTGAAAATGACATTGATCAGAGCGATTGGCCTATATTGCTTGATGCACACTGCACCAGGAACCTTCAGGAGGAGCGACAGAACACCATAATTGAGCCTTGCCATATCCACGGTCCCCAGCATGAACCCATTCAAAAGATGCAGAACTAGACCCTTTAGCTGCGGCCAAAACTGCTTAAAGAACGCCACCGGGAACCCATCTGGTCCCGGGGCCGTGTTGGCTTTAGTGTTGCTCATGCACTCCTCCAGTTCCTCCATAGTGAAAGTGGCCCCCTGTTCTGTATACTCTGTTTCCTATCGTCAGTTAAGCCATCTCTCTGAAGACAGTCCGATGAAGATCGTGCGGCAATGATTCAAAGTTATGTGTTCGGGAAAGGAATCCCTCCAAAACCTTGTTGGACCTTAAGATTGTTTAATTACTTCTAAGCAATGGATAACTGCATTTCGGTCCGTATCTAGTCCAAATTAAAATATGTAAGACATATTATATAAGTGAATGGAGGGAGTAGCACATTTCATACTTGTAGATAGCAACGGTCACAATTCAGGATCTACATGTGCTGGGAAAAAATCATCTTAGAGCAGTCATGTATGATGTACATATATACACATCTGATGTCACGTGGTGAGGTGATGTGATCCACATGTACAGCTTCCTGTTTGGGATACCGTGTTTGTTGATATGATCAGGCACAGCTGGTGGTCCTCCTGTGCAAGCAAGCACTGCATTTCTACTGTGGCAAAGTGCCAACCAAAATACAGGCAATAAACTAAAATAGACTGGAATCTAATTGTTTGCAGAAAAAAACCTTAGTTTTCCTTCGTATATTTGCACTTATTTTATCAAACTCACTTCATTCTGTTTTCAATAGTTTACAGTAAAGCTGTTACCTTGCCACCCTTCAGTCCTGCAACTTATACACCCTTGAAAAAATTCATTTGATTGGGTAAAATGTTCTGATCATGTTATCCACCAGCTTGTTTCTTTGCAAAAGTGCATGCTCTAAAATGTGATGGCATGCCTATGTGGTTGTACCCAATTCTTGATGCAGGTAATTAAGTAACCATCATAAAGAAAACAAGGAAAAGTTATATCAATTCTTGAACATCTACTGCATGTTACTTCTTCTATAGTATACTAAAGAAAGACATAGTGTCCCAACTTATGTGATCATGTAGTTGTTAGTTAATTACATACATCAACATGCATTTTTGTAGAAAAATTAAAGATTATTATTTCATTTAGTAGCAGAGCATCCTCGTAATAAAATAAAAAGTGCATCATGTGTTTGGCGTTGTCAACTGTTTATCAAAGAATTGATTATCTAGTATAATAGCAAGTATATCTTATCAGATCGTGGATGAAACTTTGTAGCATGCATAAGTTGGTGAGAAGGAATGGTACGAGATTTTGCACCTCGCGTCCCAGACTCCCAGTAGAACATAGATTTAGTAAAGTGTTGTGCCACATTTGGATAAGCACTTGGTATGAACCCATTCCTTGCTCGGGGAATCTGCATATGTGAATCTTGCACTAAAACATGTCTAGATACATGTGTGTGGAAAAAGTCTAGAAAGTCTTATATTTTAACACGGAGAGAGTATAATGTTAGATGTTAACTTGGGGCACAAAGGAAGTGAAAATTCACTTACGTGCCTTAAACTACTTAGTGTGCACTTGGCTGATTAGTTCAAGTTGTACGGTTGAGGAAATTTGCATCAAACTACAAACTGCGGTTGAGTGCTATAAGAATTTGAGCAAGCAAATGCAAAAACAACACATATTTCTTCAGTTAACATCATTTGCTTGGCCACTACCATCCATATAGGGCATATAGAAAAAAAAAGCATATGTACATAAGATCGAAGATAATTACCTTACTTCAAAAACTCTGAATCCATGATTCCTTGACGTTACTATTAAAAATTTGTTCACATAAAACACGATAAGATAGAGTGAATTGCTGGACAAAGAATCGATAAGCAGCCAGCCCATGTTATTCATTATCTCAGTGAAGAGTTACTTGAAACGATTTGTTTTTTTACTTGTATTTGACAACAACTTCATATATAGTCCAAATGTTCATTTACTCAGTTATGTTATGTTACATATTATAAAGAAGTAGGATAAGATAACATTATGAAAGAAAATGTTTCCAACTTTTGTTCTTAAGATAGGACAACAAAAGCATCTTACTAATTTGGTATCATTATGAAAGAAAAGGTTGTCAATTGCACGGTCAGTATGACTACCTTCTGAACATCTTCTATTTTCTTAAATTTGAAGCAATTACTTATGCAAAGTGAATGATGAGGTTAGTGGTCAGGTAAGAAACGTATCACGTATATGAACTAAATTTTCTTCAGGGATACAAAAAGGTGTTCTTTCTGCTGATGTTCATGTTCAATCTGCTCCTGGCCGGATGTGGGATAGCGACTGGGATAACTATTTCTGGACAGAAGAACAACACTAGAGCTATTATTTATTAGCTCCAGGGAAAAAAATAGCTTCAAGAATTGATCATGATTTTCTGTAAATATTACACAAGTAGATGAATCAAGTGCACTTGGAGCTTCATCGTTTGATTTCTGAAAGGGACTCAGCGATCCATTCGTCTGAAAAACTATCAAGTTCACTAAGAGAACTGTTCAGTTTTTTGTGTCTCTATTTGCAAGTTTGCACTGGCAGACTAGCAGGATACAGATCCAAGTTAGTTAGGGCGAAATATAACTTAATTGTAAGAGGAGGCATGGTATCTTTTGTTTTATTCTGAGCATGGTAAAATGCAGTATGTCGAAGAAAATTAGAAACGAATGCTATTCTTGGCGAATGGAGTGCTCGAGCAACAAAGGTAACAGTCGTAGAACCTAGTGCTGCTTTAGCTTATGTCAGTAGTTTGAGCACTAGGACGAGAGATCGGACATCATATGCATGATGAGAAGGTTTTGTGAACTGTCACCAATGCTCTATTAGGTCATTACACACTGTTAAGTATTTTTCACCAGACAATCCTGCAAATACAGTAACATATGAAGAGGTATTTACGAGCTCTTGCTATATTTATTACAGTTTTAAATTATCAGTGCAATTTACTGTCAGAGGATATCTCCATGGGTTTGGTAAATATGACTATTAGCATCATATTTCTCGGAATGCAATCTTTACTATTGCACTCCTTCTGTTTCACTATGTAGCATCATTTTTCTCGGACTGTCATGCTTAATATTGCACGCCTTCTGTTTCATGCTCTAATTTTTCAATAATGAGACTCCAATTGTACACAATAATGGGACTCCGATCTTTAGTATTGCACTGATTTTCCAGTACTGCAATCCTTAGCATTGCACTCTTCTGTTTCCTGCAGTTAAGGTGACAATAATACGACACCAAAAATGGGTGATAATGATCGATGCAAGATGTCAGCGAAGAGGCACAAGTTGGCAGGACATTTTTGTCATGTATTTCGATTACCAAAAAGGAAGCAAGTCCCTTGCAGCCCTTTCAATACAAATAGTAATATGCCTACTGCATACAAGCAGCGCTATGTGATGTACTTGATCGTTGGTTCTCGGTTCCTCACACCAGCCTACGACAAAGGACATGTCCTACCATATGAAATTTGTAGGCATGTCGCACATGCCATTCTGTTAGTTTTCTATTTATGAAATTTTCCATATTCAATGTATTTGCTTTATAAGGATCGATATATACACTTATGTACGTGCCCTCATCTGGGTACTTGTTGCTGCAAGCGCAGGATTAATAATGATGCATCTGTGTGTACACACACGTCCCCCCAATGTGTGTCTTAGGGTCCATTTGGATGTTGAAATTGAGTTGGGTTAACGTAAATTGGTCTCCGGATTCATTAAAAAGTGTCTCGGTTTATTTTTGCTAGCTGGACTCAGTTCTTTTCTTTGGATGCCTTTTGAAGTTGCAAGAAAGAGTAAAAAAAATCAGACCTCTACCATTTGAATTATCGGATGCTATTACTGGTAAATAGCTACGTGTGAGCTACTACTAAAGAACACATCAATAACAATCCCCATCGCATCCTCTCGCCGTGTGACCTTCGCAGAGCACAGCAGCGTCACTTCTTCCCCACGAACACATCAATAACAATCCCCATCGCATCCTCTCGCCGTGTCCACGATTGTTGGCCGGAGGTTGGCCGGAGGTGAGCAGTTTCATGATCCCATCTCTGTTGAGTATCACTTGGTTTCCTGTCGAAACAAGTCTACTGACTGGTGCTGTCTATCCGCAGGCTGGAGCAAACGGACGATGGGTACAGAGGGCGCGGCAACGTTCCGCGCCATCCTCTGCACCTTGCTTCTTCTCTCGTTGAACTGCGAGTGCCTTGCGGCAGAGTTGGATCAGGCTCAGACGGCACTGCTAGAGGTTGATACGACATGGAAGGCCGCCAGAAAGATCCCACAAACACTCTTTGGAGTATTCTTCGAGGTGAAGTTTTAGTTCTCGTCTTCTTGCCACTTGCTTTAATTTCTGTCCAATGTGAGTACTGTACATTACCCACATCATTTATTATTCAACCCGCTCACACCTTTGAGGTTTTTCTTCTGCTTTTTGGCTCCTTTTTCATTCTTGTTCTTCGCTTCAATCCGGTTCTTCTACCACCCTCAGATCCGGTGCCAGTCCGCCCACTAATTTCTAGTTTTTTTGGATTTAGTTTCTCGACGTTTGCATAAAATGTTTGAACCAATCTTAATGTTCTTTGAGGTGACATTTTTCGTCTTGTTAGTCCACCTTCTTGACACGTGCTTTAATTTCTGTCCAATGTATTACCCATACAATTCAATATGACTAGATCACTGCATATTTACTCTAGGAAATCAACCACGCTGGGGCTGGCGGAATTTGGGCAGAGCTTGTCAGTAACAGAGGTACGGCCACTCTCTGCTGTTGGATGGGTTTCTCGGGTGTTTTTTCAGTGAAGGGTTTATTCGTATCGTCGTCATAACTAATCAATAATAAGCTGGATGACTGTTTACACTTACTAATAAGTTGGAGAAATGCATCTTGTATCGAAGGAACAAAAAAAAAAGATAGCTCCACTTGCCATGCGATGACTTACAAGTTACACGTGTATACCAGACTTTCCTTGTAAGCTATAACAAGGATTCATATAAGTTTAACAGTTGGTATATGAAAATAAATAGCATAGTGCTTTTTTTTGCGATTTAGTATAGTGTTTTTTTCGTACAACCAAAGCATAAAAATTCATCTGCAAAGAACAATCACAGAACAAATTTCTGTTACTGTTATTCCCTTTCCACATTTACATTCGGTACTGTACTCCTCCACGCTGCTTGTTGTCTGTTCCCTAGGTAGTTCTGCAATAACTGAAGATGAAAGAAATCATTATTGCAACACATAACAGTGGAAAAAAAGATTTCATGTTTAGCCATCCAGTGACTGTTGTTGAATTTATCTTTTAGGCTTTGAAGCTGGAGGACCGAACATTACTTCAAACATAGATCCTTGGTCCATCATTGGAAACGAATCCTCCATATCAGTGAAGACTGAAAGATCATCTTGCTTCAGTAGGAATATCATCGCTCTACGGATGGAGGTTCATTGTAACGACTGTCCAGCGGGCAGTGTTGGCATTTACAACCCAGGATTCTGGGGCATGGTACAATTTCTTTTCTAATGTATAAGTGGACTGAAACATGAGCATGCAAATATATCATAAAACAATAATTCAGTTAACAGTTTACAGGCTACAAGTATGCCAGTTGAAAAATGATAGCAAGCGTTTATTCTTTGTAAAAGTGAAACTGTAACATGATCTTTGTCCCTTCTAACCCATATTCGTATTTTCCTTGGTTAATGTTAGCAATCCATCCGGGTCTGTGCTTCGCTTCCTTTAATGCATCGTTTTCTCTGAGAAGCATTTCAAATCCCTCCAGTTTTGTGCGTAACCTGACCATTTCAACTTCCAGAATATAGAAGAAGGGAAGGCCTATAATCTAGTCATGTATATCAGATCAATGGAACCTGTGGAGTTGACTGCTTCACTCACATGCTTGGATGGCTTGCAAACTGTGGCATCTGCTGCTATAGTGTATATATCTTCCCTAATGAGATCAGATAATTTTCCGACTGTTTTCTCCACTAACCGCGCAAGATATGCATACTGCATGGTTGCAGAGATAATAATGTGTCAGATTGGAGAAAGATAGAACATCAATTATTAGCACAAGGAACTTGCAGAACTTCAAGACTCGAGTTAACGACTTCCAAAAGGGGGGTCATATGGATAGACCAAGTGTCGCTTATGCCTGCAGATACATACAAGGTGAGTTTCTTTTTCTCCTCCATCTTGGTATTAGCTACTGAAAATCCTAAAGGCATGATGTGATCTTAAGAAAGCTTGTAAAGATTCTACCAAAATGTATATTACTTCAAGTCGTAAAACCATATAGAAAAGCAGGATTGTTTTGTTACCTAGCAATAATATGTTCAAGGAAATCAATCATCACAATGTTTGACTGTAATCGAAAATCGAAAATGACCAAAATGCTTGCCCAACAGATCTCATGGCTCATTATAAGATTAAAAAAAATTAAATTGATTTATAAATAAAATAATTAAAATGTAATATTCTATTTCAAATGCCAGATCGTGCTTACTATGAGTCTAATCGTCATTATGTTCTACACATACAGGGCCATGGCTTTCTCAAGGAGCTCATACACATGCTTGTGGATTTAAGACCACGGTTCCTCCGATTTCCTGGTATTTAGTATATATGTTACTTCAATCAAGATCAACTAATAAAGGGGCTGCACGTATATGTTTTAAACTTCTACTGTGTTTCTGATACTAGTGTATATCCAATGATTTCTTGCTACCTTTGTAGTTTTTATATAATATAATTAGCGATTAGGATTTTTTGGCAGGAATTGAAATTAGTAAGAACCTGAACACAAACCAGAACATGCCTGCAGTGACAATCATAAACTTTATCATGTCTATGAAAGGAACTACTTATGACTGAAGGACATAGCTGGAGAAGTACCTGTTCGTCTTTGTACTGCATATAGTGTCCTTTTGTCCAGTAAAATGCATTTTGATGGTTGCAAAATCGATTGAAAACTAACAAGGTTTGATATGCAAGATATAGTAGGTCTTTATTGTACCATGTACTGTCTTTATGCAACTTTTATTTTACTGAAGTGTGGACTTGACATGTTATGCTTAACGCTTACATGATTCCCTTTTATTAGCTTTAGACAACTTATTAATCCTAGTCAAAATTAGCCTGGACGATACTTGACATGTTATGCTTAACATATACATTTGATGAGTAAGATTTTCAAATTTTACTACAAGAAAATGACTATCTTACCATGATGGCACATGGTACCATATTTCTCTGTATTTTCCAGAATGATAACATAATGCGGACTTTATTATAGACCTAACTGAGTTTAGGCAACCAACTTTTTGACCAGCTATCAAATTCCGTTAAACAAATCTCCAGTCGTACATATATTGATATGTCACACCATTTTTGGTAGGTGGTTGCTTTGTTGAAGGAAATTGGTTAAGAAATGCTTTCAGATGGAGGGAAACTATTGGTCCATGGGAGGAGAGGCCTGGGCACTATGGAGACGTTTGGAATTACTGGACAGATGATGGCCTTGGGTATTATGAGTTTCTCCAGGTATATATGCATTGATTAATCTCCTGCGAATATTCTAGGTGTGGTCATATATCTCATACATTTAATTCAAATGTTTATGAAAGCTTGCCGAAGACCTGGGTGCTGAGCCAATCTGGGTTATTAATGCTGGTAAGTAATATTTTTGCTACTTTTCATTAACTGTACTTTAGAATATCTTTAATTATCACTTGTGTACGCATTGATTGCTTGAAATTTTTGTCTTGAAATTTAGGTATTAGCCACCATGATGAACTTGATACCACTGCAGTCGCACCTTTTGTAAAGGTATGTATTCACTGCCTTAGATCTTTCACCATATGGTCCGTAGTGCAGTAAGTTCAACGTTTTTTGCGTCCGTGTAAAAGAATTTGCCTCGTTTCCATATCATGCTTATGGGCAGATTAGATTCAGCTAATTTAGGTATTCTTGTCAAAATAAAACCTTTACGTACTAGTTTACGGTAATGGGATCTGAATGACAACGACATATAGTGTGTAAGCTCAATCGAGCACAGCTCAAATGGGAAAAGATAGTTGGTATATGAAGAAGCCAAAGATGAACAGTGGTTCTTCAAAGGATAAGACATCACAGAGAAATTAGGTAGTGACCTAGTGTGTCACCTAAGTTTCAGTGTCCTTGAATGTTGTTAGTCCTGTTACTTTCCTCTTACTAAATTCTATCATATCTTTTTATTAAATAGGTGTATGCATTTCTAATGATTTTGAGTCCACTTATGTTTCTTACCTTGCTATAGGATACATTGGACAGTATTGAGTTCGCTAGAGGACGTGCAGAATCCACATGGGGTTCTGTTAGAGCTGCCATGGGTCATTCGGAACCATTTCGGCTGAAGTATGTCGCGATTGGAAATGAAGATTGTTACAAAAACAATTACCAGGGTAATATTTTTGTTAATCAACATAAGTAAACTATAAAAGTTTAGTTCTTATATACCTTAGCAGTTTCTTTAACTTAGGAACAAATGTATCTAAAAACTGAAGTGATGTGATGACCATTGGCTAAATTTCTTGACATGATTTCTCGTCATGATTGTTTTATTTTAGCATATTAAAACCACATTTTTGTATTCCCTAAGGAAGCAAAATTGGACCATCCACTTTAGTAGTTAAGGGTCCACTTGACCACTACACTGGATTTGCACATAAGTTAAATGTTTTCATCATATAGCTTACAGAATTACTGTGGCCTTCACTTGTTTTTTTTTGCATTACTGAAGAGTGAAGAGCTAGCTGAGAATTTCCCACTTCGCACATGCCATGCTTATGTTCTGTTTAACAGGAAATTATCTCAAGTTCTACAATGCAATTCGAGACGCCTATCCAGATATTCAAATGATTTCGAATTGTGATGGCTCATCTAAGCCACTTAATCATCCAGCTGATTTGTATGATTTCCATGTAAGTTATTGCTAGCAAATTGGTTTGTCATCTCCCCCTGTTAACTTTCACCAGAATTTGTAGTTGTTATTTCATCAGTCGTTTTCTTAGAATACTAACTTCTTTTCTGTAGACCTATGGAAATGCCTCTTTCATTTTTCTCGAGAAAGATAAGTTCAACAAGGCACCGCGTACAGGTCCTAAGGTATGCCTTAGTTTCTAGCAGCGTATGGAGTGGTTTATTCAGTATAGCTGTTTAATAGACCTACGTTTCTGACTTACTAGGGCGTACCAACATCTTCTTTACTGATTTATGCAATATCCATGCCCTTTGTGTTAAGAGTTTTTGACAGGAAGGTCTTATCTGATCCAACAATAACAAGTGTGACAGTGTTATCATGTTCTAGAAAATCTTGCGTACTATGTTGACTGAAGGTATTATGGTTAACTATGCTGTGATCTTAATACAGGCATTTGTTAGTGAGTATGCTGTTAATGTTGCAACGGATGCCGGCAATGGAAGCCTTCTTGCTTCACTGGCAGAGGCCGCATTCCTCATTGGGTTAGAGGAAAACAGGTGATCTCTCCAATCCTTCTTTTCTTGATGTTTGGGAAACATAGATAATGTATTGGGTCCTTCTAGCAGCCATGAAATTCCCTGGATGTAGATTGCATTTTCTTTGACAGTTGTCAATGACAAATCTTCTAAATGTGGAACTAAGTAACACATATTCCTTACTGTGAGTTAATGAAATAGTTCTGTGTCATCTTCCTTTGCAGTGATATCGTCCTCATGGCGAGCTATGCACCACTCCTCGTAAATGAAAACGACCGCTCGTTAGTACCGACGTGCTTTTATCTCATACTAGCATTCTTGTTGATGTCAGTTTCAGTGATTATATCTGAATTTAATTATCAGGTGGAACCCAGATGCGATAGTTTTCAACTCCTGGCAACAGTATGGAACTCCCAGTTACTGGATGCAGACATTTTTCAGTGAATCAAGTGGTGCTGTGCTCCACCCTGTGAGACTCGATTCCAGCTACTCTGATTCATTGGCAGCATCTGCAATCACCTGGAAAGATAATGAGAATACGTTCCTGAGGATAAAGGTAAACTCAATTGTTCAAATTTCCTCCAGCCTGCATGTGATTAATTGCTTCAGTTCATTAGACATCCTTTAGGGATTCAGTTCATTGATAAAGGGTAAACTTGCCTTGATGTTTAAAATGGACCAATCCATATACAACATTACGCAATCGACTGAACATTTCAAACTTGCATAACAACCCTCATACATGGTCTCTACTGCTGAGTAGCATGTTTAGATTGTACAACTTCGTACTGATCTGCATGTGATCTTGTGCAGATTGTGAACTTTGGTTCACAGCATGTGAACCTAACAATATCTATAACGGGACTTCAATCTGGCGTTGACTCGGCAAGATCAGTCGTCACTGTTCTCACATCGAACGATTTGCTTGATGAAAACTCGTTCAGTAACCCAAAAAAGGTGAGATGGTGCCTTTGCTTCGCTTACGTTCTTTTGGTTTCATACATTATACTCTAGATTTGTTGTGTAACATGAATGTTGCAAATGGTGCAGGTTGTGCCGGTAAGCAGCGGTCTACCCAGTGCAGCAGAAAATATGCATGCCTTGCTGGTTCCTCACGCGTTCACATCACTTGATCTGGCTCTGAGTTAGTACCACAGGCTCTGGACTTGTGAACATGGCTACGTCGAAGCCTGCGTGCTTCTTATATGTTTCTCTATGTTCTGTCTCGTTCGGTCGTTCCCTATGTTTCAGTCGGTTGTTGCTCGTTCTTACTTGCCTTTTAGCCTTGTTCTCCTTATCAGTTACCTGTTTTTACCTTTTCACAATCTAACTTGTACGCTCTAGCTATGTGTTCAGGTTCTTGAATGTCCCTCCTAGTCCTTCGTCATGTAATCTGTCCGTCCTCTTGTGTACTTCAGAGTCTATGTCCATGTTTAATTTAGTTTTACCTCTTTTCGTTGTCCCTAGCTATGCTTTCTTATGGATAAGATCCTTCTCAGTATGATTTGGAACGTCCGCGGCTTGGGTAAACCTGCTAAATTCACAGACGTGGTCCATTTGGAGGCTCATAATGATCGCCGGCATGGCAAATCTCCGTTGAGTCTGGCTAATCGCAAATGGGCGATGGACACAGCCAATGATCTCTTATGTGCCACCAGATCCTCAAAGCTGGCAATGAGAGGAAAATACCTCCAATTTGGCACCCCCTCATGATGATTTTTTGAAGATTAACACTGATGCAGGCTTTAATGCCAACACCTTGTCTGGCTCTTCAGGTTGTGTAATCCGCGATGATCATGGTCATTTTTTGGAGGCTAAATCCATGTGGCATCTTGTTGAGTCTTGGGAGTTCCAGACGCAACATCATATAGTGGAGACTGACTGTCAAGTGCATCTAGAGCTGTGAAAGACAAGGAAAAAGAACAGATCTGCTTGGTAGGGAGTTTTTTTTTTTTTTTGCTTCACCGTTGCAGCACATGTTAATGCTAAAAAAGCTGCTAGTGTGAGCCGACGACGAGGAGCAGTCCACCCAGCGACCCACGTCGTCAAGTTATTTCGGTGCCATGTAGACTGTAGTCGCCGTTTAGTTAGTTTCCAGAAAATTACGGGAGAGTTTAATGTCATAATGAAAATCCAAAAGTGGTCCTTTATTCAGTATCAGCATTTAGAAGAATTCGTTGATACTGCATCGAATCAAATATGGAACTGTCAAACTTCGTTGGCTAACCACTATTCTATGCTATAAGACCGATCTGATAGAAAGGGCTAGCATATTCTCACGTATAACTCGGAGAGGTAGCACGTGCACACAAATCTCAGAGGTATACGACTCGGCCAATACGTGAACTCAGAGGTATGACTCAAGAGGTCAATACGTTGACTCAGAGTTATGACTCGAGAGACGTATACGTGGACACAAAGGGGGCTACAACAATTTTTCGATAAAGCGCGGAAGGTAGAACTCGAATTCGAGACCTTGGCTCTGACATCATGTCAAGCTTCATGGGTTCCTACTATTTCATAAGACCGATCTAATGAAAAGAGCCAACACAATCCACATATATTGTAACAGGCACATATAGTGACGAGAGGAGATCCAATCCTCCATCGAACAAACAATGGCTCCCTCAACCTGCTCTACCAGCCTGACGAGCGTGCTTGTTCTCCTCTTGCTGCTCATGCCTACGTCTTTGGCGTCAGACATGATACTGGCCGCGTGCAAGACCGCCGGCGGCGGGAGCACGTACGTCGGCATTTAGTTCTCCGAAGATGCCCTCAGCTCCGTCGCCGGTGGCGGCGAGGACCTCGACTACAATATTTTCGCCGGTGTCGCCGTGGAACTCCTCGCACACAACGCCACCAGCACGGCAGCCAAGATCGACCGCCTGCTCCGAGGCGGCGTGAAGCTTAGTTCGGAGGATGACGCCGCCATGACTCGGTCACCTATCGTGCCAGTCGCTGTACCGTGGCATAGTGGACGGCGGCCGGCGGGTCTGCCTGCACCGCTGCGGTCAAGGCAGGGAAGTTCAGCGAGGCGACGACTATCCTAGAGAAGGCGGCTGCTGCCGCCAAGAAGTGCGAAGACGGATTCAGGAAGAACAAGGCGTCTTCGCCGTTGTCAGCGGAGGACGACAACGCGTTCGAGCTAGCAAAGCTCGGTGTCGCGTTGGTCAACTTTGCTCAATGGCTTCTCTTGCCACACCAGGAATGAGTAGTCTTTTTGGCCGGAAATAATTATTGTTGTTCTGAATAATACTCATTCCATTCCAATGAATAAGGCTTATATTTTTGGAAAAAGTCAAGCTAAGTAAACTTTGACCAAACTTTTTGATAAAATTATCAACAACTATAATATTATATGAATATCATGTGAAAATATATTTCATGATGCATCTAACCATGTTTATTTTGTATTGTACATGCTCATATATTTTTAAACTTGGTCAAACTTCACATTGTTTGACTTTTCAAAAATAATATAGGCCTCATTTATTGGAACGGAGGTAGTAATGAATAGTTTTGTTTATTACGTAATTATGTCAGGAATTTTTCTAGTTCCTATAAGTTGTCAAATCTCAGCTTAAGTTTTTTTCCCTTGAAAAGCATACATTTTATTACGAAACAATTTGGGCAATATCACCCATTACAGCACTACTAACACACTCTGGTACTTCATACTCCTAAGCTAGACTAGAATTTACATCAGATTTAGATTTTTTTAGATAAAGATCAGATTTAGATCCAAGTTGTTCTAAAAAAAATGTGCAACCTTGTTCATGCTGCGCTTTGTACATCTGATTGAGCATGATGCAAACCACAAGCACTCTGAATCTTGAGATCTTCGATGACAGCAGCATCACGATAAAAGTCAGCATTCATACTATTCAGAGTTCCTGCCAACAATTATGAGTCTGTTTAAAAAACTGCTCGTATCACACCCAGTTCGGCCGTCATGCTAAATACTTCCTCCATTCCACGAAGCTCGGCATTGCACGCATCATAGATACCATCGATCGACCAGCACGAGCAGCGACAACTTCTCCGGTGTTTGTTCTCGCAACAACTCCCTATCCACCATTCCTCTGGCCTACCACAAAAGCTCCATCAACATTGAACTTGATCACTCCTACATTGTTCAGAATGTGGTATCCTGGGAGCTTGTTGATTTCCTTGTTCTCCAAAACAGTTCATGTATTTTTCGGAGGTACATTGAATTTGGTGGATCATGTCAAGCAACTGTTTAGGTATGGGACAGGGATCCAGTGCCTTGATGTGGACAAGGCACATCTTGCCTTGCCCCTCTATATTCACCGTCTAAATGCATCCGGCGGTCAGTTAACGATTCTCTGCCAAAGGAGTCACGAATATACCAGCGCGCTCCAAGTTCGCTGACAGGGGAAACCTTATGCTGGAGTTCGCCTTTGCAGCTCGGCAGCTCCCGCTGACGCCGTTTCCGTGGAGAGCAAGGGGACGCCGTGGAGGATAGAAAGGATCCGCTGCAATGCCACGGTAGAGAGGAGAGTTGGACTGCACCGGCCAGCAGGTAGCGGGACGGAGAACCACCGGCTACTTTGACAACGCCTCTACCGTCTCGATTTTGCTCGTTAATATGTTCTTGTAATACATCAGTTCTGCGTTGAGATGTAAGACCGTAGGCCGTAGCCCAGCGTTAAATTAATGACGCCAATGGCGGAAGATACAAAGTGCTGACAATAGCTTAGAAACAACTCCACACACACAAACAAAGGATCAAGCCACAGGCTTGTACATGAAAACAGTGATAGCCGAGCTACAAGAAAGCTGGGTCGACGGTAACACTAGGCAAACAACAGATAAAGCTTGAAGAGCCGAAGATGCCGACGAGGCTGGACACCTTCAGAGTGGCCGGGAAGCGCCGCCCGGACAAGTCTCTGTCGACAGCGGGACCCCTATCCCTGACCGACAGCAGACGCCGGCGTCGATGGACTGGAGCTCACCCGAGAGCTCGAGCCGATGCACCAACGGACGCTACACAATGCCACGAAGGGCATAACCCAAAATGGAGACTCTGGCTGCCAACCAACACTGTCACTGCCATCACACAACCATCGGGAGAGAACACACGTAGAACTCCAAAGCGGCGCCTTCAAGAAGGAAACGACACCAAAGTTCGCCGCCGCCCGATCCAGAGGATCTATGGTTTTCACCGAGAGCCTCGGGAAGAGACAGGGGAGGGCCGCGACGGCGCCTTCAAGAAGGAAACGACACACATCGGTGTCGCCGCCGTCGGCCAAGGCAACGCCAGGCAGATTTTCACCCCGGCACTACTCCCCTTGTCCAAACCGAGTGTGGTTAGCTGCTGAGGTAGCTACCGAACCACTTCCACCGAACGCCTCTCCGCCGAACATCACGCCGCCCGCGCGGCCATGAACGCCAGCCAGCACCCAAGCCACGACCCACGCCTCGGTGCCGTGACTTCCACCGCCCCGGCATCCAAACTCCACGCACATCCCGGCCCATCCAGAGGGGACAAACACAGCACCAAAACCGGGGACCAACGTGACCATCGCCACTGCCGGACACCACGACGCCGCCAAGCACTGGCGGAAGCATCCGCCGTCAGATCCGCGCCGCCCAGCACCGGCGGAAGCATCCACCGATGGATCCAACCCGGATCCACTGGCAGCCCGTGCGGAGGAGCAACCAGCTCCAGATCCGCCTAGAGCAGGGGCATCCGCGACCATGGCCAGCCCGAGCAGGCCAGGGCCCCAAACCTGGCCTCAAGCTCGGCTGCACACGCCCGACCCCCAAAGCTCAGGAGGAGCCGCCGCCGGCGACCCGACGAAATCGACGACCGGCAGCACATCTTGGCCGCATCCATCCCCGCAGCACTGGGAGGTCCCTTCTGGATGGAGCCGGGCGCGAGGAGACGCCCCGCCGCTGCCGCGGCCGCCTTGCGGGCAGAGCCCGACAGCAACCACCGGCGGCGGCAGGGAGAGGCTAGGAGGGGAGGGGCGAAAGGCGGCGCTAGGGTTTGGCCCCCGGGTCGCCCGGGCGACGCGAGGGAGGAGAGGGGTGTGTGTGTTGAGATGTTAGAGTGTCAGGTTTGGTTATTTGGTGAATTCATCGTCGACTCATGTTTGGTTGTCGTTTTTGGTTGGTAGGGCGACTTAGTCGTCCTACCGTATAGGGACGTGCATGTCCTCAGGGTCGACGTGATGTGTTTTGTGTTACATTGGTTTTAAGCCAATTTTCCTTATAAATTGACCTTCTATTCTACTATATCAGTGAAAAGAAAAATATTCTGGATCCATGTCTTGTGTTTTTTAAATGCATTTTGCATTGTAAGAAAATTTGAACAGTGCGGAGCGGAGCATCGCTGCCCCGAAGACAGTCCAGGGGCGCCACCTCGGCTTTGGCGCGACGCGTGCATGCCACGCCTCGGTGGCATGCCTACAACTTGACCACCTGTGGTAATCCATTAAGATATAAAAGGAGGTGCTTGGTCATTTGGACACATCAGAGAAGAAGGAGAAACCCTAGCTTATTGTCGTCCTCTTCGTGGTACACTTAGATTCGGGAAGGGGGGGGGGGGGGGGGGGGAGAACGAACATCCGGGAGTCTCCCGACCTTGTTCTTCCATTGCACACGAGAGTAGAATATTTTATCAAGATCCACCTTGTAATCCACAACCATCACAATACATCCAGACAAGTAAGACGTAGGGTATTACGGTCCGAATCTGGGTAAATCGTTGTGTGCTTGTGCATGAGCTCGGTGACCGATTTCGGAGCACTGCGCACCCACTACCGAACAACTCGGGGGTGCCTAGCATCGCCGGTGTCCGTGTTTCGATACGTGTCAGGTGTGGTTTTTTAGTTTGTTTGCATCAGATCTGTATGGTATAATAATTGTTATCTTCTGTTCAGATATATCCAGTTCAAAAATTATAAATATCGGGTGATATAGCTTATGCCTTATGCTCATGTAGATTCATTTTTTCTGTACTCGTGCTATTCAGAAGCATTTCTTCAGATGATGACGTCGAGCGGCGGCGGGTTCGAAATGTGTCCTGGAGCCGTTCTGCGAGCCAAATCTCTCTGATAAGTATATCAATGGTTGTACGTCCTTGAGTACAACGTGGTTCTGCGGATAAAACTGCCATCTCCACTCCCAAAATATGTCGTGAAAAGTTTATGACTCACAATTTCTTGCCTGAAGTCTGTTGCCAGACACTTGATATTTTTAGTGCGTAAACATCACTTTGCACTTTCAGTTGACATCATATGCAATGAAATTTTGCTAGCAAAAATGTTACCTTAGGGGTTAACATTGCAACTTTTAGGTCATTGTATTGTACAAGTATCAAGTATGTGGCCATCATATAAGTGCCTCTGCAGACTGATCGAGATCAATCCATGGGACCTCATCAAGCAAATTTTACACGGATGTGGCTTCTTGCTACATGATCTGGCTCGTGATGCACAGATGATGAAGTAAACAAGAAACCAGGGCTGGGCCAGGAAATCCGGGGCCATGTGCTAAACTCTGTAAAATGGGCCCTATTTACTCTTTGTCAAAAACTCAAAATCGGCGACCAACTCTACCGAAGTGCTGATCTGCGATTAACGATCGATCGAACAGAGGAAGTCATGAAAGAAAAATGGATATCGCTTGGAGGCGTGTCGCTCGACGGTTCTTGTCTAAGAGATTTTTTCTCTTCGCTAGTCTGATCAATTCACCGGGGGAAGGGAGTAAACGATTGACAAGTCCCTTCTTGCTTACTTCTAAGTGAATCAATAATTTTAGTCGAGAATCTGTAAGAATTCTAAACCGAATACCTCTTTGGTAGTGTTTGACAGTACTATCAACAAAGTCTGCATGGACATGACCGACTATACAATCTAAATAAATATGAAGAAATTAGTTGTCTTAATATAGAACTTTGCATCTACGGCACCTTTAAGATCAAGAATAATAGCTGGTGGTTTGCATATAATGTGTATGACAAATGTGTATACTATAAGAACCAATGAGGACAGGTAATACAGAGAAGTTCTTGTGATACGAAGGCACATGATAAAAAAATTACTTGAAAACAATAAGCATACCTTGTCTGATTAGCTTTCCATCAGTAGGTGCCTGAAGATCTTCCGTCAGAGTATACACAGAATATCCAATTTATTGACTTAGTTATCGGGTTCGTTGGCAGAGCATGACCATAATCCATATCACTATTGGTTGACGGAGCATACACATAATATCAAATTTATATCAAATTTATTGACCTAGTTGACGAAGTTATACCAAATGGGTACCCTATCATGATGGTACCTGGTGCACGTATTGACTAAATCCCAATTGTCAAACAGTCCGATAAAGCCCAGCAAGGAAGGCCCCAGGCGAAGATTGCTTTCCAAGTCAGGCATAGTCGGTTATAGTTTCCTTATTTGTAAAGTCTAGTCGGTTACGTACCCGAGACCCAGCCCCCTATATAAGAGCTGGGAGGGTGGCCGATCAAGGACACGCAACCCCATAGCTCTCAAACCCTAGCGAGATCAAACCCTCGCAGGACCCTTGTAACCACATCATATTCCACAATCAATACAGACAGCCAGGAAGTAGGGGTGTTACCTCAGTCGAGGGCCCTGAACCTGGGTAAATCCCGCTTGTCAGCCGTCGATTCTACTAACACTACGCGTTCTCTACCTCGTAAATCTAACCCTAGGTACCTAACCATGGGTATTGCCGAGGACACACCTCGTCAATTGGCGCCGTCTGTGGGAACAGGTAGTGTTGGATTCACAGTTTCGCCGGTTCCATCTTCAAACGGCAACTCGCCGACCACATCTGCAAACGGCAACTCGCCGGCAAGCTCGACTAACGTCGGATCATCAGGCGATCACTCGCCAGGCGCAAAGATCGCATCGCCAAAACGGATCAAACCGTACTCGCCAGAAGCTCAAGAGGCTTTCGCCAGCCTCGACTCAGGTTTGGATCTAATCGTTGGAAAACACAATTTTTTCGTCGACAAATTTGGTGTGCAGGACTTGACAGATCCAATCACGGTGGAGACACTCGACGCTCCTTCGACTACGCCAGCAGTTATGGAGGCAGCTTCGCCACAGATCGACTCGATCTCGCGGCTAGGATCCCCAGCCTCATCCATGTCAACAAGGGAGATCGACGAGATCATAGCAAAAGAGTTCGCAGACGATGAAGTACAGTCCACTTATCAGGTTGGCACAGTCGAAGACGCCGAATCACGTGACATGATCCTCGACTACATGCACTCCGAAGAAGCAAACGACAGCATCTGTCTCGCCGATTTCGGCGGACCAGAGACCCAAGCAGATCAAGAGTTCCTCTCCAACATCAGAGACAATCCTGAGCGTGCACTCGAAGCATACGTCGACACCGACGCACAGAACAGCCAAAGCAGTAACGCTGACATGAGCCTGGATGAGGAAGCTGAATCCATGACCGGCATAGACAGCACATACACCTGTCCTCCGATCATACCTCGCCAGGTCTACGCCGCGATCAGTGCAGAAACCTCGACATCAGCAGCCAGTCGAAGACCAACGGAGTTCCCGTGCACGGTCACATTACCAGATGGCGTATCAACATTAACCATCACAGCCGAGATAGCAGCAAAGGTGGACAAAGTCATCAAGGAGTGCACAATGATGCCTGCAGATGCAACCCAGGAAGAGATGATGGCGTACAACTACTTCAACTGGCAAGAGACGTTGCGCCTGAATCAGTACAGGGCAACACTCGAAGAGCGCAGAAAGCAAGCCAGCATCTCGAGTGCGAGGAGGAGGCAGTTATCCCTCGGCTCCACAGGAGGAACAGAGCCAAGGCACAGATCGCGATTCACAAACATCCCAGAAGGAGAAAGGTCAGGCGTCACTCGCAACTTAGAACACTCGTTCATGACATTAGACGCAGATGGGGTGCTCGTACCCAAAACAGCTGAAGGAGCCTTGCTGCAAATCGGAGCATACTTAAGAGCAACGGCACCTCCGGTAGGTGACCCGGCTGCAGTTGCACATCAACAGCAGATGAAGGCACTGGCACTCGCAGCAAAAGGACTCCAAACAGAGAAGGGCAGAGAGCGCAGCAGGAGCCGCTCACGGCACACATCACGAGGCCATCGCAGTCGCAGTCCTCATAGGAGCAGCGCAAGAAGAGACTCATATCGTCGTCGATCACGGAGCAGGTCCAGGAGGTCGGATAGCAGCGATTCAGGAGACAATCGTGACACAGGACCATGTGGAGCCCGATGCTTCACTCGAAGCATCCGCGAAGCCAAGATGCCCAAAAAATTCAGCTTATCCGCAACACCGAAGTTCAACTGCAGGCAGGAGCCATCAGGGTGGCTCGAGGATTACAAGTTAGCAGTCGTGTGTCAAAGAGGAACAACTACAACAGCGTTGCAGTACATACAGCTGATGCTCGAAGGCACAGCACGCGACTGGCTCAAAGCTCTACCCGAAGGAACATACGATTCCTGGGATCACTTCCGGGAAGATTTCATCAAATATTTCGACCCTTTGTGTGAAAGGCCCAAAACATTCGCAGAACTGCAGGCATGCACGCAGAGGTGGGATGAGACCCTAAGAGCATACATCAGAAGATGGACAACCATCCGCAACTCCATAGGCACAATCTCCGAAGACAGAGCTATGGACGTCTTCACCCAAGGAGTCTTTCGAGAAGATTTCATAGAAGCACTTGGTCGTCAAAAGCCAAAGTCCATGGCAGAGCTCATGAAGATAGCAACCGAGTGGGCAGACGGAGAAGATTCCATACGGGCTAAGCGCCCAGTCTCGCCGCGGAGCCGCGAAGATCGTAGGGACAGTCGAGACCACCGCGACAGTCACAAAGATGATCGAAGGCGCAAACGCAAAAGGCCGTTACAGCGACGATGATAGAGTCAAATTCATGGCGGCTGGTTTTACTCAGCCACAAGATAGTCAGGGCAGAGATGACAGGCGACCTGAAGAGCGTCGCGACAGTCGAAGCGACAGCCGTTGGGACAGTCGAAGCGATGATCGCCGTGACAATCGAGACCGCGATCAGCGCACGGGTAGCTACAGAAGACAAGAGTGGCGCAAGCGCACTGACCCCAGGCCAGATAGGACATTAGAGGAGAAGATGGACGACTATTGCAGACTCCACCTGTACAAAGGAGACGATGGAAGACTCATCTCCAATCACACAATGGGAAATTGCAGAGAGTTCGATCAAATGGCGATGGATTACATGATAAAGACACGGAGAGTCACACCTGTGACTGCTCAGCCAGTCCCCGTGGCAGCACCACCAGCACAACCGGTCCCCGCACTATTACCTCCACCACAGCACAATGCAGGGAGCCAGGTCGCAGGAGCCATACATCACGTACCACAAGCGGCAGAGGAGCAATATCCAAAGCCT
Source organism: Poa pratensis (assembly GCA_947311845.1). Lineage (NCBI taxonomy): Eukaryota > Viridiplantae > Streptophyta > Magnoliopsida > Poales > Poaceae > Poa > Poa pratensis. The sequence continues at coordinate 13,253,615 of CAMZMU010000045.1, forward strand.
CAGGGGCAGATGTACATGATCCAAAAAGGATGTCCCTCTAACAGGCAGCAAAAGCTTCATACTCGACACGTAAACATGGCAGTTATGGCGCCTCCAGCTATGCCAGAATTGCTGAAAGGAGTGATACTACGATCACCTTCAGTCGAGACGATCATCCACCCGCAGTCTACCGACCAGGCCACGCAGCGCTGGTACTCGACGCCCAAATTGGCGGATACGCCATGACCAAAGTCTTCATGGATGGAAGCAGCGGCATCAACATCATCTTCTCTGACACGCTCCGCAAAATGAATAGGTCAGTCGAAAATCTCCCCAAATCTTCAAACACTTTCCATGGCATCGTTCCAGGAAAAGCAGTCAACCCAGAAGGCACAGTACAACTCGACGTTACGTTTGGCGATGCCACGCACTTCCGCACAGAGTCAATAGAGTTTGAAGTCGTCGACTGGAAGTCACAATACCATGCCATACTGGGACGCCCAACGTTTGCTCGATTCATGGCAGTGCCACATTACGCATACCTCAAGCTGAAGATGCCAGGACCCAAAGGAGTCATCACAGTCAATGGAAACTTCCAAAGGTCTGATGCTTGCGACCGAGATTTCAGCAAAATCTCAGAGATGTTCGGCATGGAGCAAAACTTCGCAGATCTTTCCCTCACCAACGACCATACACTCATGCCTGAGCGTAAGAAGCAAGCAGTCGACAGGGCGGTCGATGCCACAGATGATGAAAGGAAGCACCAAGTCCATCCGACTGATCTGTCAAAGGCAGTTCAGGTATCCACAAGCCTGCCAAGTGCATAGAAAAGCGCACCCGTGCGTCGCTTCCATGCTTAGACTGTTAATCGATCAATGTAATAAGAGCACAATGTCAAAACGGCCAGCAGGTTTCAGACGTACTCTTTCCCTTACCAGGGTACCTAAGGGGACTGGAAGGTTTTTAATGAGGCGGCTTGTTGGTCTATATTTGGGAATAAGGAATAATGTTCCTCTATGAGTGTTTGCATATTTTCTTATTTCTCCATACCCGAAGACTCGGGGGCTGGATCATAAAACTTTCTCCCAAATCATAAACTTGATCATGTCCCACCCGAATACTCGGGGGCTGGGTGTCAAACAAAATAGCAAAAGTTATGATTTCAAAGAATAGTTGGATTACTCAAGATGGAGAAACAACTCAAAGTGAACAAAAAGTATAGCTAACTTCATACACCCCACTCGACACGCGCGGGGGCTGAAAGAAAAACAAGTTCGAAAAATATTACTTACATACCAGCCACTCGACATGCTCGGGGGCTGGGGAATTACACAAATAAGTGATCATTTGTCACATACACCCCGCTTGACAGGCTCGGGGGCTGGGTAATTACACAAATAAGTCACCATCTGTCACATACACCCCACTTGACAGGCTCGGGGGCTGCACGCGCATAAACATTGTACTATACAAAGTATCAATACTACATAGGCTCATCCTTCATGGGCAAGTTCGAGCCAATTATCTGATCATAAAATCGCTCCACTAGTGTGTTGGCTGCGTCCACAGTTCCATCTAAGCACTGCTGATCAAGCTGTGAGCCAAACGCAGGTGGAGGAAGCTGTAGAGTTGGTTTTCGCTACGGACATAAGCCAGTGCAGCATTGGCCCCAAGCAAAACCTTTCGAGTTATGGCATCTCGAATAGAGTCGACAGATTGAAAGAGATCGACTAGGGCATGAATTCCTTGAGGTTGAGGACCATTAGGAAATAGGTGGTAGTTGATCCGCAAAAATGTTGCCCTGCATCGCTCGAGTAAAATTGCGCCACGGAACACTCGATCCTTCAGAGTGGCCAGCTTGCAGGCGTGATACCTGTCCATCCAAAAGTGCTGACGGCCCGTAGTAGGGTGGTCAGTCGCGTTGTCTAGACGTTCATTTACACGTTCTTCTTCTTCTTTGAAGCTTTGCACAAAAACTGCAGAAAGCAAGACGAGTAAGTGCAACAAAGATGCTAACCTATAGCGCATCATGTAAAAGAGCAATACTTACCGTCCAGTTGGCTGTTCACAATCTCTACTTCAGCGAGTACATAATCCTCTCGCTGGGTAGCAAACACGGGTTTTCCCTTGAGCATTTTCAACTCGGCTTGGGTGCTTTTTAGCTCTTGGGTTAGCTGCACCACCTTGTTCTTCGCAAAAGCTAGTACCCTAGCATCATTTTTTACTTGAGCAGCAGATCGAGTATCAACCCAGGACGGTGAGGGTTGGGCCAAGTTATGTTCAGGTGGCTGTCAAAGATCAAAACAGAGCAAAAGTTCAGGAAAAAGAGGGATACACAAGAAAAGAAGTCAAAACAAGCAAATATTCATATCATAAATTCGTCCCCAAAAGAAGTAGCAAAAGCACACTTAATTCGTGTGAGTTATATTTACAGGCCATATAGCAAGGAGCAGATATTTTAGGCATGTGACACGGACTCGGACCTAGACCTACGCGCCCGCGACTGAGCGGTAATTGCAGCTGATCTGCGCTCCATAGTAGATATGCAGGCTTCGGCCAGTCGCACAGCGGTGTCATTGATGCCCTTGAAAGAAACTGGCTTCCCATCTGGCTTTTTGGGGAAGTCAGACATAGCAGACTCATAGTCAGCATCTACACCGTGTCCTAGCAGAAGCTTGAGAGTATACTCTGAGCCGCGTACCGTAAGCTCGCGGGCAAACTCCGCCATGGTAGATGAGCCTGGTCCAAGGGCATTGGCAAATCCTTATGCAGTCGCAAGAATTTCGTCAGATGGAAGCACCTCCGAGTGAACGGCGCCAAGCGTGCTTGTTAAGCTGCTCAGAGTGCCCTTTGCCTTGGTAATCACATCCTCCAGCTCGGAGACAACTTGGTCTAAGGGCGCAGGTCCACTCGCAGTATCTGCTGAAGTAAACATATCAACAACTCCTTCACAAAAAGTAAGCATAGTAGTGTATCAGCAAAGGACATTCAAAATCTAAAAGAAGGTGTTAGGAAGGAAAGTTTTCGACTAACCTCCGGCAGTTCGGACGAGGGTCAGAAGGCGCTCATCATACTCTTTTTCGCGAAGCGCAGCAGCAGATTGAGCATCCTCAAGTGCCTTTTTTGAAATGGTTCGCTCAGCAGTAAGTTGCCCCTCCAGGTCCTTCACCTGTTTCTTCAAATCCTCCACTTCCTTCTCAGCTGATTTCTTGTCACCTGAGTTAAGAAGCATACAACTCGAACGTAAACCAAGCAGTCAAAGCAGTTTTTACCTTGGTCATTGATGAGGTTATACCAAACGGGTACCCTACCATGAGGGTACCTGGTGCACGTAATGACTAAAGCCAATTTGTCAAACAGTCCGATAAATCCCAGCAAGGAAGGCCCAAGGCGAAGATTGCTTTCCAAGTCAGGCATAGTCGGTTATAGTTTCCTTATTTGTAAATTCTAGTCGGTTACGTACTGTAGGAAATATGCCCAAGAGGCAATCATAGAGATGATGATATTTCGATGTATCCATGATTTATAATAATGTGCCTTGAATAATAGCTATTGTATTGATTGGCAAGTATGTGACTTGTTTGTGAAACTCATTACTTGTATGGTTATTCTAAATATGTCCCTAGTCGGAGTTCATGTGAGGACACACTTGAATAATAGACTAGCACATGTATTAGTTGATGACTATGTTTCACAAGTCATAGACATGGAGATGTCAAACTAATAATGTGGACTTATGTTATGAACATAGAGTTGGGCTGACCCACCATGAGACAATGAAGCAAACGTTCATAGCTCTCTCTCTACACGATGTGTATGCTTTGTCCCTAGACCTGAGATTGTCACATATACCCGAGATGTGAATCGACCTACTTTGGGGCTATCAAACACTACGCCATGAAAGGGTAGCTATAAAGGTAGCTTTCGGGTTTGTCGTGAAACCTGCTGCGGGGATTGGTCAGTCAAGATGGAATTTGCCCCTCTCTTCTTGAGAGAGATATTTCTCTGGGCCCCTCGAGTGATTGGATCCAGAAATGCATGGCCATGCTACATAAGGTTAATGGTTAACCTAGTACGGGATTCCGAATCACAGGATCGAGAAAGAGTGGTCAGCTGGGAGCTTGACCAAATATCGTGAGGCAAAGGGAATGGCATAAACATTGTAATGGTTTGTCCGATGAGATCTTTATGCGCGTTTGGGAGTTGGCACGTTTTGCTAGAAGCCGCTACCAACTATTGATCGAGTAGGTGTACTCGAGTCATCTCCAAACGTGCATGAACCTATAGGGTCACACACTTAAGGTTGTAGAGGCATAATTCGGATTGGATCCGAGTTGGGCTGGAATAGACTCCAGAATGGGCTTCAGTTGAGGCAGCCCAATATGAGGAGGTCTATATAAGGAGGGGAGGCTGGACGTTTTAGGGTTGCCCATTTCCGCACCACATCCACCTAGCCACCGCCTCACCATGCCCCTGCCGCCCGCGCGGACCTAGCAGTCCGGCGAGCGGTGCCTCCACGCCGTACGTGTGGATACCGATAGAGGTGCTGCATTCGAGCACTTGGACGAACTGCCGGGAGGAGCTGTTCGTGGGAGCTGTTCGTGGGAGCGACTGGATCGGAGAGGATTGTACGTCTACCCTGCCCCGACTCGCTGCACCGACTTCGGCACGGCACAGCGCGTCTAGTGGTAATCCCGTGATCGTTAACTGCAGCAGTTCCTTGGTTGTCGCGGTAGAAAATTTTGATTTGCGCTAGTGTAGCCTACCCGCGACCCTTCACGTACCCGAGACCAGCCCCCTATATAAGCGCTGGGAGGGTGGCCGATCAAGGACACGCAACCCGATAGCTCTCAAACCCTAGCGAGATCAAACCCTCGCTGACCCCTGTAACCACATCATATTCCACAATCAATACAGACAGGCAGGAAGTAGGGTGTTACCTCAGTCGAGGCCCTGAACCTGGGTAAATCCCGCTTGTCAGCCGTCGATTCTACTAACACTACTCGTTCTCTACCTCGTAAATCTAACCCTAGGTACCTAACCATGGGTATTGCCGAGGACACACCTTGTCAATTGGCGCCGTCTGTGGGAACAGGTAGTGTTGGATTCACAGTTTCGCCGGTTCCATCTTCAAACGGCAACTCGCCGACCACATCTGCAAACGGCAACTCGCCGGCAAGCTCGACTAACGTCGGATCATCAGGCGATCACTCGCCAGGCGCAAAGATCGCATCACCAAAATGGATCAAACCGTACTCGACAGAAGCTCAAGAGGCTTTCGCCAGCCTCGACTCAGGTTTGGATCTAATCGTTGGAAAACACAATTTTTTCGTCGACAAATTTGGTGTGCAGGACTTGACAGATCCAATCACGGTGGAGACACTCGACGCTCCTTCGACTACGCCAGCAGTTATAGAAGCAGCTTCGCCACAGATCGACTCGATCTCGCCGCTAGGATCCCCAGCCTCATCCATGTCAACAAGGGAGATCGACGAGATCATAGCAAAAGAATTCACAGACGATGAAGTACAGTCCACTTATCAGGTTGGCACAGTCGAAGACGCCGAATCACGTGACATGATCCTCGACTACATGCACTCCGAAGAAGCAAACGACAGCATCTGTCTAGCCGATTTCGGCGGACCAGAGATCCAAGCAGATCAAGAGTTCCTCTCCAACATCAGAGACAATCCTGAGCGTGCACTCGAAGCATACGTCAACACGACGCATAGAACCGCCAAAGTAGTAACGCTGACATGAGCCTGGATGAGGAAGCTAAATCCATGACCGGCATAGAGAGCACGTACACCTGTCCTCCGATCGTACCTCGCCAGGTCTACGCCGCGATCAGTGCAGAAACCTCGACAGCAGCAACCGGTCGAAGACCAACGGAGTTCCCGTGCACGGTCACACTACCAGATGGCGTATCAACATTGACCATCACAGCCGAGATAGCAGCAAAGGTGGACAAAGTCATCAAGGAGTGCACAATGATGACTGCAGATGCAACCTAGGAAGAGATGATGGCGTACAACTACTTCAACTGGCAAGAGATGATGCGCCTGAATCAGTACAGGGCAACACTCGAAGAGCGCAGAAAGCAAGCCAGCATCTTGAGTGCGAGGAGGAGGCTGTTATCCTTCAGCTCCACAGGAGGAACAGAGCCAAGGCACAAATCGCGATTCGCAAACTTCCTAGAAGGAGAAAGGTCACTAGTACAGAACGACACATCGGATACCCCTCTATGGCAACGGCAGGAGTTAGGCGACGGTAAATCGCGACATCCCCCGCGTGCCCGCACTAGGCCTTAAAGCAGGCCCACAACATCGGCAACGGGTGAATAGTGGAATATATGTTGGCAACGGAGGTTAGTTTACCTCCGTTACCAATGTGTGCTTCTCGCACACGGACAGTTTCGTAATCTCCGTTGCCATTAGAAGCAGCCCGACAGCCGGCCTATAAGAACCTACTATGCCCTTCACTCTCACTCACTTCCAACCCTAGCCGCCGCACAGTCTCCTCTCTCTCCACTCTCTCGCATGGCTTCCACCGTCGGCGCTGGTAGATCCGGCCATCGCGGCCGTGACCGCGGCCGCGGCCGTGGCCGCCCCACCCTCCGGGCCTTCAGGCAGCAGCAGCGTCAGCTGGTGTTGCGGGACGAGCTTGCGGAACAGGCCGCCGCCGATCCGTCCCCCGCGGGCCGGTCCCGCAGCCTTGGCGCTCGTCCACACGGCGAAGGCTCCGGCCGCACCCGCTCATTTGGCCACCATTACCACGAGATCCGCAGGCGATGTACCCCGGCCGCCATCCGTCTTCCTCCTCCTCCTCGTCCTCATCCTCCGACGAGGAGGAAGAGGAAGAGGAGGAGGATCGTGATCTGGAGATCGCTTGCCAACTCTCCCGCGCCGATTTCGAGCGCGAGGACGCCAAGCGTCGTCAGGGCGAGGCCGATCTGGAGGCGGCGGTCCTCCTCTCCGAGGCGTCGACCCAGGTCGAACGCGCCGAGGAGGCGGTCTACCAGTCTGACCTCCGGGCCGCCATAGCCCTCTCTTTGGTCCACGGCGAGGGCAAGGCGCCGCCAGGGGAGGCCGGCGCTAGCTCCGTCGCCGGCGGCGACGCTAAGCGAGCCCGCCTCGCCTAATGTAAGACCCCAGTTCAGTAGGATAGTTGTTTTCTAGTTGTAAGTAGCTAATTGTTTATCCATAGATTTGCTCTGTTTTTAGTAGGCATTGTTTACACATAGATTTTAGCTGTTTTCTAGTTGTAAGTAGCTAATTGTTTATCCATAGATTTGCTCTGTTTTTAGTAGGCATTGTTTACACATAGATTTTAGCTGTTTTCTAGTTGTAAGTAGCTAATTGTTTATTCATAGATTTGCTCTGTTTTTAGTAGGCATTGTTTACACATAGATTTTAGCTGTTTTCTAGTTGTAAGTAGCTAATTGTTTATCCATAGATTTTCTATGTTTTTAGTAGGCATTGTTTACACATAGATTTTAGCTGTTTTCTAGTTGTAAATAGCTAATTGTTTATCCATAGATTTGCTCTGTTTTTAGTAGGCATTGTTTACACATAGATTTTAGCTGTTTTCTAGTTGTAAGTAGCTAATTGTTTATCCATAGATGTGCTCTGTTTTTAGTAGGCATTGTTTACACATAGATTTTAGCTGTTTTCTAGTTGTAAGTAGCTAATTGTTTATCCATGGATATGCTCTGTTTTTAGTAGGCATTTGTTCTGATTTTAGCTTTGTTTCTGTTATGCCGATGATTGAAATTAGGTGACACCGTGTGATCCGGGGGGCGCTAGTGATCCTTGTGATATGCACAAATATACATCGATCTTGTGCATCCTACTTGGCTCGCTTGCTCCATCCCTGGAATTTGTGTGTCCAATCTACCTATATATGAGGCATTGTTTAGACTATGTTCTAGTTGTAATTAGTTCTATATTTTCTGTAATGCCGATGAAAAAGCATATGTCTTGTGTATAGAGATGAAGGAGCTTACATTTTGATTTTTTTCATCTCCTTTAGGGCGAGGAGGAAACCTGGAGACTATGCGGCGGCCGTGAAGACGTAGGAGCGGGGCTCCGTCCACACGGCCCACTGAAGCCGGCGCCTCCAGGAGCAAGAATTTTGTGCAGTACTAAATAGGTAGAAGAAGACCACGCAATGAAGCTGGGCGAAGAGGAAGGTGAAGAACCGGCGGCCGTCAAGCAGGAACCACAGTGCTCCGTCGACGGTGCAGCAGGCGTCACCAGCTTTTTTTTGTTTCCTTTAGCCCTCATTACAAACGGTCAAAAACTAATCTCCGTATCTGATGTAAAGACTAATGGCAACGGTTATATATTATGCCCGTTGCTAAACTTATTGCAAACGATAAAAATCCCGTTGCCATTGTGAGGCTAAACATCAGTGACAGAGCGGGGACACAGACCCTTTCTCCGTTGCCGAAGGGGTTTTTGGCCCGTTTCCGATGTGTCGTTCTGTACTAGTGGGTCAGGCGTCACTCGCAACTTAGAACACTCGTTCATGACATTAGACGCAGATGGGGTGCTCGTACCCAAAACAGCTGAAGGAGCCTTGCTGCAAATCGGAGCATACTTAAGAGCAACGGCACCTCCGGCAGGTGACCCGGCTGCAGTTGCACATCAACAGCAGATGAAGGCACTGGCACTCGCAGCAAAAGGACTCCAGACAGAGAAGGGCAGAGAGCGCAGCAGGAGCCGCTCACGGCACACATCGCGAGGCCATCGCAGTCCTCATAGGAGTAGCGCAAGAAGAGACACATATCGTCGTCGATCACGGAGCAGGTCCAGGAGGTCGGATAGTAGCGATTCAGGGGACAATCGTGACACATGACCATGTGGAGCCCGATGCTTCACTCGACGCATCCGTGAAGCCAAGATGCCCAAAAAATTCAGCTTATCCGCAACACCGAAGTTCAACTGCAGGTAGGAGCCATCAGGGTGGCTCGAGGATTACAAGTTAGCAATTGTGTGTCAAAGAGGAACAACTACAATAGCGTTGCAGTACATACAGCTGATGCTCGAAGGCACAGCACGCGACTGGCTCGAAGCTCTACCCGAAGGAACATACGATTCCTGGGATCACTTCCAGGAAGATTTCATCAAATATTTCGACCCTTTGTGTGAAAGGCCCAAAACATTCGCAGAATTGCAGGCATGCACGCAGAGGTGGGATGAGGCCCTAAGAGCATACATCAGAAGATGGACAACCATCCGCAACTCCATAGGCACAATCTCCGAAGACAGAGCTATGGATGTCTTCACCCAAGGAGTCTTTCGAGAAAATTTCATAGAAGCACTTGGTCGTCAAAAGCCAAAGTCCATGGCAGAGCTCATGAAGATAGCAACCGAGTGGGCAGACGGAGAAGATGCCATACGGGCTAAACGCCCAGTCTCGCCGCGGAGCCGCGAAGATCGTAGGGATAGTCGAGACCACCGCGACAGTCTGATACGTCTCCAACGTATCTATAATTTCTTATGTTTCATGCTAGTTTTATACCAATAGCTACATGTTTTATTCACACTTCATAGCATTTTTATGCATTTTCTGGAACTAACCTATTAACAAGATGCCATAGTGCCAGTTCCCGTTTTCTGCTGTTTTTGGTTTCAAAAAGCTGTTCTGGAAATATTCTCGGAATTGGACGAAACAAAATCCCAGATGCCTATTTTTCCCGACACGTTCCAGAGGTCCGAAGGAGAGACGAAGGGGCAGTAGGGCACCCTCCCCACATGGCGGCGCGGGTGGGGCCCCTGCCGCGCCACCCTATGGGGAGCGGGCCCCGCGCCTCCACCGACGTCGCCCCTTCGCCTATTTATTCCTCCCGACGCGAAAACCCTAAAACACCGAGCCATTATTCCAGAAAACATCCTCTGCCGCCGCCGCCGCCGTCAACCCTAACTCGGGGGGTTCAGAAGTTCTCCTCCGGCACCCTGCCGAGAGGGGAATCATCACCGGAGGGCTCTACATCGCCATGCCTGCCTCCGGAGTGATGCGTGAGTAGTTCATCCCTGGACTACGGGTCCATAGCAGTAGCTAGATGGTTGTCTTCTCCTTTTGTGCCATCATGTTTAGATCTTGTGAGCTGCCTATCATGATCAAGATCATCTTATTGTAATGCTACATGTTGTGTTTGTTGGGATCCGATGGATATTGAATACTATGTCAAGTTGATTATTGATCTATCATATATGTGTTGTTTATGATCTTGCATGCTCTCCGTTATTAGTGTAGGCTCTGGCCAAGTTTATGCTTGTAACTCCAAGAGGGAGTATTTATGCTAGATAGTAGGTTCATGCCTCCATTTAATCTGGGACAGTGACAGAAAGTTCTAAGGTTGTGGATGTGCTGTTGCTACTAGGGGTAAAACAGCAATGCTTTGTCTAAGGTATTAGTGTTGTTTACATTATGCACCATACTTACTGCAATTGTCTGTTGCTTGCGACTTAATACTGGAAGGGGTGCGGATGCTAACTTGAAGGTGGACTATTTAGACACAGATGCATGCTGGATGGCGGTCTGTGTACTTTGTCGCAATGCCCAAGTAAATCTCATAGTGATCATCATGACATGTCTGTGCATTGTTATGTCCTCTCTATTTGTCAATTGCCCAACTGTAATTTGTTTACCCAGCATGTTAGTATTTTATTATGGAGAGACACCACTAGTGAACTGTGGACCCCGGTCCATTCTTTTACATCTGAAATACAACCTACTGCAATCATTGTTCTTTTACATTCTCTGCAAGCAAACATCATTTTCCACACTATACGTCTAATCCTTTGTTTTCAGCAAGCCGGTGAGATTGACACCCTCACTGTTTCGTTGGGGCAAAGTAGTTTGATTGTTGTGTGCAGGTTCCAAGTCGACGAGTCTAGCATTCCCATCAACACCACACTTTTTCTGACGCCGTTGACACCTTCGAAGCAACTTCGATCTCCTACTGGTTCGATAACCTTGGTTTCATACTGAGGGAAAACTTGCTGCTGCACTCATCATACCTTCCTCTTGGGGTTCCCAAGGACGTGTGACTTTACACGCATCAAGCACTTTTTCTGGCGCCGTTGCCGGGGAGGCCGAATTGCTCCTGCAAGGGGAGTCTCTCACACCCAATCTCTTTACTTTGTTTTTGTCTTGCTTTATTTTTATTTTGTCTTGTTTGCTTTCTTTTTTCAAAAACACAAAAAAATTAGTTACTTGTTTTACTTTTGTTATTTCGGCCTAGTTTTTATTGTTGTTAAAATGAGTACTCCTGAGAACACCAAGTTGTGTGACTTCACTAGCACAAATAATAATGATTTCATATGCACTCCTATTGCTCCACCTGCTTCTAAAGCAGACTTTTATGAAATTAAACCTGCTCTATTAAATCTTGTTATGAAAGAGCAATTTTCTGGTGTTAGTACTGATGATGCTGCTGCCCATCTTAATAATTTTGTTGAACTTTGTGAGATGCAAAAGTATAAGGATATAGATGGGGATATTGTAAAACTGAAACTATTTCCTTTCTCCTTGAGAGGAAGAGCTAAAGAATGGTTGCTATCTTTGCCTAGAAATAGTATTGATTCATGGACACAATGCAAAGATGCTTTCATTGGAAAATATTATCCTCCTGCTAAAATTATATCTTTGAGAAGTAGCATTATGAATTTCAAGCAATTTGATAATGAACATGTTGCCCAAGCATGGGAGAGAATGAAATCTATGGTAAAGAATTGCCCTACCGATGGACCGACTGCTTGGATGATCATCCAAACCTTTTATGCAGGATTAAATTTTTCCTCAAGGAATTTGCTGGATTCGGCTGCTGGAGGAACCTTTATGTCCATCACTTTAGGTGCAGCAACAAAACTTCTTGATGATATGATGATCAACTGCTCCGAATGGCACACTGAAAGGACTCCTCAAGGTAAGAAGGTAAATTCTGTTGAAGAAATATCTTCCTTGAATGAAAAGATTGATATCATTATGTCTATGCTTGTGAGTGGTAAATCTCATATTGATCCTAATAATGTTCCTTTAGCTTCATTCGTTGCTCAAGAAGAGCATGTTGATGTGAACTTCATTAAAAATAATAATTTCAACAACAATGCCTATAGAAATAATTTTGGTAATAACAACTATAAGCCATATCCTTCTAATAATGGTAATGGTTATGGTAATTCTTATGGTAGATCTAGTTTGCCTAGTGAAGAAAGGATGCTAGAAATTGAAAGGGCTACTAAGAGCTATATGCAATCACAGTTCGAGCAAAATCAATTGTTCACTAAAACAATGAATGAACAATCTACCATGTTGAAAAGCATAGGGCATCAACTTGAGAATTTGAATAGGGAAATTTTTGGTTTGCAAACTAAGCTTTCAAATGCTGAAAACCGAATTTCATCCATGTCTGAATCACAAGCCTCTTTAATTAATAAAATGGCTGCTAAACCTGAAGATAATGATAACAAAATTCTTGCTACAGCAAATGCTATCCAAGTTAAAATTGACAACAATATTAGGATGTTGGCTGAGTTGCATGCTAGGTGGGAAAGAGAAGCTGAAATTGATAGAAAGAATAGTATAGCTCGAGTTTGTACTATTACCACCACTAGTAATGCTGAAGCTTCACATGTTGATAAACCTCCTACTATCAATGGTAATGTTATTGATGTTGGCAATGTTTCTACTTCTACTACAAAGCGTGCAAAATTGGCTAAAACTGCTGAAACTGTTTCTGATAAAGGTGCTGAAATTTTTTGAAGTATTGGAGGCAATGGTCCCATTACTTTTGATCATAATGATTTTGATTTTGATAGTTGTAACATCTCTGAAGTTATTAAGTTCTTGCAAAAGCTAGCTAGAAGTCCTAATGCTAGTGCTATGAACATGGCTTTTACAAAACATATTACAAATGCTCTCATAAAAGCCAGGGAAGAGAAATTAAAACTTGAAGCTTCTATCCCTAGGAAGTTGGAAGATGGTTGGGAGCCCATCATTAAAATGAAGGTGAATGATTTTGATTGTAATGCTTTATGTGACCTTGGTGCAAGTATTTCTGTTATGCCTAAGAAACTTTATGATATGCTTGACTTGCCACCTTTGGAATGCTGTTATTTGGATGTTCATCTTGCTGATAACTCTATGAAAAAACCTTTGGGGAGAATTGACAATGTTCATATTATGGTTAACAATAACCTTGTCCCCGTTGATTTTGTTGTTTTGGATATTGAATGCAATGCATCTTGTCCTATTGTTTTGGGAAGACCCTTTCTTCGAACCGTTGGTGCTATTATTGATATGAAAGAGGGGAATATTAAGTATCAATTCCCTCTTAAGAAAGGTATGGAACACTTCCCTAGAAAGAGAATGAAGATGCCTTTTGATTCTATTATTAGAACAAATTACGATGTTGATGCATCTTCTCTTGATAACACTTGTTTTCACTTTCTGCGCCTAGCTGAAAGGCGTTAAAGAAAAGCGCTTGTGGGAGACAACCCATTTTTTATTTTCTGTCATTTTATTTTATTTTGAGTCAAGGTGCTGTTTACTTCTGTAGCAACTCCTTTGTATCTTTATTTTATTGCATTGTTGTGCCAAGTAAAGTCTCTAGTTGAAAGTTGTTGCTAAAATTGGATTTCTGCGCAGTGACAGATTTTTGCTATCCACCGTTTTGAGCTGTATGCGCTACAGAAAATTCGAAAAATTCTGAAACAAATCATGCATGATCCTTATATATGTACGCAATTTTCATTAGTTTGGGCTTCTTCCATCTGAGCAAGTTAAGTGCCTCGAAAAAATTCGTCTTTCCAGACTGTTCTGTTTTTGACAGATTCTGCCTTTTATTTTGCATTGCCTCTTTTACTATGTTTGATTGGATTTATTTGCTCCATTAAACATCAGTAACTGTAGGTAATGTCCAGAAGCTTTGGTAATGATTGTGTCATAGTAGAATATGAGAATTTTTGATTATGCACTAACCCTCTAACGAGTTACCTGAGTTTGGTGTGGCGGAAGTTTTCAAGGAGCAAGAGAGAAGGATGATATGATGTGATCAAGAAGAGTGAAAAGCCTAAGCTTGGGGATGCCCCCGTGGGTCATCCCTGCAATATTCAAGAAGACTCAAGCATCTAAGCTTGGGGATGCCCAAGGCATCCCCTTCTTCATCAACAATTTATCAGGTCATCTCTAGTGAAACTATATTTTAATTCTTCCACATTTTATGTATTTTACTTGGAGCGTCTGTGTGCTTTTATTTTTGTTTGTTGTTTTTATTTTTCTGAATAAAGTTGGATCCTAGCATTCTTGTGTGGGAGAGAGACACGCTCCGATTTTTCATGTGAATACTCATATTCTTCACTTATATCTTTTGAGTATTCTTATCTAGCTACTGCTATGCTTTTAGCTCCTGTTTTTCATGCATCTCTTTTAGAGCTGTTAATTCTTGTGAGTAGTACTCTCTTGTTTCATTTGTTATATTACTTGGAGATTTTTGTTAAAATAAGTTGATTGGTGTTTGGTTGGAAACAGAAAATGCAACATGTGGTAGATGGTATATTGAAAAGACATACTCATTCTTGTAGAAAGCTACTAGTACATGTACTAGTTGAGGGCTGTTTTGTCTTGTTTTATTGACACTTTGCAATTGTTTTGAGCAAGATCAGATGAGCGCGAAAGAAGGGAGTCCCTTTCCTGCTCCATCTGGACGTAAGCTTGACCCCAGGTGGCTATATTGGCTAAAATTGGCTGCAAAATTCATACAATTCACATTTTGATTACTTGCACTAATACTCGAATGGGGAGTACAGACAAGAAAGCTTACATGCTCAGTCCAGGACTTGGGCTTTGAGGTGGAAGCTTCAGCAACCGGAGGCACAACAGCTTTATCCTTAGTCGCTTCAGTAATCACCAGGTCAGCGGTGGGCGGAGCAGCTTCAGGAGTGGCTTTAGGCGAAGTCACAGTCGAGATAACTGTGGTTAGCTGAGGAGAAGGCTGCTTGTCCACAGTTCTGTGCAAAAAGTCAGTAGTAGCATCAAAGGCAAACATCGTGAAAAACACAAAGAGAAGCGACAAAATATAAGCATAAAAGAAACGTACTCAGGCTCATCCTCGTCCGAATCGGTTAAGCACCTATGCGCGGAACTCCAAAACGAGTGGCCCTACTCGAAGCTGCAGGGGGACGTGAAGCCAATGGAGGAGCGGCCAAAGGAGAAGGCTGGGCAGGTGGGGATGTACCCGAGTTAACGTCATCTTGCAGATCATCCTCCTTCGATTCGCTACTCGAAGAATCAGAAACAACTGTGCGTCGGCGTTTAACACGGCGAGGGCTGGCCTCAGGGTCAGCCGAACGCTCAACATCATCCACAACTTGTTCTACTTCTTCTTCTTCATCTCCGTTACCTGCCTCTCCCACAGTACCAGCAGGTGAGGTGTGGGCAGAGGGAAGTTCGGACTCGGGCAGCCTGGCCTCGTCTTGCAGCTCAGCCTCCAAAGATGGTCCGGCTTCGGGTAGAGGAGGAAGAGTGGAAGCTGTCGAGTGGCCCTATGCATATCAAAAGAAGCGCTTTACAATCATAAACACAGTCGACAGAAAGCTTAAACACATTAAGCAAAAGATCACACTTACTTCGAGTAAAGGATTGCTGGAGGAGAACGGGGCAACCGGGCCTTCAAGTTTACAAGGCTCTGTAGCCTTGATACTTGTGATGGACCTCACCCGATCATCTAACTCCTCCTTGGATAGCTCTTCTTGGGTCATCCGGGTGGCATCGAGTGGACCCTCGTATTGCCACATCGGGTGAGCCCGGAGACGAAGCGGACATACCCGCATCTTCAGAAAGGTGCCAATAAGTTGGACACCTGACACAGTGCCAAGCATATCGCCAATGCGTTTCAGAAGGGGCGCTGCCTCCGCAATCTCCTCAGTCGACAGAGGATGGTCCCAGGCCTTGGTCTTCAGTAGTGGCTTGCGAATCACAAATGCAGGGCTAACTGCTTGATCGACTGGCACATAAAACCAGCGGCTACGCCATCCTTGAGCGGAGTCGACGGCCATGAGGTTGAAGTAGTTCACGTCACTCCGCACTTGGATCAGAAGGCCTCCAACTGGGAATTGGCGACCACCTCCGCAGTTGTGGCGCACTTTGAAAATTGATTTCCAAAGTGGCCAACTGGGAGACACTCCCAAGAAACACTCGCACGAAACCATACACACGACAATGTGCAAAATCCCATTGGGAGTGAAGTCGTGGATTTGCACGCCATAGGCGTACATAAATCCACGAACAAAGTCATGGAGGGGAAAAGAAAAACTGCGAGGCAGGAACTCCGCAAAGCATACACGCTCATTCGAGCGAGGTTCGGGGAATACCTCCTTGTTGGAGGGTGCGCGGGCCTGCAGCTCTTCTTCCGTCGGCAGCAATCCTTTCTGTCAGAGTTGCTGGAGGCCAGTCTTGGTCATCGTCGACCGCGTCCAATCTCCAGGGCTCTTCTGGAGGCCAGCATCGGCGGCGGCGGTGACCGCCACCTTCTTTTTCTTCTTGTCCGCCACATCCGCAGCGGTGGACGTGGCTCCAGTGGCACTGCGCTTCGTGGCCTTTCCCATGGCGAAAGGTGGGTGGTGCGAAAGCTCAAAGGAGCGGCGGCAAGAGAGGGGCGAGCAGAGGAAGACGAAGGCAAAGAGAGCAGATGGCAGGGTAAATTTTTCGGGGAGGAGATCTGTATTTACCACAAAGAGCAAATATATCTGACCGTCTGTGCTCGATCTGTGAGACACGTGGCGAGGTCGGAGAACAACCGTCGCAGGCCACTCCGCCCACTATGCACGAAAAACGAGGAAGTTATTATTACACCGCGAAAACTCCGCCACGCCCGGTCAAATCGGAACTGAAGCGACGTCCTCTGTGGTCAAATCCTGACAACGGGTCTACAGAGACATGTCTTGTCAAAATTCTGCGCACGCCACAAACGTCATGCATGACGTCAAGCAAATTCTGGAAAGCAAAGAACAGTTCGACTAAACAAAGCGAAAGGTAGGCAGCGTCTGTCGACTAAGATGTTATTGCATACACGACAGTCTATCGAGTATGGTATAGTACTCCCATCGGGAGCGTATCAAAAAATTTCTTCGACTAACATACGCAGGATATAACGAATTTGAGATTATCCTCCATTACGAGTAATAAAGCACAATCTCGGGGGCTACTCCCATCGGGAGCGCTGTCGCGCACCCGATAGATTCAAAGACAAAAATGACAGTCGATGAAAGCTTCGACTCAGTCCAAAAAGCAAAAAATAAGCAAAGTCAAAGAATTCCCGAGTTGCGTCAGTCGATGATGCTTCGAATGCTGCATGCAATGCAAAGGTAAGACCCGCTGATCAGTCGAGCTAGGCTAAGGGCCACTCCGGCAGGGTGATCCCTTAAAAATTTCCGTGTCAGCAGACATGATGAAAATCCTGGCGGACGCGCTAGGTAGCATATAAATAACTGCAGAACGATTCAGTAAGACCTCAACGGCCTGAGTCAAATATGTCCAGTATGTTCCAGGTTCGAGCCCAAGGATCGAATTTGATTGAAAGCTAGTAAGGTTTTGCCCGAATGTGCAGTTAACTGTCTTGATAGTCGAGTAAATCCAGGCCTACTAAGCTATAATCCTTTGTCAAAAACACAAATCTCAGTCGAAATAAAAGATATGAGACTTAAAAACATAGGCATAAGCAGGGGACGTGCACTACCGAGTGAGTCCCTGCCTGATTCTACTTGTCAGCCACGCACTCGAGGGCTAATGACGAGGTTATACCAAATGGGTACCCTACCATGAGGGTACCTGGTGCACGTAATGACTAAAGCCCAATTGTCAAACAGTCCGATAAAGCCCAGCAAGGAAGGCCCCAGACGAAGATTACTTTCCAAGTCAGGCATAGTCGGTTATAGTTTCCTTATTTGTAAAGTCTAGTCGGTTACGTACCCGAGACCCAGCCCCCTATATAAGAGTTGGGAGGGTGGCCGATCAAGGACACGCAACCCGATAGCTCTCAAACCCTAGCGAGATCAAACCCTCGCAGGACCCTTGTAACCACATCATATTCCACAATCAATACAGACAGGCAGGAAGTAGGGGTGTTACCTCAGTCGAGGGCCCTGAAACTGGGTAAATCCCGCTTGTCAGCCGTTGATTCTACTAACACTACGCGTTCTCTACCTCGTAAATCTAACCCTAGGTACCTAACCATGGGTATTGCCGAGGACACACCTCGTCACTAGCTATCATTCGTTGACCTTTCCATGGACCTATGTGCGATTGGTGGGGGGAATTTCCATGCATAGCACAAAAAACTGCAGCTAAAGCATCTCTACAAGTGTGCAGAGAACTGCAGTGAGCTATGCATGTGTCATCTGAATTTAAACCTGCTCAGAACATAAAACAAAATTCAAATTTACAAGTGTTTAGAGAACTGCAGCGACCGTATGCATGTGCGAGGACGCGATCAGGGAAGCGAGCACGATTAGGAGCAAACTTATCCTGGCTTGTACCTTGATGGCGAGCGGATGGACGGGGAGGAGGAGACCGAGGCAGCCGGATCGTCACGTCCCGGGCAGAGCTCCCGCCGGCCGCCACAGTCGTCGCGGAGGCGCCCGTCGGCACCCTCGGGTGGAGCGAGACAGCAAGCCTCTCCTCACCTCCTGGCCGCCCCTCCGTCGGCCCTCCCGGAGGGTCCTCGATTGCTGAAACCATAGTGAAGAGGGCCATGGAGCCAACGATGTTCCACTCTCCGGCTCACCACGAGCTCGCACGATCTGCAAACGGTCGTCGAGGAGGCACATGAGAGAGAGGACGGCAGGGGCGCGGTTCAGGCTTGTGGCGTGGGGAGGCAGCGGCGCATGGAGGCGGCGGCGCATGGAGGCGGCGGCGGTCAGGGCCTCAGGGGATGTGGGGAATGACCTCGATGTAGATCGTGCGAGCGGTAGTTTTTTTCCTTCGCGTGCCGGGGAAATTTTCGTCCGCTTGACAATGGTCCGCCAACACTAATTGCTACGTGCACCCGAAATCAATTTAATCCGTTAGATCTAGATAGTTGGGTAGATCTGACGGTAGAGGCTTTCGCTGTGTACACGACGCGGGGTGGCTGTAGTCTAACTCAAGTTCGCTTGTTTATTAGTAGTGGAGATTCGTGCCGCTGCGTACACTCCCATGGAACATTCTGTGGCGCCATATTTCTTGCGCTTACTTATTACTTGCGGTCGTGTGATCGACTTGCTGCCTAACCACCGTATCGCCGGACGATATGTTTTTTTTTGCGAAACACAGTACAACACAGACGCTTACATACATGCACACACTCACCCCTATGAACGCACGCACGCACCCCCTACCCCTATGAGCACCTCCGTAATACCGAGCCGGCGGGTCGAGTTCTTGAGATTTACAAAATCACCGTAGGCGCCTCGCTGTCGACGGGAACTGAAGAATATTCCGCCTAAATGAGAAACACAAACGTCAAACCTGGGGTTTGAACTCTGGTGGACTGGGAGTACAACCACCCTCCTAACCATCTTGCCACATGCAAGTTCTCGACGATATGCTTAACCAACAAGGGCGCAAAGAGAATGTAGTAAATACTACTCATCAAACATCGAAGACAATAAATACACGAACAATGACACGTAGCAAAGAGTATATTTTCTTGTGTTCTATGAAAACAATGGAGAAGTGACTTGCCACGTTGATGCACGGACAATGTGTTCTGCGAAAATCTGAAATACTCCTGCGAGCGCGATTGGTTCGGCGTATATTAACAGAAACGATCGGAAATTCGGAATATCTCAAGGAGGTAGCGAGCTCCTGCTGAAAATCGGCAGAGGCCGGTAAAGTAATTCGGTACCATTTTCTGTCACGACAATCCAATCGCGGCCTACTCACTAGTAGAAAACGGCTCATTAGTCCCGGTTCTAGAGGGCCTTTAGTATCGGTTTTCCAACCGGGACTAAAGGGTCGGGACTAAAGGGGGAGGCCTTTAGTCCCGGTTGTCCACGAACCAGGACTAATGGGTATCCACGTGGGCGGAGCCATGCGTAGGCGGGCCGAGAATTTACACTTAATCTCAGGTCAAACTATTTACCCTGGTCAAACATCCCATTCGGGAACCCATC
Source organism: Poa pratensis (assembly GCA_947311845.1). Taxonomy (NCBI): domain Eukaryota; kingdom Viridiplantae; phylum Streptophyta; class Magnoliopsida; order Poales; family Poaceae; genus Poa; species Poa pratensis. The sequence continues at coordinate 13,273,753 of CAMZMU010000045.1, forward strand.
CTCAAATTGATCTCGCCCGAGCACGCTTAACTTTTGAGTTCCTTCCAATTAGTTTCCAAATGAGAAGTTAGAACTTACTGATAATTGTATCATATCAATCATATTAACCCAGAGTCATGATGTTACACTTTTTATTTAAATTTTCAAAATTTATTAGAATAAATAGAATGATTATGTAATATTTTTTTGAATAAATAAAAATGATTATGTAATAATATTTTTTGAATAAATAGCAGTGATTATGTAATAATTCATATCTTTAAATCATAAATCAAAATTTGTCAAATAAAACGTCTAAATTGATTAGAAAAATGAGAGGATTTCAAATATGCCATCCATATCATCTTTTGCATCACAGAAACATTGATAAACTTTGACCAACGTTTAAAGCATGAAAATGAAAAACTAAGCCTGGATCATTTTTAGTCACTTCAAAATAAACTTTGGTGAGTTTTCTGAAAGTTTCATGTTGCAAATCCAAAACACCTTCTCTCCACCCTTGAGTTCATACGACATAGTTTGAGATATCATATTAGATACATCAATTTTTCGTCAGAATGTATATAGACCTTTTTATATCAACTTGATTCGTTAGTATACGACGTAAGAAGACTATGTGCGTAGATTTTTCTTTTTTATTATTTATTTTGATTCTTTTAAGCTCATTTCGAATATTGGTCAAGCCTAATTTTGACCAACATTTAAACAAGTTTAAAACATGAAATTGAAAAACTAAGCTTGGATCCTTCTTAGTCAGTTCAAAGTGAAACTTTGGTGAGGTTTTTGAAATTTCCATGTTGCAAATCGAAAACACTTTTTCTTCACTTTGAGTTCATACGACATAGTTTGACATATCACATTAAACGTGATTTTTTGTTTGAATGTATATACACCTTGTTAACGGTCAAAGTGCTTGACCGGATGGAAACGTCTGTCTTCGCCATCTCTGAGCCTCGAAAGATCCATGTAGGGCACGAACGAGGAAAACAACGTAGGTAGGCTAGAGACGAGGAAATTTGAGCGAACCAGGGCACATAAATAATAAACCCATACTTATATCACAGATATATCGATCATTTAAAAAAAATTGACCTGCTTCGAGAAGGGTCATGGTGCCATTTTGACCGCTTTTGAAAAAAAAAACAAATAGAGTAAAACAACCTCCAAAACAGATATGGTGCAAAATGGCACCCATCTAATTTCACAAAGAGTAATCCACATTTTATGAATAATCCCCAAGTATTAGGAATTTTCTTGATTTTTATATAATTTCGCCTAGTTAAATGAAAAAAAATCGCCTAGTTAAATGTGTTTTTGTGATCCAAAAGATGATATAGTTGTCATATTTGGATTCCTATCATTTTTCTAATAGATTTAGATATTTTATTTAAATTTCAATTTATGGATTTAAAGATATGAATTATTCCATATTAAATGAAAAATGCGGAACCTTTAGTCCGGGTTGGTATCACGAACCGGGACTAAAGGGTCTCACGCTGGGACACAACCCTTTAGTCCCGGTTGGTAATACCAGCCGGGACAAAAGGTGCCCTACGAACCGGGACTAAAGCTTGCCGACTCCTTAGCCATTTGAATCGGGACTAATGACCCATTAGTCCCGGTTCTAATAATGTCCGAGACAAAAGGACCAAACGGAAGGCCTTTTTCTACTAGTGACTTGTTTATTTCAAGCAAAGATCAATAACGATCGAAGCAAATTAGAGTAACTCTTAGAGAACATAACATGCCACATAAAAGGAAGCATATTAAGTTACATGGTGACGAATTCTCAAAAAATCAGCAATTAAGAGAGGTTAACGGGAGAAATCCAACCCACCGATGCACGTTGTAAAGTTATTTCCGTGTGGTTAGTTCAACCCATGGATTCTTTCCAGAAAATTACGGGAGAGTTTAATGTCATAATGAAAATCTAAAAGTGCTCCTTTAATCAGTATCAGCATTTAGAAGAATACATTGATACTGCATCGATCAAATTTGGAACTAAATCATTCACGTAATAAATCTTCCTGCCAACACATTCCATCATCTGCCATATATATTGGACACACACACGGACGGGAGGAGATCCAATCCTTCATCGAACAAGCAATGGCTCCCTCAACCTCCTCTGCCAGCCTGATGAGCGTGGTGGCTGTCCTCTTGCTGCTCTTGCCTATATCTTCGGCATTCGACCAGATGATAATGGCCGCCTGCAAGACCGTCGGCGGCGGCAGCACGGTCGTCGGCGTCCAATTCTGTGAAGATGCCCTCGGCTCCGTCTTCGCGGCGGCGAGGACCTCGACTACCAGGTTTTCGCCGGTGCCGCTAAGACTCCTCGCACACAACGCCACCAGCACCACGGCCAAGATCGACCGCCTTCTCCAGGGCGGCGTGAAGCTTAATGCGGAGGACGACGCCGCCTTGGCTCGGTGCCTCCTGTCGTGCCGGTCGCTGTACCGTGGCATAGTGGACGGCGGGTCTGCCTGCACCGCTGCCGTCAAGGCAGGGAAGTTCGGCGAGGCGACGGCTATCCTAGAGAAGGCGGCGGCCGCCGCCAAGGAGTGTGAGAACGGATTCAGGAAGAATAAGGCATCTTCGCCGTTGTCAGCTGAGGACGCCAACGCGTTCGAGCTCGCAAAGCTCGGCGTCGCATTTGCTGGGCTTTGCCTACCACCAGCCTGAGACGCCGGAAATAATTATTGCTGCTATTGCAGTTTTGAATAAAATAAAATGAATATTTTTTTATTTCGTTATTATCTCAAGAACTAGCTGGGTGGCCCGCGCAATTGCGCGGCTAGCATTATTATAACTTAAATATTCAAATATTCATATATGATGTATATATTATAAAACTTTTAAAAATCGACAAAAATATATACGAATTATTATTAGGATACTCGGTTAGTGAGCTGTCAATTGTTTCCATGTTCTAATCTACGTGATATAACTCTTGTACATGTTAAAAATACAAAGTAACGTGAATACCTTCATTGTTTCATTATTTAGGCTTCCAAATTTTCTTGTGCAGAAGTTCACTATAACATTTTTTATTGTTTAAAATTCCAGCAATTAATTGTTTCTCCGTGCTGGTGGAGTGACTTTTCCATGTCACGCAACATTAATAAATATTGGTTATGTACCATCTGACATACGGGACATCTGGTATAGTAGAGTCATAATATCTCTAGTAGAATCGTCCATTTTCATTAATTATTACGATAGGAAGACACAAACCAAGTCATATTAATTTTCCTTTCGTGCAAAGCGTGACTTATCTAAGGTTAAAAACCATTATGCATGGATGGATGAATAAATTCACTAACTGATCTATTAAGTTTTTTTTGTCCCTAACTCCTATTGTCGTGACATCCGCAATAATCAAGCACCACATGCCATCATAAACAGAAAGAAAACCATGGCGTTTCTTTTGCACTATTTCTTGGACAAATTACCTGACATCATAAGCCCGAAAGTGTTGTCCACTATGTTTTTATTTTCTGAAAATAATTTACGAAAACCTTTACCTCTCCTGTTAGAATAAATTAATACATCGCTAAAATCTGTGCATCCCTAAAGGTGAAAAGAGATTTTTTTTGAAAAATATATTTGAAATGAGTATGTACACACTTTAGGCAATATTGCACTCTACGGTAGTATACCCTGCACCTCCCTTTTAGGATGATAAACATTGCAGAAATATACCTTTTATTTCGATTACTTTATTACAAAATGTCACAATTATTCCCTCTCTGATCATTTCTCGTGTTTATGGGAGAACTCGATACCATGAACTCGATACCAAAGTTGACATGGATGGTGGTGCTGCCGGCTTATAGACGTTAGCTAATCTTATTTGGTGCCAGCAAACGCAACGTCATACACGGCTCGAAGTCGTATATATTCCAATGCAGCCAGTACAGTAAAAGCTCATTTATTCAGGTGGCATGTGGCCACGCCCGCGCAAGTCCTAGCGAAGGGCCGGAGGCATGATCTAGTCTTAAGCATGGACCCTAGCTGGTGCAAGATATGGAGGTTAAAAGCATCCGACCTCGGGTTTCTTGAGGCCAACATATGATTCTGCTCGTTGCGAGTAATTGTAGTGCCCAGCACTCAAAAAATTGTTGTCTGCATTCTAATACTATCAAGCACTCTTGTGAGGGTATATCATAGCAATGAAGAGCTTCCAATAACCATTAAGTTATTTTCAGAAAAAACGCCACAGTGATAATAATGTAACGATCGTCCTTGATCGTAACAGTACTACATGACTTAAACCTTTAGGCACTTACTTGCTGACTCATTACACCTAATTTTCTTGCAGAATAAATAATTAGGCTTTTTCCACGACATAAACCTCTCAACCCACTGGATTCCTCTGATCAGTTGTTTTGCCTCATCGACGGTGACAATCAGAGACTATGATCCCATAGCTGTACCTCAATCGAGGGCATGGTTTCCAACCTTCTCATCTCATTCATCTCCTGCTTCTGTTACGCTGTTCCAAATCATGAGCGGCGTTGAAGTGCGGGAGCGCATCCACTTCTAGTAGTCGGGAATCTGCGTCGGGCAGGCCTGTTTTGGCTTGACGGCGCGTGGGGCATGTGCTTTGGTGATGGTGATACACCAGGCCTTCTGTTGTTCCAGGAAGCCACCATAGATAATGAGCTTGCAAAAGAAAGATTAAAGAGATATTATAGACAGAAGGATGCGTGCAAGACTGCAAGGTCCGTGTCTTGCTTCTAAAATCATTAGGTGATCGGCTAGCCTTTCCTCTAGTAGGTGTTTAGCTACTCTGAACTAATTCTTTGTATGTTATGATTATAAATCTAGCTGTTGATGCCCCGGGTTGCTCTTTTTCCAATCCACGTTGATGTAGGTGTTTGCGACAGCAATTCTAGCGACGGCCATTGGTGCGGCAGCTCGCGCTTCGGCACTATGTGTCAGCATCATGACGGAGCATGAGGTGTGGTGAAAGCCAATTCCTTGAGTAGTTTCAGGAAAAAGAAAGCACTTGTATGCCGGAGGGAATCGAGTCCCATCTGTTCTGCGCCTCATACAACGAACTGAACTTGACGTGTCACGTGTGATCAGAAAATAATTAGAGCCGAACTAATGCAAAGGGCGGAAGCATGGTCTGCCAAATCTTGTACCTCCGTCGTGCCTGCGATTGCCCCATTGGGGTTGCTATCGATCCAAATCATCCATGGCTTCTTCTCGCCGGATCAATATCGATATAAAAACTCATCATAGACTCAGGGCTCCTTGTATATTCATCAAACTAGCTGGCTTCGATCGTGAGATTACCCTCCTCGGCGCGGGCAGACACTCTGATCCATCAATTGACGACATTTACGATTTCTCCGCTGAGCAAAACCTATATATGCTGGAACCGATTATGATTGGCAGCGATCAACTGTCATAATCTACGATTTCTCCCTCGATATATTGCTGCCAACGATATATGCAGGGAAGGCTTGTCCGGGATAAACACATACTCCAAATAATCACGAAGAGTCCTTGGTGAGATATAGATGGGTCAATTTTGTCCCTTACCTTTTCGTTGCACGACTTCCTATTTCTATTGCGCACGGTGCACACTCAATTTAATCTCAACAGCTCACGTGCAAACTCTTCGTTGCGAGCTCCATGGGAAATCGCGGGCGTGCAAAAACCCCAAAAGAGTCCGAATTGGACAGCTGGCAGGGGATGGTGGGCCTTGTAATTTTGCGGAGACCCCCTAGGAAAAGATCGAGCAGCATTGATTGCCCCCAATCGTGTCTGAGCGGCGCATTATCAAAAAAAAAAACCCTCCTTCCTGAACCACATCGACCTCTCCGACTGCTGTCGTTCTGTTTCTTCCTTTCTCTGCCGCCGATCGTTTTGCCCCCACCTCGACCAGGCCGACGGCCACGACGCGGCGCCGCCGATTTCGCCGCGATGCCGCCGGACCCTCGCATCCGCCCCTTCCTGGATGACCCTCCTGCCTACGGTACGGCGCCATTCCTCCCATTGCTGCTTGTTTTAGGTGGAACAGGGTAGGGTTTACGCATGGTTTCCGCCCAAACAGGTTAGGGTTCGTCCCCTCTCGTCCGCCATGGAAACAGGGTAGGGTTTAGGCATGGATATGGTTCAGTATGAGCGTGGCATCGATTTGATGATTTTGTACCCGATTTCGATTTATCGCGGGTTCTTTCCCTCTCGTCCGCCATAGAAACAGGGTAGGGTTTAGGCATGGATTTGGATTTGGTTCAGTATAACCCCGTGTGCATAATTTCTGGTGTATTTCTGTAATTTAGGAATAAAGGAAGAACTTGTTGGTTGGTTTTGTGATAAAGTTGGCATTTTTATTGCAGGAGAGGATGCAACTTTGTTTACTGTCGAGCTGCATCATAATGGATTCTTCTGTGGCTTACATGAAAATCTGGACTATGTATCTGCGTCAGTGGAGCATTGGGATTACTGTTGTACTGATACGTGGTCAGTCCATTGGATTGATGAGCTCTTGGAGCAGATGGATTATGAGAAAGATGGAAGAATGCGTGTGTATTGGTCTCCACCTTGGTACAAGGACATCAGTGAAGGCCTTATTTGCATAGAGAAAGATGCAGACATACTAGCCATGGTGAATGCTGTCAGTAAAGAAGAAAGAACACAAGTACTGTTTGTTGATCACACAAATTTCCTGAACCGAATGAGAGATGATGTGATCATAAACGGTGGACCACCACTTCCAGCAGTCATAAGTCCCAAGAAAATGCCAAGGAAAAGAACTCCAATGGCCATTGTTGTGGATGAAAGTGAAGGCATAGCAGGCCCAGCTGAAACATTTGAAGACTTCGTGCGTGTTGAAGATGGTTCAGATGACAGCGATTCAGAGTGGATTGATAGTGACTACGAAGCAGCAGATGGAGATGATGATTTGTTTGCTCAGAATGTTGACAAGGAGGTAAAAGATAACAATGAAAAAGAAGATGAAGGCGAGGATCTAGAAGATGATGCAATTCTTGAAGACGGGCATTTGAATTTCAGAGAAGAAGTGCAGGAGAATTTGCACAAAAAATTCTCTGCTTTTAATGCTGAAGTTGATATGAACAATCCCGAGTTCAAGGTGGGTATGGTGTTTGCTGATGTGAAGGAATTCAGGAAGGCTTTGCAGAACTACAGCATTAGGAATAGAAGGAAAGTAAACAAGATAAGGAATGATCCAAAAAGAGTAGAGGCAGTCTGCAAGCCTAAATGTACTTGGAGGTTTAATGCTTCTACTGACAGCGGAAATGGTGCCTTCACAGTGAAGATGTATGTTCAGAAACACACTTGTCGGAGGAACTGGGAGGTTAAAGCATTGACAGCTAACTTTCTGTGTGACCAGTTCATCAATGAATTTAGAGACAACAGAAAGATGGATTTAAAGAGTTTTACAGCAAAAGTCCAAAGAGAATTTAAAATGTGCCCCAACAGATGGAAACTTGGTAGGGCAGAGGAAAAGATCAAGAAAGGTGCACCAACACTAAGCAGGCATGGACTAACAATGCATTGCTCCACTTGTGGGGGAGCAGATCACAACAAGAGAGGACATGCGGCATACATGCTCAGGTTGCAAAACGAGCAACAAGGAAATGACAACCTGGAGCAACAAGAAAATGACAACCTCGAGCAACAAGATGAAGATGATCCTACCATCCTGCAGGTTCAATTCTTATTTACTTGTCCATCATTTAGTACTTCTTCTACTGCAGTACATATTTAGTACTTAGACCATTTACTTGTGTAACACATATTTCCACAAAACCCTTTGCCCCAGCTGGATCCAACGCATCAGACGAACTGCATGATATATAGGATGGGACTAGAGGTATTTATTTGATTTTTACTGCATTTATTTTATGTTACTTGCACTTTCCTGGATTTATTTGATTTTTACTCCATTATCTATATTTAACAAGAAATGTAGAAATCCCTTTACCTGAAGAAAGTGCATTTGGTGTCGCTGCTAGGGACTCAATTCATGAACCAAGAGCTAGAGTAACAACAGCTACCACTAGAGGAAGAACAACTACCACTAGAGGAAGAAGAGGCAGGGGAAGGAGCAACAATACCACAAGCACAGCCAGAAATACTGAGCAAAATGGTACTGAGAGTGCAACAATACCAAGAACTACAAGTGCCAGGGGCACTGGTACAGCTATCAGAGCAAGAGCAGCAATACCAAGAATTAGAGCTCAGAAGAGAACCGCAGAAGCAAGCACATCTGGTACATCTCCAGAAAATGACAGTACAAGAAGAAGATCATACAGTACAGCGCCAGGTAGTATGCACCATCTGTTGTTCGGTCCAGTGCAACCACCTCCTCAACAGCAAGTGCAACCTGAATTGCCTGACCTGAATGCAGATCCACCCGAATGAATTCCAGTTTGAGAAGCAGCCCTTGTCTAGACTAAATGTAATGCAACTAAAATAGCAGTTTTTTTGTATCGGCATTCTTGCCTACGTACTGTACTCCTGACAATGTTGCCAGGTTTTTAGCTTAATGCATGTACTGCTATTACGTTATTGCACTCATGTGAAATATGCCTCCTTTTACTCACAATTATTCATGTCACTTTGAGATGATGCAAGGTTTTCCTGTCAAAATTCAGAGAATTGCACATACATGGACAAATGATGCCAGATGAGTGCCACATGTGAGCTAGTTTCATTCCAAACACACTGATTTCAACAAGTTTCAACATACACTGCAGTCACATGAAGCCCCTAATAACCAGTGCACTAACAACATACACGAAAGAACAAGAAACCACTAAAACTGCTATTCCGAATTCTTTCTTCTCCCTCCATTGCAGCTTTGCCCTGTCGATTCTACCTTCTGGACTTGCTTCTGCAGATCACGATTCTCTGATGCTACCTTCCTCATCAACGTGGAACAGCTGCACTGATGCTTCTCGACTTGATTCTGGCCAATTGACTGCACAAGGACAACCTGTTCAGTTCACAAAAGAGCTCGAACTGCAGAGCAACAATGGCTGAGCTGTTGCTGCCCCAATCTCACAGCAAAATTTGCAGACCAGGGTCAAAATTGAGCGTACCTTCGCCTTCCCCAGCGGCCAGTGCACGACCGCCGTCTCCTTCGCCCACGGCTCACCATCGCCGCCGCTCCCGCCTGCTAGGTCACTCGGCACTGCGTTCCGCGACGACCCCCATCTGGCTTCCATGGGGAATATCCTCCTGCCCTCTTACTTCGCCGCCGCACGCCTATTTCACCGTCCCGGTCAGGTCGTCGCCACACCTCTCGTCGCCTCCGCCGTCCGGCCCGGCTTGATTTGGGAGCTCGATTTGGGATGTCACGTGTCGTCAGCCTCTCCAGATCCTTTCAGAGCAAGTGCAGCAAAACGTAGGGTTTTTTTAGCAAAACACACAACTGATGCGCGTGCCCCTTGACAGCGTGTCAAGACACGTGTCAACACCTGATAGGTTCTGGGGCTAAATGAACCCGACTAGCAAGTTGACGGCCCAGTAGACCACAGTTTGCAACTATTTGGAGGTGTTTGCACGTGGAAGACAAGTTCGTGTAGGTGCAGTGTTATTGCCTCCTCGCCTTTGGTGTGCCACCTTCCGACATACACCGGCATTTTGGCCAACTACTCTTGTCCGATGAGACAACCGATGTCACTTTCGAGGTCGGGGCGGACACATTCACTGCACACCGGTGCATACTCGCCGCTCGGTCATCGGTCTTCAAGGCAGAGCTCCTTGGTCCAATGAAGGAGAAGACTGCATCACGTGTACGGATTGATGACATGGAGCCCAACGTGTTCAAGGCTCTTCTCAATTTCATCTACACCGACTCCCTACCAGAGTTGGCCGAGGACGACAAGGTTGCCATGTGCCAGCATCTGCTTGTAGCGGCTGACAGATATAACATGGAAAGGCTAAAGCTGATATGCGAGGAGAAGTTGTGCAACTACATCTGTAAGAGAACGGCTGCGACTACTTTGATGCTGGCCGAGCAGCATGGTTGTGGCGTGCTCAGGAAGGCATGCTTCAAGTTCCTCACTTCGTCGGGCAACTTGAAGGCTGTAATGGCATCTGACGACTACCAACACCTGAGGAGCAGTTGCCCCTCTGTCATAGACGAGCTGCTCATCAAGCTCGCTCGGTGAACTTCTTCCAGCTGAAAGGGAAAATCAGGAGATTTATTAAAATATTTCTGCTATTTCTATTCTTAGATACCGGGGTGCGGGTAGAGCTTAACCAAACCCGCACCCGCGTCCTGAAATCCTAACCACACCCGCACCCATACCCGCGGCTGGGTATAGATTTTGTACCACTACCAAAAATCCGGCGATCCTTGACGTTTTTGCGGCGACATTCCTATAACGTCGTGTGTTTCCGTCGCTGTGGGTCGACAAGCTGATTTTGCTCGCGACGTTTTGGTTCTTTCACGTATTTTACGTCGTGGATTTTCGTCCCCGGCCCATTATGCAAACTTGAGCCCAGTTTACTACGACGAAACAGGTCTTAGTCACATAGAACGTCGGGAATTTTCGTCGCTCGCCAGGTGGTGTCCTTATATGACTCGTTGACTGGCAACGAGCACGACAGTTAGATCCTGGACCCCACCTGTCATACACTGTTGTAATTTACACTGTTGACTGGCAACCTTGTTTGCGATAGTTAGATCCTGGACCCCACCTTTCATACACGAAATAATCAGGTGAGTAGAATAAGTATCCCTGGAAAACTTTCATCTACGTCAAAATATGAACATAAAAAAAATCGAGACTAATTAAGTTTTTAGACCACTAGCAACAATCACGAGTTCCATTCAACGCAGCAGTACTTGCACATTACAGTTCCACAGCAAAAGACAAAGAAACTAATCATAAGTTAGTTGCTCTGCCTCATAAGGTAGCTCTACATAAGTTCAACAGCAAATGTCAGCAAACTGTGATACATCTCCAGGTGGCCGGCACGACAATCTCAGTCCAACTGACATTCCTCAGCAACTTCCGCACCAGCAACTTCCGCACCACTCAGGAGATCGCTCTGCAACCTTGTCACCATGCTTGATTTATATGGTTTATTGACAAATCTTCATGGTAGCAGTGACATGTTTTATAGCCTCCTGTTATTCCTACCAAAGCGCTCACAGATGGATAATCAGTGATACTGCGCAGAAGAGCACCATGCTTGGCAAGCACATCTTGATTAAGGACACCCTGCAACCGTAGATTTTCGCAAGCACGACGGATGCGGACGATAGAACCTAACTTCAACCTCTGGAGAACGTATCTCATTTTCGCATCCATGGACTCCGCGTCATGCTGGAACTGGACGCCCCTCATCATCTTCCTGTAAATTATTCTTAACATCATATTAACCACAGAGAAAGTAGCGTCAAATATTGTTGCGACTGAATTATAAACAAAGAAGGATATAAGAATAACAATACTAAACTGGACACCAGATCGTTAACTATGTAAACCAGGATACAACATATGAGTTCGATAGTGACTACATACAGCATTAATGAAACTTTTCATTATTACTAACACATGACCAAAAATTGATATTCGAGATATCTAAATATTCAACAAAAGTAAATTTCGAGCACACATTGGAATGTGACCATGAAAATTACAGATACACTAAATCCTACCGAAATTAGCAACAAAAAAAGTGCTCTGTTTAGCGAAGCCACTGCTCAAGCCGTTGATAAGATTTGTTTAGGGAAGCACCTGGGAATACTCCACCCGCACCCCGTACTAGTACTGCACCGCGGCGGTGACAGGCGGAGGAGACGCGGCGATGAGATCCATAGCCGCGACTAAGGCATCTGAAGCCACTGCTATGGCATCGAAAGTCGCGGGTAGGGCAGCCGATGCCGCGGCTTTGGCATCCTTAGCCGCGTCGGCGGCATCCGATGCCGCGGCGAATGCATCCGAAGCCGCGGTGAATGCATCCGAATCTGCGGCAATGGCATCCAAAGCCGCTTCCGCAGATGCATGGACGACGGCTGGCGTCACAGTGTTGTCCTTTAGCTACATCGGATCTGCCATCCCTCTCTTCTTAGCGGCTCGTGTGCGCGGTGGCGGAAGATTTCGAGTCCTAACTGGAAGAGTGGCGGAGGGAGGCAAATTGCGGCCGGAGAAGAGTAGGGTTTTCACAGTGCGATTTGGGGAAAGCGGTGCGGAAGAGAGGTGGCAGAAAGAGCGGTGCGAGGGGCGAGTTTACGGACTCACCTGTCAGCGGGTAAGGGTCAGATGCTTTGGGTGACCTCCTTTGAGGCTTTGACCGTCACTTGACCTGACTCATGGGGTCGGTTGGAGTCGCTGCCCTTATGTGTTTGGGAATGTGGATACCCATTTGTTGTGTGCATGTGTGTGCTGAACATAGTAATAGATCTGTTAGTTGGAAATGTTTAACGAGCCAGCTGACATTTTGTTCCACGATTTGATGCTTTCCATGATAACTAGGTAATATATATTAGCAACGTACGAAAGACCACACACAGACACACCAAAACAACATCAGTTCAACACGAGCATGCACACATCGACTGGACATGAGTTCTACAAAAGCATGCACACAGAGCATGCAGATTTTCAACACAAGCATGCAAACAGGCATGCACATCAGTTCTACAAAACATGCACACAGAGCATGCGCATCAGTTCAACACAAGCATGCAAGCAGGCATGCACATCAGTTCTACAAAAGCATGCACAAGGAGCATGCGCATCAGTTCAACACACGCATGCAAACAGAGCATGCACATCAGTTCACTTGAGTTATACAAAAGCATGCACACAGAGCATGCACATCAGTTCAAGACAAGCATGCACACAGACATGCAACACTAGTCTGCATAGGAATCATCTGCTGGTAAATCCATGTCACTGTCATAGTACTCCCCTATTGTCTCGTCCGGTGGTTCAACCTCAGTTTCTTCTTCATCTCCATTCCCCTGTCCACCAACCGTTTTTTATTTCGATTCTTGATATGATCCCAAAGATCCTTAACTTCGGCTGCAGTCAGGGGACGGTGAGCGTTGTCTTCTCGGTCCAGAGTAGGCGGAGGCGGTGGAAAATCTATCAGGTCATCAGTTGCATCCTCATGGTCAGACACTGTGCCATCTTGATGTGCTGCATCAGTAGGCTCGTCCTCAATATTAAGGTCAGGCTCCGTATTAGGGTCATGTTCCTTATTGACGTTCATCTTATCATATTCGGACACGTTGAAGGTCCGCCTATGCTCAAAATTTTGAACTATCCGCCACTTTGGTCCCAGCAATTGGTCTGGCACATAAAACACTTTTTTTGCCTGTGTTGACAAGATATACTGATCATCCTGGTACCATAAACTGGAAACGTTGATGCTTCTGAAGCGTCCATCATACTTTTGCAGCTTAATCCTGAGGTCATCTTCATGTTCAAGACGATACCAGTCACAGGCAAACAGAACAACTGTCCGTTTATGTTTCTCGTCAGAGTTATAAGTGAGCTCTTTGATTCCCTTGAGGACACCATAAAAATATGTGTCAACCTCTTCATGATCTCCTCCAGTTGAGACTCCGCTGTTTTGCGTTTTCTTGCCACTTTCACGGTCAATGGTGACAAACTGAACAAAGTTCACAGCACACATTGAATATGTCTTAACTTCGATGTGTGGGCCACATGCCAACGCAAAGAGCTCTGCTTTAAAATCTTGTCCTCCCTCCTGTGCCTTGCTCATCATCTGTGTACCACAGCAAAAAAAAGAAAAACAACATGGTTGAAATCATGCAATGAAAATGCTATATATATAGGACAAGACAAAGGCAAAAGGAAACTTACATGCTCCTTGAACCATTCTGGAAATTCCTTCTGAACCCTAAGATCGACAGCGGGCATCCCATCTTCTTCCACATCTTCTTTCAGCTCTGCTTTGAACAACCTACAAACCAGAGAGTTTAATCGTGACACACAGCTACAATGTTATCTGTAACATAGAAATCGATAATAGGGAAGTGAGAACATACTCGATGTATGGCTTGACCTCATCGCAATTGTTTAGGACGTACCAAGCCATTCTCTGAAGGTCTGATTAGGGCCTCGTCGCCTTCATGACGGATCATTTTAAATGCTCCCATTAAACGCACATTATGGCCAAACACACTACAAGCTGACTCATGCTCTTCAACGGCATATCTCCGTGGCCGGTTTTGCCTTGTCTCAATATCATGAAGGTATCTAGAGCAAAATTTCAGGCACTCGGAGGCAATGTAGGCCTCTGCAACTGAACCTTCTGGCTGTGCCATGTTCCTCACAAATCTCTTCAAAGTACACAACAGCCTCTCAATTGGATACATCCACCCATAGTTCACAGGGCCTCGGAGCAACGCATCATCAGGTAAATGCACAGCCAGGTGGAGCATAACATCAAAGAACGACGGCGGGAAGATGTTTTCAAGCCTCATCAGAATTACTGGGATTTCCGCTCTCAACCGATGCAGATCAGCGACTCCAAAGTTTTACTGCACAAATCCTTGAAAAATTATCCTAGGTCAGCAACAGCCCGATAGATATCTGTAGCCACAAGTCCTCCCAGGCCAGCAGCAAATATTCTCTGCAACAGGATGTGGCAGTCATGGGTTTTCAGTACATTGACCTTCCGTGTCTATACGTTGACACATTTGGACATGCTGGAAAAAAACCATCTGGATATTTGACGCCAGCTAGAAATTCACATAACTTTGTCTTGGCCTCTTTTGGCAAACAATACCGTGCATGTTTCCATTTCTTGTCCTCACCCAGATGCAAAGATTTTATAATACCTAGTTTTTGCAATTCAAGCCTGCCACTGACGGTATCCTTATTTCTCCCTTCGAGCTCAAGGAGTGTGCCGCAGATGTTTTCAAAGATGTTCTTTTCGATGTGCATCACATCGAGATTATGCCGAACTTTCAACGATGGCCAGTACTGTAAGTCCCAGAAACCCATGCGACACTTCCAGATCACTCGCGGGTCATCTTTCTTCCTCTTTCGTGTCTGCGAAGCCTCTCCAATTCCTGGTATTCCTGGTTTTACACATCTAACCTCCTCCAGCGCAGCTTCTAACTCAGCTGCAGTTAATGATTCTGGCTTGCTCGTACTTTCATGAACTACGCCAAGGTCTATCTCTAGATGTCGTTCGTCGTCTTCTTCAAGGAAACGATGATGCCCAATGAAGCATTTTTTCCCGGCATGGAATGGGATAGAGGATCTTTGTCACAATGTATGCATACTTGATAGCCTTAAGTGACGCGCCCAGACATAGTGCCACAGGCTGGGTAGTCATGTATGCACCAAAGTACAGCAGCACGAAGATCAAACAATCCATTTTGAAATGAATCAAAAGTCGAAACGCCCTTCCAAAGCTCTTGCAAATCATCAATCAACGGCTGAATGAAAAGATTAAAGTCTTTTCCAGGACTTGATTTGCCAGGGATTATCAAGCAAAGCATGTAGTATGATGGATCAATGCACTCCTGTGGTGAATGGTTGTACGGCACGGCAAACATAGGCCACATATTGTAGCTTTGGCTCAAGGCTCCAAAGGGATTGAAGCCATCAGAGGCAAGGCCGAGCCTTAAGTTTCTAGGGTCAGCTGCAAATTCTGGCCACAATTTGTCGAAATCCTTCCACGCCTCACCATCAGCCGGATGACTCAGTACGCCCGCTTTGGGCAATCTCTTTAACTGGTGCCACCTCATGTTCTCCGCTGTTTTCCTCGAAGAGAACAATCTCTGCAGCCTTGGTATCAAAGGAAAATACCGCAACACTTTCACAGAACATGCCTTTCTCTCCGGATACTTCCACCTCGAGGCACCACAGTTGGGGCACTTGTCTTCATTGGCATGCTCCTTTCTGAAAAGTACGCAGTTGTTTGGGCACACATGTATGGAGTCATATGAAAGACCTAGCTCCTTCAGAAAAGCTTTTGCTTCTCTATATGATCTGGGTAGTGTATTGCCGTCCGGAAGTGTTTTTGCAAATAGCAGCATCCAAGCATCGAAAGCTCTGTTGCTGATCTGGTAATATGATTTGTGATGAAGTAGCTTCAACACTAACTGAAACCTTCCGACATGTTTCTCTCCCGGGTAAAGCGGGCGCTTTGACTCTTCCAACAAACGTTCAAATGCTTTGCAACCCCCACCTTCGCCCTGATCAGCCTCTGTTCCTCTATGGCAACCTCCCGTGAGGTCTGTCAACAGTGCTTCAAGTTCGTCAACCTCTCCAACTGCCTCACTTTCATCATCTATATCCATATGACCACCATTGCCATCATTATGATCCTCATGACCACCATTGCCATCATTATGATCCTCATGACCACCATTGCCATCATCATCACCATTTTGGTCATTTACAATAATCATGGCATCCGCTGGCTCTCCATGATGTGTCCACAAAAGGTAAGTAGTGGAAAATTTGTACAACATTAAGTGCCGCTTCAATTGTGAAATATGTAGCAGTTTCTGATTCAGTCAACGTGTGCATGGGCAGAAAACTAGAGAATCAACCGTGTTTCTCTCCGTGACAAAGTGTAAGAACCCGTTGATTTCATCAATATATGAGTCGGTAAACGGCTCGGATGTTTGAATCCAACGCCGATCCGTGTTTCTCTTCGGTACCACTTATATTATAAATGTATGTATTAAAGTGTTGTTAGCTTTGCTGTGAAAACTAGTACTCCAGATTAGACATTCGATGCATAACGAAACTTAAAACGTCGCTAGAATATAATACAATATGGTCCTGAACGGAACACCACGTGGGCACATATTAGTGGTACACGTGGCGACACGTGATTGATTAATATACGCGAGACGAAAATAAAATCGTCGCGGGTACATGCCACATGGAATCGTATGGGCCAGACACGTGGCACCTTCTGATTTGCGACTTGACGACAAAATAAAAACGCCGTGGGATCAGATGACGTCATCAACATGAACGACGACAAAGCGAATCCGTCGTGGATATGGCTGACGTGGAACCTTGTGAACCGTGCACGTGTTGATCTCTGATTGCGTACAGCCGCGACGGAACGTAAACGTCACAAGGGAGTGACGTCATAAACGGAAAAGGTGACGTCATGAACGGTCGCGGCAACGGGATGGATGTCGACGTAACTAAAACGTCGCGACATCATGACATCACGAACGGCGTAATTTGCGTCATCCGTGGCCGCCAAAACGTTGATGCCACGCGGCATACCTTGCGATGGGAAAATAACGTCGCGACTTGTTGGGCCTGATAGCAGGCCGGCCCGCTTACTCAAGACGAATATCTAAACGTCGAGGATCCCGCGCGACGTTCAGAGGTTCACCGGATCGTCGTAGAATCGTCTATGACTAGCGGTCCCTGACTTTTTCATAACGTCGTGAGAATCGTCGAGGATTGCTCATCCCGACGTTTTGGAGCATGATCACCACGTTATGAAATCGTCCCGGATGGCCGAAATTTTTGTAGTGTACCATACCCGCACCCACGTGGGTATTAAAAACCCACGGGTAAACCCACCAAATAACACAATATATTAAAAAAAAACTATCAATATGTATGCTCATTTATTAATTGATTCAGCAAACGACACAAAAAATTAACAATATAATAACACAACATATATAAAATGAACAACAAAACAACTCATCGTATATGAAAACAACATCAAAACAATACTTAAGATATCAAATACATAGATGAAAAATGACATCATTACAGCCCAATATAAGTTGGGAAACAATCAAAAATTACATAGACGGTTAGTATTTCAGGATTTTTTTCTCAAAATAACCTTATGTTATCACGAATATACATGCCATAAAAAAAATAGCTGGGTACGTGGGTGATCACCATCATTTATATGCATAATTCACATACCTAAAACCTCAAAAACCTCACTACTTCTATATCCAGAACGGCAAATATCTGCATTTTACATTGCCTTCCACTCATTTTGCAGTTCAGTGCTGATGACTTGCGCGTAGTTGATGAGGAAATCTTGATGTAGTGTTGTTTCTTCGCTCTTCAACAATGGCGCTGGCAATCAATCTTGATACCCGTAGAAGTGATAACCTGCAATGAAAAGTATACGGGTTTAGGTTGAGCCTCCAAGTGCAGAGTATGTAGTAGTGTTTTCCCCACGAGGGTGACTCGAGGGTTTAATATCGAACTATCGGGGAATCAGTAGTGGTAGATTTATCTTCTTTATCCTTCTTTTGGTTACCTGCAAAACAAAGTTAAATATTTTGGTCCTCAACCTCACCTGTGGTTGTCAAGCACAAGTTGTAGAATGATATCAAAATAAATATGCAATGATGGTGGATGAATATGCTAGGATGATGATGGCAATGATATATGATATATTTTTGGGTTTTTATGATGGATGCAAGGTGGAAAAGTGTTTTTGTATTTTCAGATTTAAAAATGGCAGAAAATGGCAAGGTGACAAAAGTGGTAGGAAAGGTGTTTCTTATGATTAAAAATGGACCGGGGTTCATGGTTTCACTTATGCACTCTCTCTTTAAGTGGTGTGGCAGACAAGTGGACATAGAGTTGACATATGAGATTGCAAGCACAAAGTTTGATATCAAGTTGACAGTTATATGGGCATAACGTCCTAACATAGAGACATTTTGGTTATTAGTCTCACTTATACTCACCAAGATGCGAACTCAATCAAAACACCTCAGTAATTAAGATGACTCAGAGTATAGCAATAAGTTTCATGACATGAAGTTAAAATAAGAACATGCTGGATCTAGTCATAGAGAAGAGGCTTGATCACCCTCAACCCCGGCAGCAAGGTATTTTTGTTTATCCCTAGTGAGGTAACAAAGTAAGGTAAACACCCAAGTGGATCGCGATATTTCAGTTGTCAGCTTACCGCACTCATCACTCCCCGTTACTCCAACTAATGCACACATCACCCCACACACGCTCTCATAAACATGCTTGATCAAAACAAGTAGACAAGAACGGGGTACATAATATGCATCTATACTCATAACTGAAACAAACATTTGCAATCTCAACATATATTAACTCACAAAAAGATCCACCACATAGGTAATACAAATATGACCGTAATCATGTTCAGCAGCTCATACGGTACTCATTAGTGAAGCTCAAGAGAGAGGAGAGATACATAAGTTACTTCCACAAACCCATAGTCCAGAGGTGGACTACTCCCTCTTCATGGTGGAGACGGTGGAGATGTCGATGGAGATGAAGGAGACCACGCCGGCAGCGCCCCGCCGGAGTTTTCCCCCTCCAATCTACAGCTCAAGGTCTCTGTTTTCGTGTTTCTGTGATATGGCGGCGCTTGTTCGCGAAACGCCAGGGGACTTTTTTATAGGCGTTTTTAGGTCAAGACGAAGGCGGCGGAGAAAGGATCGACGGTGCGGAGCCCCGAGGCCCAAAAGAGTGGGCCCCACGCGGCCAGGCACAGTGGCCGCGTGGGCCACCCTCTTTCGGCCTTCTGGCCTCCGTTTGCTTGCTTCCTTCGCTCCGAGGTCTTCCTCCTTCCAAAATAATGATGCCTGTATTTTTCCATAATTTTGGACGTCGTTTGGGTCCCTGAAACAAAAAAGGAAAGAAATAGGGTTTTCTGCCTGCAGAGTTAATTCCATAAAAATAGGAAACAATTGATTTATTTCCTAAAATCATTAAATAATAGTAATATAACCCTTATATGATGTATATATGATTGGAATATGTGTGATATAGTGCAAAGTTCATGTATGCATTTTACATGCATCAACATCCCCAAGCTTAACCAATACTCGTCCTCGAGTATGAAGGTGATAAAACTAACATGGGCTTTGCAATATAGCACTAACAATGGATATCAAAGATGATTGCTACTGCTACATAGAGTCAAATGATTCATTCTTCAAAGGAGTAGCAATATGCAAAACAGTTTATGAAGTGATATCAAGTATTCAATGCAAGGATGTTCAATGATAGTTCACAAAGTGTAACATAACAGATAGTAATATGGACCACATGTATGCATAATGATAAGTATGAACATCCTACATGGTCATAGAGTGATGATGAAAATCTGAATATGTTTGGTGGACACTTTGGAAAGATGTATAAGTGAGTAGAGGTAAAGCATGCATAAGTTTCATCTAACCTCCAAACTCTCCTACTTAAGTTAATGATTGCAATGTGGTAATCTTGGTGTCAAGCTCTCATTCCCCTATCATAGCATCTTGAATGATTATAGTTTAATGTGAGAGCAAATATGAGTAGTGTGCTTGACAAAGTAAAGGTTAGTGTCTCATGCCCCTTGAATACAAGTACCTACACCATGAGTTACTCAACTTGGGAAAAGCAAGTTCAAGTTATCTATCATTGTAAGTAATAATAGTATCATCAAGAGCGTCAACTGGGGTACCTCTTGTCCCAGGATATGGAACAAGCCCATATCAAAATGACAAGATGAACAACCTCAACACCCTTTTTATTTACCATTGGAATAGCTTTTTATTGTAAGGTGTGTCATAGATAGTTCACCATAGCATGTAAGTAAATTTCCACCATGAATGATGCATGGCTTAGATTAGCGGCCCAGGCGTCTCTCTAACCATTTATACAAACTCATTCAAACTAAATCATTTCCCCTCATTTCACCATGATAGGCATCCATAGACAAAAGCACATGATATCAACTAAATGGAGCATGTTGAAAGCTTTGCATGTGACAGCACATATGGGCTAACTCCAACCTCGGACATTTATCAAGCCACTAGCATCATAATCTTAATCACAATGGGTCATGTTTTATTTATAGCAATGATAGTAAAAATGTGCATCAAGTTCATGAGAGCTATATAACCAACTTTTCCCATGGCAATCAATAACATAATAATTTTCATTCAGAGGTATAGATAACACAAATATCATGATGAACATACTCGGAATAGCATATAGCTAGTAGGTAGATATGGTGGACTCACTGGAATAACTTTGGTTGAAGGTGTTGGAAACAAGTTTTAACTTGTTGGAATGTTTGGGCTAGCAAGAGGGAGAAAGTTGACCATCTAGATGCATGCATGAGTGTCCATAGAACAACTATCATGTTAAACAAAGTGAAATAACTTTCAGCATCAAAACATGAATAAGTGATAACTCTTGATAAAGAATTTACATATTATTACTCATTAACAAGCTCATGAATCATGCAACTATATGTATCATTAAAAATCAACTCAAACATCCCTTTTCCCAATATGATAAAAGCATCCAACATATTTCAATCAAATTTCCAGAAACTTTCCCATATAAATTATTATGTGGTGGTCTCACAAGACTCAACAAACAAACAAAAAGACGCTCCAAGTTTATGCGATAAAGTGTTTCGATCGAAAAACAGAAGTTAGACGTGTGCAAACCGAGAGTGTGTAGGTCCAGTGGGGTTGTCTTCACATCCCCAAGCTTATGGTCTTCACCATCCTTGGATAACTCTTGGTGCATCTCCTCCAATCCCTGTGAAAAAACTTCAAAACACCGTTTCTCCCATTTCTTTTCTGTGGGGTGCATTAGTAGTGATAAACAAATAGGTTTCTTGCTGCATATAATCCTTGGACAAAAATACATATGAATGTCCAGAAAGTTATAATGTTGTATGCCTACTCATAAACTCATTTAATCAAAAAGATTCAAGATAAAGTTCAAAACATGCATAAAACAAAATGGGACAGAATCTGTCCAGAAAAACAGCAGCAGCAAAACGTATTTTTCTACCCTACTGAAACTTTGTCGAAAAATTCCGAAAAATTCATGCATACATAGGATGAAAAGTTGCAACTACAGTTCAAATATGAGCTCATTCGGAGTTACAGAATAAGAATTAAAAATCATACCGTGCACAGATTCGTGCAGGAATAAAATCTCCGAACTAAATAGCAACTTTTCAAGGCCAAATGGGTAAAACTTGGCACTTTATTAAAAACTCCAAACTAAACTAGACACAAGATCTCTTGTTACAGCAAGAGGACACAAAGAAAAATCACACACAAAAATAACCGGGTTGCCTCCCGCAAAGCGCTTTCTTTATAGCCATATAGCTAGGCTTCTTACTTGTTGTTTATCGAAGATGAAGCTCATGAGGGAGCTTGAATGATGTGCCCCTCTTCCTTGGAAAGTGTTCCATGCACTTCTTGTGTGGGAACTGAAACTTCACATTCCCTTCCTTTGTCAATGATAGCACCTGTGGTACGAAGAAAAGGTCTTCCAAGAATAATAGGACTAGAGGTTTTATTCCCCATATCCATGATTAGAAAATCCACAGGCACAAAAGTCATATGTAGCTCTACCATAACATCACTTACTTTCCCTAAAGCATGTTTAATAGAATCATCAGCAAGTGCAAGTTCAATAGAGCATTTTTCAATATTTTTCAACTCAAGTATTTCATATAGTTCCTTAGACAAGACAGAGACACTAGATCCTAGATCAAGTATGGCATGGTGTGTCTCTTTTCCAATAGTTACTAGCACCTTGGGATCCATATATCCCCAAGCTTAGGTGGTATCATGGCCTCTTGGTTGTACCTAGCAATTTTCTCTTTCAAGACATGATTAGCAATATAGGAATCAAAGCCAGCTTGATTAGTGTTGATAGAAGGATCACTTGCAAAGTTTTGTAGGATAGATATCAATTCATTTAAGCTACATTTATCTAAGTCAAGCAAAGGATCCTTAACTTCACTAAGCATTTTAACTTCTTCAATATTCTTTTTACCCCAGATTTGATGTTTGCTAGGAGCCTCTTTTACATGTCTAGATGAAGAATCCTTCTTTAGCGAATCACTAACTCGAACCAACTTTTCCTCAATGTTGTTCAAATAAACATCTTTCTCAAGAAATTCTTTCTCACATAATCTCAGTTTATGCATAACATTAACCAATTGTTTATTTTTGGAATAATGTTTTCAGAATAAGTCACAAGTTGCTCAAAGTCTTCAATGCTTGGTAGCTTCTCTACCTTAGTTTCGAATTTTTCTTTAGATAAAGTAAGTGCCACAGTGGTGTCCTCCAACCTTTTCTTACTACCCACAAAGCTACAAAAAATTCTTCTAAGTGTCATGGCAGCACAAGGTGGAGTAGACAAGACAAAACTTCCCCCAGTAGCACCATCTAAAGCATTTTGATACCAAGGGTCTATTCCATAGTAAAAGTAGAGATTAAGCTTCTCATCCTCACAAGGTGTAGGATCCTCATAGTGCATCCTATTAATTCTTACCCAAGCATCTTTTAGTGTTTCTCCATGATATTGTTTAAAGCTCGAGACCGAACTCATAGGAGGACTCACTTCTTTTTTGTTTCCCAGAACCATGATTGCAAGTTTTTATGTGTTTTTGATTTTTATGATGCAAAACTGAAAATAAATATGACTCACAATTGCAAACCGAATTACAAATGCAAGACACAATGCAATGACAATGACAAAACAGATGAATTTGCTTTGAAGGTAAAGATCGATAAGATGATGCTCACGTAGGTGCAACCTCCCCAAGCTTAGGTGTTAGCACAAGTTGGTGATGAAGTTGACTTTGTTATGATATCCTCGAATCAATCCGGCTCTAGAAAACAGATGTTGATGTGGAGTCAGAGTCTTCGGGCTGCACCCTTGGATAAATCTCTCAGCTATGATTCCCCGGCAACGGCGCCAGAAAACACCTTGATACTTGCGCGTAGTTGATGAGGAAATCTTGATGTAGTGTTGTTTCTTCGCTCTTCAACAACGGCGCTAGCAATCAATCTTGATACCCGTAGAAGTGATAATCTGCAATGAAAAGTATACGGGGTTAGGTTGAGCCTCCAAGTGCAGAGTATGTAGTAGTGGTAGTAGTGTTTTCCCCACGAGGGTGACTCGAGGGTTTAATATCGAACTCTCGGGGAATCAGTAGTGGTAGATTTATCTTCTTTATCCTTCTTTTGGTTACCTGCAAAACAAAGTTAAATGTTTTGGTCCTCAACCTCACCTGTGGTTGTCAAGCACAAGGTGTAGAATGATATCAAAATAAATATGCAATGATGGTGGATGAATATGCTAGGATGATGATGGCAATGATATATGATATATTTTGGGTTTTTATGATGGATGCAAGGTGGAAAAGTGTTTTTGTATTTTCGGATTTAAAAATGGCAGAAAATGGCAAGGTGGCAGAAGTGGTTGGAAAGGTGTTTCTTATGATTAAAAATGGACCGGAGTTCATGGTTTCACTTATGCACTCTCTCTTTAAGTGGTGTGGCAGACAAGTGGACATAGAGTTGACATATGAGATTGCGAGCACAAAGTTTGATATCAAGTTGACAGTTATATGGGCATCACGTCCTAACATAGAGACCTTTTGGTTATTAGTCTCACTTATACTCCACCAAGATGCGAACTCAATCAAAACACCTCAGTAATTAAGATGACTCAGAGTATAGCAATAAGTTTCATGACATGAAGTTAAAATAAGAACATGCTGGATCTAGTCATAGAGAAGAGGCTTGATCACCCTCAACCCCGGCAGCAAGGTATTTTTGTTTATCCCTAGTGAGGTAACAAAGTAAGGTAAACACCCAAGTGGATCGCGATATTTCAGTTGTCAGCTTACCGCACTCATCACTCCCCGTTACTCCAACTAATGCACACATCACCCCACACACGCTCTCATAAACATGCTTGATCAAAACAAGTAGACAAGAACGGGGTACATAATATGCATCTATACTCATAACTGAAACAAACATTTGCAATCTCAACATATATTAACTCACAAAAAGATCCACCACATAGGTAATGCAAATATGACTGTAATCATGTTCAGCAGCTCATACGGTACTCATTAGTGAAGCTCAAGAGAGAGGAGAGATACATAAGTTACTTCCACATACCCATAGTCCAGAGGTGGACTACTCCCTTTTCATGGTGGAGACGTGGAGATGTCGATGGAGATGAAGGGGACCACGCCGACAGCGCCCCGTCGGAGTTTCCCCCTCCAATCTGCAGCTCTAGGTCTCTGTTTTCGTGTTTCTGTGATATGGCAGCGCTTGGTTCGCGAAACGCCAGGGACCTTTTTTATAGGCGTTTTTAGGTCAAGACGAAGACGGCGGAGAAAGGATCGACGGCTGCGGAGCCCCGAGGCCCAAAAGAGTGGGCCCCACGCGGCCAGGTACAGTGGCCGCGTGGGCCACCCTCTTTCGGCCTTCTGGCCTCCGTTTGCTTGCTTCCTTCGCTCCGAGGTCTTCCTCCTTCTAAAATAATGATGCCTGTATTTTTCCATAATTTTTGGACGTCGTTTGGGTCCGTGAAACAAAAAAAGGAAAGAAATAGGGTTTTCTGCCTGCGCAGAGTTAATTCCATAAAAATAGGAAACAATTGATTTATTTCCTAAAATCATTAAATAACAGTAATATAACCCTTATATGATGTATATATGATTGGAATATGTGTGATATAGTGCAAAGTTCATGTATGCATTTGACATGCATCAAGTGCGCAAAGGCACATAATCTTCAGAAGATCCAATGTAGAAGTGAGGCAAGAAGCAGCATTCAACTCATATCAATGCAGCAGACAAGATGGCCATGATCAACAAGTCTAATTCAAGCCAGAAACTGAAGAACTCAATTGTGACAGAAGTTGTCAGTTAACTCGAGTCCTTCTTCACCAATAGAAGCAATGCTCAAGACAAGAAGATAAGAAGCAATTCAAATATGTTTGAATCATAGAAAGGGAAAGGAGATCAACTTGGAGATCAAGGAAACCACAAAAGGCATAATGGCAAAAATGTGCAAAAAGGGAGAAACATACCATGTGCACTGTGAGCTGTGGCAAGAAAGAGGAAGCTTCCCCCTCCATCAACTCGTACCACACCTCCACCACAAATGGAAAAAGGTGTATAAAGCCACCACCACCACAGAGCCTCTCTCTCGCCAACTCGCTATCCACTCCACTCCACCTTTTCCCTCAGCCTCCACTACACCTTTTCACCACCAACCCGAGACCAAGAACACCAAGAATGTCAAGAACTCCAAGAACCAGAGCAACAAGATGAACAAGGAGATCAGGAGAAGAAGCACAAGGCCTTGGTGACCAGAGCTCATGATCTGCAACTCTACTTCCACCCCTCTGCTTCCTCTGCTTCGACTAGGTTTCTGTGAGCTAAAGCCAAAGATTTCTCTCCACTTTCTTGTGTAATCCTATGTGAACTTAGTAGATCATCCATCTGCAAGTAGGGCTTGTGATATTTGGCTACTGCAGTGAATTGAGTGACACAGTTCTCTGCTTTATCTGAATATTTGCTTGATCTGTTTGCTGTGTGTCTTGATCTGTGTGTGTAAGGCTAGTCCCTGCACACTGAGTGTTGTAATTCTATCCCTAGCCTCCCTTTGCTTGTTAACTCACTCGTGATCTGGCCTGACAACCCAGAAAGCAGTGATCTTTGTGTTATGTATTTTTCTCCTTTCTAAAACCTGCTAAAAACCCTTGCTTGCACGACTAGTCTCTGCAAGCTGTTGAGATCAATCTTGTTCCCTGTCTAAACCATGCTTGGATCCTTGCAGTGGACTTGATTGACAACCAAGAACCTGCAAGTTAAATTCTGAAATCTAGTTCTTAAACCCTTTTCTTTGAAAACCTTTACTTTCTTGTTTGAAACCTGAAAACCTGAAGATTTGGTTTAGCTTCTGCCAACCCTTAGCAACATCATAAACTTGTTGATCCTGTGAAGACGATAACACAAACCCCCCTTAATTCTACACTGATCAGTGGGTATGTCGGTATGGGGTACTACTTTACCATACCCATGTCCACGATACCCACTAGGTACACGGTTTTTACCATTTATGTACCCATGGGTAAAGTTTTTTAACCAAACCCTTACCCTAATGGGTAAATACCCACTGGGTATGCGGGTAATGGGTACCCATTGCCATTGGTATCTTAGAAGTGATTATGCAATGTGTTGATTACATAAAATCTAAGAACAAGGCTTGCTAGCTTATTGTCCAGATGTATTTGAGCGCGGTCGTGTTGAAGATATAAGCCTAAAATTAACCCTGACATAAGAAAATTCAAAAGCCTATGGTTGCCTCATCTGTAGGTCTTACAGCAATACAGCTAGCTGGTTGTGTCGTGTGTTGACATCCTCAATCTCCTGTAAGTATGAAGAGATGCTTCAGTGCGATCTGGGTTCCTATCTGGCTTCACACGGCTATAACATTGTCATACGACAACTCCAACAGCTCGAGCCTAAATTTGAGCTCATGACCTATTTTTCTCGAGCTCGAATAGTTTGATAAGGCCTGTTTGGATGCCTATGGTCGACCTTTGCCGTTATTTTTCCTCATCAGTTAACAATATTTTTTTATGGTATATATTATGACTTAACGATTCCCTTATACTGATAGTATGGCCCGAGTTCAAGCTCGACCAGGTTATAATCCTACTGATAGTAGTTTGCACGCCTTAGAAATGCTTCACTAATCAGTCGAAGAAATGGTTGTCTGCATCCGTAATATTCTAGGTTATTACGTTGTTGCAGATGCTGGGTGTAATCACGATATTAATAATTTAATATACACTCTTTATCAGTCAATGTTTTTTATCTATTTGACTAGAGCAAAAACATTGAGGCATGCATGTATAACAGAACTACACTTATCGACTCAGAACAAAAAGAGTTATGACTACTCAAATAGCTGAGACAATAGCATCAATTCTTGTTCCCGAATTATAAAGAGCAAAGCTGCGCTATTGGACAACTTCTGGCGCACACCCTTCCGAACCGTTGGATCTTTGATCTAGGGCGCGCGCCGCGTGTTGCGTGCGTGGAGACCGGATAGCACCTGAGCGAGCTCACGTGGTCGACGTGGCAACCTGGGACCCACCGATCAGTGAAATATGCACAGACGTTTTTGAAACTCGAGCCGTTTCCTTCCCCTGTCTCATTTCCGGCCAGAACAGAGAGAGGGGGAGAGGCGATTTGCTCGGCGACGAAGCTAGGGTTCGCCTGCGAGGTCGCCCGCGCGGCGGATCTCCACCATTCCGTCCGCACCGTAGAGCTAGATTCGGCAGAGATTTCGAGGCTGCGCTCTATAGAGGTGCCGTAAAGTTCGTCGGAGGCGGGGTTCGAGTTTTTCCAGAGGCTCGCGTGCGGATCTCGTGCTCCCCGGCGGTACGAAGCTTCTGAAGTAGACGAGTCGAGGTTTCGTGAGCATCTTCTCCGACATCGTGCGAAGCGTTCGTCCCTGAGTACGTCAGCGCGGGGAGGAGTTTCGAGAAGGGCAACACTGAGCGGGGAGGTTCCGCCTCTCGCGAGCTGCGGTTCCGCTCTCCTGCTATTTCGTCGGTGGACGGCTTCGCGGGATTGGAGTCTACTTGAGCGGCGGAGCATCTACTCGCTTACTCGTCGTTGTGGTAAGCTCCCGCACCAAATCGTCTCTTCCTAGATCTGGATTTTGCCGTCGGAGTTAGCTAATTCCGTTCTACAGGGGGCCTCGTAATTAGCCGTGGTACCATTGGGTTTACGAGCGCATGCTTTTCCAAGGATTTGTGCTGTTGCGAAATTGTAAGGAGTAGCCGAAGTTGCAACATCGAAATGTGTTATTCGATTAGCATGTTTTTAGGCAGATGAACACGTTTTACGACAATTTGCATGTACAAGTTGCAATTATGCGCTAGTTAGTTGCTTCATTTAGCATCCATTGTTGCATATGTATACGGTACCACCTTCAATTTAGCATTCATTTAGCTGACAAACGTTTGCTCGTTAATCCATTTAGCATCCATTTGCTTGTACAAGTTACAATGTGTTAGTTAGTTGATGCAATTAGCATCCGGTTGTGTTAGTTAGTTGCTGCAATTAGCATCCGGTGTTACTTTGATCATAGACAACTGGACACGTTACAACCATTAAAATATGCAAATTGCAAAATAAGTGTCCGTTAATTGCTTTTTTGTTAGCATGCCTACTTACTTGAGGTTAGCAGGATACTAGAAACTGTGCTCATATGTCTCCATCATCAGAATTGCTGAATTTGCAAATATGTGGCAGTTAACTTTTTTGCAGCATGTGTTTCTATGATATTTTTGCTTTGTTGATATCATCAGTTTGCTCCTTAGACGTTTGCTTTCTAGTATTTGCTCCAAATAGCGCAGCTGCCCAAATAGCTCGTTGTTATTGCTTTCTTCTTTTTATGAGATTCATAGTTGTCTACTGAAATCACTTTTTTTAGTTTTGGTTGTGTATGCTCTGCTGATTATTTTGCAATCTTTCAATATGGTAGTTGCCTCCCTGGTATTTTCTGTTTTTCCACCCAAAAATGGATGATAAGCAAGGAGCACCTATTGGGGGCGATGAAGGTGCAGCTGGTGGTAATCGTCAAGAGGTAACTTATTCATTATTTTTTTGCCTGCGCACTTATTCTCGATGCATTTTCTAACTACTTATATATTGGTCGACAACTCACAGTGCTTTCCTGTTTCTGGTACATATTATTGCTTTTCCCCATTTAGGTTGGTCCAAAAACTAAAATGAAGAACAAAACGGTTGCAACAAGGGAGTCGAAACGCTTGCGTCTTCAAGCTGATGCAAATCAAGATCAGGGGCTAGGTGCAACAAGGGAGTCGAAACACTCGCGTCTTCAAGCTGATGCAAATCAAGATCAGGGGCTAGTTGCAACAAGGGAGTCGAAACGCTTGCGTCCTCAAGCTGATGCAAATCAAGATCAGGGGCTAGTTGCAACAAGGGAGTCGAAACGCTTGCGTCCTCAAGCTGATGTAAATCAAGATCAGGGGCTAGAACCCATCAATGATCAACAAAAGGTGATAATTCTTGATTCTATTCAGACATCATGCATTTTTTTTATAATGCTTTGTTAAACTATTTATTTTTTGCTTTTTGCCATGCAACTATTCCTTTAACTCTAACACAATTATTTTGTTTGTAACTCTGCATAATCATGTTTGTTTCCTTTTTTGCAGGAACCAGTAAATGATCAGCGAGTTCGCGTGGCATTAAAACTTGCGGTCGTCGTGCAACAACAAATGCTTCTAAGGTTTGTAAAATCATTTTCACTCCTTGTTCTGCATCATTTGTCCTTTTGATGCCCTTTTTATTAATGCAAACTTAGAACGTTGTCGACATGAAGTTTAGCTGTTGTTATTTTGTGACAACCATCTCATGGGATTTATTGTGCAACTTGATGTAACTTTTTCAGAAGTAGCATTCATTCAACTTTTTTCATGTTCCATTTTTTAACAGTAGAGGTGTTTCATATTATCTGTAGGTTGGGAGGAACAGGGCATCACCGGCTAGACTTTGGAAATTAAATGGAGCTATAACAGAAAGTCAAAAGGGATTTCTGTATAAGAAATACTGTGCAGGTTTGCTGAATGTTCATGAGACAATGCCTGATCATCTGAGCCAGTGGTTGATAAAGTGTTACGATCCAAAGACATCTGAGCTTGTCATTCCAGGCAGAGGCAGGATTCCTATAAATGCTGCAAGTGTCCACCAGAATTTTGGTTTACCAAACTCTGGACGGAATGTCCCATATGTGCTAGACAGGGCATACGTAGAGTTGATCAACAAGGAGTATGGAATTGACAAGGGTACTGCTCCCGATTTTAATACATGGTGTGACATTATCAAAAAAATGGGAGGCAAGTGTGATGACAAGTTCCTGCGTGCCTATTATATTGTCGCTGTTGGAACTTTCTTATGGCCGACGACCTGTGTCAATATCAGTCCAAGGTGTTACGCATGTTTCAAAGAACTTGAGCTGCTGGGGGACACAAACATTTGCCAATTTGTTGTGGACCAAACGGTTGAAGCATTTCTGAAGATGGGAGAAGAGAGGCTTTCTGTTAATTGTGTGTCTACAACCTCGTGGTAACTGTCCTGCAACATTCTTTTCAATTCAATTAGTTACTTTGTACGTGCCTTCTTTTTCAGTTTTATGATTTATTGTTCTGCAAGTACTTGTTTCTCATCTGTTATTGTACCTCTTTGCAGATATCATACCTTGATTCACTAGTTCACAATCTGAAAATAAGCAAGTGCCCAATACGCGTCATGGCGTTTGACACCAAACTCATCAGCAAGCTTATCAAAATGGACACGAAGTCGCCGGGTGTCTTTGGGAAACTACAGGTAAGAAGAACAATGTCCTCCAATTAGTTTTTGTATTTTTAATGCATCCCTTCATCTGATTTCTTTTTTTCCAACAAATAAGTACATGGATGTTTGCATTAAGCCGAATGTTTGCACATGGTTGTTCTTTTATTTTTTATGTCACCAACATTTGTGATGATGCAACTTTTAGTTTTTGGAAAATTTGAGCTCACCATGTGTTTGCAACTTACGTTGCATTAATCAGTCAGCTCTCATGTACATTTGTGCTGATATTAATTCAAATTTGCTCACCATGTTTTCTGCAACTTACATTGTGTACATTTTTTTGCAACTCTGCCTCAACATAAATGCAACTTTTATGTGTGAACCGTTATTTCCATCATCTCAACTTGATTTATCTACTAACCACCTTTTTTCCTTCTTATTTTTTGCCACACAAATATAGCTGAAAGAGCAGTTCAGGATAATGAATGAGGATAACCCTGCGCAAAATTTCTTTGCCACCCCGGGTCAACTTGAAGAGTTTGTGGCGTCAAAACTTCCTTCTTCTTACTGTGCTTCTGTAAGTATCCCACTTATGCAGTTTTTTTTATACATCATAAAAAACACCATTGCCTATTTTTTTATTGTTGTACATTATTACGGCTAACTGAAACTTTTGTGTTTGCCTTTTTTTCACAGAAAAAAAGGAAGCTGAGTGATCTGGTGCAAGTTTTGTGTACAAACATAACCAAGGAAATCGGCATTTTTGTTGAGGGGGTGGGAAAGCTTGATCTTGAAGTAGGCGAGACTAGCAAAGGCAGACCCGTGCGTACAGCAAAGAGAAGACGGACCGAAGACAGTGAACCTGAAAGTGGAGATTCAGAGGAGGATTCTGAAGAGGATGAAGATACTGACAACTATGTCAGCGACCATGAGAGTGAGGATGACAAGGAAGAGGATAGTGAAAGTGAGGATGATTATGAGTTTGAGGGAGAGCAAGTTGAAGAAGAGGAAGAGCAAGTTGAAGAAGAGGAAGAGCTGGTGACAGATGGACACGGAGGTCCACCTGACAACAAGAGCAAAAAAGACGATGCCGATGATGCTGACGGCACAAACAACGCATCAGGTAGCAGTGGAGGTGATAAAGGCGGCAGTGGCAGCGGAGGTGATTGCGCCGGTACAGGACAGGAGACCCCTGATTCTGATGAGAACCGCACTATTCGTGGAATCATAGATAAGATGAAAGGGAAACAAATAGCAGGTGAACAAGATTTCAGTGAAGCTCCGCAGAAAAGTAACATTGTTACATTGTCAGATTTGGTGACAATTGGACCAAAGAAGAAGGACATTCCAGCTGTACTTGTTCCTGAAACACTTTGCAAAGATTCAACAGATATACCCAAGACGATTGTGTCAACTGTACTTGGAAAAGAAATGCAACCAAGCATTGCAGCCACTGCCATGATCCAAGACCATACTCCAAATGAGTTGGGCCAGAAACTCATGCAACATGGAATCAATCACACAGTAACAAGTTCTGAAATGGCAGCAACAACCATGCCGACAATTGGGATTTTACAGACAACAGTTCCCTTAAGAAAGAATCTCAGACTTGGAGGTAGCCACCTAAATGTGCAGACTAGAATACAAACAGTTGCAACAGCAGCACCAGTTTCTGTTAATGTTACCACAAATCAGCACACACAGTCGAATGGAGGCTCAATCATAATGCCATCAGCAACAATAGGCTCAGTTCCGTCAGTCACATCACAACAGTCATGCAAGGCATTACCGAGTCATGCGGAAGCAGCATTGCTGGATGCGGAAGCTGCAACTAAACCAGTAGCAAACACGCCACCATTAAGATCTCCATATGGACAGACAGCTTCTCCCCTAACTGCCTCAACTCCATCATCAACTACAGCAACTTCTCCATGGTCCGTATCCAGTTTCCGAACACCTGCAATTATCTCACCTGCATCTGCAACTACTCCTCCAGAAACTGCAACAAATTCATTACACTCTGCTAGAATTCCACCAGCAACATCACCTTCAGTTCTAGCAACATCACCTTCAGTTCTAGCAACTTCACCTGTAGTACAGCAACTTCAACAAGAACTTTCACAAGGAAACCATCATTTTTACCAGCTCCTGCAAGCACTTCACCTACCACAGACATGATGCCAAAATTTACCCCTGCGACAAAGGCAACTTGCCCTCCTCCAAGCAACAAACCTACTGTAATGATAGACTTGACAACAGATGATGGTTACCGGGTTGTCTCTAAGTCGACTTCTCCAAAGCCTGGACAAACTCTACTCCGTAGCAGGTCCGATAATGTTTGTAGCACCACTGGGAACTTCAGAGGTACAACCAATCCAATCAGAATAACCAGCTCCGCGTCTAACAGTCGCTACATTGCGCCAACATTTGATGATAGCCCACCTGTTATATGGGATACCACTCCTGAAAATGAAAGGAGAACTGAGGAGCCATGTAAAGGATCAGTGTCTCACAGCCGTTACATTGCTCCAGATGCACCACCTTTTGATCTAGGCTTTGATGATTCACCACCTGTGAAATGGGATGACAGTGTTCAATCGAAGGGTCAGAAAGAGGACTTCGATGACGGATGGGACGATGAAATGATGACTGAAACATGTGCTTTCCTAGATGAATTTGAGGCAAAGAGGAAGGAAGCTGCCGCTGCTACAGCAGATTCACCTAGCAACTTCAAAACACCTGTGATAAAGGACACAACAAAGAGTGGTGTTAGCGGCAATACTACCAGAAGTTCAGGTACTGACTGCTTGAAGTCACCATTCATAGACTACGATAGCAAAAGGACATTTGCATGCAGTGCTGAAGTGAACAAGATTTATAACGCTGTCTTGTCACTTGGAAGAAGATCAACAAGGAGTAAAGAGGAAGATAACAGGTAGTAGGAGTGTTCTATAGCCAATCATATTTTTTTTCTATCTTGTACTGCGCATATTTTTTCATTCATTCTTACCTTTTGCCTTCTATCTGAAAAACAGTCCACACATCATCATGTACAACAACTTTTTCATCTCCTTGAGCGAACTGGCAAACTCGATGAAACCAGGAGGGTGGCTAAAGAACACCGTGTTTGAAGTTGGAGTAGAATCTCTGAATCTGAGAATGCCAAAGTCTGCAAAGAAGACAATTATGCCTCTAAGAATTTGTGTAAGCTGTAGCATCTTTTTTTGCCCCATTTTTTTTACTGTTTTTCTTTCACTATTCAAAGTAACTGGCTGAAATTTTCTTCATTATTAAACACAGACTCGACTCCAACAGCTAGACACTAACTCAGCTGAAATTGCAAGCAAATTCCACAGGCGAAACCGGCTTGACAAAAAAGACATGGTAAGCACCATGGTTCTTGTGCTAGCGAATTTTTTTTCTTTCTTTTTGCTGGATATACTTGCACCATGGTTGTTGTGCCAGTAACCATCGAACCACAACATTTTTTACATGGCATGCAACTTTGCGACTATTCATCATGCAACAACCACTATGCCATCGCGCAACAAAGTATAAAAAATTGAACTAGTGGTAGCATGTACCATTTTTTATGAACTTGCTTTTCAGCAATGTGTTTCCTGGCACATTCAATGCAACTTGTACAGACTACCAAGCAACTGTCATACCATGCATATCATTTTCTTCGATAAACAATATCTTTATTTTTTTTGCCCCGTACAGATAATGCTTCCTGTGTTGGAAAATCTTAATCCAAGCAGCAAAGTGCCAGTAAACCATTACTGGTTACTCAACATAAACTTACTTGAGAAGAGATTTGAAGTTCTCGATTCGTTGAGAACCCTTGATAACCCAGCCCTAAAGAAGTGCGCACACACTATCATCTGCGCAATCAGGAGTCTTTGGGACGATAACTACCCTACTTCAGATGTGAGCCTTGACCCGTTTGGCCTTATTGATCTTCAAGTGCCAAAACAAATCAACACGTAAGATTTTTAGCAGTCCACCTATGTTACTCTTATCTCCCATAAACTAGCCCCAAGTATTTTTTTGTTTCTCAATTTTGACATCGATTTCTTTTTTTTTACAGGGATGATTGTGGAATCTACACTCTAATGAATGCTCAGCTGTGGCGTAATAAGCTGATTCCAAACATTCGACCTGCACAAATACCAAACATAAGGAAGTTGCTAGCTGTTACATGGGTCAAGTCTGACAACAATGACATCTGTTGGAAGAAAGTTCTGAAGCTCCAATAGGCACGTTCTTTTCTTCACAATTGTATGGCATTTTCTTTTGGCCATTTGTTTTCCCAACAATACATTAATCGCTCTAAGCAACTACCATTTTCTTTTTTGCAACTATACATCCTGTGCATCCTTTTGTAACTTTTCCAACATTTTGTTGCATCATATCAATCTGCAACTTACATGCGCATATTGGAGTCAAGTTCAGAAAATTGAAACTGCAACTTTAACATGTACTGAGTACAACTATCCCAACATCACTCTGCAACATACATTCGATAACACAGAAAACAAACTTCAAGAATTAAAACACAATGCTAGTCTAGAACCAGAACTGTAAACTGTTTTTAAGACACAAGATATCATCAACAATTCTTATCTTCAGACAAAATGATAATCGATCTTAATTGCTCCTACCACCTAAAGTAACCTCTTCAAGCATGTGGCAGCATTATGTTGCTCTGAACCACACAAGGAACACCTGACAATCTTCTTAGGCTGTAATTCCAGAGCAGATACGGTTCGTGTAGTTTTCTTTCTACCTCTCGAAGAACTTTTCAAAGGATCTTTAAGCATAGACCTCCCTGATCGCTCGCATGCTGCGCTACTTGATGGTAAGTCTGGTGCACTACCTGCTGCTACACCAAGCCCCCTTCCTGGTGGTGCACCCGCTGTACCGCCTGGTGGTGCCTCTGGTGTACTGCCTGCCGGTGCACCCGCTGTACTCCCTGGTGGCACCCCCGGTACACTGCCTGGTGGTGCACCTGCTGCATCACCTGACGGTGCCCCTGGCGCACTGTCTGCTGCTGATCCTGGGGCAGGGCCTGGAGGTGCACCTGGTACAGGGCCGCGAGGTCCATTTGGTGCGCGAGGTCCATTTGGTGCACTCCTTGTCTGTCGTGCAGCTGTAGCAGTAGCAGAGCGAGCTTTCCTCTTGGTCATGTTCATTTGGTTAACCTCGGTTTCTAGATTTCTGAGATGTTTGTTAGCTACAGCCTCCGCTGCATCGGACACACAACACTTCTTTGCTGCCTTCTGAAATTTAGTAGACAAGTTTGCATAGCGAATCTGTTTTTTTGACTGATCAGGCATCGCTACAGCCTCTTCCTCAGCAGCAGTTGCAACTACACTTTCAGTTGCTTGCTGTGTCCACCGCCGCAAGATGTAATGTGCAGGTATTTCATCAATACCAAGATGGGTAAACATCTTCAGTATGTGGCAGCACAGTAGACCATCTCTCTGCATCTTGTTGCACTCACAGGTGTAAATAGATTCCTCCACATTAGCTGACACCAAATAGGGTCTAGAGCCATACGTTGCACAATATGTCCTGTTTGGTATCAACTGGTATGTACCATTTGCTTGTGGGCGCACATTGTACCTGCCAATCAATTGAAACTCAGTGCGGAACTTCTTGTAGATTTCCCTAGTGTACACCTCCCTAGCCTGCTGCTCAATGGGATATGGCGACCAAGTGTCGAGTTCTAGAAAGTCTGTCGAGTAGTCATTGCCACCTTGCTTCACAAGTATCAGAGTCTGGATCTTTTCATATTGGTGCACAAAATCTAGGATTGAGTTGTATGGGTTCACATAACGCTTTAGGACTGAGTTAAATCCTTCGCTGCGCTGAGTGGACTGAAGGAAGGGGAAAAAACAGTTTCTGAAATAGCATGGAACCCACAATTTCCTCATCTCGTAAAGGGTAGTAAGATGGGAATGCCAACTTTGTTGCCACTTCTCAGCAAACAGAGCCCACTTTGTCTCAAATTCCTCTGGTGTCATGCTGAAATCAACAATTTCATTGAAATCCTTTATCACATCTGGGTTTCTGCCCAACCAGGAACCCATTTTCTGTTGTGATTTCCCCATAATATGAAACCTGCAGTTCCTATGCACTGAGTTGGGCAGGATTCGACCTATAGACACCTTCATAGCTATGTCCTGGTCCGTGATTATGCATCTGGGTTGTTGCCCTCTCATTGCATCCAAAAAGGATGAAAACAGCCAATCATAGCTTGTAGCGAGTTCTTGACTTACAAAACCACAACCTAACATGAACGTCTGAGCATGCCGATTAATACCAATGAAAGGAGCAAACGGCATACTATACATATTTGTTAGATAAGTGGCATCAAAAGATATGCAATCATTGTAGGCGTCCTTGTATGCTTTCCGTGCTGCACCATCAACCCAAAACAGATTCTGAACTCGATTCTCCTCGTCAACCTTCACACGATAAAAGAACTCTG
Source organism: Poa pratensis (assembly GCA_947311845.1). Taxonomy (NCBI): domain Eukaryota; kingdom Viridiplantae; phylum Streptophyta; class Magnoliopsida; order Poales; family Poaceae; genus Poa; species Poa pratensis. The sequence continues at coordinate 13,311,398 of CAMZMU010000045.1, forward strand.
GATCCTCTTTTTGACGCTCATAAAAGTATTCTTCTGTCTTAGCCAAGTCAAACTCCTTCGTGGGTGCACGCAACGTTGCACGGAAGTTGGTTACAGTCCTAGGATTGTAGGGCACATTCAAAGCAGACCCATAGAATTCCGACATCACATGGAACATATGGCCTGCAAAAAAAGGATTTTTGTTCCATTCATCAGATGGATTGAAGCAACATGTTTCTGCATCCTCTTTTATTTTTTCTTTTATGAAATAAGTTGCAGCTAATACACTTAATTAACTAGATCTGTTTCACATGTAACATGGTAGTGTGAATCAAAAGTAGCAAGCCCAAAAAAGTAATTTTACTGTGAAACTGTTGTTGCTGTGTTTTTTAGTTGCAAGCACTGCATATGTTACTTCACACATATATTCAGTTCGGTTACTCGGTTGTTACAACTCAATACCCAGCAAGTTTGTATGGTTGTCAGTAAGTTGCACACTGCTAATGGAGCAAACACTTACTCATTCCCCCCCCCCCCCCAGTAATATGTATATAAAGAAGCAAATTCAATACATAACAACAACTTTTTCTTTTCATACCAACTTTTGGGCCAACTATTTTATATGCAAAGTTTTACAGCCATTACCTGTATTCAAGTTGCAGTTATGTAGTGTTGTCAGGAACTCTTTTTCATCATCTGGTATCCCTTGATGTGATCGCAAATATTTTGTAAGAGATGGTTTTGTAACCAAAGGATGGTTGTGTTCAGATATGTAGTAGATAACTTGCCATCTCCCTTCAATCAGCTTAACAACCATCTTTGCTTTGCATGCTGTTGGCTTTATTTTCTCCCTCTTGCGCTTCTTTGGCCTTTTCTTTTTGGAGTCATCAAATATGCATGTATCATCTTCATCCCCCATTTCTTCATTGCTCTCATCATCAGCTTCAAGGTTCACCTTAGGTACTGCAGTGACTTTCTCAACACCATCATTCACTACTGGCTTCTTGAATTTGTTGCAAACAAACTGCTGCTTCTCTAATTCTCCGGTGAAGACTGATCTCCTGTTTGTATTGTTCTTTATAGAAAATCCAATCTTAGCGGCATATGCATTATAGTGTTCCCTTGCACCAGCGAGAGTGTCAAACCTCATCCCAAGAAAGGGTTCTTGCGGCTGTGATAAAGCTTCTTCTTCGAAGTCAGCAAGCACTTCAGCCTCAGGGCCATTACTGTGTGCACCTACATCTGGTGGTGCATTGTGAGCGACCCTTGTAGGAATTGATGAAGTTTGTCCTTCGATTGTTCCACTCTGCATTGCTGCTGTTCCTGAGCTAGCAGCAACAGGTGGTACGACTGTAGTTGCATCTGGGGTCTCGCCAACATCTTCAGTAAGATCATTCGTAGTTCCTCCTGCAGTTCTATTGTGCAACAATGGACCACCAGGTCCATGCATACCGTTGCCATTTGCCGATGCAGTATCAATATCAACTGGGTCCGCATTTAGGTCAACTAACCAGTCCTGTTGGACAAAGAGTACATTAAGTTAGTTGAAAAAACAAGCCCTATAATAAAAACTGTTTTCCCTATTTCTTGGGATTAATCTATTGTCATTGTCAAGCATTTTCTCAAACAATGAATACTTATTACTGATGCTTTTAATCGTTTCAGGTATCGCAACAAATAGCTGGGGAGGGGGAGACAAAATTGTTGCCAGGTGGTTAACTAGATGGTATATATGCAAGACAATGAGTTCGACAAATAGAAGAAACTACCAGTACTGAGCCTTAGCAAGTAACTTGTTCAGTTCCATGAACTCTTTTGTGCCCCTGCTAGAGAAGTGTTTTTCTCCTTGTAACTAGGATTATGCATACTGGATTCCTAGTTCGTCTACAGCGTCTCGTACTCTACCTTACTGATGTTTAATTTTGCAACAAGTTGTTACTGGCAAATGTAGTTCCATGCTTATTAGTCGCAATTTTCTTGGTTGCAACATATGCTACTATACTTTTCCTGTTAATTTTTACAAATCACTAGTTTGCAAGAATGTGTGGGTGGAAACTACATTAAGAGTCAAACATAGATTCAGTTCTATTCCCCACTTGTTTGCAACACAGTACCCAGCAAGTTACATAGTTGGAGTCAGAGAGTTGCACAAGTTGGAGTCAGACAGTTGCACATTGCTCCAGAATTTTGACCAGAATCGACCCTATTCTATCAAATCCTTTTGCATCCATATGTTGCCCTAGTTGCTCTTCTAAACACCTTAGTCATAATCAAGCCTAAGATCAAACCACAATGGAGTCTGTCTGTAGTAATCAGTGGATGCAGCAGGTGGTGCTGCAACTTGCAGGAACTAGATGCGGTGGTATATCGGGAGAGGGCACTGAAGGTTTCAAGGTACGTACCATGACAGATCCACCGATTTGGCTACAGAACCTTGCAGATCATGGCCGGAGAAACACCTCCATTGTTGCAGATCTGATTCTGCAGGGAAGAAGAAGGAGGCGTGCGGCGTAGAAGAGAAGGAGAAAGTCGCGTGATTCGCGTGACGGCTGTGTGCTTTATGCGCCTTTGCGGGGTTGGTGGGTTTGCGTGAGTTGCGTGAGCGGGGTTGGACGTACGATCACATGGAGGGGACCACGGGACGGGACGCGGGGGAGGGCGCGATACTTTTTCTGTTCCCGTACTTTCCTTTTTTGGCCGGCCGCCCGAACCGGGGTACGAGCGTTTGCCAGCTAGATGCTCCCGTTCTTGTTTTCTACTCCGAGGGAGACGAGAGACCGAGGCACAGCTCAGTTGCGGATGCGATTGGAGAAATAAGAGACAGCGAGCTGGGCATTTTATCGAACAGGATGTGCTCAGGTGGATGGAGCTCTCTCCGGCTTCCAGAGAGACGCCGCGGATGTGTGCAACTAGATTCGAACGGCGCGGCTCGCCGCGCGGCACCTGTTTCTTCTTTGAATTTCTTGCCCGTGGTTACCAGCATTTATACAGACCACTAAAAGGAAATTTATATCCATACTGACATAAAATATGACTGTTTCATGATAGTTGCATTCAGGAGTACATAATACATATGCCCAGATTGAAGTAGTTCTAAATACATAAGTTTTGATCAGTTCACTGATCTAAAGCTAGGTAATGATAACATGATCTCAAATACGTAATGAGATCCCAAAATACTAAAGACTACATCTTGCTGAGGCAGTCACGCGCAGGCAGTATGTACATGCAAAATAAGTCCGATCTGTAGAAATAGAATTCAGAATCAGTCGAGAGCGTAGTTGCACGGGTAGAAATCGTAGTAAGCGTTGTCTGCCCATACCTTGAGAAGTAACATTTCTGGAGTGCATCCTAAGTCGCGTCTTTCTTCACCAGGTGAGCGCTTCCATTTTTCAGTGATGGTGCCTCACACCTAGAGTGAAAAGAGGAGATGAGGTCACAGTTGAACAGGAGTTCATATTATAAAGGTTATCCAAAATACCTAGAAGTATCATGAGTGGGGTTTGCTGTCGCAGGTGCACCGTCAGCTGCATGGTTAGGTCCATGAAACAAAGCCTTACGTGTAGCTGAAGTGTGTGCTACATCTCTGTTCCTGTACTGCTAATCAAATTCAGATAAGAGTGGAAACATGGTCTTCAGAAGGAATTCATTTTTAGAGGAGCTGATCACCAGTCTCGTATAGCAACCCAGCAAAAATAGCACCTTCCAGAGTGGTGGCAGTTTCTTGCAAATTTTGAATTAGTACTAAGCATGATCATGCTTCGACAGGGTCACCACACTGGGCCTTCAGTCCTAAACATGTTTTTGTTGGCTGCCACGATTAGCTAGAAAAGGGAGGCATCGAAGATCCCAAAGCAAGTAAATAACAGTGGCAACAATTGAAGCAACATTTTTATCTCTATTTTGGAAAAAAATCATCACCCGAGCACAATATTATGGGATATCATGCAGTTTCTGCGGCAGCTATACATAGTTGTTCTTACTAATAACATAAACTAATGCCACGGGGAGAACATATATCTTAGTAGATATGTCAGATTACTAATAGCAGTTGTGGTACCAATTACTAATTCTCCATTGATATACACACGACATGACCAATTAAGTATATCAAGCATATGGGAAAAAGGAGAAGCAACAGCTTATTTATGGTCCATCTAAAAAATATCCATCAAGCAAGTAACCGTAAACCAAAATTGGAATATCTTAGAAGAAGAACAACCAAGCAGGTAACCAAAATGAGGTAGATATATTTACCACACCAAACAGACCAAATATATTAGTTCCAGACTTGCAAAAATTAGATTCAATAACATGCCTGGAGAGGTACTCATACTTGCCCATCGCCATCATTATCTGTGACATAGAAAACCAGTAGAAAATATGATCACATTGATGACAAGAAAGTTACTGATTTAGGACCTGAAAGGACAAAAATAATAACAATTGCAATATTTGAGATAGATATAAAGAAGCTTTCCAACCATCTTAGCATCATGTTCTTTTACTCATTTTTTCATAGCATAAGGAAAGGATCACATAACTCTTATATCGACAGCTTTATCCAAAATATGACAAAATCTGAATCTTGAGTCCATAGGCAGTAGAAGTTCAGTATGTGGCAAGCATAAGGATAGGATAATATGATTCTCGAGAGAATTAGGAAATGGAAGTAATAAAGTGATGGTTGCTTACCTACAGGAAATGATATTAGATACAAATAGAAGAATCGTGCAAGAGCTTATGAAATCAAAGAAAGATGTGAAGCAATCACTTGAGCAAGAATGTCATTCATATATTCACTGCGTCTTTAATCCTGATCATAAAAATATGATTGCTTTACTTTGGACCCTGTCCACATGTTATCGTTTCATCAGATATACTTCACCTGCATCACCATCATGTCAATCTGAGCAAGATGAACCAGAGAATCAGTTTTAAACACACAACACTTGCAAATTGATAGCAAACTATAATCCAATAATTTACATTCACCATTCAATGAAGGAAGGCAATTGCGCCAGTCCATTTATTTACATTCACCATTGAATGAAGTGAGACAACTGCGCCAAATCAAGACTGAAAAAGGATATAAATTTTGTCATATTTGGAAATTTCATTGGTACAATTTTAATTGTCCCAAGATACTCAAGTTAATTGAGACGGTTCTGAAATTCTGTTATTATTTTGAAAAAGCTGTCACTTAATCAATAGTTTGGACAAAGCAGGGCTACAAAAATAGACATAATCATGGTTATCTCAGTACAAAAGATTATTATGAAGGAAATAACAGCCATTCTTCATGTCTAGGCCATAACTTAATTCGCTTAAAAAGGTCTAAAATTAAGTTCTAGACAGTACACTAAAATAACCAATGAGAGCAAACCGTCCATCCTCATATTTGGGAATTTTACTGGTACAATTTCAATTGTGTCAAAACTCAAGATAATTGTGCCAAGATACTCAAGTTAATTTAGCCAAGACAACTCAAGAACTACTAAAAAACTATTGTCAAATCTGAGATACATGAAAGAGGAGGAGAGAGACCTCACCGGCAGCAGCACGTTGGGGAGTTGGCCGGCAGCAGCACGTCGGCGTCGGACCTGCATCAGCAGCAGACCGCATCAGCTCCGTCCTGACCTTCTCCTCCATCTCACCCTCGGCTCGCATCAGTTTCATGCCTGTAGCAGCAGCAGCCCGCATCAGCTCCGTCCTGGCCTTCTCCTCCATCTCGCCCTCGGTCCGCATCAGCTCAACCTGGGAGAGGTCCAGCTCCGTACCAGGAAGTCGAGGCGGCGGCCGGCAGTGGAAGGAGGCAAACGGGCAGGAACGGAGAGAGAGGAGAGAGAGCTCACGTTCCTGCCAGATACGCGCTGCCGGCCACCATGGAGCTGGGGACGCTCCAGCGGAGGTCAAGCTCCTCACGTGTCCAGCAGCCGCCGCCGCTCGCCGCCGGGTCCAGCAGCTCGCCGCCGTCCTTCCCTAGCGCACTGCCGCCGCCACCGCGTCAAGCAGCCGCCGCCGCTCGCAGCCGCCACCACTCGCGGCTGGGCGCCCGCCGCCGTCGCCGCTCGCTGCCGCCTTCTTCCCCAGCGCCGGCGGCGGCAGGGGCCAGGGGCGGCCGGCGGCCAGGGGGCAGGGGCGGACGGCGGCCGGCGGCCAGGGGAGGAGGAAGAGGAGAAGGGGCGGGAGCGGAGGGCGCGAGGGGCAGGCTCGCGTGCGGCGTGGCGGCTAGGGTTTTCTCCCTGGTGGACGCGGCTTATATATCCCCAGACGCGAAAAGACGATTTTGCCCAGCGCGGCTCCGTCGGAATAACGGCCAGTGCCACCGCGCAGTTGTGTGCACCGAACTCTCCAGCCACGGAGTCGATGACATGTGGGACCGGTCACAGTAAAAAAAAAACTGCGCGATCGGACGGCTGAGATCGACCGTAATTCCTTATCTACGGTCAAAATTCACTGAGCAACGGTGAACCTCCTACCCCAGCATGATTATACTCTTTAGATGCAAGGAAGCTGCTCGAGAGGAGAGGGACTGAGCCTTGTGAGATGCAGAGGGCGAGCCGGCGAGCGGCGACTAGTTCTAGCAGCGGCCGCGGGACCGGCACGACGGAAGGGGAGTGAGCAGAGCAGAGCATAGGCGAAACCCAAATGCATGGCTGGTTCTTCCCTTTCTGCTGGTCGTTGGAAGGAAATATGTGCACTGCTCGTCCAGCTCCGGCGCATCCTTCCGTTTTCTCCGAAGAGGAGCATCGGCGTGTTCTTGAGACGCGGCCGCCGCCCTTCGGTGATATGACGACCTTCTGTCCCTGTGAGGATCCGTGCACATCGGTTCACTCAAATCATCTGGCGTTTTTTTATGTGATCATGTGGACAAGTTGAGAGATTCAGAAAACACTGTGGAGAAGTTCAGTTAAGCTATAAGCCAAGTGGTATGTTGCAGTTCATCGGACGGCTTGGCTGTTGTTCCGTTCCCGAAATACTCGATGATTTACTACTCCCATGCGATCTGACAGTTATCTCGTGATTTTATTATCGTGTCAAATGCCAATGCATATGCAGACAGTAGGGGCTAGATCATGTACTAGACACTAGTTAGAAAATGCTATTATTATTTGTTTCAGATTCAGCAGATACTTAGAGTGTTCTCCACATTTCAAAACATACAATTCACCGGCCATAGCTGGAGAAATTTGATTATAATGGCTACCATTTTCTGCTTACTTGCCAGACAGTGTGTGCCTGAGGTTCTTTGGATCATTTTACAACTTCCTCTAGCATGGTTCCTCCATTTCTGCCTACACTCTCACTATGTTTCCTCAACAAGATAGACACCATTCCTGATTGTTTTCCAGGCCATGAGTTCACACATGTTTCATCCAGTAGATTGCTAAAAGAAACGTCGGTTATGTGAAAATAAAAACTACAATATCATTTTGACTTGGGCCAGAGTGAAACAAATTAACAAGGATATCAACGTGCAACACTTTTCATTTATTTTGATATACTTGAAGCAGGTGAACACTCAACAGGATACATTAACAGTGTTATGAATACTAGGATAACATGAGCCCTGATATACCAGAAATACATTTTATTTACTACTAGTATTTACTTTGAAGGAACCTGAGAAGAGCACTTCACATTCTGCAGTTCATGCACCACACCTCAATACCTCATGAAATCATCCTATTTCCACCTCGTGTAATACTATCGCCAATTGCTTCACATCTCAGCTACGAGCTTGCCGTACTGATCGAGAGCCAGATCAAAAGACGTGAATGAGTAAGGAACTAGCAAGGCCTGCATCTTTTCTGCGGCACTGGGTAGATCGCTGCTAACCGGCACAACCTGCACCATTTGCAACATTCAAGCTACACAGAAAATCTAGTGTATAATGTATGAAACCAAATGAACATAAACAAAGCAAAGGCACCATCTCACCTTTTTTGGGTTACTGAACGAGTTTTCATCAAGCAAATCGTTCGATGTGAGAACAGTGACGACTGATCTTGCCGAATTGACGTCAGATTGAAGTCCAGTTGCAGATATTGTTAGGTTCACAGCATGTGAACCAAAGTTCACAATCTGCAGAAGATCACATGGAGATCAATACGAAGTTGTAAAATGTCAACAATTAAACATGCTACTCAGAAGGAGAAACCATGTCTGTGGGTTGATATGCAAGTATGTAAAATGTTCAGGCAATTATGTATTGCGGGGTTTGAGCCATTTCAAACATCAAGGCAATGAACTGAATCCCTAAAGGAAATCTAATGAACTGAAGCAAGCACGTGAAACTGGAACCACTGAGTTTACCTTTATTCTCAGGAACATATCCTCATTGTCTTTCCAGGTGATTGCAGATGCTGCCAATGAATCAGAGTAGCTGGAAGAGAGTCTCACTGGATGGATCACAGCACCACTTGATTCACGGAAAAAAGACTGCATCCAGTAACTGGGAGTTCCATACTGTTGCCAGGAGTTGAAGACTATCGCATCCGGGCTCCAGCTGATCATTATATTCAGACACAATCAGTGAAACCATCATCAAGAAGAATGCTAGTATGAAATAAAGCACAAAGCAGTCGGTACTAACGAGCGGTCGTTGTCATTTACAAAGAGTGGAGCATAGCTCGCCATATGGACGATGTCACTGCAAAGGAGAATGACACAGAACCATCTCATTAGCACACAGTAAGGAATTATTCTTATCTTAGTTCTACATTTAGAAGATTTTTTATTGACAATTGTCAAAGACAATGCCAATTGACATCCAGGGAAACTCATGCCTGATAGAAGGACCCTCTGCATTATCTATGTTTCCCAAACCTCAAAAAAATAAAGGATTGGAGAGCTCACCTGTTTTTCTCTAACCCAATGAGGAATGCGGCCTCTGCCAGTGAAGCGAGAAGGCTTCCATTGCCGGCATCCCTTGCAACATTAGCAGCATACTCACTAACAAATGCCTGAAAGAAGATCACAGCATAGCTAGCTATAATACCTTCAGACAACATATTACGCAAGATTTTCTAGAACATGATAACACTGTCACACTTGTTCTTGTTGGATCAGATAAGATATTCCTGTCAAGAACTCTTAACACAAAAGGCATGGATATTGCATAAATCAGTAAAAGAAGATGTAGGTACGCCCTAGTGAGTCATAAAACGTAGTCCTATGAAACATCTACAACGAAATAAACCACTCCATACGCTGGTAGAAACTAAGGCATACCTTAGGACCGGTACGTGATGCGCTGTTAAACTTATCTTTCATGAGAAAAATAAAATTGGCATTGCTATAGACCTACAGAAAAGAAGGCAGGATTTTAAGAAACCCATTGATCAAATAACTACTACAAATTCTGGTGAAAGTTAACAGGGGGAGATGACAAACCAATTTCCAATCCATAACTTACATGGAAATCATACAAATCAGCAGGATGATTAAGTGGCTTAGATGAGCCATCACAATTCGAAATCATTTGAATATCTGGATAAGCCTCTCGAATTGCATTGTAAAACTTGAGATAATTTCCTGTTAAACAGAACATAAGAACATCATGTGCAAAGTGGGAAATTCTAAGCTAGCTCTTCACTCTTCAGTACTCCAGAAAAACAAGTGAAGGCCACAGTAATTCTGTAAGCTATGATGAAATTATTTAACTTATGTGCAAATCCAATGTTAGTGTTCAAGTGTACCATAAACAACTAAAGCGGATGGTTCGTTTTACTTCCTATTTCTCTCATATTGCTACTAGAATAAAGGGAATTAAAAAATGTATGCTAAAATAAAACAATCATGACGAGAGATCATGTCAATAAATTTGTCCAATGGTCATTACATCACTTCAGTCTTAAGATACATATGTTCGTAAGTTAATGAAACAACGAAGGTATTGAATAACAACTAGACTTTTATAGTTTACTTATGTTGATTAACAAAAAGATTACCCTGGTAATTGTTTTTGTAACAATCTTCATTTCCAATGGCGACATACTTCAGCCGAAATCGTTCAGAATGCCCCATCGCAGCTCTAACCGAACCCCATGTTGATTCTGCACTTCCTCTAGCGAACTCAAGACTGTTCAACACATCCTATAGTAAGGCAAGGAAAAAAAAACGAACTTAAAATCATGAGAAATGCATATACTCCATTTTTAAGTGATTGTAGAAGAAAGGTATCCATAATGAGAAGAACTAACCTTTTTAAAGATATGATGGTATCTACAATGAGGGAAATAGCAGAAGGGCTAACAATATTAAGGACATTGACAGTAACTTAGGTGGTACACTAGGCCACTACCTAATTCCCGTGTGAATGTCATTTTTGCTTTGACGAGCCAGTATTCAAGTTTGGCTTCTTGTTATGCCGATTTCCGAATATCTTTTCCCATATGAGCCATGTTCAATCGATCATACGTCCATGCGCATTGCACACTATATGTTCATGGTTGTCATTCAGATCGCAAACTAGTCTGTAAAGGTTTTGTTTTGACAGGACCACCTAACTTACCTGAATCTAATATGCCCATAAACAAGAGGCCATATGTTTTTTGTACAAGCATGCAAAAAAGTGAAAAACATTGAACTTACTGCAGTAAGGACAATCCAAGAATCCATACAGTGAAGGGTGTAAGGCATTGAATACATACCTTTACAAAAGGTGCGAGTTTAGTGGTATCTATTTCATCATTGTGGCTGATCCCTAAATGTCGACAGAAAATTTCAAGCAATTAATGGGTACTCAAAGATGATTAAAGATATGCTAATATTCAATTAATGGTAAAATAACAACTACAAATTCGGCAAGGATATTATTTACCAGCATTGAAAACCCAGATTGGCTCAGCGCCTAGGTCTTCGGCAAGCTTTCATATACATTTCGATTAAATGTAATGAGATATATGGCTACACCTAAAAAACCCGTAGGAGATTAATCAATACATACCTGGAGAAACTCATAATACCCAAGGCCATCATCTGTCCAGTAATTCCAAACGTCTCCATAGTGCCCAGGCCTCTCTTCCCATGGACCAATAGTTTCCCTCCATCTGAAAGCATTTCTTAACCAATTGCCTTCAACAAAGCAGCCACCTATAAAAAATGGTGTGACATGTCAATATATGTACGATTGTAGATTTTATTTAACTGCCTTCTATAAAATTACGGTACGCAATTGCGTACTCTCGAAAAAAAGATTTTATTTAATCAGAGTTGGAGAATTATTGAAAAGTTGGTTGCCTCAACTCGTTTTAGTCTAGAATAAAGTACCTATTACGGTGTCCATATGAAAACTATAGATAGATATAGCACCATATGCCATGATGGTAAGATGGCCATTTTCTTGTCGTGAAATTTGAAAATTTTACTCAACTCGCTCTTCGAGTGTATGTGTTAATCATAACATGTCAAGTATCGTCCCTGCTAATAGGGACTACGAAGATTAATAAGTTGTACAATGTTAAAAACTGGCAATGATGTAAGTATGTGCTCATCATAACATGTCAAGTCCACAATTCTGTAAAAAAGAAGGTTGCATACGACACTAATCTAACAAGAACTGTGAGCTAAATAATAGTTTGTTCCTGTAAAGTAGTGTTAGATTTCTTGTGCTGTCCATATCTTGGACTGTACAAGATAAAAATTGTCTTCTGGGCACACCATATGCAGAATTTGTTTTGCAGCCAACATGATACATACGAGAACATTAGGGATCTGTAGATCAAATGTATTCTACACTGTTATGCAATAAGGTGAGCTACTGCTATGGTCTCATGTAGCATATCTAAAGACAGTACATGGAACAATAGAAAGACCTAATCTACCTTGCACATCAAACCTTTGTCAAATTTGCAACCATCAAAATGCACTTTACTGGATAAAAGAAGACTATGCAGTACACAGACAACCACAGTGTATTTTCTAGTTTTCTACATTTATGTGCATCAGTCATTACCCATTACTCATTAGTAGTTCCTTCGATAGACGTGATAAGGTTGATGATTGTCACTGTAGCATATTCTGGTTTGTGTTCAGTTGCTTAATTATTTCCTGCCAGAATCCTAATGGCTGAATATATGACATAATAACTGCAAAGATAGCAGGAAACCATTGGATATAAACCAGTATCAGAAACACAGTAGAAGTTTAGAACATATACTTGCAGCCTTTATTAGTTGATCTTGATTGAGATAACATATGACATACCAGGAAATCGTAGGAACTGTGGTTTTAAATCCACAAGCATGTGTATGAGTTCCTTGCGGAAGCCATGACCCTGCATGTAATACCCCGTAATTTATTGGATATTTCATCAGGGTTCTTGTCATCGGCTTCGCCATACTCCTTTCGTAGTCAGCTTCATGTGAACTTTCAAACAAAATCTATTCTCAACTATCTGAGTCCATAGATGTGTTAGGCTCGTCAAGATAGTCGAAATGGACTACTCGTTTGCCCAAACCGGACTCCGGATGCATCTTTTATGGTTTTATACATTCAACGACTATGATTATTTGGACATTTCGAAAATATATTTTAATCAAAATAAAAAGGCAGCCATCATCTTTATCTCTTCCTCCACCGTGAGCACATGATCCCTATCTCCAAACAGCTCACTCATTTTTCCCCTTGCTCCACCCCGTGAGCTCTCCTCTCCCATGGCGCCCCCTTCCTCCACCTTCCCATCCTCTCCCCTTTCCCCGCTGATCTCTCCAGGAGCACACGTTCTACCCTCCCCCAAGGGCAGTTCTTGGACTTGTTCTTGAGGAAGAAGAAGAAGGAACAAGAAGAGGAGGATAAAGTAGAAGAAGAAGAGAGGATTCTCACCTCCCCTGTCTGATCTCCCTTTTCAAGCTTCAAGGGTGAGTTCCCCTACCTTCATGATCCTCTCATGTGCTGTACTTGATGATCCCTTGGTTTATAGGGCAGGGGATTAGCAAAATCTATTGAGAATTAGAGAGAACATGTTTTCTGTCCCTGTTCCTGGACGTACAGATTCAGAAATTATCATTTTCGAGTAACTAGATGGCAAAATCAGAGGAGCAATAGTTGGGATGTTTTGTAGGCCTGGTTCCCACGATCGTTTTGAGCCGTCAATCACTCAATTTGGTTCAGCGGTTTAGCCGCAGCGACGAAAGCAAGTTGCTGTTCTGTTTCTGCTAAACAGTATTTTTTTTGTAGCTTTTGTCCATAGCTTTCCATGCTCTTTGAGGGGTGATTAAATTGTTTTCTACCTTGGTACAGCTACCTGATACCTTATACATCATAGATCAACTTGATTTACTTAATTCCGTTGAGTATTCTTGTTGTTATGAGTTTTCAAAGATGGCTACTTGTTATTTCAGAATTTTGGAAACAGCAGAGAATAGTGTTTTCCCGTGGGTTTAGGAGCTTTTACCCTTCATCTAAATTGAAGATTTGTTCCTTCCTAGCTTGTATGTGATGCCTAGTTTCTAATACAAAAGGATTTACTTGATTTCCATTAGTATTCTTCTTGCTATGTTTTTCCAAAGAGAGCTACTCGTTATTCTGAATCTGGAAACAGCAGTCAAGTATTTGTTGGTTATGACCTTTATAGATCCATATTTTGAGTTCGAATAGTAGGAGTTATTTGTAGCCAAGGTCCATATGAATCCATAGGCATATCATTTACTTGTTTTAGAGCTTTCTAGCTCGAGATATGAATTCTTTCGTGAAGGGACAGCAAAGGGGTTGCCCCCTCGGAAATGTGATTAGCTACATTTGGTGTATGTGCTCTGCATAGTTGGCTTACTCACAGGTGTGGGATTATTCCCAATCAACGTCTTCGTTATCGGTAAAGGCAAGTGCATGACGAACCCTTGTTCTCTATGTTCGTCCATTGTGTGACGGTTTGACTGATTGTTGTCATTGATTGAGATGTCTTGTTCAAATGGTTCGCTTTGTACTTATTCAGTTCTTTCGATTCGGTTTCTTCATCCATGTTCAGAAATAGTTCACTTTCTTAATTTCCTAGCTAACTCGGTGAGAAACTGTTCACAAGTGGCTACTCCGATAGAGTTCGGTGAGAACTGTCAGCTTGTGAGCTAGTCCGATGGCTATTCTTTCATGTCAGACCGGTGAGAGACTGTCCCGAGTGGCTACTCCGATAGAGTTCGGTGAGAACTGTCAGCTCGTGGGCTAGTCCGGGCGACATATTCACCCTTTCTGTCAGACCGGTGAGAGACTGTCCCGAGTGGCTACTCCGATAGAGTTCGGTGAGAACTGTCAGCTCGTGGGCTAGTCCGGGCGACATATTCAGATATTCAGTTTCAGTTACATATTCAGATGTTCAGTTTCAGTTACATATTCAGATGTTCAGTTTCAGTTACATATTCAGATGTTCAGTTTCAGTTACATATTCAGATATTCGGGTTCAGTCTTCTAGTTCATAAAGAGATTATCAGTATTTTCAGGCGGTCCTGGTTGGGTTCAGTGGTGTAGGATGTTGAATATTGGTAACCCCTAGCTATGTACTTGACACAATGGGATTATTATTCTGACGGTTCTGTATTTTACTTGCTGAGTATTTTTATACTCATTCTTGTGTTTCTTTCGGTTTTTAGGTACTAATAAGCGACGAGTATGGGATATGGGCGTAGCACCTCTACTTCATTGAGCACGTCACATAACTTCAAATAATAATCAGTGGACGCCATTTCTTTCTAGTGGCTTTCTACTGTTCTTGGTGTTTCTTTCTAGTTATTTTACCACTTTCTATCTTCTTACTGATAACTGCCTGTCGTGGATGTCCGTATATACAAGGAAAACTCTGTCAAAATTCCTAATAATCTCCGGACTTGATAGAATTTGTTGTAGCGCGGTAGCATCTCAGGTAAGGTTGAAATCTGGGGTGCTACACTGCATGTGTAGAACAGAATGACGATTAGACTTATAGTAAGCACGATCTGGCATTTGAAAAGGAGAATTACACTTTTTATTATTATAAATCAATTTAATATTATTTTTTAATCTTATAAGAGCCATGAGAACTGTTGGGCAAGCATTTTAGTCATTATTAATTTTCATTTACGGTCAAAGATTGTGATGATTGATTTCCTTGAACATATCATTTCTAGGTAACAAAAACATCCTGCCATTCTATACGGTTTTACGAGTTGAAGTAATATACATTTCGATGGTATCTTTACGAGCTTTGTTCAGATCACATCATGCCTTTGTGATTGTCAGTGGCCAATACATAGAATGAGGAGAAAACGCAATTCACCTTGTATGTATCTGAAGGCATAAGTGACACTTGGTCTATCCATATGACCCCCCTTTTGGAAGTCGTTAACTCGAGTCTTGAAGTTCTGCAAGTTCCTTGTGCTAATAATTGATGTTCTATCTTTCTCCAATCTGACACATTATTATCTCTGCAACCATGCAGTATGCATATCTTACGCGGTTAGTGGAGAAAACAGTTGAAAAATTATCTGGTCTCATTAGGGAAGATATATACACTATAGCAGCTGATGCCGCATTTTGCAAGCCATCCAAGCATGTGAGTGAAGCAGTCAACTCCACGGGTTCCGTTGATCTGATATACATGACTAGATTATAGGTCTTCCCTTCTTCTATATTCTGGAAGTTGAAATGGTCAAGTTAAGCACAAAACTGGAGGGAAATATTTGAAATGCTTCTCAGAGAAAACGACGCATTCAAGGAAGCGAAGCACAGACACTGGATGGAAAGCTAACATTAACCAAGGAAAATATGAATATGGATTAGAAGCGACAAAGATCATGTTACAGTTTCACTTTTACAAAGAAAAACCAGTTGCTATCATTTTTCAACTGGCATACTTGTAGCGTGTAAACTGTTTACTGAATTATTGTTTTGTGATTTATATTGTCATGCTCATGTTCCACAGTTCCAGTCCACTTATACGTTGGAAAAGAAATTGTACCATGCCCCAGAATCCGGGGTTATAAATGCCAACGCCGCCAGATGGACACTTGTCACAAAGAACCTCCATCCGTAGAGCGATGATATTCCTACTGAAACAGGATGATCTTTCAGTTTTCACGTATATGGAGGATTCGTCCCCAATGATGGACCACGGATCTATGTTTGAAGGAGTGTTCGGTCCTCCAGCTTCAAAACCTAAAGAATAAATTCAACAACAGTCAGTACGGGGCTAAACATGAAATGTTACTGACGGGTTATAAGAAGAAGAGGTTAAATTTAGTTTTCCACTGGTATGTGTTTGTGTTGCAATAAAGAAAATTCAGGAACGTGCGAGAAAGAACACCTTTTTCGTTATAGATAGGAGAGATAGAAACATACAAGAAAACACGAAAAATCCACAACAAACACAACAAAGCCTGAGACGACGGCCACTACTCACAAAAAACCTACAAGCTTTCACCGATCTGCCTCCTGGACTACCTAGGATCCAGACAAAGAAATGCTACTTGGGGCTCGATTGGTTCGGCGTTTCAGCTCTGTAAATGGCCGGAAATTTCACGGACACCTGGACATCCGCTAAAAATCGAGCGTGAGGGGCGGAAATAATACCGGACTGGAAGTTTCACACACAATCCAAGCAGGCCCTTAGGATTATGTGTTGCAATAATGATTTCTCTGCTCTTCAGTTATGGCTGAACTACCTAGGGAACAGACAACAAGCAGCATAAAGGAACGGGAATAAATATAACAGTACCATATATTTGTTCTGTGATTGTTCTCTGCACAAGATTTTGTATGGTTCAGTCCCACAAAAAGGGCACTGTATCCTTTTTATTTTCATATACTGTACTAATTATTCAATCTATATGAATCCTTGTTATAAGGGAAATCTGGTATACATGTCACTGCAAAATTTCATATATCGAAAAAAAATGCCATTAGGTGCATACTGACGAGTAAGTCACTGCATGGCATCTGGAAGCTGGAACTATCTACCTTTTTCCTGGGAAACATGCACATGCATTTCTCCAACTTAGTCAAGTGCAGAGAGTGGCCGTACCTCTGTTACTGACAAGCTCTGCCCAAATTCCGCCAGCCCCAGCGTGGTTGATTTCCTAGAGTAAAAATACAGTGATCCCGTTATAATGAATGATGTTGGTAATGTACAGTTACTCACATTGGACAGAAATTAAAGCCAGTGTCAAAAAGACGAGAATTAAAACGTCACCTCAAAAAACAACCCAAAGAGGGTTTGAGGGATCTTTCTGGCGGCTTCCCATGACGTATCAACCTCTAGCAGCGCCGTCTGCGCCTGATCCAACTCTGCCGCCACCGCCAGGCACCCGCAGCTCAACGAGAGAAGAAGCAAGGAGCAGAGGATGGTCCGGAAAGTTGCCGCGTCCTCTGTACCCATCGTCCCCTTGCTCCAGCCTGCGGATAAACATCATAAGACTTCAGTTCGCAGATCGAGCGAGCGAGCAAGTAAAGTGGAAACAGACAGTAGAATCTTCTCCACAAGAGAACCAAATAGTTAGGGGCGAACGAGGGGAAAAGAAGGAACACAAGTACAGCTGAACTCATTTGAGAAGTTTTTTTTAGTGAATTTGGTAAGAATTTGCCGGGTAGAAAACCTAAAACACAAGGGAAACCAAGTGAACCTCCTCTCTTCGACATTCCATCGAACACATCAACCTCTCAGCGAAGACGACCCACCGGAAGATGTAGAAAATGATACAGGGAAGAAGAGGGGAGGAAATGTGTCGCGTTTACTCAACACGAATGGATCATGGAGGTGCTCACCTCCGGCCAACACTCGTGGACGCGGCGAGAGGGTGCGCTGCGCTCGTAAGCCGTGGTGCCGCGATGGTGTGCGCAGTGCGCGTGGGTAGCTCGGGGAGGAAATAACTCTGCTATGCCTGTGCTTTAAGTAGCGACGAGTCTGCGACTGCGAGGGAGGAAGAGAAGAGAGGTGGCCACGTGGGTGGGTTCGGTGGGGCCGCGCTCCGCGTGGACGGCCACGCTGGGCACTCGTACGATCTTGATCGGGCGGTGAGGACGGGGCGATGTGCCACCGCTTACGCACGGTGCGCGTTCAAGCAAACGACCCAGCGATTGCACGTCCGACGTGCATGGCTTCAAGACACTCTAAGGCCTCGTTTGGTGTGGAGGGTTTTCAAACCTCAAAAGGATTGGGGAATTTTCGGGATTGGGTGAACCCCATGACTCCACCCAATCCCTTGTTTTCCTGTCGATCGTCTCGTCTATTCATTCCCCGTCGATCCACGAGAGCTGGCTCGAGGCTTCAAACACGCTTGGATCAGGAGGGTTTGGGGCGGATTGGCCGGGCTGGCCCAACCCCACCCCTGTGTACCAAACGGCCCAACCGGGAAATTTGGGGGTTTTGGTCCCCTAGGGGGAAATCCCTTTCGATCCCGGCCCAACCGCTCCTACCAAACGAGGCCTAACGAAATTAGAGTTTTGAACTACCCCTACCTCTGTTTCTAAATAAAAAAGGTTTTATCGGTTCAATATAAGTAATCAAAAATATCTTATCTAGAGAGGGAGTAGCTACAAATCAAATATAGTTGGTTCGATGTTCTATAATTCAACTTCGCAATTTGATCCGGTTTCATGTTGCATGTATTGGTTGGAATCTAACTCACACCTTTGATATGGAGATATGTATTGGATGGAATCCATCCCCACCCAATTAATATCCGGTAACATTTACAAAATCTCTAATGAACTCAACAGTGATGACAATAGCCGGCTACTCCTACTATATGTCGACGGCACAACCAACAGCCCTCGTGATGTAGTGTGCCCTACACAAGACACACCAAGTGGACCAATGACAAGATCAAGAGTAAAAGCCCTACACGATAAGGTGAACTCACTCCTATCTATGTGTGATCTCGAAATTGCCATGAATGGTTTGCTACTTCATGCCGATACCTTGTGTGTGCTCAGCTATGATGGATTGGAAGACCTCCGTGGAAGTGCTGCTCAAGATGGACAAGAAGATAAGGAGCATCAAGTTGACGAAGAGGGAATTCCCTCGCAAACCGGCCTCGGACCGGCCTTACACCGGCCTCGGCTAGGCCGGCCTATGGCCAGAGGCAACCGGCCTCGGACCGGCCTCAGCCCGGCCTCGGCTAGGCCGGCCTATGGCCAGAGGCAACCAGCCTCGGACCGGCCTCAGCCCGGCCTCGGCTAGGTCGGCCTACCATCCGACGTGTCCGGCCTCGGGCCGGCCTCAGCCCGGCCTCGGCTAGGCCGGCCTCCCGCCGACAGAAACCAGCCTGGGGCCAGCCTCAGCCCGGCCTAGCCCAGGCCGGCCTTCCCAGCCTGCGCGCCTTGTTGGCTAAAAGCCATGTATCTTTCCCTTTTTGCTCCTTCCTCCTAGACTATAAATAGGAGTCTCCTACCACATATCTAGGGTTAGACTAAGATAAGATTGAGTTGAGCTTAGCTCCTTTCCATCCTTTGGATGTTGCCTCTTATGAGATGCCTCTTTGTGAGATGAACCAAGGCCTCCTTGCATGGAGATGAATTCCTCCTTGTAGTTGTGATTACTCGTCATCCATCTCGGTGGTTGAACCGGTAGATTCGACCGGTGAGATAAACGAATCTAAGAGTAAGTGTGCTTGCATCTTTGAGGATCGGGGGTACCCTTGGGGCGTGTTACTGGTCGATGGGTTGCTTGTGTCTTGCTATTTACCCTCATTTGCCCCTCTTGTGTTCTTGCGTTCTTCGTGTTCTTCATCGAGTTCTTCGCGTTCTTCGTCGAATCCGCCCAAATCCGTGAAGATCGGGACAACCCTACAACATATGGTATCAGAGCAACGGTTGCCACGGATTTGATTTGTGTTTCCCCCACTTTTCCCTCAATTTTTCTTTGATTTTGAGAAATTCGAAAATTTCACCAAAAAAATCCCCAAATTGCTTTTGGATCAATCTGAGATTTGAGTGCGTTTTTCAAGTTTTGATCCATGGATCTCGTGCTAAACATGTTGATATTACTTCCTTTGCGTTCCCATAGCCTAATTCCATCATTTTCCCCTTCGATTTGACGATTTTCGGGTCGTTTTTCCGCCAAAAATCGCGGATTTTCGAGTTGGGCACGAGCTCCAGCCCGAGCCCGGCCTACCCCCGGCCTAGCCCCGGCCTCGCCAAGGCCGGCCTACCGCCCGACACGTCCGGCCTCAGCTCGGCCTCGGCCCGGCCTCACCAAGGACGGCCTCCCGGAAAACTGGAAAATTTCAAGTCAATTTTCGTCATATCTTTCGGCTCCGGACTCCGATTTTGGTGATTTTCGGCTCGTTGCGAAGCTACGAACAAGGCCTTCGACACCATACCGGTTGCTCCACCATCCTCCACTATCCCAAATTCGTGGTCAAGCACGAGACTCCGAAACAAACGGGTAAGGTTGTCGACGAAGGTATAACCTCTCCAATCTTTACCTTTGACCTTTTTCCTTGCAAGCCACATTACATCTTTGCGTTTACCATATCCTATTGAGACTAGCTCTTGACGATTGCGTGGACTTTGCACATCGACACCGTGTAGTTTCCGAGCAAAAGTTGTGCGCTAGTTATCATATCATATATCGTGTTGGCTTCAAGGAAGTGAGTGTGAAAAGAGCTCAAGAAGCAAGAGAGCCACCATATTTGAAAAGAAAAAAAGTCAAGAAGCAAAAAGAGCCACAAAAGAGAAAAAGAAAAACCACTCGCCATTTTGTAGGTTGCGCCAACGCTCGATGAACATCTTATAGGTGGTGTCTTTAGTGCAAATCTTGGAGTCCACTCATATTTTGCAATCGAGCTAGTGGCTCATCGAGCACTTGTGCAACAACGAGCTTAGTCTTCGCTATGTTTTCTTGCTCATTTTGATAGTTGCACAAGTCACTTTCATCGCCACGTGTGTGTTTCTTTCTTCTTTTCTTTTGAGATCGACTTGTTTGGCTTGTTGATCATTTTGGTTCTTTACTTGCTTAGACAATATCTTGGTTTTGGGTTGATTTCAATTGGCTTTCCAACCACCATACCTACCTATCCACATAAGTGTGTGAGTTGGGTTTGAGAACCGGATTCTCATTGAACAAGCACATTTACTTTTGGTACTAGTTTATCTTGCTAGTCTATTCCAATACATCTCACTTGTTCTTGAGAATCATGTTTAGGGGAAGTACAAATGGGAGCTCAAGCTCAGACGGTGATGGCAATGAGGTACCTCAAGGTGACCACGGCTACGTCACGCATAATGAGTTCGTCGGTCTTCGCCATCTTGTTCGTGATGGACTAGGCCGCTATGAGCGTCACCTCCAAGCTCAAGAAGGAAACTTCGACAACATGCGACACGACTTGCATACCATGCAAGCCAACATTAATGAGCAAATGTCGCAAATGAATGAGCACATGGCGAACCTTGCACGTCGTGGATCTTCTTCATCATCTCGTCACTCAAGGGAGTCTTCAAGATCATCGCGCCGGCGAGAAGATGGACAAGGTGATCATCAAGCACGACAAGAAATGCCAAGGCGCGACGAGCATGATCGACGTCGCCATAATGAGGAACGTCAACCTCCACCTCGAGTACACCATGACAATGGCCATCAAGAGCATCATCGTCACAATGGTGCAAGGCATGAAAGAACACCATCACCACCACCACAACATCAAGAACGTCGAGACCCTTGGGCCAATGCCAATGGCATGCCGGGTGGCAATGACTATGGTGATCAAGGGCGTCCACATCGCCATCCTCCAAGGCCACGCCACCGCCATCGTGAACATGTCAACCATGAAGAGAACCCAATGCCGCACCAAGATCGTCATCATGACCATGATTATCATCACCGTGTCGAGTCAAGTGATAGCGAGTCAAGCCACCATCATGGTGATGGACTCCACCAAAGGAGACGTGGACGTGCATTCCCACCTCCAAACCGTCGTGATGAAGACGATAGCTTGTCCAATCTTCGATTTGATATGCCCAAGTTCTATGGAACAAGCGATCCGAAAGCATACCTATCATGGGCACTCAAGGTTGACTAGATCTTTCGGGTTCGCTACTACTCCAACAACAAGATGATGACTCTAGCATCCTTGGAGTTTGAGGACTATGCTCTCTTATGGTGGGAAAAACTCCAAGATGATCGTTTGCAAAACAACCAACCACCTATCACCATTGGGTTGAAATGAAAGAAGAGATGTACAAGCGTTTTGTTCCTAGCCACTACACTCGAGACTTATACAAAAAGTTGCAAGAGTTGAAGCAAGGTGTGAGGTCCGTGGATGAGTACTATAAGGAAATGGAAATCTCAAGGATACGAGCCCATGTTGAGGAGTCACAAGAGCAATCCATGGCTCGTTTCATGAATGGCCTCAACTATCCTATCAAGAAGATTGTGGAGTTCCAACCTTATACCAATTTGGTTGAGCTAGTCCATCAAGCAACAAAGGCCGAGCGTCATGTGCTTGAAGAGCTCAAGTATCTCAAGGCAAAATCTTTCTTTGCAAACAAGCCTTCATCCTCAACACCTCCAACGACACAAGCTTCACCTCAAGCAAGCATGAGAGGTCCTCCAAAAGTCTCTTCATCAACACCGCAAGCTCCCTAACCTTTCAAAAAGGTGACTACTTCAACAAATGCACCTCAAGGTTCCTCCTCCGGCACACGACTCTTGAAATGCTTCAAGTGTGGTGGACAAGGTCATAAATCCTTTGAGTGTACAAATAAGAAAGTCATGATAGTCAATGACTTGGGAGAATATGAGTCGATGAGTGAAGAGGAGTACATCGCCACCAATCAAGTCACCACCACACAAAGTGCTCAAGATGACTCCAAGGAGATATTTTGTGATGGTGACCCAATGAACCAACCTTGGTTGTGACAAGAACTTTGACCACCAATGTCCAAGTGGACGAAGACCAACGATGAAACTTATTTCAAACAAGAGCGGTAGTTAATGGAAAGTCCGTCAAGGTAATCATAGATGGTGGAAGTTGTCACAACTTAGCAAGTAAGGAACTATGTGACAAGCTCAACTTGAAGATCAAGAAGCACCCCAACCCATACCATGTGCAATGGTTAAGTGATTGCGGAACCGTCAAGATTCAACATATGGTGCAAGTGTCTTTCAAGATTGGAGCTTATGAAGATACTATCGATTGCAATGTTGTGCCTATGACCGTTTGTCACTTACTTCTTGGACGACCTTGGCAATATGATAGAAGTGTTACACATGACGGAAGGACAAACTACTATAGTTTCAAGAGCAATGACAAGACCTTTGTCCTCCGCCCAATGAATCCAAGTCAAGTAATTGCCGACAATGCCAAGACTATTACAAGGGCACAACAAGATCGTGCTTCAAGTGAGATGAGTGGTGAGAGCCACAAGACAAACATGAGTGAATCTTCAAAGAGGGCCACACCAAACTTAACTCTATTTCCCACCAAGAGAGACATGAGGGAGTTGAGAGAGGACCCATCCACACTTCACTATGTGCTCATATGCAAGGGTGAAGCCTCTTTTACTAACACCTTAACAAACATTCCTCCTTCTTTGTTGTCTCTTTTGAAGAAGTTCGAAGATGTCTTCCCTCAAGAGGTGCCACCGGGACTACCTCCTCTGCGCGGCATCGAGCATCGCATCGACCTTGTTCCCGGTGCACCGCTACCCAACCGCGCACCCTACTGCACCAACCCCGAAGAAACGAAGGAGATTGAGAGGCAAATACAAGAGCTACTTGACAAGGGACACATCCGTGAGAGCTTGAGTCCGTGCGCCGTGCCCGTCATCTTGGTGCCCAAGCACGACAACACCTTACGCCTTTGCATGGATTGTCGCCCCATCAACGCCATAACCGTTAGGTATCGCCATCCTATCCCTAGACTTGATGACATGCTTGATGACCTTTGTGGTTCCGCTATCTTTTCCAAAATTGATCTTAAGAGTGGCTATCATCAAATAAGGATGAGTGAGGGTGATGAATGGAAGACCGCCTTCAAAACAAAGCTTGGTCTTTATGAATGGCTTGCCATGCCATTTGATCTTTTCCAATGCACCTTCAACTTTTATGCGTCTTATGAATCATGTCCTTCGTCCTTTCATTGGAAAATTTGTGGTTGTCTATTTTGATGATATCCTCATCTATAGCAAGTCGGTGGAAGAGCATACTTCTCATGTTGCTCAAGTTTTGTTAGCCCTTCGCAATGAAAAGCTTTATGCTAATATTTCTAAGTGCACATTTGCCACCGATAAGCTCATTTTCTTGGGTTTTGTTGTTTCTTCGAATGGTGTTGAAGTTGATGAAGCAAAGATAGAAGCTATTCACTCTTGGCCTTTTCCTACATCACTTGAGGAGTTGAGACGTTTCATGGGTTTTGCCGGATTTTATGCCGAATTATCAAAGATTTTTCAACAATTGCATGCCCTCTTCATAATCTTACAAAGAAGAATGTGCCTTTCATTTGGGGCCATGCACATGATTTTGCTTTCAATGAGCTCAAGAGGTTGTTAACCCAAGCCCCACTACTTGCACTTCTGGATTTTTCCAAAACTTTTGAAATTGAATGCGATGCAAGTGGTTTGGGTATTGGAGGAGTTCTCATGCAAAATGGTAGACCCATCGCATACCATAGTGAGAAACTAGATGGAGCTCACTTGAATTATCCAATTTATGACAAAGAATTGTATGCTTTGGTTCGTGTCTTGGATGTTTGGCAACACTACCTTCGTCCTAAGTAGTTTGTCATCCATTCCGACCATGAATCGTTGAAATATTTGAAAAGCCAAACAAATTTGAACAAAAGACATGCTAAGTGGGTTGAGTTCATTGAGTCTTTCACGTTTGTAATCAAATACAAGAAACGTAAAGACAATGTGGTCGCGGATGCATTATCCCGCAAGACCAACCTAGTTACACGTCTTGATTTTAACGTTTTGGGCTTGGAAGAGATAAAGGATTTATATGCTACTGATAGTTTCTTTGGAGAAATTTTTGCTCAATGCTTGGAGAACAAAGGAGTGGGAGATTACAATTTGCACAAAGGGTTCTTGTTTAAGGCTAACAAACTTTGCATTCCCGAGTCTTCGCTTCGTTTGCTCCTTTTGAAGGAATCACATAGAGGCGCACTTATGGAACACTTTGGACGCGACAAGACCTTCGACATGCTCTCCAACAACTTCTTTTGGCCACGCATGTACCGCGACGTGGACCGCCTTGTACGTCGATGTGCAACATGTCTCAAAGCTAAGTCTACACTAAACTCTCATGGTCTATACACTCCTTTGCCAATTCCACAAACACCTTGGTGCGATATTGCTATGGATTTTGTCTTAGGTTTACCGCTCACTAAAACAAACAAGGATTCCATATTTGTTTTCATTGATCGTTTCTCTAAGATGGCTCATTTCATACCATGCAACAAGACCGACGATGCTTCACACATTGCAACTTTGTTTTTTAGGGAGATCGTTCGTCTTCATGGAGTGCCAAAGACCATCGTTTTGGATCGTGACGTCAAGTTCGTGAGCTACTTTTGGAAGACATTGATGGCCAAGATGGGAATCAAGCTACTATTCTCCACCGCCTATCACCCTCAAACGGATGGTCAAACCGAAGTGGTGAACCGAAGTCTATCCACGCTCCTTCGTGTGTTGATCAAGCCTTGAAGATTTGGGAGGAGTGCATCCCACATGCCGAGTTCGCCTACAATCGAGCACAACACCGAGCTACAAAGCGAAGCCCATTCGAGATCGTTTATGGTTTCAACCCATACACCGCTTTGGACATGCTACCACTACCACTACGTGAGCAATCAAACATGGACTTCGACAAGCACGCCGCTTTCATGAAGAAGCTACATGAGGATACAAGAATCACACTTGAGAAGCACAATGAAGACCTTGCTAAGAAGATGAACAAGAACAAGCGCGCCATGGTATTTGAAGAAGGAGACCTAGTGTGGCTACACCTTCGCAAGGATCGCTTTCCGGATGCGAGAAAGTCCAAGCTTCACCCTCGTGGAGATGGACCGTTCAAGGTCATCAAGCGCATCAACGATAACGCATACAAGATCGACATCGCCAACTCCAAGTACTTGGTGCATGACACCTTCAATGTCGCCGACCTATCTCCATACCATGGGACTTCAAGCGATGAGGATGAACAAGAGTCGAGGACGACTCTTTCCCAAGGGGGGGAGATGATGTAGTGCGCCCTACACAAGACACACCAAGTGGACCAATGACAAGATCAAGAGTAAAAGCCCTACACGATAAGGTGAACTCACTCCTATCTATGTGTGATCTCGAAATTCCCATGAATGGTTTGCTACTTCATGCCGATACCTTGTGTGTGCTCAGCTATGATGGATTGGAAGACCTCCGTGGAAGTGCTGCTCAGGATGGACAAGAAGATAAGGAGCATGAAGTTGACGAAGAGGGACTTCCCTGGCAAACCGGCCTCGGACCGGCCTCGACTAGGCCGGCCTATGGCCAGAGGCAACGGCCTCGGACCGGCCTCAGCCCGGCCTCGGCTAGGCCGGCCTATGGCCAGAGGCAACCAGCCTCGGACCGGCCTCAGCCCGGCCTCGGCTAGGCCGGCCTACCATCCAACGCGTCCGGCATCGGGCCGGCCTCAGCCCGGCCTCGGCTAGGCCGGCCTCCCGCCGACAGAAACCAGCCTGGGGCCGGCCTCAGCCCGGCTTAGCCCAAGCCGGCCTTCCCAGCCTGCGCGCCTTGTTGGCTAAAAGCCATGTATCTTTCCCTTTTTGCCCTCCTTCCTCCTAGAATATAAATAGGAGTCTCCTACCACATATCTAGGGTTAGACTAAGATAAGATTGAGTTGGGCTTAGCTCCTTTCCATCCATTGGATGTTGCCTCTTATGAGATGCCTCTTTGTGAGATGAACCAAGGCCTCCTTGCATGGAGATGAATTCCTCCTTGTAGTTGCGATTACTCGTCATCCATCTCGGTGGTTGAACCGGTAGATTCGACCGGTGAGATAAACGAATCTAAGAGTAAGTGTGCTTGCATCTTTGAGGATCGGGGGCTACCCTTGGGGCGTGTTACCGGTCGGTGGGTTGCTTGTGTCTTGCTATTTACCCTCCTTTGCCCCTCTTGTGTTCTTGCGTTCTTCGTGTTCTTCGTCGAGTTCTTCGCGTTCTTCGTCGAATCCGCCCAAATCCGTGAAGATCGGGACAACCCTACAACACCTCGACCGTCACGCCCTCTAGCTACCACAAGAGTTTTCCCTACATTGGTGTTTTTTGCTTCATCATCGCTTGTGATCGACTCCTCCATCCTCTTGTCTACCTCCAACTAAATCATATTGTCATGTAAACAAGCTTCTTGTTATCCTCCATCCCTACATGTATTATCCCCCATTCCCACAACACGTGGCTTGATTCTTGTTCTTATTTTTCTTCACCCTCACCTAGCAAACATGTTCCTTCAATAACCTTCTTCGCACGTCTGAAACCGAGCGAGGTCCTACACTAACTCAATGCAAAACATGATTTTTCACTGAGTACCCTGGCTTTGAAGTGGCTCACGATGAGATTTAGATGGGTTAAAAACAAGAGGTGGTGGGGAGGAACTTTTTATGGATGTCGGTTCATTGGCGGTGGAAGTGAACGTGTCATCACGTTGAGTGAACACCGTCAGGTGATCATAAGAAAGCAAAAGGGGATTTGGACTGAATAATTTTTACTCCATATGACTTTGTGAAGATTGTATTTGGCTACGCGAAACACAACTTTTTCTAGAATCCCACTGCAAACAAACAAAAGGAAAATTATTTTCAGTGTGTCGGATATATACTGCTAACACCAGAAACCACAAACTGAACAACTTATGGGGAATAACACATGTTAGTTATTTTTTCGACTTGATTCTGTTTTAACTCTATGATGCAACTTCCTTGGGCATCCAAATGAAAGAAATGGGCAAATAAATCGGAGACCTAATCCAGTTGACCCAATTCAATTTCTAACATCCAAACTGATCTCCCTACGACACCGCAGATATATCGGGGATGCGTGTGTAGCCGCAAGCCTCACTACTATTCCTGCGCTTGCTAAAAAGTTATCCAAAGCAGCTCACAGAATTGTATATGTACACCGGTCCTTATATAGCAAATGCATTGAACGGGCAGCATTTTTGCAAAAACTAATGGGCTGTCATGCATGTGCCTCGTGCCTTCAAGTTCCATATTGTAGGAGACATCCCTTGTCGCAGGGTAGTGTGAGGGCATGTTGTTGCTTCTACACAAGAGGCATGTTCATACCACTACGGGAAACAGCCGAAACGCCGACGGCGAGCCGCTGTCGGCGTAGCAACAATCGCCGTCGGCGTAGGCCTACGCCGACGGCCGCCGTCGGCGTATCGGCGTCGGCGTAGGACGCTGTCGGCGTACGAACACTACCGTCGGCGTATCCGTCGCCGTCGGCGTATCCGTCGCCGTCGGCGACGCCGCAGTGGGACCCACAAAACGAACGTCGAACGTCTCCGTCTGCTCCACCTATACGCCGACGGCAGTGCCGTCGGCGTAGGGATGACCATATGGTCCTCCATCGTCGACGTGGCGCCATCCTGTGCGTCCCCGCAGCATACTAATGCCGTCGGCGTATACTTGACCATATTTTCAGTTTCTGAAATTTTTTGCTGCTGGTTTCTGGCGCATTTTAAATACAATTAAAATTGCACAAATTATAAAACATCACAGAAACATCAAATAAAACATCACATACATATCCAAATGACACAAACATGATTCAAATTCATCCAAGCATTCATACAAACTCCAAACAAGTTCGAATTCACACACGCTACACCCGAACACATCCTACACCTCCCGAGAGCCCGAGGCCGATGATTCCTTGCCTTGGCTCATCTTGGTCAATCACCTGCATTGAGAAAGGATAAACTTTTAAGCATGTTGAAAAATGTAGTAAATAAGAATAAAGACGTAATGCAATTAAGAAGAAGCATGTTGAAAGACTAAGCATGTTGAAAAGTAAATAGTACGCAAAAGGACATAAAAGACCCTCACCCCTAATCATCACTCTCATAGTTAAGTCCTGGGTTGTCATCATCACTATCAACATCACTATCAACATCACTATCACGAGTGTTGTATATTGGAACCTCCTCGCACGTGGAGGCTCATCATCGTCATCACTATCACTCTGTAACTTGTTGAGCATATCTATATCCTTTAGATTCACCACTACGTCACCACCTGTTTGTGCATTGTCCTCGCGGTCCTCAAGACCTTGTATGCCAAAGTCCCCAAAGGTTTGTTCCTCTTGATAGAAAATCCCTCGTATGTTTTAGGGTCAATGTTGTTGTAATCGTCTTCGGAGGGCATGGGTAGCTTACCACGTGGCGATACATGGAACACGACTTCCCAACCAATGAGTCCCTCTTTCTTGCATGGGTAGGGCAAATAATAAACTTGAAAGGCTTGGTGAGCCACAACAAAGACATCGGATCCATTGTAGGTGGTTGAAGGCTTAACTTCAACTAACCCAATGGAAGGGGTACTTTTGGTTCCATGCTCAGGGTCGAACCAGTGGCATTTGAACACAACAAGCTTGAGTTATGTTCGTGTTATTGAACGTCAGCTCATATACGTTCTGTAACCTTCCGTAGTAATCATAATTACCGGCTCCTTTGGTGAAGACCCCGGTATTTATAGTCTTTGCATTAGGCCGACTGTTCTGGTGATGCTCTGTATGGAAGCGGTACCCATTCACATCATACTTCTCGACTCTACGGTTACAACCTTGGGAGACACATCTCAACTCATCTGACATCACAACGTTGGCATCAGCTCCCTACAAGTACAAATTGTTTTGTGCATTAGTAAGAGGGATAAGACACGAATTGCAAGGTAGAAGGGACAGGTTTGAAATTACCTTTTCCCTGAACCAAACCGTGAATTTTTTCTTTCCGGGGGCAGGCTCTTTCAAAAGAGTGTCCAACGCGGCTTCATTGGGTCCATCTGATGTTCCCGACCACATTTCATCCGTGAATTGACTAAAAGGAGAAAATACGTATTAGAACGAAATCATGATAGTAGTTGCAAAGTAATTTGTTCCCCATTTTACCTAAGGAAACTGCCCTCTTCTCCCTGCTCGTCGTGGGTCACTTCCTTCATGTTCATAAGCACATAGAGCATTATGCACTCCAGCTCATCATTGGTCAAGTTATACCTTGTTGGGCCACCGCTCTTGCCACCGGGACACTGGAAGAGGACGAGCTTGGGGTCTCGCTTGGGCTCGTCGACATTGTACCGAGAGGCCTGGTTATGCATAGTGGGAACATCATCGGGGTAGTACGTTAGCCTGGCGTCTGCCATCTCCTGAAGGATAGTTGCCTCGGCTATGGATGACTCAATCTTATTTTTGTTTCCACATTTGGTTCGAATATACTTAAACTCTCTCTCAATACAAAACTGCCAACGAAACTGCACCGGTCCACCCAAGAGTACCTCATTCGCAAGATGCACAACAAGATGTGCCATCGGAGTAAAGAAGCCTGGCGGAAATATCGTCTCTAAGTTGCACAGCAACTCCGGCACTAGTTCATGCAGCTTCTGAATAATCAGGGGACATACTTGCTTAGCACAGAGCGTGCGGAAGAAATGGCTCAACTCCGCGAGCACTCGCCAGACACGGTCGGGGAGATACCCTCGAACCATCACCGGTAGCAGCCGCTCAATCCATATATGATAGTCGTGACTCTTGAGCCCGGTGACTTTTGCCGATTGTATATTGACTCCCTTACTTATATTCGAACAATAGCCATCAGGGAACATCACGACGAATTTGAGCCAATGGAATGCCTCAGACCTTTGCATACTATTAAGGCAGAAGTCAGCATGCGGCTTGAACCAGTTCTTTTGACGGCCTTCAGGAGGCTTCATGTGCATTCTCTCCCTATCACAGAGCTTCTTAACATCAACTCTAGCCTTAACATTATCCTTCGACTTCGGGGAATGTTCAGGATTGTGTGAAAGAGGGACTCTCCAACATTCTTTTCGGTGTGCATCACATCGATGCTATGGGGAAGTTCGAGGTCCTTGTAATATTCGAGTTGCGTCAAGCCTGCCACGTGAGTCCAGTTGTGCGCCACACCATATCCCACATATCGTGGGCCTTTTCCCTGGGCAGGCACGAGAGCACTTAGCTCGGCGTCAACAGCTGCACCATCGAAAGTTGGTATCGCTTTTTCTTCACGCTCAACTCTGCCCTTCTTGAAGTTCTTTTTGTCTTCTCTAAACGGATGCCCTCTTTTGAGGAACTTTCGATGTGTGTCAAACGCGGAATACTTCCGTCCCGCCGTTAGCCACATGAACTCAAGTCGGTTCCTGCACACTGGGCATGGCCACTTACCAGCTGTACACCATCCGCAGAATAGGGCGTACCCGGGCATGTCATGCATGGAATTGTGATACCAAACTTTCATCAAGAAGTTTGTCTTCGATGCACGATCATATGTCAACGTCCCGTGGTGCCAAGAGTGGTTCAGATCATCCACAATTGGCTGCATGTACATACTTAAATTCTTCCCCGGATATTCAGGACCTGGAATGATCAGCGAGAGGAATATGGTCTTCTTTTGCATTAGGGCTCCAGGAGGGAGATTGAGCGGAATAACAAACACGGGCCAGCAGCTGTACGAGGTAGTCGACAAACCATATGGATTGAATCCATCGGTTGCTATCGCGATTCTCACGTTTCGAGCATCTGCTGCCTCATCGGGGTGGTTCGCATCAAAGTTCTTCCATGCCGTACCATCAGATGGATGTCCCATCAATTCCCGGTCGTGCTCATCCTTGTATCTCTTCCCCGTTTTGTGCCATTGCATCTGTGTGGCAGACTCTTTGTTCATGTAAAGCCGCTTGATTCTTTGTATGAATGGGAGGTAACGAAGAATCTTAACGGCGACATTTGACTGCGTCTTCGTACCATCGGCTCCTTTTACCACATGATACCTAGAGGCCTTACACAAGATACAGTACTTGTCATTGGCAAACTGTTTCCAAAACAAAAGGCATCCTTTTGGACAACAATCTATCTTCTGATAATCCATGCTGAGATCTCGCAGGATTTTCTTCGTTTCGTACATGCTTTGAGGCAGACAATGCCCTTCAGGCAACAGGTTACCAGTTGTTTGCAGATGCGCTTCAAAGCATGAACGGGTGCTGCCATACTGGAGCTTGTTGGCTAGTGCTTGCGAGATGGCATCGAGCTGAGAAACATTTGCACCCTCGTACAGAGGCCTCTGAGACGAGGCCATCATAGCAAAGAAGGCCTTCGCGGTTGGCTCTGGGTCCTCTGGTTGACGCGGTTCCTCCGGTTCACGCGGTTCCTCCGGTTCTGGAGGTTCCTCCGGTTCCTCCTGTGATGGTGGCGAATCTGGCATGTCGCCAGCACGGAGATCATCTAGCCAGTTTCTAATCCCATCATCTTCATTGCCATTGATCCGCTGCCGCATCACCCTGCCACTCTCGCGCTCGTACTCATCAAAGTTGACTGTCGTCACGAAGTTCGGCATATACCCACGAGAGAAGAGGTGTTTAATCATATCATCCTTTCCCTGACGTGTACGAAACTTGCAACGAGGGCAAGGGCACTGTCCACGAGCGCCTGACTCTGAACCCTTACGCGCTAACTCCTTCACTAACAAATGCGTCTTCCATACCCACTCATCTGTTTTGTCAACCAAACTAGTTCGGCCACTGTACATCCACCCATTATCTGCCATCCTCTGCTGCTTTACTGTGAGCCAAATAATAATAACATGAAATTAAATGCATCATATTTTTATTTTCTTGCATGCAATGTCACCATTTTATTACGGCCAAATTTTATCTTTTACAACATGCAAGGGTTCACATACACTTCTAATAGGTAGGGGCCTATCCCGCCCGAGTACGTGTAGATCGAGTCGTGTCCCATGTTCTACCCCGACCCGAGACGGAATTTCGGCAGCACCTCCCCGCTGTTCTTCAGAATACACGTCTCGAGCTTGTCAAGCCGAGAGGGTGTGCATCCGAAGAACAACAGGGAGGTGCTGCCGAAATTCCGTCTCAGGAAGGGGTAGAACGTGGAACACGACCCGATCTACACGTACTCGGACTGTCCAACAGGACAACCCGGAAGTGTTACGGTTATAAATATGCAAAGATGGACAATCCTGCATATTTATAAATTTGTAACCCTTCCGGATGGGATCTGACTCGGGTTACGCGACTGACTTGGTGATCTAGACCAAAATAAACCTATGCAGCAAGAGAGGCGAAAGATTTATACCCTCGAAGCGTGATCGGTGGCCGGAGAAGGTCGAGGACGTGCTCCGGAAGAGAGCGACAAAACAAAGGGCACCGAGGCGGCCCCTCCTCAGCTGGAGAAGCCGCGACGACGCGCGGGACCGACGGTGCTGGCTGGCGGGAAGCTACGTCATCTAAAAAGTACAAACAATCGAAATATATAAGCAAATATCCCTCCATTTTACCTAATAATTAAACATAAAACAGAATAAACCATAGAACGATGTAACCATATTAGCTAAACATAACACATATAGACAAGTAGCACAATAATACATAGGTAGCATGTATGATAAGTCTAGCAGTACAACAGGTAGCAAGATAAGTCTAGTAGTACGACAGGTAGGATGATAGACATCCTAAACTCGACTCGCGCCGGTGTCAGTGACGTCGTCCAAGCGGCCCCAACAAGAGGACAGGCTGCTGCTAGAGTCCTCGCCCTGCTGCTGCGTGCCGGAGGGGCCGGCCTCGCCCTGCCCGCGCTGCTGCCGGCTCTCGCTGAAGACCTGGTACTGGACCGCCATCACCTGGGGATCAAGGAGGAGATCCTTGACCAAGGGGTCATCCTCCTCGCGCTGGTGGCGCGCCCTGAGCAGCCTCTCTGCCTGCCGGTGCTCCCTCTCCTCGGCCTTCGTCGCGATCCTCATGCCATCTGGCGCTAACATGTGCGCCACGCTCCGCTCATCCTCAAAGTTGAGGATCGCTCTCGCCCCAAAGTGCTGGACCGCCGCGCAGTCGTAGGCGCGGGCCGCCTGCCACGGGCACCTGAAAGTACCAAGCTGGATCTTCCTGTGATCCACTGTGATCTGAGCTGCCCAAGTCGGGATCTTCGTGGGTCTCCGGTGAACACCACGAAACTTTCGCTCCGGCTCCGACATGATACTTAGTTAAGTAAAAGCATTTGATACAGGGTTAGTCATATATGAAATGAATATATGAAAAATAATTGTCAACAACATTTTATTTGCTACATTATTTTGCATGTGTTGCGTTATTAATCATTATTATGGGAGCAATACTGGTTATTTCTTTGAAAATGTTCACAATTTAGTAAACCTAACACCAAACCATCCCGCATTAAGATAATAAGACCCATCCAACACTTCCCTAAATACAACATTCTTTTGTACTAAATGAACAATTATTATAACATGGATTTTGATGAACAAAATCTAATTTACAGTGGACAATACTACATTTACAGTGGATAATTTCTACTCCTAAAATCCCTAAAATCCTACTCCTAAAATCCTATAATTTCCAGTGGTTTCTACTCCTAAAATCCCTAAAATCCTACTCCTAAAATCCTATAATTTTTAGCACTAAACACCGACACAATCACTAACACAATCTTATATTCATGGTTGCTAGTAAATGCGGAAAACAAATCCATGGTACCACAAATCCCCGCACCACAAATCCGTCTCGAGCTACCTCGAATCGAACGGATTCGACTTGGATCGCCGGAATCGGGGGAGATGGGTCGAGGTGATCCGTGGTGAGCTCAAATCCGTGGTGAGGACAAGGAGAGAGGAGGGGAAGGGAGGGGATGAGGAGGAATAGGGTGTACCGGAGAGGGGAGGGGAGCGGCGGCAATGCGGGATGGCTGGGCCGACGGGGCGACGGCGCTGCTCGACCAGGGCGGCGCTGCTCGACGTGGGGGTGCGCGGTGGGAGATGCTGCTCGACCGGGGCGGCGCTGCTCGACGCGGGGGTGCGCGGTGGTGCTCGACCGGACCGGATGCGGCGCGGGTGGAGGAGAGGAGAGGCTGGGGTGTGGGTGCGGTCGACGTTGGGCTGGAGGAGAGGAGAGGACGAGGGCGGCGCCGCCGGTGGCCGGAGATCGAGCAGGGGGACGAGGGCGGCGGCGGCGAGCGTGCTGTGTGTGTGTGTGTGTGTGTGTGTGTGTGGGTGGGTTGGGGACGACCACGCGCGCGGGTCGCGCGTTTTGGTAAGTGGATAAGACTACGTTGCCGTCGGCGTATCCTTTTTTTTTAGTCAATATATTCCCTAATTTAGTCCATATTCCCTAATTTATTTAAGTTGTACTATACAATAATATTATAATTTTTTAGACCTTTATTATAATATATTGTATTATGTGGTAGGCCCACGCGCAAATTATTCCTGCGCTCCGCTATCCTTTTCCAGCGAAACCCTAGTCTGATGGGCCCCGCATATCTCACCCCGAGATTTCTCCGTACGACGGTTCGCCAATGCCTCCCAACACACTTGTATACATGTGGTATGGCACAACGTAGGTTTGGGTGGGGTTCCGACGCTCCGGGGCCCTGTTTCGGCGAAACCCTGAATTCGCCCGAAAGGGGAGTTTTCACCTCTAAGTGCAGGAACTCACTAGAGAGAAACTGAAGCCGGTCACGCCTAGGAGTAGGATATTGCACATTTACAACACACAACACACTTGTATACATATGGTATGGCACAACCTAGGTTTGGGTGGGGTTCCGACGCTCCGGGGCCCTGCTTCGGCGAACCGGATGGAATCGTGTGTCGATTTGAGGTAGACTTTGGTTTCTCATGTTCCTATGGCCTAACATAACACAACCAAGCAAAAAAGTCCACTGGGCTACCCCGTTTCGACGCACGTCTATGGGGGTAGACGGAAACGTTAGGGTTTTTCCAGCGGATTCAGGGTTTCACCGAAGCGGGGCCCCGGAGCGTCGGAACCCCACCCAAACCTAGCTTGTGACATACCATATGTATACAAGTGTGTTGTGTGTTGTAAATGTGCAAGAATCTACTCCTAGGTGTGACCGACATCACCGGCTTCACTTTCTCTCTAGTGAGTTTCTGCACTTAGAGGTGAAAACTCCCCTTTCGGGCGAACCGGATGGAATCGTGTGTCGATTTGGGGTAGACTTTGGTTTCTCATGTTCCTATGGCCTAACATAACACAACCAAGCAAAAAAGTCCACTGGGCTACCCCGTTTCGACGCACGTCTATGGGGGTAGACGGAAACGTTAGGGTTTTTCCAGCGGATTCAGGGTTTCACCGAAGCGGGGCCCCGGAGCGTCGGAACCCCACCCAAACCTAGCTTGTGACATACCATATGTATACAAGTGTGTTGTGTGTTGTAAATCTGCAAGAATCTACTCCTAGGTGTGACCGACATCACCGGCTTCACTTTCTCTCTAGTGAGTTTCTGCACTTAGAGGTGAAAACTCCCCTTTCGGGCGAACCGGATGGAATCGTGTGTCGATTTGGGGTAGACTTTGGTTTCTCATGTTCCTATGGCCTAACATAACACAACCAAGCAAAAAAGTCCACTGGGCTACCCCGTTTCGACGCACGTCTATGGGGGTAGACGAAAACGTTAGGGTTTTTCCAGCGGATTCAGGGTTTCACCGAAGCGGGGCCCCGGAGAGTCGGAACCCCACCCAAACCTAGCTTGTGACATACCATATGTATAAAAGTGTGTTGTGTGTTGTAAATGTGCAAGAATCTACTCCTAGGTGTGACCGACATCACCGGCTTCACTTTCTCTCAAGTGAGTTTCTGCACTTAGAGGTGACAACTCCCCTTTCGGGCGAACCGGATGGAATCGTGTGTCGATTTGGGGTAGACTTTGGTGTGAAATTGGGAGGGCAATTATAGGTCCAATATATATATAAATTACAACTACATTAAATATTATATAGAGAAATAAAGAAATAAATATTATATACGAAAATAAATAAATAAAAACAACTAAACGCCGACGGCAGCCGTCGGTGTTTATGATCGCGTGTACGCCGACGGCAGTACCGTCGGCGTATCAACGACGCTGGACGGTTCGCGTTATGCCGCCCTTTGTACGCCGACGGGATTTAGAACGCCGACGGCAGCCGTCGGGACGTAATTCTACGCCGACGGCGCTTCTTACGCCGACGACCTGTTCGTCGTCTGCCCAAGCCCGTGCTGTACGCCGACGGCCCCGACATTTGGCCGTCGGCGTACCGGACGGCCGTCGGCGTTTTGCGGTTTCCGTAGTGTACAGAGCTCGATTTGTATCAGAAGGAGGTCCATAAGGGTGTTGCTTTTGCTTGCGGCTTCTTCTAAACTCCATCCCTTGTAGACAAGTGGAATATTTCCTTTTTCGCAATGGAGATACATGGGACGGAATGTGCCCTGGTCCACTTATAATTGTACGCCTTTGTTGCCATCTTACCTTGATTATTATTATTCGAGTCTCATTATTACATATGTGTGTTCCGCGCGGCTTCGCTAAGAACTAAACTGTATCGTCATGTTGTAAAAGAAGAAAATTAATTGTGGTATGTATCCAGGACGGTGTCATCAAAATAAGTTCTAAAATAAGAAATTCCTCCTTTTGTACTTTTTTTTTAGCTGTTCAGTTGGACCAATAATTTGGGTTCATCCGTTCATGATATCATCAACCAGGCCAGTGAGCTATGGCAGCAAGCAATGGACTTGTCAGCTAGCTAGCGTTTATAGATTTTATCATCGGCGCATCCATCTAATCACGTTGGTAGGACAAACATTATTGTTCATGTCTGTTCCTTTTCAAAACAAGGCAAATCTCTTAGTTAAGAAGAATATACCCAGTTAAATAAGGAGAAAAGTGGCGAAACCCACCATTACAGCCGCCCACTCTGCTTTGAGAAGCAAGACCCAGGGCACAACACTGGCCGAGGCCGACCCATGACGCACACGGTCAATAAGAGGAGCACTACCAAAGTTGCACATAAGTCATCTTCATCACTTCACACTAGCAATCGACTCCGACTTCCTCGCAGATGGACATCAACGAAACCTCTCCCCAACGGAAGCATGAGAACAAACTGAGAAGTGAGATAAGCACCACGCAAGCTGAATACAGGACATCTCATAATCTGAAGACGATGTTCCTATCAATTTTTTTGGCTTTTCATAAGGAAAACCCATCTTTCACCCCAAGGGTAGGGTCATTCTGCTCTGGTTCATCCCTTGCACATAAGACTTCCTTTTGCCTCCCTCGTGTGCGCCGAACACTGCTCCCATGTAGTACTGGCTCGAGACCACACAGGAGCTGGCCAGCTTCTCAGACGACAACCCTCCTCTACTGTTCCTCCCCCTTTTCTGTTTGTCGTTCCTGTCTCCGTTCTCCTTGATCCCTCGTTTCTCCTCCCTCTAACCAGACCGGGTAAGTCTACAATGGATGGAGACATGTATCAAGCCCCCTATGTCATCAAGCTCCGTGAATGAGTGTTGAGATGGGGTCAAGCGCCAGATCTAGCGCAAAGAAGGCTCTAGCATGTCGAATTCGTCGGTTGCGTGCCTGATCCGGCGAAGTTAGCTAGAGAT
Source organism: Poa pratensis (assembly GCA_947311845.1). NCBI lineage: Eukaryota > Viridiplantae > Streptophyta > Magnoliopsida > Poales > Poaceae > Poa > Poa pratensis. Next base: position 13,349,965 of record CAMZMU010000045.1, read on the forward strand.
ACAATACAACACAAGGTTAAATTTCCAAAAAAAAATTGGATGCTACAGGGGTGTTTTCAAAAACAATACCCACTTGTGTGCGTGTTGCTGTGAACACATGAGCGAGACGCTGAAACAATTTCTGGTACTTCTATGCGGCAAATGTTTATGTTGGCAGCTGCAAACGTCATCTTCCATATTGCATATATGTGTTCGCTTTATTTCGTGGATTTGCTGTGACACTCGAGATTTCCACGACCAGCCTAGATTTGCTGCATACTCATATTTGTTTGCTACATCGGTGTTTAATTTTTTTCGATGTTTTGTACGTTTTAAGCCACCATCGAAGAAAAAAAATGCTGCAACAATGCTACAACATGACAATTGTTTACTACTACGGTGCATCACAATTATTTATTTCGAGACATGCACCCAATCAAGTTTTCCAATCCCATACATGCATGCTATTTTTTTTGAAAAACATAGTACAACGCAAACGCTCATATACACGCGCGCACCCTATCCCTATGAGCACCTCCGAAAGACCGAGTTGGCGGGTCGAGTCTTGAGATTGACGAAGTCACCACGTGCGGCTCGATGTCGACGGGAACGTCGCCTCCCACTGAAGAATATTCTGCCTTAAATGAGAAACACCAGCGTCAAACTTGAGGTTTGAACTCTGGTGGAATGGGAGTACAACCACCCTCCTAACCATCTGCCACATGCAAATTCTCTACATGCATACTAAACTAAATACTAAATGTGCCCTATGAATAGGTTAACCTGATTTTCATTAGATGCCTAATTATCCGAGATGGAGGCCGGGTACTCGTTTATCCAGTATCAGCATTAAGAGCAGTACATATCCAATATCAGCACAGACGATCAAAGTTGGAAGTAAATCAATGTACGTAATAAATATATCAACACATTATATATTCATCACCATACATATACTTGACTCCCATACGGACCAGACGACGAGATCGAATCCAACATTGAACATACAATGGGTCCCTCAACCTCCTCTACCAGCCTAATGAGCGTGATGGCTGTCCTCTTGCTGCTCTTGCCTACGTCTTCAGCATCAGACGAAAGAGAAAAATTCAGCAACAGTACTCGAACTCACCGCGGTGGCTCACTTTGGTCCACGCACTTTGGAATACCCGAAATACGGTGCCTATACTTGTGTACGTACGTCAGATTGGTCACCCGCCGTTTTCCGTACCGTATTGCGCTGCCATCGCGTACGGAAATAGCTGCCGTCGCGTTTTCCCTTGGATAAGCTGGAAGCTGGAGGTTTTTTTTGCAAAACTTTGAGTCAATATAGCCCGACTGGCTCGACCGAGCCCAATCCGACCGAGCCCAACCCGACCGAGAGCTCGTCTTCTCCCCGAAATCCCCAAATCCCTAGCTCGTCGCCGCCGCCTGCCGCCGCTGGCCGTAACCGTCGCCGGCGCTTCACAGGGAGGCATGTCGGCGGCGAGCTCTGTCCGTTCTTCGATCCTTCGCCGCCGCCTGCCTTCTCAGCTCTCCTCTCCATTGCCTCTTGTCTTTTTGATTTCTCCACGCCTAACACATGAAACCATGTTCTTAATCATCCTGTCATCTCCTTTTTTGATTTCTCTGAGACCATTCCTCCAAATTGGGATACCAGGAACACACCAGTACACTCTGATTCTGCCACCAAACTCATAGCCCATCTCCTCCACCATATTCTCAATCATGAAATAAGTCCAATTGTCAATGTCACAGTAATCAAACCACTGTGAGTGACCACGCGCATATTCTCTGCTTTTGCCGGTACACAGGAAGTAACCACCATGGTTTATTTCCACAGAGAAGTGACAACTCCCTTTACCTACATTGCGAACACAAAATCCTTCAACATTTGCTTACAGAAAAGTATTACTTTGCTAACTAATGTGTACAAGGTGTCATTTTTCTGTGTAAAAGGTGTCATTTTTCACCAATTGCTAACACAAAACTCCTACTTTTCAGATTCTTATGTAAAAAAGGTGTCTTTTGCACCAACTGAGTGACTAAAATCCATATATATATCGTCTGGAGGAGTAATTGTAGTGAGATAAACAAGTTATCAGCATGATTCTTGCAAAGAAAATTTCCATAAACCCCAGCCAAACCCCCAATTCCAGCCATTCCGAACCCCTGAACACATGGAAAGGCTTGAACCCTAACCAATTACAACGCTAACCTAAAAGCTTCGAATCAGAGGTCTAAATCGAGGGAAAACAGAGGAAACAGGGGAAAAATTACCATAGAGCGGTGGAGAAGCATCCACCCGCCGCTGCTCTAGTGCCAAAGGCACGTCGCTCAGACGTCGCCCAACCAGCTCCCACGGCGGCGATTGCGGACCTGCCAGCACAACCGAGGACGCCGCCTTCAATCCGGCCGGCGATACGAGGCGAGGACCACCAGCGCGGCCAGGAGAAAAAGCTTCCTCCGGCAGCCGCCGCTCCGGTGCCAAAGGCACGTCGCGCAGCCCGGCCTCAACCGGCGCTGACGACCGCCCATCAAGCGGCGAGTGCGGCGGCGACTCCCGCGGCGAAGACGCCATCCCGCCGCCGGTTGATTGCCGACAGCCGCGGCGCCAACGAGTTCGCCTCCACTTCGAGCTCTCCGACGCAAACGACAAAGGGATTTCAGGGGGGAGAATTGATTTTAACCCCTCCTGTTCGCACGCCTTGGATCATATGCCCCCTTTTTAGTATGCCTCGCTCTGAGCCCCCCGCATCTGTCTAATTCTTGCTGATGTACCCCTTTGGCCTGGTTAACAAATTTGTTAGTACATAACCATCAAACAGAAACAGAAATTGGCAAAAGTACCCATATGGTTGGTGTCAAAGCCAGCATCCTGTCCTCCCGTCAAAAGTATCCAAAAAGCCAAAAACCAACCACTCGCCCCGAGCCGCTCGGCGGCGTGCTCCAGCCTGCTCCGCTCCAGCTGCCCCGTGCTCCAGCCTGTTCCGCTCGACCTTCTCCGGCCGCTCGCTCGACCTGCTCCGGCCGCCCCAGCTACGTGCCACCCCTGCTCCGACCGCCAGCGGGCGAGCTCGATCTCCGGTGCGGGCAACCCCGGTCCTAGCTGCGACGAGCTCCTCCACGCGTGCTCCTCCACTGATCCCCCAACTGCTCAGCCAGGGGCGACAGACGGCGCGGCGCCGGGGCGCATCGACTATGGTGGCTGCCGGCAGGTCGGGGACAAGCCCTCTCCTCTGTCTTGCGTGTTGAAGAAATTGGACGAGGGCAGATTTGTCAATTCGAGATATAAGAGCATCTCCAACCGGAGGCCCCAAACCCACCCCAAACGTCCGGGCGGACCGCCCGGACAGGGTTTGGCCCAAAAACCACCACCCAAAGGAGGCCCCCATAGCCAGCCCAAACGTCCGGGCGGTCCGGCACACCCCAAACCCAGCCCATATCTGGGGCGGGTTTGGGGGCGCCCGGACGCGTCCGCCCCGCACTCGCTGACATCGCGGACCCACGCTTTGACCGCCTGGCGGAGCGGATAAGCTGGCTTGACCGGCATTGGCATTCATGGCGCACCGGCCGGCATTCATGGCGTACCGGCCACCTCCGACTATAAAGTGGAGGGGCCGGAGCAAACCCTACTCCGCACCTCACTTCCGCCGCCGCCGCCGCTCTCTTCTCCTCCTCCACATCCACCAGTGCCGAGTTTCCTCCTCCACCTCATCCACCATGCCTCGCCGCCTCCCCACCACATGCGCCAAGATGACGGCGGAGAAGTGGGCGCAGCTCCGCCGAGAAGCGGAGGCCGCGGAATCACGCGTGTCCGCAGAAGTGTTGGCGGCGGAGGGGACAGACGTCGGCTACGGCATCATCCGCGAGGGCTCCGACATCGTCGAAATGACGGGTTCGGAGTACCTCCGGCAGATGCACGAATCGAATCGGGCGCAGTCGGAGGCGATGGCGGAGGAGTGGAATCAGCAGGCGGAGGCGGAGCTGGCAAGGATGCGGGCGGAGGACGAAGCCACGCTGGTTCGGGCGGAGGAGCGCGCAAGGGTGGCGGCGGAGCACCGTTTGGCCGAGGAGCAGCTCAAGGCTGAGGCCACGGACCGCATCTTCGTCGGGCAGATGAAGAACAGGGTCGGCTTCATCGAGAAGCAGAAGCAGGCGGAGGAGGCGTTCCGTCAAGGCTGCATCTACGTGCCAGAATCTTCCGACTCCTTCTACACCGACTCCGACGAGCAGGGGTCTTCTCCGGACCCTCCTCCGGCTGCGGCACAGGGCGGCTCCGGCTCCGGCGACGGCGCGGCAACGGCCATCCTCCTGTCCGACGATGAGTAGACTAGGCTAGGTGGCTATCCGGTCGTATGAACTGCACGTAGGATAAGTAGCAAACTTGTGTTCACGTTGCATGCTTTTGTAGTAATTTGGTATCTTAAATTAGAGGTGTGTGGTTGTAGCACCATGTTTTTGGGGCTGTCCGGTCAGGGCCGGATTTGGGGGCTCCGCTTGGAGATGCTCTAATCAGACCAGTTTCTACCATTATTGGCTAAATGAAGAGATAACAAAGTCAGGGGGTGAGATTGGGGCGTGCAAACAGGGGGGGGGGGGGGTTTAAAATCAATTCTCCCATTTCAGGGAGAAGATGAGCTCTCGGTCGGGTTGGGCTCGGTCGGATTGGGCTCGATCCAGCCAGTCGGGCTATATTGACTCAAAGTTTTGCAAAAAAAACCTCCAGCTTCTAGCTTATCCAAGGGAAAACGCGACGGCAGCTATTTTCGTACGCGACGGCAGCGCAATACGGTACGGAAACGGCGGGGTGACCAATCTGACGCACGTACACAAGTATAGGCACCGTATTTCGGGTATTCCGAAGTGCGTGGACCAAAGTGAGCCACCGCGGTGAGTTCGAGTACTGTTGCTGACTTTTTCTCCAGACGAAATGATACTGGCCGCGTGCAAGACCGTCGGCGGTGGGAGCACGTACTTTGACGTCCCGTTCTGCGAAGAGGCCATCGGCTCCGTCGCCGGCGCCGGCAAGTCTGTCGACTACCAGGAATTCGGTGGTTTGATCGTGGCCCTCCTGACAGACAACGCCACCAGCACGGAGGCTAGGATGGACCGTCTGCTCGGCGGCGATAGCAGCGGCGTGGATCTTAAGGCGGAGGACCACGCCGCCGTTGCCTGGTGCCTCCTGTCGTGTCGGTCGCTGTATGGTAGCATAGTGAACGGCGGGCCTACCTGCACCGCTGCAGTCAAGGCAGGGAAGTTTGGCGAGGCGACGGCGATCTTAGAGAAGGCGGCAGCCGCTGCTAAGGAGTGCGAGGATGGATTTGGGAAGAACAACGTGGCTTCGCCATTATCGGCGGAGGACGACAACATGTTCAAGCTCGCAAAGCTCGCCGTCGCGTTGCTCCGTTTTCCTCATTAATCAGGAGGCCGGATACTGCTGCCCTGTTTGGAATAAAATGAGTTTTTTACATTTGGGTCGAATGGTTTCAAATTTCAAATTCAAACGCGTATTAAATGCTGCACCACAAAGGTCAGGTGTCTATCAGTTAAAAGAATTATGTTACAACAACGGTACTCATGGTACAAGCTAACAAATGAAGCCTCACATATACACATCTCAACAACAATTGTTTTTTTGCATCAACATATAAAAGAATGTATCAAATATCGGGTGCCATGGACCTGGACACCCGACATCAAACTGAACATCTGTTTCGTACAACTTGTTTTTATGCGCCTTGGGGGAGACTAGCGGAAGGAGCAGGGGAGCGGGAGAAAAATAGCGGATCTCAAAGACACGCCGTACTGCAACTGTCCCCTTTGATAACCCATTTTGGCAAGTTTAATGATTTGCCAAAAAAATAATATAAAAGTGGACTAAAGTAAATCTTGTTCGACAAGTACGAATATTTCGCAACTAGTTGCCCACACTTGCTTGTCGGACATAAGATAGACCGATCGGAAAATAATGGACATGTATTATGTTATATCTTGTGCGTCTACAGATTGTCGTTCCAAAATGTAATCATATATAACTTGTGCAAAAAAAAGGAAAAAGACCTGAAAACCCCTTTGTTAGCCATTAATTTCAGGTCGCAATTACAAAATTCACTAGAGATTCCATACTATCATGAAATTAAAAACATCATTTAAGTTGGAATTTCAACGAATATCTACGGTAAGTAATTTTTTCTGAAAGCCCGTCATTTTATGAAAATCGTTCCATTTCATAAATCCCATAAGCAGCCAAACAACGGCTTTTCAGCTTGAAGTTTCAAACGAGACAAACTAAAACGATGACATCAGTGTGCCAAATGAAATGAAATGAGAGTGGCAAACAAGCTCACTGATCATTGTTTTATTTTTGTGCAAGCCACATGTTATTTTTTGGATTAAAATGCGTACATATAAGATACATCATGATCTATGTCCATGTTTCTTTCGTATTTTTAAAAACTTATAAATGTGGGACGTCCGACAATAGATGCCGCGCAATTTGTAGCAATATTTAGTTTCATGATCGATCGTCCATGTCTATTTTTTGCGTTGTGTGCGGCCAGGTGCCACAGGCCACGGAAATAGCAGGCCGAATAGCAGAGTACCTAGGTGTACTGGTCTGACAGATTAGAGGCCCGCTGGACCAGAAAGGCACCAAGCCTGGGCATGGCGTTGTTTATCGATCGCTAATTGCTCTCGGACCCGGAGTTCGTCCTGCCTCCGAACTCCGAGTTCTACCCTCAACACTAATCGTAGAGTGGGAAATCGGATTCCTAGTTCTACCAGGCTTGTGCTATCAAGCGCTATATATACATGAGGGGAACGCGCGTAGCATCTTGTACCTGCATAACCCTTTTCCAGTCTCGAGTCTCGACACCTCCGCTGCCGCCGATGGCTACCCCTGCTCTGCGCGCACTATGCTTCGGCGTCCGGTTCAACCCGTCCGCCGAGGAGGCAATCGGGTTGTACCTCCGGCGGCGTGTCGCCGGCGAGCGGCTCCCCGACACGGCCAACGTGATCTATGAGACGGACGTGTACAACCGCGAGCCCAAGGACCTGGCGGCGGCATTCCCTCGGCTTCCCAAGACCCACAACCGCTTCTTCTTCACCACCTGCCAGCGGAAGCAAGCCGGGAAAGGGTACAGGATGTCGCGCACCACCACAGGCCCTGGCAGCTGGAAGGGCGGCGGAAAGAAGGAGGTGAAGAACAGCGCCGGCGAGACGATCGGCTACCACGATACCCTGAAATACGACTACAAGGACAAGAGCCGCAAGTCAGATTGGCGGATGGATGAGTACCGCTGCTTCGGCCAGGACGGCATGGAGGAGAAAGTCTTGTGCAGGGTTTACGTCTCGCCCAAGTCAGAGGAGGGCTCCGTCACGCTCCAAGAATCTCTCGCAGGGGATGGTCTTCTTCTTGGAATGCAAGAACCCGTCGGTGCAATGGCCGCGGCGGCGGAGCAGCAGCAGCAGCCGCGTCGACAAGTACCCGCAAGTACCATGGCCGTGCCCGTGCAGCAGCAACAGCAACCGCGTCGACAAGAACCGGCCACTACCATGGCCGTGCAGCAGCAGCCCCGTCGACAAGAACCGGTCACTACCATGGCCGTGCAGCAGCAGCAGCGGCGTCGACAAGAACCGGTGTCGATCACGCAGCCGCAGGCAATCAAGAATCCACCGCCGCCGCAAACGAACACGCAGCAAGCGCCCAAGAGGCCGGCGCCGCAGGTTGTCGATCCGCCGCGCCCCAAGCGAACGCGCCCAACACTGGCGCCTCTGAAGGTGCCACTTCCTCCGTCGATGCCTCAACTTCAGCAGCACGCTAGTCGACCCAGTCCGAAGGCGACACCACGACGACGTCCTCTTATATCACCTCGCTCGCGGCCCGTAGCACCTCCTCCTCCCCGGCCCTCGGCTGAAGATGAGTTCGCGAGAGAGTTGGAGGCCCTCATCATCCAAGGAGAAGCCGGCAAGGAGGACAAATTGGCCGAGCCTCAAATGGCGCAAGAAGAGGACCACGCCATGATCCAAGAAGAAACCGGCAACGACACGAGATTTTCGGAGTCCCAGCTTGAATTGACGCCAGAGCAGCACTGCGCCGTGACGCGAGAAGAATCCGGCAACGACGACTGGTTACTGAGGATGATTGAGGCGGATGTGGAAGCGGAGCAAGGAGACGATTTCTGGGAGGAGGTTGATGAGACAGGAGGAGACATTACTGGAGACGTCGATTTATCGCTGCCTCTTTCAGAATGCGAGCTCCCACTCCCATGGCAGTAGTAGAGGATCTCTCTCATCAGCCAGCAATTGTAATGTATGTACCCAATTTATATAGATTTTGTAAGATACTACGATCTGTAAACTCTGTATCCAAACCTTTTTGTGGAAATGAATACAGATTGCGTTGAAATGAAGGCAGATTACGTTCCTCACAGGTTGTAATTATTTTTATGTCCAATGTTTTGTGGAAGTGTTGCACATGTTTCTCGGTAAGATTATCGTTATAAATGACTGTCTCAAACTAACTGTGCCATAGCATCCATCACGGGTCGTGAATAGTTATTTTCATTGCCTGTTGTACTGCACTGGGTTCATCGTGATTCAGTGATTTCTTGTCTATGCAGGTGAATCTTTTTGTTGTGATGATCAGAGCTCTTTTGCAATCATATTATGATGCCCACGGGTCCATTTCTTCACACGACATTTGTATGAAATGAAGTTGCCCTCATCATAAGAAAGATTGGGTTTCAGATGAACAGCTACCAACAGAATGATACCAAAACAAACAATATATAGGCTCGACGCTTTTGCAACCTACTCGCAAGCAGAAATGATACACTATTTTTTTTCCGGGTTACTGAAATAATTTCCATCCATCACATTACTGGACGTGAGTCCAGTACCGTCCGACCCCAGCAAGCTTAGCCTGACAACCATTCAGAGAGTTTGTGAGGCTCAGGGTGTCCAATCCACCCAGAGTAAACAATCTGCATGGTGATTTCAAGATTATCATAGGAATTTAGCTGTACTCCTCAATTTTTGCTTCAAGATTTGAAGATTTGAAGTCCAAAAAGTGTGGTTCCAGCTTTCAGAGCAATTTTGTTTCTGGAAGGTTTTAACTCTTAAGAGACAAGTTTTTTTAAGGTTTTAACTCAGGCCAGGTTTCAACCTCAGCAGCATCAACTTCAAGCAAAAATCATCGCTACAGAACTAGTTTCTACTACAGGAGGGGGGCTCCTTCATATAATGAAAAGATTAACATAATACACATCATTCAGAGTCTTCAGAGAAAACAGAAGATTCTGGCAAATCCAGGACAACAGACATTCTAGATTTATTCGTGAATACATGTTGGGTGTCTCCTGACATAACTGCAGCGTTCCTACCACGATGAATGGATGACATATGCAAAACTCTTTCGCTGTTGCTCTCGGAAATGGAAGGTCTCCTCTACAGATCAGGCATACCAATTCCAGCCTTGGCATCATAGGTCTTCTCCAGCACATGTTCAATTGGTGTATCCTTTGGTCCATCTGCACGAGTAAAGAAATTTAGTCTCATGACAAAATAGACATACGATATTCATAAAACACCGCAGATGCTCATATAGTAATACATTTGCTTGCATGCCACAACTAGATGGTAGATACTACCTAAGAAAATCTACCTCATCAATTCTAGAAAGTACAACTAGTTTCTACCACACTTTGTCTGTTATTCATCTATCCTGCTTGTCCCTTTTCTCATGCATATTTTACTGCATGCATATAGCCCATAGCTCTCATTCTAGCGGTTGTGAAGGACAGCACAGCATGAGACTTAAACCCACTCTTTACTATTGCTGAACTATAATTATCATGCCTGCGAAGAACGAAGTCTTTACGAAACATAGAATGCGGTAAACAAGATCAGCAGAAGCACCAATTGTAGCCTATCGGAGATTCCCTTATTTTAAGAACATAATACAAAGTGCTCCAAAATAAACTTGTAGCAACATAAGAAGGGAAAACTGAAAAGTAACGTACAAGTTGCCATTTGCTTGTTCTCCTGATTTGACATGAATCAAATTAGTCTAAACTGAAATATCTAATCCATAAATTAAGCCGCACGGACATCATGAACATTTCAGACATGCACACAAAACATGTCAGTTAACTCTTCTCTATGGAGAATTATTATGCACTTGAAAAGCAACAAATTATGAGAAGAAAGAAAGGGCTTATGAAACATACCTGATGTGGGCCTCGGCTTTTTTCTCTCCTTCAAAATTTCTGGCCGAGGTATCACTGCACCAGATGCATACATTCCTCTAGAGACCCTGACTTTAGTCCCATCTTCCAAATACTTGTATCCAGTCTTACATGGTTTCCTGGAGTTAAATTACGTTCTTAAATATACTTTTAAGTAAACACGTGGAAGAAAATGAAACCTTATGCCTAGGGACTAAAGGTCTTAAAAGATGGCTAAGTATCATACCCGGTGACAGGATCAATTACTTGTACATTTGAAACATGAAGTGGAGCTTCAATTGAGAAAATCCCACCTGCATGTCCTTCCCCTGCTTAATATGTTTCTTAACCTGAAATGATGTCAAACACACAATTAATTTAGGAATTTTCTCATGTTTAGAGAAAAACATAAACAGATCAATGAAAACAATGACTGTTTGTGGATTGCAGTGCCCTGTTACCAAGTATGTATCCAAAAATGCAAGCATCGTTACATTAAATATAAGGACTGAAGGACAAAGATTGTACAGTTCACAATTCCTGTTCAATGTTCACTATAGTCAATTCCGCACCATGTACAAATCAACCTGGTTTAATATGGCATGTACAAATCCAGGGAAAATTTCGCCTGGTCTTGTTATCAGTTTGTTTACGGGATTTTAGTGTCAGTTTGGAAGTTCGGTAAAAGTAAAGCATGTAGTGGAGTGAGGGACATTGCAGTATAAGTATGAACAACACAAAACCTAATATTGCTAGGGTAGTTTTGTTTCCCTTTCCCTACCCATTTGAACAGACTAGGCCTAATTTCCGGCCATTCAAAACAAGCCCCATGTTACACTGATATTGCCCGACTTCACAAAATTTTGACCCTAAAGCCAACCTCCACATATATGATGATGCTAGCAGGCAAGCATTCTACAAGTAACATGTGCTCATTTCCTACTTACGATATCCTTATGCCATGATGAATACTGTATGTCGTGGAAGGAGTTAGATTCGCATTTACTCTTGACAGATTCATACGGATGGTGTCCCAGTGCGACTATTTGGTTGGGCGATATGCTTTCGCCTCATCATTCACGACAATTAAAGAAAAGAAAACATGTGATAGTGATACACAGATACAGTAATCACAGAAGCATCTTTGTAAGGCGCAACAAAGCAGATCCAACATTAGCCTGAGCCTTGAGGAATTAGACACAGCCAAGTGTCCCTTTCTCTTTCATTGGATTAGGAATTTCGATAAACACTTAGAGTGCAACACTCGTAGCCTGGCTCGTAGCATAAGAACATTCTGAAAGCCGTTTGTAAATGCCACATGTCCATGATATCGCACTTGACAAGAGAAACCGGGGAAGGAAGAGCGCACAGCACAGCACAGCATAACAGAGATTTATCTTACCAGATTCTTGCCCTCGACGATGACGCGATTCTGCGACCGGATGACCCGCTTGATCAGTCCGCTCTCCCCTTTGTCCTTGCCCCTTATGATCATCACCTGGCGCGCCAAAAGGAAACAAAACTTCAGAGATCTCTCGAGAGCAAGGCAAACAGGAAAGAGGAGCGGACGGGGGACGGAGATGTCGCGTACGTTGTCGCCGCGAAGGATCTTCCAGTGCCTTATGAGCTTCTCCGCGGCCTTCCACCCCATTCCTGCCTCTAGCTTGCTCCCGGGCTTCTGCCTCTCAGGTGGCGGCGCGGCTTGGCTTGGCTCGGACGGGAGCGAGAGTGGTTGGAGACGGCGGCGCTCGCGTGAGAGGGTGGCCGGAGGAGGAAAACAAGTCCAGGGATGGGCCAGAGCGGGCCTCGAAATGGGCTGGGGAAATTGGCACCATACATGGGCCGGGTCGAAATTTGGGCCCATGTAACTAGCCGCAGGCCGTGGCTTTGGATCAACGGCGTTGGCTCGGTCAGAGGAGGATCGGACGGCTCAGGAAATCTCAGGGATGAGACTGTGACGGCGGGAAAGACTGAGGGGCTAGACTGATTTTTTCTCACTAAATGTGCCACGACCTCCTCGTCGTCGGCTTCTTCTTCGTCGTCTCCCTCTAGCTAGGGCTGGCTGCTCCTCTTCCCCTTCGCCGACGCCCGCCTCCTCCATCTCCGCCAATCGAGCTTCCGCCGCCTACCGGCTTGATTCGAGCCGCGTTCCTTCCTCGACGATAAGAGAGACAGAGAAAGGTAAACTCGCCGAACCCCTCGCCAGGATCTGCCTTGTTCCGCGCTCCGATTCGGCGCGATTTGGTTCTCTGCTGCGCAGAGGTGCCGGAAACTATGGATAGGATAACCTGTGAAGCCTGTATTGTGATTTTTTCATGTGCCTTTATGTTATATTTCAAATTGTGTTCCCGACGTGTTGCTATTGTTCCTCTTTCATTTGCCATGGTGAAAAAACTAGGTTCTTTAATTTCCTTTCTACCCAAACACGAAACTAGGCTCTTTAATTTCCTTTCATTAACTCAAGGACGCCTCAATAGTTCAGTAATGGGTGATAAACTTGTAATGGACATTGTAGCATAGCCCAACAACATTGGTTACTTGCTTCCCCGATAATAAAGAATGGTTAGTTTGCCGTCGGTATGAAAATCGTTCCTGTTGTAGTTTGCCCGGCATGTTTTTGTCCAATCCTTTGCAGATTTTAATCTCTGTAGGACGATAGTCAGAGTCATAACTAGCGCTACGATGTTTACTTGAGTTTGGTTTACCTTAGATGCACATACTATGGAAATTATTATCTACTTCTCACTGTGTTTTTTTTTCTGCCTCTCCTTTTCATTCCATTCATTTCATGGAATATTGGCATCTTTCAATTACACCATCAGCCTGTTGGTTACACTTCCGGTTGCATCGTCTTTGCCTGTCCCTCATTCGTATACTCTTGTCGTCTTCTCTGTGCTCGTTCAGGATTGTGTCCTTGAGAACCTCTCTTTATCGTCCTGAGCATACGCAGTTTCATCATTTGTTCCTTAAGCAATTCCGTTGCAGTTTGTCACATATGGCTTCATCCAAGTTCATATTATTACATACCAATTGTTCTAGTTGTTTCTGTTGTTTTTCGTCCTATCCACATGTCATCAATTTTCTCTCCCAACATTTTTGGTTCCTGTGCTCTTTCCAAAGTTGCCTTGGAACTTTGAGCTCTTCAAGATGCCCAGGAGGACAGAAGATGCTGCCTTTGCCAAACCAGTTGAACCAGAAGAATGCGTGGAGTTTGATGATCATGAAGAGGATGTAGAAGAGGAAGAGATTGAGTATGAAGAAATTGAGGAGGAGGTAGAGGAGGAGGTGGAGGAGGAGGAGGAGGAGGAGGATGTTTTGGAGGATGTAGAGGATGTGGATATTTTGGAGGAAGTAGAGGAGTCGGATGAGGAGGAAGAAGACCCAGAAGAAAGAGAAGATCTTGACGGATTGGAAGATGTTCCTCAGCAGGATGATACTAAAGATGGGAAAGACAAAGATAAGCATGCTGAGCTTCTTGCTCTTCCTCCTCATGGATCTGAAGTATATGTTGGGGGCATCTCTGGCGATGCATCTTCTGAAGATCTCAAGAAATTCTTCGAGCCAGTCGGCGAAGTTGTGGAAGTGAGTACCCCTTACCTCGTAGGGTTAGCATTTCTATGTTTTTTTCTGCACTACATAATCTCCTTTGTTTCTGCAGGTGAGAATAATACCAGGCAAGAAGGATAATAAGGGATATGCTTTTGTTACTTTCAGAACTAATGATCTGGCCTTGAAGGCCATCGAAAAATTGAACAATGCAACTTTCAAGGTTTGTTTTCCGTTGATCTTTAAAGTTAACTATCATGTTGTCATGTTAATGAATCTTAACCCTTATTTTGCGCTTAAAGTTCATAAATTTTGACATGGTACATTACGAGCTCAAGTAATGGCATGCTTATCTTTTGTACTACATGCCTTCCCTGGGTAAGTGGGTAGGCAGGTGTGGAATGCAGCCTTGTTAAACACTTAACTGCTATACTCCGATTTATGATCTGGTACAATCGAGAACTATAGGTATGGTTTTATTAAAAAGTAAGTTTAACCTATTGAACCTTGCTGTTCCTTTAAATTGCAAATTGTTGTTCGACTGAAATTTTAATTTTGGGAAGGATTGTAACCTATAATTATACCTTTTAAGGCTCCATGTCATATGGAGCTTAGTCTTACCACCCTTGCAGCATATATGTGTACTAATAGTCTTGTGCTAACTGAACTTTTTCTGCTGCTTCTCATATCAGGGAAAGAAGATAAAAGTTTCTTCCACCCAGGCTAATAACAAGCTATTTGTTGGAAATGTACCTCAAAGCTGGGCACATGACGATTTGAAAAAGGCAGTGGAAGAAGTTGGTCCTGGAGTATTAAAAGTTGATCTCATTAAGGTAAAGGTTTTGATAATGAAAGCTAGTTTGTGCACCCCACAAATCTCCTTTTTACCCTGAAAGAATCTCTGCTATTATAGGACCGACGTACAGATCGCAATAAAGGTTATGGTTTTGTTGAATACTATAATAATGCATGCGCTGAGTATTCGAGGCAGAAGATGTCTACTCCAAATTTCAAACTTGGTAAAAATTCTCCTAATGTCAGCTGGGCAGATGTAAAGAATGGTGATTCTGCCTCTGCAGGCTCTACCTCACAGGTTCTTGAATCATCATATAGACAATTGTTAACCCTTTTTCTGGTTTCTTGTCATCATATCTTAATAAACTTGTGATTTTAGGTAAAATCTGTATATGTCAAAAACCTGCCCAAGAATGTTACTACAGAGCAGCTGGAAAAGCTGTTTGAGCACCATGGTGAAATTATAAAAGTTGTTCTCCCCCCTTCAAAAAATGGCCATGAAAAGAGATATGGTTTTGTTCACTTTAAGGACTGGCGCATGGCCACGAAGGCTGTGAAGAACACGGAGAAATATGAGCTGGATGGTGAGCTTTCTGAGTTGGAATGTTGTGCTTTGTCTTGTCTGTTTTATTTAGTGCATTTAAGATCATAAATATTTTTCTTACAGGTCAGCTCCTGGACTGCTCGCTTGCAAAACCTCCTGCGGATAAAAAGGACCGGACTGTATCAGTATCTAGTGCAAAAGGTGGTCAGTTGCGCCATGCCCCGCTTGGATATGGTATCATGCCACGACCAGATGCTTATAGTGCGCCTCCTGCTTACGGTGCACCTCCTACTTACGGTGCACCTCCTACTTATGGTGCACAGGTATATCACATCTTCCGATACCTGCTTCATGTGGTACTTTGATGATACATATATGCAAGGGAGAAACCCTGCTAAATCTTACATGTCTTGGAACCTTTGCAGCCTTTGTTGTATGCCCCAGGAGCTCCTCCAGGTGCTGCAATGGTTCCAATGCTTCTACCGGATGGGCGTCTTGTATACGTTGTGTAAGTACTACTCCATTCTATTCTTCTATAAATCCTACAAGATACACCCATGAACTTGATGAGCTGCTGTGAGGAGTAGATGACTCCCTATTTCATCGGATTCCTGTAGTTCATGCTTTTGGATAGATGGTGCTGGTGAAGCAAGACCCATATTTCATGTTGTTTTAGATGATCGTTACCGTTGTGCTGACTGTTATATTTCCTATGCTGAACACACATTCCTTTCCTGTTTGCAGACAACAGCCTGCAGTGCAGCAACATTACGCTTCCCCTCCACCCCAGTCGCGGCAGCATCAGCATCAGCATTTCTCGCCTCCTTCGTCACAGGGAAGGCAAAGTGGACGCCATGGTGGTGGTGGCAGCAGTGGTGGATCAAGTAGGTCTGGGTCTGCTGCCAAGCGGCCGAGGGGAGATGACAACAACAGTAGCAGCCGCAACAAGGGCCGACAACGTCGGTAGTGATCTTAGGAGGTGTGGTTCTCTAGCACCAGCTAGTAATAAGTCCATGTCTCCCCTCAGATTTTTCCGACAAACCTGCTTAACCCTGACCCGATGAAGTGCAAAACCATATGCGAGCACTATTTTCCGCAAACTGTGTTATTTACACCCTCAGGTCGTTTTGGTTTATCTGGGCGTTGGTTTCTGCTAATGGCGGAACCAGTTTAGAACGGACAAGAAGTCAAGAACAGCATTGGTGTCTGATATTCATGGTAGCTAGGCTGCTGTCCTGCCAAGAAGAATTTCAGAGTGCATTGCAGAACCACATCAAGTGGCACTCCGTTCTATACCTATGAGCATTTTTGTTAATTCGTTTAATCGCATGCACAAACACACATACCAAAGTGTTTAATGCATGAACTACGTACTACTCCCTATGTTCCATAATATAAGATGTTTTTGCTATTGCAATGTGGATGTGTAAGACATATTTTGCTGTGTAGATTCACTCATTTTGCTCTGTATGTAGTCCATATTAGAATACCTAAAATATCTTTTAATATGGAACTGAGTGACCACTTAATAAAATCCACATATGTAGAGGCTGAGGAATCTTGTTAGTTATTCCGTAGATTCATAGGATGGCTAACATCAGAAAACTCTGTTATACTAACATAGTTGTACAAAACCTTTGCTGCACAAATTAAGGTTAGTTTGAGTGAACGTCGAGAACATGATTCCCCCGTTCGCTACCTCGTTTTTCCTTACTTCGGTAGTTGGGTGAAATACGACACCTCCCCATTTGGACGCATAATTACCGGTGGTGGAAGCGCCGCTTGCTGTGTTTCAAAAGGATTTCACGCACTCGAGCTCTGAGGGAAGAAAGACGCAGAGCACTTCATGTACGTGTATATGATGCTCGCTCAGAAAAATATTACTCCCTCCAATCCAAAATAAGTGTCGCACTCTTGAACTAGAACTTCGCACTCTTGAACTAACCCTAGTTCTAGTAAGACTGCGACACTTTAGTTCAAGACTGCGACACTTATTTTGGATCGGAGGTAGTAGCATGATGCTCACTCCGAACCTGACGCAAATAGCAAGGCAATACTACATCATCTTCAGAGTCCATATAAACTGCACAGTAATTACTTTGTCTGCATCAATCCTCGGAAGAGAAAAAACTGTCGCTCAGCAAATTAAGCACGAACATCACAAGGGAGGAAACGATCCCTCGCTACTTTTCCCCTCCCCGTTTCCTTCCCAAACACTGTACGAGAGAGGCGAAAAGGGAGCGTCGCTCTGCTCACCCTCCCGCCGACGGCCGATCTGCCGGTCCCCTCCCTCTCCGGCCGCCGTTGCGGTGGCGGGAGAGTGGGGGGACCCCGGATCCGTGCCTGAGGCGTGTACAGAGTAGAGTAGTGGTCTCTGGTGGCGCTGGCGAGGTGGTGGCGGCGGCGTCATCGTGGAATAATGTGTCCGGCGCTCGGTCCCCTCCCCGACGAGGCCTCTGGCGGAGTCGGCGGGCTGCTGGAGCTAGGTACTTGCGGATCTGTCGATCCGGCGAGGTTTGGTTCTCCGGGGCCGGCCGCCGTGGCGGAGGTGGCGGCTGGCTTGTGGAGTTTTGTCCCCTGACCCCTTCTTCGCCTCGTCGTGGCGTCTCCTGGCCTCGGCGTGGGGGTGCTAGGGGTGGTGCTGCGGGGAGCTGGTGCCCGGCGCTGGCTGCCTTCGCCGCCTGTACAGGAGCTCAACTTCTGGGATCTTTGAGGTCGCTGCTGATCTTCGGTGCGGCGTGCAGCTTTCTTCTTCTGGCCATGGTGGCGAAGGGAGGTGAGCTTCTCGCGACGTGCTCTGTTTCGAGTTGGTTTGGTCTTCTCCGTTCTCTGGCCGGCCGAGGTGGCGAGGGGAGATGGTGTGATCAAGCTTTGCAAGAAGTGGCGACTCCGGCGAGCTGTGGTGGGACTCAGAGCAGGGTTGGATGGTTGAAGGGTGGTTGCGGGAAGGGCGTGCCTTGGCCGTGCGCGTTCAGAGGTCCTCAGCTCCGTCGCTTGCGGCGGACGGCCCATGCGGTCTACTTCATGAGTGGGGTGCTCCTCTTTCCGGGCTTGGAGGTGGCCTGGGGTCTTCGTCTCTGCCGTTGGTCGGCGACGGAGTTCTTCTTCAGGCGCTGCGGTGGTCCAGCGACGTGTGTTGCTGTTGCTTTGAGTTTCCTCGGCTTGTTACGCTGTGTTTTCTTGTTCTTTCGTTGTATTCTCAGCTGATTTCACAGTGTAAGATCCTTTCAAAAATAAGCACGAACATCACTTTCAAGGCACCTGAATTACAGCCAGCTTGCTGCAAAAACAGCTCTAGCAACAAGTATAACCATTTCGATACAATAACTAGCCGGCGTTATTGAGCTCACCCCTGAACCCCTGCATTCCGATCATGCGATGAGGAAAGGGAGCACAATCAGCATGAACGCCTCGTAACCGAAAGTTGCAGACCCAGAGTAGGCCGTGTCCTTCTCCTTGAACTTCTCGGTCAGACCCTGTGAAAGTAGTTCAGCCAAATCAGCCACTCCTCTTCCTTCCCTCGCCGCCACGGCCGGCCAGAGGAAGAAGAAGCCACCATAATCCATGCTCGAGGAAGAAGAGACAGCGCTTGATGAAGGAGCCGACTCCAGACCACACCTGCAACAGCTTGCACCATGTAAGCTTGCCGGAGATGCGCCGCAGTCGCCGTCCCACGTCACGCTTGAACGGCAGGACGAACCAGCTCAAAGACCACCCCGCAGAGGACGAAGAACAGCAGCAGCAGCATCTCTTTCTCCCTTTGCCTCCACGGCCAGCCAGAGAAGAAGACGAGCACCACATCTCTTGATTTGCAGAATAGAGGATACAGCATGCGAAATTATTGAATAGGCTAGGGTCCTCTCGATCTCTGCAACAGATCCACCATGGATCTGAAGTAAAGGGAAGAGGAGACCCAACTCCAAAGTCGTTGCGAGTCAACGGAGCGAAGCCTAAAAGAAAGAAGAAGGAAAGAAAGAAGAAAGAAAGAGCAAATTCAGAGGTGCCAGCATAAGAAACACAACCTATCCTAGCCCATCCCTCCGCCTCAGTGCCATCACCATGATCTTGAGGGAGAGGAGACCAAAGCAGGAAAGGGGTGGATTTGGATCTGGCCGCCTCGTTATTAGCTGGAGAGAAACTAGAGAAGAAGAAACCTACCACTACTAGAAGCCAGACCACCCTCCAACCCGTCGCCGGCCACCATGGCCGCCGGCGACGAGCAGGAGCGAGGCCGGCAGGGAGATCTTGAGGAGAGGGCAAAGAGAGGAAGAGAGGCGACACAAGGTCGATACGCCACAGGGGACCCCCGCTAAATCATAGGGCCTAGTCTATGCAGGGAAGGAATGGCATAGGAAGGAATTAATCCCATATGATTCTTGTACTCCTATAGGAATAAATCCTATAGGAATGAGGTCCAACCTCATGGAAAATTCGTTTGACACAATTAAAGAGAATTCCTCTTCCTATAGGATTCACTTAAACATGTCATTCCAATCCTATAGGTTTCCTATACCTACGCTTTTCCTATCCTATGAATCAAAAGAGCCCAATCTAACTCCAGCAGATCAAGACAATAGTGGCATCACGCTCGTCGTAGAATTATGGAGCTTATCATTTTTATCTTTTACATATATACAGGCTAGGCAAAGGTACTCCATCGCCAAAATGAATCTTGAAATGGTAATGTACTCTAGGATTCTGAAGCAAAGCAAGCTTCGTAGGCTACAACTTGGAATTGTAGGTACTAATGCATCTCCAAGTCGGAGTGGGCAAATTTAGTCCATGGCCGGACAGCGCTCAAATGCTTGTCCTTCCAACCACGTTCCTATATAAAAATCTCAATTCATGCAAGGTATTCATGTCGATTATATATTCTTTAAAATCAAACTGGTAGGCCGAAAGTCCGAGATGGAGTCGGACCCATCCTTTTTGAGAAGGAGAGCAATGTTTGCCGTGTTAATGATGTGAAATTTGGGGGTCGCCAGCTTAGAAAAATCATTGATGACGCATAACAGATCTCCCTTTCAGCGAAGACCCTAAGAAGGCAACCGTGAAACCATCAAGCCTGAGTGTCTTGTCCAAAGGCATATAAGTTACTTAGATAAAAAAATGTAAACATGATCGTCTCGCAATGATACTTCTGTCTTTGGAGAATGATCTCTCGCCATAGTTACTTAGATACATAACGCAAATCACAGCTATTTCTGTGTAAGAACATATTCCAATATAAACCTGCAGTAGGACTGTAGCCACAATGCTTCTATCTTATTTCACCACCCGCAGTTCACCGCCCCGAAAAAGAATAACATAACCTAGTCCAATGCCCGCCAATCTAACGACAACGATGTGAACTGTAGGGGCCCCTCGGAAACCACTGTCCGAAGTACCCGCGTTATGTAAAAGATCGCAATCCCAATGATCAGTGCATTGCAATCACATAACCGACATGGTATCAAGAGTTACATCATTCGAGTCGTATGAATAAAGTCTTACAACACACAATGGTCTCACGACCAAGTCTGCAAATCATCGTCGCGCAGGACGGAACTACCTAAGATACAGCGGAAGCTCGTGACTAGCGTCGGCCCTCGTCACCACCGGACGCGTTCCCACAAGTGCAGTTGACCGGTGACGGCATAGTCGGCATGGTCGCCGGCGTGCTCCTCTTCCTTGTCGTAAGCTTCCTCGATTGAATCTGGACATTTGAATATCCAGGGACACAGCCGTAAGTACAATGATGTACTTGCAAAATCCACCTCAAGGCTTAAGTTTTCATGGTAATGCAGAAGAAAAACATTTTTCGAAAACTGGGTTGGCTGATATATACGACTATACGGCTTAGTTTCCGCAAGGGTGCTTTTAGGCATAGAGATTTACACATATCCCTGCCTTCGTTAAAATGTAGGAATAGATTAAACTACTCCCACGTTTTGGAAATCCTTTTTCAAAACCTTTTATATCAATAGGATAGGGATACCCCTTTTTCCTTTATCCCGGGTTCCGACTAGTTGACTCCCCGAGACCAACTGCCTTTCCCCAAAAATCCGTACCTCCCAGGTACCTCCTTACTGCCTCCTTGTTTTCCAACAAAAACCACTTTTCTTTTTTTTTTAAACAAAAATGCCCGCACGCCTAGATCGGTGGCCTTCCAACCGTCCATGACCGAGGACTCGGCTATTCGAATAGTTTTACACTCTGCAGAGGTTGTACACTTTCACCACAAGATATGGACAGTCTGCCGTGGACAGCCACGGACTGCACAGAGACAGCATGCACCCATCAGACCGCCAATCCTAACTTCCACTATGTCGATGCTAGTACCTCGGTCGACCTCCTCGATGGGTTTGTACCTCCCCGGCACCGAGTGAGCTAGCCGTTTGCAACCGGTTACCCCTAGTCTCACACCGCCATGACAGGAGACCCACCGCTGCTTCCCGGTAGGGACTTTAACCCCACGCTTTGTATGCCCAATTTTCCTTATTGCGGCATTCGGTTCAGGGGACTCGAACCCCGTCTAGCAATTTTGAGGCAAAGCGCGCACTAGCACAAACAAGCTTCCGAAAGGCCCCGTGCCCATTTTGGAGTAATGTGGTTGTACTGTTAAAATTGTCGGGCAAGATCCGCTAGGGCTGTACTTTGTTTTCCAAAAACATCTCATTCTCCGACTGCTCCCAGCAGCTCGGGTTTTCGTAAACATCTCCGATTTGCTCCCAGCATCTCGGGTTTTCGTAAACTTCTCCGGTTGCTCCCAGCACCCCGGTTTTTGTAAAACACTTTCTCTCCGAGTGCTCCCAGCGACTCGGTTTTTTCCTCCGAAAACATTTTTATTAAAAACCAGGTCCCCATCCTATAGTTTTGAGATAAGAGTAAGGATATATATATCTAAAGAAATTAATTTTCTTGATAGCGCCTTCGGTAAAAGGCTTCTCAAGTAAAGATTTACTTTAATAAACCTATTGTAAACTAGTAGATATTTTTGGCCAAACAACATTTTTGAAATTAGTTTTTGGGTGGCAGGTTGCCACAAAAGAATAAAACATGCATTATTTTATTTTTTTGGAAACAAAACATGCTTGTAAAATAATAGGCATATGGAGTGGTTGAGGTGGCTTGCCTTGTTCAGCAAAGTGTCCCTGGTCTTGCTCTTCCTCGTACACGGGTTCAGTTCCCACGTACAGCTCCTCCTCTCGTGGTCCTAAGGTACCGGAAAGTAAACGGGCTACCGTCAAAACTACGAATGCGGGTTGACAACAATCTAAAGTAAACAAGCAAACAAGTGACAACTGGCATTCAAACACAAGGAAATACTTCAGACAAAAGTTAGATATCTAAAGTACTCCTACACACCAGGGGTGACTTAGATGCTACTCTCTGACTAATACACAATCAATCGTACAGCAAGGCATTCCAAACAAAGCAAACATCAAGCTTAATTAACAAGCAATAAACAAGACACAAGACTATTATCTAACAAACAAGTTTAGCAATCACCACACTCTCCCCTTTTATAAGGATAGGCTTAAAGTAGTGATTAAGCACCTTTTAGGGACTACTACTAACTTGCAAGGCTAAGAACTTCTAACAAACCTACACAACCAGAAGCTACAAACTTAGTTAAAAAGACTATTTAGCTAACACAAAATACCCAGTAACACAAGCATAACTAGCTAAAAGTTGGAGACTTCAAACACCACTAACCAACACAATTTAAGCTCAAATCAAGCCTCACACAAGCCACTAACAGTACTAACATATTAAGACAAACAAAACAGTTCTATTTTGCTAACAACAGTACCAAAACACCTAAAACACAAAGTCCTAAAAATAAACTACTTAATTTAATTAATCTAGAAAGGGGCAGAAACACTAGTTTCACTAACAATTCTATTCAGAGAGTTCTACTAAACAAAACATTCCACAAACTTGGATCTAAACTCTAGGATACTATCAGGGACTAACACAATTGGATTTACTCCAAAATCTATTTCACAAAAATTACTAAAAATGCACCAAGTGCTCACTGCCTTAATCTACACATGCACACAACTTTAATTCTAGGCATCCAAAAGACATGAGACAAATTTATACTGAAAGCTACTGTCAATAGCTTTCCAAAACAATTGGATTCACTCAATTTGGATCTGCCAAACTCAAGTAATTAACAAAACATTGTTTCAGACCAGTGATAGCAAAACATTTTTCAAGGACACTCAAAATAATATTTTTCAGATCTGCAAGTTGGAGATGCTTCTAAACCCATCGGGCTACCACTGTGATTTTTGGTTTGCACAAATTTTATGTTTAACAATTTCAAAACGATTTAAAGCTACAGCACAGAAACAGATCTCAGGAAAAAGGAATAATCTGCAGGAAAAAAAATTATTGGGCCAGATCTGGAGCTGGGCCAGCCCAAAACGGTGCTGGTTCATCGCCTTCCCTGGGAACGACCAGAACAAGACGGAGGGCACGGGCAGAAGGTGCTCGGTCGTGGCTAGCTCACCTAGAGGCACGTACGGGGTGGCCTAGGGTCTTCAGGCGACGCCTAGAGCTTGGGGAGGTCGGGGCTGGCCGCAGATCTTGTCGGAGAGCTTGTCGCTGAACCTGGCGATGTCGAGGCGGCCGTGCTCGTGCTGCTCGGGTCCGAGATGGAGTCGTTGACCTGAGAGCAATAGGGAGAGAACGGCGGTGTCAGCGACGCGTTCCAGGAGCAGGGCGTGCTCCAGAGCCAACAATGGCGAAGAAGAGGAGAGTGAGGCGACGACAACCACTTCTTCCCCTGCTCGGCGGCCGACGGCGAGTACACGCCGTTCACGGCTCACAGAGAGCAGGAGAGGGGTCGTGCCCGAGAGAGAAAATGTGGAGGGGAGTGTGGCGGAGGCGAATGACAAGGTGAGACGCTCGGGAGTGGGACTTATCCCCTCGTTTGCAACGGGCAGAAAGACGGTGCAGACCGCGAGTGGGGAGAGTGAGCGGGGATTGGCCAGCGTGGGCGGTATCGAGGCGGTCGCGGTCGTGGACGGTCTGAGCAGCGAGAGGAACGAGAGGAGAGCAGAGAGGGGCGAGTGAGAGAGAGCAGCAAAACGGCATCATTGCCTAGCTCGCCCGTCGGTTGGCCACGAGGGTCGGCTCGATTTTTCTTCTCTCCCGTGTGCCCAGGCTTGCAGGTGACCGTGTGGTGCTGGTGGACAAGGTGTTCGTGCACGAGAGAGGTAGGTGCGAGCTGATCGAGAGGGAGGTGCACACGGCGGTGCACCGTGGCCGACATGGCCGTGCCCAGCCTCCACGCATGGCACAAGTGCCCACATTTCACCAGGGTGAGTGTGTGAGAGGAGAGGGAGTGCTAGGTGAGAGTTTGAGTGATAAACAATCGAGATTTGAATCAAATTCGAAATCTGAATCAGATTGACAGTTTTCAGAAAATTCAGTTTCAGACTTAAAAAATTCTAAGTCCCTGAGTTCTGTCAGAGAGTAGCTAGGTTCAACAGATGATCTTGTGGGTTTACCCTATTCCAAATGAAGTGAGATTATTTTTATAACACAGTACTCACTCCAATTATGGATGATACCAAAGAAATGGATCCATAAAAGAGATCTAGCTAAGAGAATTAAATAGGAAGAAATGCTATGTTTTAACAGCTTCTCAGCACTGTTATTTAATAGCAAAAAGAGAGCATGATATCATCACCATATCAAACTCCAACAGGAAATCCCTTGGCTTTACAGTGAAGTACAAACACCATACTTCAATACCATGGCAAGAAATAAAATTAAAGAGCAAGTTTTCATGTTATGACAGAGGTGCCAAAATGCCATCTCTTGACAGGAATGAAGATAGGTCCAGAGAAGGTTTGCCAAGTTCTCCCCAAGGTTTTGAATAATAAAAGTAAATATTTTTAAATAAAAGGGTCACAAATGACCATAAGAATGTTGGGTAATTTTGCTAAGAATTTTGGAAATAGTTTTATTCACAAAATATTCTAAGATTCACTCCTGGCCTTTTTGGAAAATAAAACATAATAAATAAGAAAATGTTTTCAAAACATATATTTTTGAATGGGGATGAGAGGGTATATAATATGGGATCACAGAAGAGATTTTGAATAAATAAATCCTTTGAAAAACATTTGAGGTTTCTTTTGAAAACAAGGAAAACATGAGGCTTTTTAGTAGGCTCCAAAACTTGGAGAGAAAGGGGTTTAATGGCCAAGACAAGAACATTAGCCACAGTAGAGGTGAAACACAAGTCATGAGGATGGGAGAACAATGCTTGGTTGAGATCAAAAGGATTAAGAAGTGATTATATAAAGATTGCCAAGGTAAGAGGGATATAGTTACTAATTTAGAAAGTCCTGAAAAGGGCTTTGAAGTAAGATGCTAGAGAGTATCATAATCCACTTTCAAAGCTTGGATGGAAAGTATAGATATGGAATGTGAGATCCTTGATGGTGCATTGATGAGAAGAGCAAGAGGTTGCCACAATGGCATGTCTCCAAAGTTGGAAGATTTCAGAAGCTAGGAAGAGTTCTAAGGACAGGATTTGAAGAAGATCCTTTTTATAAAGTCCTAACATGTATAGGTTTTTTTTCAAATTATTTAGGTCCACACACATTCACAAACAAACAAGCATAACCACTCCAAGAATTAAACAAGAAAGGATCACACCTCTAGCAAGTCACAGCAGGTCAAACAGAGCAATAGGAAGGAAAACACTATCATTATTGAAGCATTTCAAAAAGTTTTTGTTGCCCCTGATTTTTGGCTCTCTAACAACTATGTTTTTCTGACTCCCAAAAAGTGGGGTGTTACAGATCCTTCCCCCCTTAAAATAAATCTCGTCCTCGAGATTTGCTGGGTGGGGTACTAGGGGAGTACGAGGGGCAAGGAGTGTTAGGTTTGCTAATCTCCTAAGGTCGTTGCTTCTCCATTGAGGTGGTCTTCTGGGATCTTGACAACTTGATGTTGTGAGGTCTTGTCATTGTCGATAATCTCCTGTGAAGAGTCCAGATCCTTGATGATGATGTTGACTTGACGACCGGTGCTGATGGAATGCCCTGGTTGGGGAGGTTTCCAGATACTTACAAGGCTAGGGCGCAAGGAACTAATTATTAATATGTCGTAGTGCACGTCTTCCCCCCTTTAAAAAAAGTCTTGAGTGGTCATACTGAAGGTTGCAGCTGGAGTTGACTTGGCGGCGTCATTCTTCTTGAGTAGCTCGACGATCTTCATATTGGTGTCACGCTTCAGTCCTTGGGTTTGGTGCAGATATCTAGTTCTGACATTGTTGCCTTACGACGGTCGCTGATAGGGACGCGTTGCTGTCGGGATGCGTCAAGTCCGTAGACTCGACTCTCTCCGGTTTCTAGTTAGTAGATGGCTACTAAAACTTCTATTTGAATTACCAGCTTGCTTGTTAGTTGATGTTGTCAGTCAGCAGGTGCTTCCGGCGTCTGGGTCTTCCGTGTTGCCGCTGGATAGGTGTTGTCTTCCTTCTTGTACTTCCCCGGCTCAGTAGAGGAGGTGCATCGTTGCTGACTTCCTTTGTTTCTTGGGTGTCATGAAGCCTTGCAGAAATCTTCAGAGGTAGAGTATATGGTCTGGAGCGTCCTGGGGAGTCTAACAGTTAGTCCAAGGACCCTAGAGGTAGGCGGCTAGGTCTTCTGCTCGACGAGGGGGCAAGAGTCGCGCTCTCACTTAGCATTGAGAAGTTAGCGTTAAAAAGTTAGCGAGGGAACTTCATGTCAGTAGTCTCCGTTCGTGCTTTTTCTTGAATCCTCCTTCGGTGTGATTGGTCGAGGCAAGTCGAAAAAGATGATTACTCGGCAGGTGACGTTGATGGTGCAAGCTTCTTGGTTTATCTCCGCGTTGATGATCTTCGATGTTGGTCGACTCTAGTCTTGTTGACGGGGATCTCCTAGTTACCAACCATAAGTGAGTCTTCGTATGCCACCGCTTTCCGTGTCAAGGCTTGTAGTCCTCGGAGATTAGTTAGTGCTATCACTAACTTGGGGTAGATGTTAATCTAAAGTTAGATACGATAAGTTAAGGTGGTACTTTCTTGTAGTTCTACAAGTTAATTCTACGACGCGAAGCTTGGGTACGTCTTCACGAGGTGGGCATAAACTTGCTGCTTCCTTCGGGATCTTGACGCACTTGCTTCAAGTAGTGGATGAAGACCACGTCTGACTTGCTGGTTAGGTTACAAAATCTCAGGCTAAAAGGGTAGAGATCGGGGGTCTTTTGTATCCTGCGCAGTCGTTAGTTCTTACCGGTCGATGAGGAAAAACGTTTTAGAAAGGTGTCCTAGACGGTCTTATATTGGCAGCAAGGTGCAGCTATGGTCAAGAGGCCAAAAAGTGTTTTTGTCAAGTGAACAAAGGAGTTTTGTAAGAAGAGAAGCTTTGATTTTACTTCGTGTTGCCGTCAAGGAGTGATTGGGATTCACACAAGAAAAACAGCACACAAGCAAAGTACACACAAGCAAAGAGCACACAAACAAACAACACACAAGGTACATTTAGTACCAATGGACGCCTAATACTCGTGGTAGTCAGGGTAGTACAACCATGGTTCCTATCATTTTTATTCCTATTGGTCTTTGTTAAACATGGTTGGTGAAGTCTTCATTTTGTCGCCTTGGGCTCAGATGGAAAATTGAGACAGTCGAAGTTGCCACTTGAGTAGAGTTGTTGATGTTGAGCTGAGTTCTTCGGAGGTCTCTTGCTTTGTTGATATCGATGATCTTGGCATCTGCAGATCAATCACCTTGATGTTGAACGTTGAGTATTTGGGATGGAACTTCTTCTTCTTCTGGGTACTAGCTAATTTGGTCTCACTTGGGTTAATCGTCCAGTATATAAGTTGTTTTGAAGAGGGTTGAGATAGAAGAAACCTTTCAGAATGTCTTTAAAATATAAACCTTTTTGGGAAAGGGAAGAGAATAGTAGATGCCATATTTGGCTTAACAAAAATAGTTTTATAAAGATAGGTTTTACCAAAATATTTTCTTTCCTAACTAACGACCATGCTAACTAAGGTCTCCTAAGGTCAACGATGGCTCTGATACCAAGTCTGTAGGGGCCCCTCGGAAACCACGTCCGAAGTACCCGCGTTATGTAAAAGATCGCAATCCCAATGATCAGTGCATTGCAATCACATAACCGACATGGTATCAAGAGTTACATCATTCGAGTCGTATGAATAAAGTCTTACAACACACAATGGTCTCACGACCAAGTCTGCAAATCATCGTCGCGCAGGACGGAACTACCTAAGATACAGCGGAAGCTCGTGACTAGCGTCGGCCCTCGTCACCACCGGACGCGTTCCCACAAGTGCAGTTGACCGGTGACGGCATAGTCGGCATGGTCGCCGGCGTGCTCCTCTTCCTTGTCGTAAGCTTCCTCGATTGAATCTGGACATTTGAATATCCAGGGACACAGCCGTAAGTACAATGATGTACTTGCAAAATCCACCTCAAGGCTTAAGTTTTCATGGTAATGCAGAAGAAAAACATTTTTCGAAAACTGGGTTGGCTGATATATACGACTATACGGCTTAGTTTCCGCAAGGGTGCTTTTAGGCATAGAGATTTACACATATCCCTGCCTTCGTTAAAATGTAGGAATAGATTAAACTACTCCCACGTTTTGGAAATCCTTTTTCAAAACCTTTTATATCAATAGGATAGGGATACCCCTTTTTCCTTTATCCCGGGTTCCGACCAGTTGACTCCCCGAGACCAACTGTCTTTCCCCAAAAATCCGTACCTCCCAGGTACCTCCTTACTGCCTCCTTGTTTTCCAACAAAAACCACTTTTTTTTTTTAAACAAAAATGCCCGCACGCCTAGATCGGTGGCCTTCCAACCGTCCATGACCGAGGACTCGGCTATTCGAATAGTTTTACACTCTGCAGAGGTTGTACACTTTCACCACAAGATATGGACAGTCTGCCGTGGACAGCCACGGACTGCACAGAGACAGCATGCACCCATCAGACCGCCAATCCTAACTTCCACTATGTCGATGCTAGTACCTCGGTCGACCTCCTCGATGGGTTTGTACCTCCCCGGCACCGAGTGAGCTAGCCGTTTGCAACCGGTTACCCCTAGTCTCACACCGCCATGACAGGAGACCCACCGCTGCTTCCCGGTAGGGACTTTAACCCCACGCTTTGTATGCCCAATTTCCTTATTGCGGCATTCGGTTCAGGGGACTCGAACCCCGTCTAGCAATTTTGAGGCAAAGCGCGCACTAGCACAAACAAGCTTCCGAAAGGCCCCGTGCCCATTTTGGAGTAATGTGGTTGTACTGTTAAAATTGTCGGGCAAGATCCGCTAGGGCTGTACTTTGTTTTCCAAAAACATCTCATTCTCCGACTGCTCCCAGCAGCTCGGGTTTTCGTAAACATCTCCGATTTGCTCCCAGCATCTCGGGTTTTCGTAAACTTCTCCGGTTGCTCCCAGCACCCCGGTTTTTGTAAAACACTTTCTCTCCGAGTGCTCCCAGCGACTCGGGTTTTTCCTCCGAAAACATTTTTATTAAAAACCAGGTCCCCATCCTATAGTTTTGAGATAAGAGTAAGGATATATATATATCTAAAGAAATTAATTTTCTTGATAGCGCCTTCGGTAAAAGGCTTCTCAAGTAAAGATTTACTTTAATAAACCTATTGTAAACTAGTAGATATTTTTGGCCAAACAACATTTTTGAAATTAGTTTTTGGGTGGCAGGTTGCCACAAAAGAATAAAACATGCATTATTTTATTTTTTTGGAAACAAAACATGCTTGTAAAATAATAGGCATATGGAGTGGTTGAGGTGGCTTGCCTTGTTCAGCAAAGTGTCCCTGGTCTTGCTCTTCCTCGTACACGGGTTCAGTTCCCACGTACAGCTCCTCCTCTCGCGGTCCTAAGGTACCGGAAAGTAAACGGGCTACCGTCAAAACTACGAATGCGGGTTGACAACAATCTAAAGTAAACAAGCAAACAAGTGACAACTGGCATTCAAACACAAGGAAATACTTCAGACAAAAGTTAGATATCTAAAGTACTCCTACACACCAGGGGTGACTTAGATGCTACTCTCTGACTAATACACAATCAATCGTACAGCAAGGCATTCCAAACAAAGCAAACATCAAGCTTAATTAACAAGCAATAAACAAGACACAAGACTATTATCTAACAAACAAGTTTAGCAATCACCACACTCTCCCCTTTTATAAGGATAGGCTTAAAGTAGTGATTAAGCACCTTTTAGGGACTACTACTAACTTGCAAGGCTAAGAACTTCTAACAAACCTACACAACCAGAAGCTACAAACTTAGTTAAAAAGACTATTTAGCTAACACAAAATACCCAGTAACACAAGCATAACTAGCTAAAAGTTGGAGACTTCAAACACCACTAACCAACACAATTTAAGCTCAAATCAAGCCTCACACAAGCCACTAACAGTACTAACATATTAAGACAAACAAAACAGTTCTATTTTGCTAACAACAGTACCAAAACACCTAAAACACAAAGTCCTAAAAATAAACTACTTAATTTAATTAATCTAGAAAGGGGCAGAAACACTAGTTTCACTAACAATTCTATTCAGAGAGTTCTACTAAACAAAACATTCCACAAACTTGGATCTAAACTCTAGGATACTATCAGGGACTAACACAATTGGATTTACTCCAAAATCTATTTCACAAAAATTACTAAAAATGCACCAAGTGCTCACTGCCTTAATCTACACATGCACACAACTTTAATTCTAGGCATCCAAAAGACATGAGACAAATTTATACTGAAAGCTACTGTCAATAGCTTTCCAAAACAATTGGATTCACTCAATTTGGATCTGCCAAACTCAAGTAATTAACAAAACATTGTTTCAGACCAGTGATAGCAAAACATTTTTCAAGGACACTCAAAATAATATTTTTCAGATCTGCAAGTTGGAGATGCTTCTAAACCCATCGGGCTACCACTGTGATTTTTGGTTTGCACAAATTTTATGTTTAACAATTTCAAAACGATTTAAAGCTACAGCACAGAAACAGATCTCAGGAAAAAGGAATAATCTGCAGGAAAAAAAATTATTGGGCCAGATCTGGAGCTGGGCCGAGTCAACGAGCTGGGCCAGCCCAAAACGGTGCTGGTTCATCGCCTTCCCTGGGAACGACCAGAACAAGACGGAGGGCACGGGCAGAAGGTGCTCGGTCGTGGCTAGCTCACCTAGAGGCACGTACGGGGTGGCCTAGGGTCTTCAGGCGACGCCTAGAGCTTGGGGAGGTCGGGGCTGGCCGCAGATCTTGTCGGAGAGCTTGTCGCTGAACCTGGCGATGTCGAGGCGGCCGTGCTCGTGCTGCTCGGGTCCGAGATGGAGTCGTTGACCTGAGAGCAATAGGGAGAGAACGGCGGTGTCAGCGACGCGTTCCAGGAGCAGGGCGTGCTCCAGAGCCAACAATGGCGAAGAAGAGGAGAGTGAGGCGACGACAACCACTTCTTCCCCTGCTCGGCGGCCGACGGCGAGTACACGCCGTTCACGGCTCACAGAGAGCAGGAGAGGGGTCGTGCCCGAGAGAGAAAATGTGGAGGGGAGTGTGGCGGAGGCGAATGACAAGGTGAGACGCTCGGGAGTGGGACTTATCCCCTCGTTTGCAACGGGCAGAAAGACGGTGCAGACCGCGAGTGGGGAGAGTGAGCGGGGATTGGCCAGCGTGGGCGGTATCGAGGCGGTCGCGGTCGTGGACGGTCTGAGCAGCGAGAGGAACGAGAGGAGAGCAGAGAGGGGCGAGTGAGAGAGAGCAGCAAAACGGCATCATTGCCTAGCTCGCCCGTCGGTTGGCCACGAGGGTCGGCTCGATTTTTCTTCTCTCCCGTGTGCCCAGGCTTGCAGGTGACCGTGTGGTGCTGGTGGACAAGGTGTTCGTGCACGAGAGAGGTAGGTGCGAGCTGATCGAGAGGGAGGTGCACACGGCGGTGCACCGTGGCCGACATGGCCGTGCCCAGCCTCCACGCATGGCACAAGTGCCCACATTTCACCAGGGTGAGTGTGTGAGAGGAGAGGGAGTGCTAGGTGAGAGTTTGAGTGATAAACAATCGAGATTTGAATCAAATTCGAAATCTGAATCAGATTGACAGTTTTCAGAAAATTCAGTTTCAGACTTAGAAAAATTCTAAGTCCCTGAGTTCTGTCAGAGAGTAGCTAGGTTCAACAGATGATCTTGTGGGTTTACCCTATTCCAAATGAAGTGAGATTATTTTTATAACACAGTACTCACTCCAATTATGGATGATACCAAAGAAATGGATCCATAAAAGAGATCTAGCTAAGAGAATTAAATAGGAAGAAATGCTATGTTTTAACAGCTTCTCAGCACTGTTATTTAATAGCAAAAAGAGAGCATGATATCATCACCATATCAAACTCCAACAGGAAATCCCTTGGCTTTACAGTGAAGTACAAACACCATACTTCAATACCATGGCAAGAAATAAAATTAAAGAGCAAGTTTTCATGTTATGACAGAGGTGCCAAAATGCCATCTCTTGACAGGAATGAAGATAGGTCCAGAGAAGGTTTGCCAAGTTCTCCCCAAGGTTTTGAATAATAAAAGTAAATATTTTTAAATAAAAGGGTCACAAATGACCATAAGAATGTTGGGTAATTTTGCTAAGAATTTTGGAAATAGTTTTATTCACAAAATATTCTAAGATTCACTCCTGGCCTTTTTGGAAAATAAAACATAATAAATAAGAAAATGTTTTCAAAACATATATTTTTGAATGGGGATGAGAGGGTATATAATATGGGATCACAGAAGAGATTTTGAATAAATAAATCCTTTGAAAAACATTTGAGGTTTCTTTTGAAAACAAGGAAAACATGAGGCTTTTTAGTAGGCTCCAAAACTTGGAGAGAAAGGGGTTTAATGGCCAAGACAAGAACATTAGCCACAGTAGAGGTGAAACACAAGTCATGAGGATGGGAGAACAATGCTTGGTTGAGATCAAAAGGATTAAGAAGTGATTATATAAAGATTGCCAAGGTAAGAGGGATATAGTTACTAATTTAGAAAGTCCTGAAAAGGGCTTTGAAGTAAGATGCTAGAGAGTATCATAATCCACTTTCAAAGCTTGGATGGAAAGTATAGATATGGAATGTGAGATCCTTGATGGTGCATTGATGAGAAGAGCAAGAGGTTGCCACAATGGCATGTCTCCAAAGTTGGAAGATTTCAGAAGCTAGGAAGAGTTCTAAGGACAGGATTTGAAGAAGATCCTTTTTATAAAGTCCTAACATGTATAGGTTTTTTTTCAAATTATTTAGGTCCACACACATTCACAAACAAACAAGCATAACCACTCCAAGAATTAAACAAGAAAGGATCACACCTCTAGCAAGTCACAGCAGGTCAAACAGAGCAATAGGAAGGAAAACACTATCATTATTGAAGCATTTCAAAAAGTTTTTGTTGCCCCTGATTTTTGGCTCTCTAACAACTATGTTTTTCTGACTCCCAAAAAGTGGGGTGTTACATGAACCGCCGAACTAATTAGCTTCATCCGGCTGTTGTTCGTGCTGGCCACACCGAAGGCGGCCAAGGCAAGGGTGCCGGTGACGATTAAGGATCGGGACCGTTGCGCCCATCGCGTAGCCCAGAATTACTTCGGCCGCTGGAAGAAGCCGACGCCAGAAGGCCACCTTGTCGTCGAAGGCCATGAACTCGCCTATCTAGTGGCGGAGCTTGGGCTGATCTCCTGGGGTGAGGGGGCAAATGGGCTATTTTCTAAGGGTATGTAGGACAAAAGTTCTTGGGTTGGGGGGGGGGGGGGGTGGGGCAGCGGCCCCCCTTGACATACACGTAGCTCCGTAGTTCCGCCTATCGCAGTGTCAACCAAGCCGATGATTTCACACTACAGCTTCCATCACCTGATTGATTGTTGTATCGCCCACAACCATAAGGACCAGGGACGCCGAGCCAACAGTGACAAGGCCGCGGATTGCACTGACGCCCCTGGTGCGCGGTGCCCCCGCGACCTTGCCACGACCGCTTCAACATCCGACATGAAGTTGGAGTTCCGTGTAGATGCTTTGTGCCACTGTATTAGTGATTGTGTAGTGTGCTCTTGGCGAATGGCGTGGGGGCCTATAGGCGAGAGCGCTCGGTTTGCTGATCCGCGCACACGTGTGGAAGGAGAATTAAAGGAAGAAGACAAGTTGACGTTTCCATCGATTTTGTTTTTGTTTGGTAAAGGAACAGCAGAACATGTATCTTTAGCAAAGCCAAGGCTTTGGTTGAATGGTATTGAGTTCCGGGTATTAGAGTCCTCTGATTCGATTCTTTTCTTGGAAGATTACGACCTAGTGATTTTTTTTAGAGGATGACCAAACGATATTTTTTAGCGAATGACCTAACCTTTTTTTTTAAAGAAAAGTCATCATGGCGATTTATATTAATTTGCGAAACACGGATGCATCATTAAGATTACATCAACCGAAAATCCCCGTAGGTTCCTCCTTCCAAACAATCAAAATAGGTCCCTCGCCTATACTAGCTATCATATGAGTCGCCAAATCAGCCTCCCTAGGATAATGTTAAAAAATGAAGTGTAACTAAACTCCCCACGTAATGCAATGCAATCCTCAAACATGGCCGCCGCCGGGCCATATGTATTGACCCCGTTCTTCACAAAAATGCAATACCACAACTAAGAGGATACCCACCAACTATCCACACCCTTAATTTTATCAAGATTTGTGCAACAAATTTACCAACGAATTTTCAAATGTCAATACATTATCAATAATTGATGGATTTATGTAATTTAAATTTTAGATTCATGTACTAACATGGATTTTCTGTGCATGCATTGACAAAAAAAAATTAAAACCACGCATTAACATATTTTTTAGTTTTTAAAACACATAAAATAGTAGGAATAATATGGTTTGTTGGATGCAAAATGAACGGTCATGATAAGCGATGGGCAGTTGTGGGAAAATCGCGTTGCGTTCTTCATAACTTGAATTACCTCGGAGCAGTCAGAGTTTATTAATCAGCTAGTTGCATCCCAGTGACTCAGCTAGTGTCATGTCATGTCAGAGTGCTTGGGCCTGTAGCATCTTCAACAAACTGGATAATACAGAAATTGCCCGGCAAAAAGAAACCATGATCGTACCTAATAATTGTCACAATTGCTCTTGATCCTTTGACTCCATCAAAGGCCGTGTCCACATTGAGCTTAGCATAGTCCTCTTTCAGCTTCGTCCATCCGTGACGTACAATACCCTTGAAACTCCTTCTTTGTTAGCACTAGCATAGTTAGTACTCCCTCCGTTTTAAACTAGATGGTTTTCATTTGTCCAAACATGCATATATCTATACTTATAACATGTCTAGATACATTCACACACGGCAATGGATTGGGCCGTGTGAACAGGTGGACGGATCTGATCGTCATGAGTTACATGTCTTCTCTCCCGCCAGAGCTACCAAATAGTTGTTGCAACGAGCTCTGCACTACTCACATCCTGTAATAGTGAAGGGTTCCCGTCCGAAAGAGGAACAAATCACCGAGAACCGAAGAGCCTTCACTTTCCATATATCCCATAAATTCTGAATGATCTTTGCCATACCGAGATGTTCCGGCATCTTCTTTACCCTGGGACACTGGAAGAGCACATGTTTGATACTTCCGCAGTCCAGCGAACATAAGCGGCATTGCGAGGCCGCATGTATACGTCTGTTGGCCACAACTCCATATCAGGGAAATTCACCCGACAAAGATCCTAATTTTTGCCGCTGACCGCAATGACCAAATTCTCTTCCAGATCAGCGACGTGAGAGAGACAAACCAAAAAGATTTGTTCTACTGGTTTTCCGACCATGTTGATGGTCCCATTCCCTACGATTAGGAAATTAACTGTGAAGATCCCATTTTTGTTAAAATACCATCCAAGGAAGTTGTCCGTCATGTTTCTTGATAATGTTATGTTTTAAATCTGTTGTACGTCCACCGGCCAGAACAGATTATTGAGCATCACTTCATCCCACGTTCTGCTCCCTTCATCAATTAATTCTGAAACTCTAGTAACAACAATGTTATCTCTCCTTGTCATTACCTTCCTGGTAGGACGGCTAGGGATCCAACAGTTCTCGAATATGTTAATTTTCGAACCATCTCTAACTCACCAAATAGCTCCCTTTTGAAAGTCTGGATACCCGTCCAAATGCTCTCCCATGTAAAAGAGCTCCCCTTCTTCAAAACACGATCCAATAGATCCCGTCGGGGAAATACTTTCCATGCAGCCCCGAGGCATACAAAGGGAGTCTGGTTTAGAAATTAATCTCCAACATTGTTTAGCCAAGAGGGCAAGATTAAAACTCTGAATATCCCTGAAGCCCATCCCACCATGGTTCTAAGAGATACACATTTTCCACCATGCAAACTAATCCATAGTTTCTTCTCAACGTCATCTCCCCACTAATATTGGGACACTGCACTTACTACCCCTTATAGAAAGTACAATAGTAGGCTTATAGCCCACCTACATGTCACTTTTGTCTATGTGGAGGAGAGAGAAAAGGAAAAAAAAGATGAAGTGGGCTCTCATGCAAGAGCCAGCCTCTACGCGTGCTCCTCCTAGGCAAAAACATTAAATATGAGGAGAAATAAAGACACAAAGCGAGAAAAATACTAACCCAATAGCCAACCTTATAGCCAACTATATTGTATGAGCTAACTATAAGACTAACTTTCGATGACATGACAGTTTCATATAGCCGGCTATTGCCTCTACTATTGAACTTGATCTTAGACATACTTGGTGGGTAGCCAAAGCCGGGGTGATAGGTAGTGGAGAAGGAGCGCCCCAATTTCTGTGCTCAGGTAGGGAGATCGGAGAAGGAGGAGCAGGACGTGGGTTGGTTTCTCTTTGCTTTGCTTTGATTTTGCTACAGTACAAGAAAAAATTGGAGCAGATCAAATTAACCCGTCGCCGCCGATGGAGACGACAAACGCGATGGAACGCGGCCACGGGGCAACCGTAACCGTGTTGACTGACAGGGAACACGAGGCGTGCCGGCGTGGCCAGTCCCCCCGACGCACAATGTCAGGGCCTTCATTATGCAAGGAACATGATAAGTAAAGTTGATCTAACTCCCAACAGATCCAGACAGTAGTGGCAGCATGCTCGTCCTAAATTTATGGAGCTTATGCATCTTTATACTATCGCCAAGTTTTTTCGATTGAAGGAGCTCCTCGCCCCGATTTCATTTCCAAGAAAACGAAACCAATAATGCAAGGTTCAGGTCAAACTCCACACTCCACGCCAGCATTTTCACATCCGCACCAAAGCTACTACGTACTAAGCAACTACACTCTAAAAAGAAATTGGGCACAAGACCGACTAAGAGAAGAACATAAAGCAAAGTATATCATACAAAGCGCCTGGTATTTTTCACATTGTCAGCTCCAAACAGTTTTACCATAAAGCCTTCTACAAGATCCTCTACCATCTTTCCTCCTCTCTTTTTTTCACCCAGTAATCCTCAACACCAACGGTGTCCATCCTCTCTTCTTGCTGAAATGGTAATGTACTATGAGATTCTGAAGCAGAGCAAGCTCCGTAGGTGACAACAACTTGGAACCGTATGTACTACTCCCTCCGTTCTAAAATACTTGTCTTT
The DNA here is from genome assembly GCA_947311845.1 of Poa pratensis. NCBI lineage: Eukaryota > Viridiplantae > Streptophyta > Magnoliopsida > Poales > Poaceae > Poa > Poa pratensis. Next base: position 13,387,747 of record CAMZMU010000045.1, read on the forward strand.
CATTTGTCCAAATTCGGATTTATCTAGACATGTTTTTGTGTATAGGTACATCCAAATTTGGACAAATGGAAGACAAATATTTTGGAACGGAGGGAGTACCTGTCTTAGTCATGTTCTCCTCCCTCCCAAGCTCTCCGTACCCTCTAGGTCTCTACCGCGTCGCCATAGAAGTGCCGCTCCTTTGGAAGCCACTTTGTACGGTGATCTTTGATTTTGTAAGGCGTGAAGTCTTGGCAGATTGAGATGTGAAAACTCAAGTGGCGGATTGGCGCTATATATGATCGCTGCGCCAAGAAGGGATTGGATACCACTAGATTAATATTAGTTTGGAAAAGAGAAGCATGTACCTTTTGACGATGTTGTACCGAAGCTCCGATATGAAACTGATGCTCACTTAGGTTGCAAAATTCTTTCTGGGCTATACAAGCCCTTTATGACTTTGTCTTTATGACTTTGTGTTGTAAATAAACGCAGTAAATCATTGCAGAAAGTAGAGGGACAAACGACGTTTGATAACGCAGTTCAGCGATAACGCCTATATATGCGGGGCATGCTTACGTGCGCTCCTCCCATGTACTAATCACAATAGTACCGTCGACGACAAACCCGCCACGGTATACAGACACATCAGATCACACACACGCCACGCCGGTCCGACCGCCCCTGCCACGGGCGCCGTCCGTCCTCGAACAGATCTCATGTCTAACCTAGCTTTTCGTCTAGTCTCTTTTGGCTACCACCGGTGCCTTTATATATTAGGCCCAGGTTACAAGTGTTCGACTCCAACACCTAACCGTACCGTAATCCAATTCCAACTGTACCCTATACACATATTTGACACAAAAACAACACTTTGAAGGCAGATGGAGACGGAAGTTTGCAAGCCAAGTTAAAAACGATTTTGTTAAAGAGATTAACATGAATGAAGATACAGAATTCGAAGGACACAAAAGTTTCTTTAACTGCACTTACTTCTGCAATGTTCTGTACTTGTATCAAACTCATGGTCGCAAGCTCTTGCGACAGAGAATAGTTTCTCGGCGTTAATAGTCTGCTCGTCTACCCCATCAAGATGTTTGCAGATACCATCGACATCCCCTTCTTCAAGACTTGACAACAAGCGTAAATGGCAGATCAGAACTTTTGTGGCCTTCACAAACTGCTGGCCTATAGTATCCTAGTCCTGCTCTGCAAACGCTGGTTCAAAGCTGAGCATCACAGAAATGGTTGGAGTGCCAAGGAGAAGAATCGACACTTCTTTAGAAGCCATCTTGCGATGCCTTTTTGTGAGGTCTGAGGGATTGTATACAGAGAGTGGTGAATGACGTTATAAGTGGGCATCTCATGCTGCAACAATGGTTATGTAGCAATGCCATAACAAATGATCAGATCATCGTATATGTTTAACACCTAAGTAAATGTCTCAATCCTCATATCTCCAGTATCAAATAAATGTTCGAATCACGTTTTGTCCAATATCATCATGGATTTTCAAGCTATATCCTCGATGTGTAATTTTAAATACTAAGGATGCAGTGTTCTAAACCTTTTGTCTTACATCAGAGCAAGGTTCAAAAAAATGCTAGGCGTTAATTCCTAGTGTTTCCTCTGCCTTGCGCCTATCTCGCCTAAGTACAGGATTAAGAGCTAGGTGTTTCCTGTCGCCTAGAGCCTAGGCGCAACTTCTTTTTAACCATGCATCAGAGTAAATGTTCGATTATTCAGATGCCCAATATCACAATAAATATTTCATATCTCTGCACGTTTCAAATATCAGATTCAATGTTCAAAGCATATCCTCGACTAAATGCCTAGTCTTAAATATGATGGGTGCAAAGAATTTTACTAGTTATCCATTGATATGGATGGACTATCTCCGTATGATGGAGACTTGTACCCATTGGCTTCATAAGCTTTTTGTTATTTATTCTCAACAACGAACACCTTAGGTACATAACAACCCATGTTTCTCTTGAAAATGTCATGGGATTCAAATCAAACAGATTTTCTCACTCCCTGAATCAACTGAGGTAGGTTGTTTTACATCTCTAGTTATTTGTCATTAATGGTTTTCTTGAGAAAATTTTGTGAACACTTAGTGGCATAAATCGAAGAGTTCCTACATCCGCAATGTATATACTCAAACAAATGTGCACTTTGAGTAAATGTTTATAATTTCAGGCAACACCTAATTTACTACCATGACGTAATTCTCGACTGACATAGTAGGTTGCATTGCATAAGTAGCTAATTTTCTGGCAGAAAAATACTATGTAAATTGGTCATGCAAAATCAAGCTAAGCCGCACATAGTACTTAATTTGAACTGGGAACTCATCAAAATAAAGCATATTGTCACTAGTCACTGTTAATATAAGGAAATAATTTATGAGACCAACTTGTGAGCATCTACCATCATCAACCGAAGTTGTTGGAGAACATCATATGTCTGTTCGAATTGTGCATCTGGACTAAGACCCGCCCTGAAACATCGGACTTGACCACCAACATCAGTCCAGCTATGCCCCGTGACTTTATGAGTTCCACTTGAAATCACAGCGTCCCTCAGCTCACATGCATCATTCCATTCTTCATTTGCAATGTACATGTTTGAGAGTAGAAAAATGGACGATGCGTCATCTGAATTATTCACAATAAGTCTCTTAGCGATGCGCTTAGCCATGTCAAGGTTACCATGTTTTCTACAACCATTAAGCAAGGTGCCTAGGATAACAGCATCATGTTTGAAAGGTAAGTTTGAAATGATCTCTTCTGCTTCATCTAAACATCCAGATCGTGCAAAGAGATCGATAAGGCAAGTGTAGTGCTCTGAAATTGGTTTGATGCGGAAGTCATTAACCATTTGAGTAAAGTAACTGCAACCTTTTTGGACAGCACCAGAATGGCTGCACGCACTCAGGACACCCACAAAGGTTACTGAGTTTGGGGTGACAGATTCTTGATGACGTCGCACCATTTCATCGTACAGCTCTAGAGATCTCGCTGACTGACCATTCTGAGCCAATCCACATATCATTGCATTCCAAGATACAACGTCTCTCTGTGGCATGATGTCAAACATTCTTACCGCATCATCCATCTCAGCGCACTTTGAGTACATATCGAGCAAAGAGCTGGCAATTATAGGGTCAAGTTCCAACCCATGCTTGACAGCAAGAGCATGGCACTGCCTCCCACTGCCAAGGTCATTCACAGAGGCACATGAACTTACTATGCTGCCAAAGGTGAAGGAATTGAGCACCACCGCAGCTTTCAGAATCTGACGGAATATGTCGAAGGCGTCAGCTTGGTAACCGCTGGCTGCAAGCCCTGAAATCACTGCGGTCCACGATACGACATCCTTCTCCATCATAGCATTGAACAGATTCTTAGCCAAGTCAACATAACCACATCTCCCATACACATTCAGCAAAGAATTGCATAGAAAGAGATCCTTGAGATACCCAGATTTCAGAATAACGGAGTGCACCTGCATTGCCTCTAGACCAGCAAACCGCTCAGCGAAACCTTTCAGGACGGTGGCAAAGGTGAACTCGTCAGGCCGAACCCCGGTGCCGATCATCCTAAGAAGCTCCTGCATACATGATCCTGCTTCACCGAACCTCATACCGCAGTCCAGCAGAACATTCCACGACACCAAATCTCTGAGCGGCATGCAATCAAACACCTTCCGCGCTTCCTCCATGACGCGCAGCTCCGCATACAGCCTGACGAAACCAGTACCGACACAGGCGTCCGCGAACGCCCCGGCCTTGAGAGCCCTGGCGTGGACCTGGCGCGCGGATCCCAGGTCGCCGCCGCAGCACGGGGAGATGATGGAGTACGTGAACGCGTCCGGCGGCACGGGGCCGCGCGTCATCTGCAGGAACCTCCGCAGCGCGTCCCGTGTCCGGCCGGCGCGTGCGAGTCCGGAGATCGCGGTGTTCCAGGACCAGGCGTCCCTGTCGGGCATCGCGTCGAGCAGGTCGAGGGCGGCTTCGAGGAGGCCGGGCCCGGAGGAAGAGACGTAGCCGGAGAGGAGGGTGTTGTAGGAGACGATGGTCGGGGACGGCATGAGGTCCAGGAGGGCGCGGGCTTCGGCGAGGGCGCCGCGGCGGGTGTAGGCGCTGAGGAGGAGGTTGCAGCGGTAGGCGTCGGCATGGTGGCCGGACTTGAGGAGCGTCGCATGGAGCTTGCGCGCGTGGAGAAGTGGAAGTGGAGGTGGCATTCATCCGAAGCGTGGGCCGAGGAAGTGAATTACAGCGTCTCTATTACATTACATCCCGTAGGTACCGGCGGCCGTAAAATTGCCATCAATTTAGGTTTTTGGGAAAAAAATAAGCCGCGTGCAGATCCTCCATATTCGTAAAATTGAAAAAGAAAATAGTGCACCTCGAAACGAGACACCAACCGCCTCATGTCAGTTTTCACGGCTTTTTTTTCAGTTCCTAATCCATCTGAAAATTTGACGGCGGATATTTCATCCCGTGAATTACATCCCGCCGTCGATTCGAGCCACCCGGTGATGCCACACCGTCGTATAGGTCCCCCGGCGACCTCCACCTCCGCATCTTTCTCACCCTTTTGGGAGCTCTCATGTGGCTACTCCCTTCCACACCCTTTTGACTAGAGCCGTCGCCATGTATCCGTCGTGAAGCTCCGCTCGAGGCGACACAGCGGTAGGAATGGGCCCCTTCGGGGGTGATTGAGCTGCTGATTCGCCGATACAGCCGCCATGACCGCCAGCGCCGCGGATTTGGGGACGTCGGTCCATTGAGAAGAAGGGATCGCAGATCCCATTATCGTGTTTGAAGCAATGGCTTCCAAAAATTTGGCATTATTATTTATTCTACTGAGTTCTCTCAATGATATCAATGTCTTACATATCATATCTTTTTGCTACACTTGCTAATGGAAATTTTCTCTCTTGCAACTATATCCTCAATGGACATGACTATACCAATGGGTATTATTTAGCCGACACTATCTATCCTTCATCATCAACATTTATGAAGAGCATCCATCCTCAAGGTCAAAAGAAATTTGCTTATAGTTATGCCCAAGGTCAAGAAGCATGCCGAAAGGATATAGAGAGGACATTTGGTGTGTTGCAATCTTGATTTGTCATTGTTCAATATCATGACAGCACATGTGATTCTATACATCCATAATTTATATGTGATTAATATTAATTATCCTCACGCTTTCTTTGGTTAATTAAACAAATCAGGGAGAGACTCCATGGATCTAAGACTCACCAGTTTCTATACGTATATACCCGCTGAAACTGAAAACTAGGCTATAGACATGTACTTTACTAAGTAGAGAAATTAGGATCTATATGTCCTATCATCCATTAATATTACTACCCTATGAGTTTGTAGCACACAGACATGAGTTAGATATTCGGTATACAACACAATGGTCTCCTTGTAATTTAATTTCAGCAAAAAAAAAGAAATATCTTGTAGAGCCACATTTTTGTCCATTGCTCATCTCTAGTTATTATTACTAAACAATCTTATTACAGTTTACAAGGAAGACAAATTAGGATATGTGGTATCCGGAAAACACTTTTTGATCCCGAGCACCAGTGCTCCCTCTGGTTAAAAAATTCGGAAATGATATTTAAAGTTTTAAAAAAATCTGAAAAAATTCATGCATGTTACTAATGATGTATCCCACAAACGTGAATTTTTTTTATCCGAAATACTTTATATTCTAGGCTACACAAAAAATAACAAATCTTGTATATTTTGAAGGTTTGAAAGTATGTATATCTAGATCTACACATTTGTCATTTTTGTGTAGAACAAAATATATAATATTTCAAACCGAGATTTTACACGCTTGTGGGATTTATCATTGACAACATGCATAATTGTTTCTAGATTTTTTTTGAAACTTATAAATATGATTTTCTATTTTTTTTAACTAGAGGGTTCACTGGAGCCCGGGAGCAAGAAATCCCTTCCGGTGTGGTATCATCCATCTAATATTTATAGCCTGCGAGTTTTTAGCACACGGATATGAGTTAGAAATATTCGTGTGCAGAGCCGTGTTCTCCTTGTAATTTAATTTCAGCGAAAGAAAGAAATATCTTTTCAGGCCACATATTTCTCCATTGCATCTCCATTTAGTCTTACTAAAAAAGCTTATTGCTTTATGCATCACACATCATGCGGTAGTTGCAGCATGTTTTATTCAACATCCTTTCTTGCAGATACATCGCAACAACATGGGTATAAGGATGATTAGGACACACCTCCCATCACTAAATCCCTCTTTATGGCAGGCCTCAACATGGATCATCCAAGCAATAAAGAGTGGTATAGCACTTGCTGTTCTCTTCGCAAGTCTTTGCTTCAGAGCCTACAAAACAAGAACACAGTATGGCATATGAAAAAACATATCCTACAATGTTCTACAAAGAAATAAGATACAAAAATGTGGCGTGGAGTACGAATTTCACATATGACTGGCAAATGTATAGAGGATGCGTTGAGGAGGAGCCTTGTTCTTTAATTGATATTTTAAAACAAAACTTACCAGGAGCCAAGAGGAGTACCACGAGAAATAGCGTGCATAGCAGACTTGGAACCTTGAGGGCTCCCATGTCTCAGGGACTATAAAGTGACAAAGGAAAGTAAGTGAACACAAAATTGATGCACATCCAAATAGTCTATGCCATCTCTTATAGCCATGGATGATCAGGCCAAAAGGCAAATTAATGGCAAATAAACTATTGTGTGATCCTATCTGAAGATATGATTGTGTGATCCAATATATGAAGTTATAATTATGTCATATCCTATCTGGAAGATATGACTAGGTGATAGTCTTTGGAAGATTTGCATGCAATGCCAATATTCTATCTGGAAGATATGTCTCTATCTGCATGATGCAATTATGTGATGTCCCCCGGTTCATTTTGTTCCTATGTTCTATACTTATTTGAGGCCACTTGCCGCTATAAAGAGATTTGGTGTCTTCCCCTATGCTTTTGCATGACTTGGTGTTCCAGACTTACAAAACCTGATTGTAAGTACTGAATCTCCATGGCCTAAAATAAAAAACAACCTGTAGTAACAGTTTAATATTTTCTAGTAATAATAATAAATCCACACTTATTTAAAACTGATTTAAAAACGGAGTATTTAGAAAACCAACACCAACTTAACGCCCTCCAATCCGGTGTATAGGTCATGCGCGCATCTATAGATCGTCAACTTTGCCAACTTAATATGAGGCACATATCAACAAAATTATATCATTTGAAACTTTATAGTATGTTGTATTTTGTAATGGTATAATTTTTGTGCTATATAACTCATATTATATTAGTCAAATTGGCAATCTAGTGACACACGCATGACCTATAAACCCGAACGGAGGGAGTACTTTCAGTCCACGTCGTAATCAATGTCAAAACGAGGCTCTACTTGATTTTTCTGAATTTACAAACGGTTGGTGACCACATGATATCATGCTTGAAAGAATATAACGGATAAAATAATTACGATGTTTAAGCGGAGTGCTCAACGAGGAAATATCAGAGCGCTGCTAATTTGTGGTTCTCCATGTTTTCTTGTATCTACTACATGACATGTCCTTGCCATTCTGTTTTTTGCCGAGCTTGGTTTAGTAAAGTGGACAATTAAAAGACGTGTCATTTTAGTCATAGAAGATGTTGCTTTTTTTTTTTGTCATTCTTCAACATTTAGATCGATCAAGATCTAATTGCTCACTCAAACCATAATATAACTTTTTTTGTAGATTAAGGTGCGCTTAAATTTAGTTTTGGCGATGTGACCAAACAATGCAAAAAAATAATAGCAAAACAAAATCTACCAAGCCTCAAAATTGTAGTAGTAAAGTTTAACCTAATTGATGTATTGTTTCATACTGTAATTTTGGATTTATGTGACTAAAAAAGCGAGAAGTATTATATGGTATATGCTAGTATGGAGTAAATATTCCTAAACATCTGAGGACTTGGAGCATCTTTTTAAAAGGGAGTATCTTGGAAGAATACTCTATTTTGTTGATCTTAGGGAGTACCGTGTTAGTTTTTTTTTTAAAACTTCAAAAAAGAAAGGAGTATACATGGGCCGTGGGCTGTTAGTCCTTGAAGGCCACTTAAGCCTAATTTTGTTAGGAAACTTGGACCTAAACGTGTGCGTGCGGGAGCCCGCCTTCCATCTCCTTCGACTACGCTATACACCCTCGGGACCGGCCAGCCGGCAGAGGTTGTACAACACATTATCAGCACGTGGCTCTCCACCGAGCCGCCGTCGAGCCTACGTCAAGCAGGTTCCTTGCATCGATCGAGAAGAACACGTGTGGCGCCCGGATGGAGGAAACGTGCCTTGCCGATAGCGGTACCACTAATACCATCTTGAGAGAAACAAAGTACTTTGAGTCCATTACTAAAAGTGAGGGGAATATTACGACGATCGCCGGATGCGGTCCGCATATAGTTGGCTCCGGACGAGCAACTATTATACTCCCCGTGGGAACAACTTTGGTCATCAATGAGGCATTGTTGTACCCAAAATCGACTCGTACTATCTTAAGTTTCAAGGATATTCGTGCTAATGGTTTCCATATTGAGACCCATGATGATGACAATGGTAAGGAGTACCTACTCATCACAAAGCACGATGAAAATGGTAAACATGTTGTCGAAAGGCTTCCTTCATTCGCTACAGGGTTGTACTACACCAAGATTGTAGCACCGCCTGTGTACACTACCTTAAAACTGTGTTCTAGAAGCTCTGAACATTTCAGCCTCTGGCATGATCCGTTAGGCCATCCCGGTCTTAGAATGATGAGAAATATAATTAACAACTCGAATGGTCATAGTGTTAATGTCAACAATTTCCCGAATCCTGATGATTTTGTGTGCTCCGCATGCGCTATGGGGAAATTAATCATTAGACCATCCCCCTTAAAGGTGAAGGATGAAATCCCCGCGTTCTTGGAACGTATCAAAGGGGACATATGCGATTCTATTCAGCCTCTCTCGGGGCCGTTTAGGTACTTCATGGTTCTCATCGATGCTTCCTCTAAATGGTCCAATGTTTGCCTGCTGTCAACAAGGAACCATGCTTTTGCAAAGTTGATCTCTCAGATCATACAGATGAGGAACAAATTTCCCGACTATCGTATAAAGTCCATTCGAATGGACAACTCCGGTGAATTTACTTCAAAGGCGTTCGATGATTATTGCATGGCAATGGGAATCAAAGTTGAGCATTCTGTACCGCATGTCCACACACAAAATGGACTTGCGGAGGCACTGATTAAAACAATTAAATTCATTGCCAGACCGCTCCTTCAGGGTTGTAATTTACCAACTACATGTTGGGGTCACGTAGTGTTAGACGCGACCAATCTCATCAACTTTCGACCATCAGCCTACAACATTCACTCTCCTATGCAGCTTGCGCAAGGGTCGGTACCGAAAATTTCCCACCTTCATAGGTTCATAGGTTCGGACCGCTCTGTAAGTCGGGGATATACGTTGGTTATGAGACTGTGTCCATAATCAGGTTTCTGGACCCCGTGACAGGTGACTGTCATACGGCCCCTTTCGCTGATTGCATTTTTGACGAGGATCTTTTCCTGACTTTAGGGGGAGATAATCAATCCCTTGATGATGAAAGTCGAGAAATCACGTGGCAAGCCACGGGATCCATGCTCATGACCCGCGCACAGCTGAGTCTAATAGAGAAGTCCAAAAGATATCAGGTTTGCATTCTTTAGCGAATCAACTGCCTGATCATTTTAGTGACCTAAAGACTATGACAAAGTCGCATGTGCCTGCGCGCAATGCACCGGAAAGGGTTGAAATACCAAAGAAAATTAAATATATACCCGCTCCCTCCCTTAGGCCTAAAAGGACAAGGAATCCGGTTTCTCAAATTCCAAGTACTCGGGGGATGCCCGAAGAAAAAGGATAAGAGAGATTTATCACAGCCTTTCCCTCAAGAGGGGAGCCAGTCGAGACCTAGCACAAGTATGGAACTTTCAGTGCACAAAATTCTGGACTTGAATTTTCCTATATCGGAAATACCCAGCGAAGATGTGTGCGCACACATTGGAGTGGGAAAGCTAAAGGACCTTACTCCTGGATTGGGAAATCCGTTGGAGGAAGGGAATGTGCCTCATGCACCCCATGACGAAATTGTCATTAGCTATGTTAATTCTGGTGAGTCAATTAATCGAGCCATGTCAAATGTCGACATATATTTTTCCATTAAAATTGTCTCGATCATAGATCCTGACCCCGAGTCTAAAACGCTTGCTGATTGCAAGAAAAGGTCGGATTGGAAAGATTGGCAGAAGGCAATAACTGCCGAGTTAGTATCTCTTAACAAAAGACAGGTGTTTGACCTGTTTATCTAACTCCTTCCCACAAACGCCCTGTTGGCCACAAGTGGGTTTTTGTTCGAAAGAGAAACGAAAATAACGACGTAGTACGGTACAAAGCAATGCTCGTTGCTCAAGGTTTCTCTCAGCGACCAGGTGTCGACTTTGAGGAAACTTACTCAACTGTCATGGATAGAATTACCTTTAGATACTTGATCTCAATGGCAGTAAACTTGGACTTGAAAATGAAACTTATGGATGTTGTGACCGCTTACCTTTATGGTAACTTGGATTCGAACATATACATGAAGGTACCCGAAGGTATACCTGTTCCGAACCAAGATAGAGCAAACAGAAGTTTATACAGTGTTCAGCTTAAGAAGTCACTGTATGGACTGAAACAGTCAGGTAGGATGTGGTATAATCGTTTAAGCAATTTCCTTCATTAGAAGGGCTACACGAGCAATGAAGTTTGCCCATGTGTTTTTATACGAAGATCACAAGATGGTTTCGGTATTATCTCGGTGTATGTGGATGATTTGAACATAATCGGTACACCTGAGGATATTGAGGAAGCGAGTTCCTACCTGATGTTGGAATTCGAGATGAAGGACTTAGGCAAAACCAAGTTCTGCCTAGGTTTGCGACTTGAGCATTCCCCTGCTAGGATCTTAATGCACCAGTCTGCCTACACCCAGAAGGTGTTAGAAAGATTTGGATTTCATAAGACATATCCTTCTAAGACCCCCATAATTGGGAAATCTTTACAGCGGGACAAGGACCCGTTCAGGCCTAAGGAAGAGGGGGAGGAAGTTCTGGGACCAGAATTCCCCTACCTGAGTGCAATTGGCGCACCCATGTACCTCGTGAATTGTACACAGCCGGACATTGCGTTCGCCGTCCATTTGCTTGCTAGGTACAGTTCTGAGCCTACCAATAGACATTGGAAAGGCATCAAGGATGTCTTCCGATACCTCCAAGGGACCAAAGATCTTGGCTTGTTTTTTCGAAGGAATCAAGATCTTACGCTTGTAGGATATGCTGATGATGGGTACTTGTCAGACCCACATACTGCGAAGTCTCAGACTGGATATGTTTTCCTTTGTGGTGGAACAGCAATTTCCTGGAAATCATCAAAGCAAACTTTAGTAACAACTTCGACGAACCACTCGAAAATCATAGCATTGTATGAAGCATCACGTGAGTGTGTATGGCTTCGACGGATGATCGGCCACATCCAGCTGACATGTGGGCTGAACACAGTCCAAACCCCAACTATCATCTATAAAGATAATGCCGCTTGTGTTGCACAAGTCCAGACGGGTTATGTGAAGAGCAATCTCACAAAGCATATCGACCCCAAATTCTTCTATGCACATGAATTGCAAAAGTTGAACGAAGTAAGAATCTTGCATACTAAGTCGTGTGAAAATCTTGCTGATTTGTTCACTAAATCATTACAGCATCTTCTTTTGAGAGATATGTTCGAGGAATGGGCCATATGATGAGACTTAGGGAGATGCAAGGTTCAGGGGGAGAATCTTCACAGACTCATCGCTGAAATCTCGATCCCGATGATTGAGTACTTGACTGAAAAGTTAAGTGAGTTGTACTTTTTCCCCTTAGTGAGTTTTTATGAAGTTTCTCACATAAGGTTTTTAATGAGGCAATTCGTGCAACATAGCAAAAGTATACCATGTGCTTTTCTCCATATTTTTCCCATTGGGTTTTTCGGAGTTTTGAGGCATAGCTATACGGATAAAACCCAAGGGGGAGTGTTAGGAAACTTGGGCCTAAACGTGCCCACTTCGGTGGGCTTCCCCGCGTTTAGGGTTAAGTGGGTTCTTATCCTTCTATCCCTTCCCCCTTATAAGTAAGGCAATCATTGTACGTACTGGTTACAGAAACAGAGATTAATAAAGAATTCCTTGCCTACACCCTGTGTCTTCTACTTTTCTGTACGTGTGTTCTTCGCCTTTCGTCTCCTTCGACTACGTTGTACACCCTCGGCACCAGCCAGCCAGCAGAGGTTGTACAACAAATTTCACATGACCTTCAAGCGAGCTCTTCTCCAAGAAATTCTCAAAAAAAAAAAGAGCACTTCTCTGCGTCGCCGCGTTCCCCTTTCTGTCGCTCCTGCCCGACCAAGAACCGCAATGGCGGCGGAGTACAGACGACGGCAAGCGGAGTAATCGGTGCTCTTCCTCCTCCATCTGCCCTCTTCCACACCTGCCCTCCCCCTCCTAGTCCAGCTCCACACCACCTCCGTGGCGTCCGGGGTCACGTCCCATCCGTCGATCCACGTCGCTCCGGGCTCATCCCCGACCCTCGATCCGAGACCCGGTTCTAGGGACGGGGTATCGGCCCACGATCCAAGCTTCCATTATCCATCCTACCCTAGCTACCGAGCCAGCATCCGGAGTGGCAGATCAGTGCAAGGTTTTTTCTGCCATTGTAGCTGAATCTGAAGACAGGTCTTACGTTTTCGAGGGAGAATTGATTATAACCCCCCCCCCCTGTTCGTGAGCCACAACAACATAAGCCCCTTTCTTTGTCTTGCTCCCCTCTAGACTCTCAAGTTGGTTGTTCTGTACCTGATATCCCCCTTTGCAATGTTTAACAGATTTGTCAATACATAACTAACAAATGGACATATGAATAGACAGAACTACCCTTCAATATGAATAGACAGATGTGTTTTGTTTCAAGCGAAAAAAACTGCTATAATTTCGTTACAAAATCCACAAACCGACAACAATCACAAGGATATATTTCGGATCCATCACACCCCTTGTTAATCCATCCATTCCCACTCAAATCCCATGTCAATCCCTCTCAACACCTCAGGTTTCAATGATTTGGACAGACGGTGCCAGAGGAAGCAAGCAAAATCGATAAAAAATTGAGGGAAGAAGTTTGCCTTAATTTGGGGCAGCAATGGACGGCGGCGGACGGACGGGAGATGTGGCCAACGGCGAGGCGGACGGCGAGCTTGGAAAAAAGAACGAATTCGTCTCCCTGCTCCCAGCGCGGCAGCGCGTGCGTTACTAGAAGAAATAAATAGGGGCAGTCTGGTCATTTCATATTTTCATTAGCCTCTAATTTAGGATTATTAACTTAATGAGCAGATAACAAAACCAAAGGGGGCCATCAGAAACGAGCCCAGCTAACTCGGGGGTCTAGAAGGGAGGAAGACAGGGGCTTATGTCGTTGTGGCTCACGAACAGGGGATATAATCAATTCTCCCCGTTTTCGAGGTACAGGGATACTCAAAAGCAAAGGAGCCGTTGAAGCACGGCGAGTACTTGACTTCTCCCCCTTGCAGTGTTGGAGGTTACAATTGGGTTCTCCGGCATCTCTCCAACGGTTTCAATGCAAGACATGCTGGTCACATATTGCTGGTTCTATGTTTTGCTGATGCTAAGGATGTGAAGACGAAAGTCAGCCTTAGTATACTTGACAAGGATGGGTTACCAGTGCCACCACACATCTGTTTAAGCAAGGACACAATCAAGCCAAGTGAAGGTCGATTGTTGGGCTTCGTTATCGATGGGACGATCTTGGAGCATTTAGCACACATAATAGATGACTGTTTAAGCATCAGGTGTGATCTTACTCTCACGAAGGATCTCAACAGTGGAGAAACAATGGGTAATCAGTTTGTCGTGGTTCCTCCAAGTGACTTGCATTGGCATTTCGGCAACCTTCTAGAGAGCTTGGTTGGAGCGGATGTGACCTTTCATGTCGGTGGGGAGAAGTTCTTGTCGCAGCAGTGGAACACGGGGTTCCCCTAGTGCTGCCAAAGTGGGTCCACCCCATGTGGGCCCAAGATGAAGATGGACAAGACCAAGACTCAAGTCAAGCTGGCGGGTTCACCGTCAGGACACGCAAGGCCTACATCGACAAAGGGCTCCGGTCCTGGGGGCCTGCCGGGTCCCCGAATCAAGCAAGAAGGCAGGAAGGACCGAGAGCCCGAGTTCCCGGCAGGAGGCCAGGCTCCCTCTCGGGTACTTCCCCACGTCACTGTGGATAAGCTCTCCACCTCACGCTGGAAACCTCAGAAGACTTGGGAAGCAAGGCGAAGGCAGCGCGGGCGGGAAGCACAGCCCGTGGTGGTGTCAGCTCCTGTCCACCCCAAGGCGGACGCTCCCACCTAACCCAAAGGAGACGCTAGGCTGAGGAGAGGCCACGTCTCCCCTAAACTAGATGAGGAGGGTCCTTCACCCCGAAGGTCCCTCGTGCCCCTCACGTGACCCTGTGGCAACCCCTTAGCCTATAAAAGGAGGACCAAGGCACGGAGGAAGGAAGGTCGAACCAAGGCACAAGTCCAACCAGAGCAAGACTAGACTAGGGCTGCGAAGGTAAGGGGAAGGTGATCTCCTCCGGGTCAGGATCTGTCCTTCTTCTACCTCCAGCCAAAACCCTTCCGGGTACCCATCCGGGAGGTTCCATTGTAAGCCACACTATGAAGAACCCATCAATCCAGACATGCAGGAGTAGGGCTTTTAGCCTCCGGGCGGCCTGAACCTGGGTAGCTCCTTGTGTCCCTTTGGTTGCATGCTTTGATCGTGGAGAGGAGAGCTTGATCTAGACTCCGCCCGAGAAGACGATTCTCAGCCTCCTTCGCGCCCCGTGCCGAACCTAAAAGGGGGTATCCTATACTCCCGGTGTCCGTGCATCGAGACACGACATCTGGCGCGCCAGGTAGGGGGCGCAAGCGCTGGATTCGCCTACATCAGCCGCGACGGCAAGCTCATCGTCGACAACCTCGGAGTCTACGTCAGGCTCCTCTTCTTCGGAAACAAGCTCGTCGTCAAGTTCTTCTTCTGGCTCGCGATCTACGGCAAGATCGTCAAGAACTGCTTCTAGCTCCTCATCTGCGACCGGATCCGCTCCAGGAACCGCCGTCTCCTCGGGGCAAGGCGAGCAGCTGCCTCAGTCACAAGCAAGAGTCATGTCGGGAACTCGGGAGGTCTTGGAGAGCAAGCGTGCCAGGCATCGCGGAAGGGCTGGGGGCTAGAGGAAGCTCTGGGCGTGGCCCGGGCGCTTCTCTCTTTCCCCCCAGATCAGTGCAAGAATGATCCCCGTGCGAAGGCATGGATCAACAGCTTGGAAAACCTGCTGGACTACGCTCTCCAATGCCACGCTCCCACGAGTCCTGCCCCGACCATCGACCACGGCGCTGCCGTCCCCGAGCCACTACTTCCAGCAGAGGAACAGCCTGAGGACCCCCATGGCAAACGGCCCATGGAACTTCCTAAGAAGGTGCTGGCCAGAGCTCCAACCCCAGGCGTCGCTCACGGGAGGACATGGAAGGCCAGGCCAGCCAGCACCTCAAGACCTGCTGCACGCCGTACCCGGCAACCGTCTCCGACCTCTATCACTTAGAGCAAGAAGCTGAGGAGACGCTGCGCCACTACATCTGGAGGTTCCGGGGCGTCGTCGACCGCATTATCCCGAAGTACCTCTGCGAGGCTTCCGTCATCGCCGCTTCCACGTCAACGTCCGCAACCCAAGATGCGCGAAAAGATGAGTATCCGCGTTGTGGACACCCTGGAGGACTTGTGGGACATAGCTGACCGATGTGCCATGATGGAAGAAGCTGCTAACCTTCCACCCCGCAAGAGTCGTTGAAGCAAGTCGTGCTGTGTACCCGAAAGAACTGTGTTGCCGCAAGATGTACCCTGAAGTGGCCCGTTGTCGTTCAAGAACTTCCATGATGAATAAAAGATAAGTTACCCTCAAACCTGTTTCTGTCGTACGTGCTATCTACTTCTCGGGTAACAGAACATGTGCGGAACTAGAAAGGCAAGGCTCGACCGTCGTGCGAGCACTCATGGGGTATCGACTCTCCCGGGGGTAAAAAGCGGTGCACAGACCTGATACACCCCGGGGACGTGCGTGCCAACAGAGTGAGCGGCTTTTTGGGAATCGGTAGGGCTCGCGAGCGCATGCCTGACCAGTCAGGGCCTCGCGGGTAAGCTTACATCCCAGAAGGTCCCTCAAGGACGTGGAGAAAAGTAAAGACATGCTAAAGACAAGTAAAAGTAACCCGAGAACTAGAGTAGCATAGCAAGTTCTAGCCTATTACAAGCAAGTTTTAATAAGCTGGTACATGAGATCTGACGCAAAGTTTATTTGGGGCACGAAGTGCCCAAACATGGTGCAGGACAACTAGAGAGGCGGAAATTTCCTCATGGCAAGTGCAGTCGCGGGAGCCGACACCGCGTGGAGAGAAGCCCTGGAAGGAGACGAGGTCGAGAAATCTGGCAAGGCAACGCCAGGATTGGCCTCCCTGAAGGACGCCATCACCAAGGCCGCCGTCGCCTTGCTTGTCTCATGCTTGTCATTCACAAGCTGGGTGACCATCTTGTTCTTGAAAGACCGGAGATCAGCGGCCACTTCTCCGATGAATCTCGCGACGAGGGCAGACTCTGACGCTGTGATTCCAGCACCGGAGCTTCGGTGGGCAGATTCAGCCGCCTCACTCGCGTCGTCGCCAACTCGCAGGCAGCCTCAACCTCGGCGAAACCTTCCTGGTTAAGACGGCGAAGCTCAGACAGCTCAGTGGATGCCTGGGAGTTGGCCTGGATCAGCTTTTGATTGCCTTCTCCAGTGCTGCGAGCTCTTTGCACTGCGCCTCCAAGGACTCCTTCAGCTCTGACATCTTCTGGCCGTCACTCTTGGCCTGCTGCTGCAAAGCTTGGGCGGACTCCTGCTCCTGGTGGAGGACGTTCTTGATATCTTCGATGGTTTGGACGGCCTCTTTCTCCTTGGATTTCCAGAGTTGGATGTCCTTATCCCTGGCCTCGAGCTCTTCACGGTGGCGGTCCTCTGCCTCCCTTAGGCGTTTCTCAGTCTGCTGCTCCTGCTGGAGTTTCTGGAGCTCCAAGGTCTTCTCCTTCTCAGCCAGCTCTGCCTCCCGGGATGCCAGCTGCTGCTCTTTCGCCAAGATGGCCTGCCTTGGCGCGCACTTTCGGCCGTCCGGTCTGCATCTTTCTTCTCAAGAGCCTGGTGCAGGATGGTGATCTGGGTTGCCAAGCGGTTCAGCTTGTTCATCCCCTTCTGGATCAGGTCCTCGGCACTCTCGATGGTCCCCACGACGGCGGCCTCCCGGTCGCACAGATCTTTGTCCAGTTGAGCTATCCCGCGGAGGATGGCATCCATCGCGTTGTCACCACTAATGGTGAACCCTGGAGTAGCTGCCGGGGGACCTCCCGGGGCAGGCACACTTTTCGTGCGGTTGGCAGCCAGGCTCTCTTTGATCTTCATCAGCGCCGCCATCTCCTCACTGGCGCCGGAGTCAGTGGAAAAGGCGGCAAAAGTTGTTAACACTGCCCCAGTCATCAAG
Source organism: Poa pratensis (assembly GCA_947311845.1). Taxonomy (NCBI): domain Eukaryota; kingdom Viridiplantae; phylum Streptophyta; class Magnoliopsida; order Poales; family Poaceae; genus Poa; species Poa pratensis. Next base: position 13,405,471 of record CAMZMU010000045.1, read on the forward strand.
GAGCTTTCCATCAAGTCAGGGCTTGGACCCGGAACAGGGTTCGCGGTCTGCGTCCCCGCAGCCCGCGAACTCGGGACGCCCTTGGTCACCTCTTGACCCTCTGAAGGCGAGAGGGAAGGTGGTTTCTCCTGGCTAGCTCCACCGAGAGGGCCACCGGGTGAAAAAACATTGGCCACTGAAGCATCTGGAAGCGAAAGGATGTCAGGAAAAGCATTGGTGCGTCAAAAAAGCGATGTTACCCGCAAGCTCTGGGTTACCTGCTTGCTCGGGCGTCAGGACGTCGAGCGCCTTTCCCGGGTGAGCTAGGGAGGTCGCCGTCACGCTCCCCACTCCGCTCCCCCGACGGCCTTCAAGTTCTGCTATGGGAGGAGGAAGCATCCCCCTCCACCGGCTCCAAGCTAGTGGCGGTGTCGTCCTCCGCCGTGTCACGCCGCCTCTTGCCAGTACCCAAGGAAGGAGTACCCCTGCACCAACATTCGGTCATTTTCCTTGGGGAAGGCGGGAAATGCAAAACATAAGAAAGAAGCGAAGAAGAGGCTTACTCCCGGGTGCGTTTGTTGCCCATTGACGGGGGAACATCTACCGACGCAGCGGAAGAAGCTTGGGGGCTCGCCGGCGGCTCTCCCAAGGCAGCAGGCGGCTCCATCACGGGCGACAGGCGGCAGGTGGAAGCTTTCTGGCGGGGGGCTCGGACGAAGTCTGCGGCGCTCGCTTCCTCATCCACATGGTCGTCATCGTTCCCCACCACCACAACTGGCGGGGAACGGCTGCGGACACTCGGGTCTGGGGCAGCATCGACCCCGCGGGCAGAATGCGGGGGCGGAGCAGCCTTCTCCTCGTCGTCGTCACCGTCGTCATCATCGTCGTCATCGCTGGCAACCGGGTCGTCGCCAGCAACTCCATCTCTGTTGGAGGCGTCGGTCTCGTGCCCGTCGCCACCTTCGTCATCATCAGAGCCGGAGAATTCCTCTTCGGATTCCTCCTCGCTCTCGTCGTTGGACTCCCAGAGTTCTCCTTCTTCGGGCTGGAAGGTGCCTTGGCCCTGCGGGTCTTCACCGCAGGAGGTTTGGGCCCGTGGTCAGCCCGGCCTACAATACCAAAGGCGTTGCAGACCGGCATCTGCGCCAGAATCTTGTCCTTCTCCGGGTCGTCACACAGAGGCAGAAATCCTTTGGGCAGCTGGTACTTGACCCCCGGAGTGAAGGTCCCTCTCACGTTATCCCGGACAAGGATTTCTTCCATATCGGGACACCTCAGGCGAGATGGATCCCTGGGGCCCTGGAAGTTCCAGGCCGGGTGTGGGCGCTTCTGCAGCGGCGCAAGGCGGTTGCGGAGGAAATGAGCAACGATGGCGGCCCCGGAAACTCCTTTCTCGCGAAGAAGTCCGAAGCGCGCCACGACCGCCGAGAATTGTTCATCCTGCAAGCTGACGCTTCTCCAAGTGTCCAGATCCACTGGGCGCTCCATCGGCTCCTCAAGTTGAACATCGGCTTCCGGCACCCCGACCAGGAACCAGTGATCCCTCCACTCATCCCATTTGGATTTTCTCCATAAGGGGGTAGGCCCACTTGATCTTCGGACGGAAGCAGAACGTGACGCTGCCTCCCATCCAGCCTTTGCCCCCAATGCGAGGGTAGAAGAAGTGGCGGAACAGCGCCACGGACGGCATCACCCCGACGAACGCCTCGCAGGCGTAAGCGAAGACCGACAAGTCGAGAATTGCGCCTGGCGTCAGATGCAAGAGCTTCAGCTTGTACGCGCGCAAGATCTCCATGAAGAAATCAGAGAAAGGGGGGACAAGCCCCATCAACATGAAGCTGTCGAAAATGGGGATCTGCGTGGGTGTCCTGGTCGCCGACGGCGGGAAGATCTCCGACGCTTTCCTGGCTGGGACACCATCGGCGCCGACAGACTCCATCACCCCGAAGTGCCCCGCCTTCCGCATCATCTCCGCATCGCCGGCGAAGCAGCTGGGGAACAAGGCCGTCTGCTTCTTGAGTTCAGCCCACTTGGCGTTGCGCGCCGATCTCCGCCGCGATCTCTTGGTTTTTGGGGACAGCGGCTTCTCGTGGGCGAGGCCCCCGCGCTCTTCTTCCTCCGGGCGAGGGCTTTCAGTCGAGCCATTGGAGCAGAAGGGAGGTTGGTGCAATGGCAGCAGGAGGAGGTAGCGGAGCAGAGTCAGGAGGACGAAGGCGGAGGCGGCGATTTGGGGATTTCGGCGAATCTGGAGAGGTAACGGCTACAGTGGAAGCCAGTCGTGGCTTATAAGGCATCCCACACGTCGCGTCGCGGCCTCATTACTCCGACGGACGTGGGGATCGAGGGGGCGCGCCGATTTCTGCGCGTTTCGCCCGTTGGATTCCAAGATAAGCACGGAGTCCGTATGAATCGCAACGTTCGCCGCGATTCAGTCAACAGGACCCGGGGGCTCGTCTCTACCTCGCCTCGGCGGGTCCCCAACGGAGCAGAGCAAGGAAGACCAGGTGCCCGGGGACCCACTTTGACCTATCTTTAGGCCATGCCCCGGCAGCTGGAGCAAGAGCCGCCGGGACCATGCCCGGGGGCTACTGTCGCAGCAGTGGAACACGGGGTTCCCCTAGTGCTGCCAAAGTGGGTCCACCCCATGTGGGCCCAAGATGAAGATGGACAAGACCAAGACTCAAGTCAAGCTGGCGGGTTCACCGTCAGGACACGCAAGGCCTACGTCGACAAAGGGCTCCGGTCCTGGGGCCTGCCGGGTCCCCGAATCAAGCAAGAAGGCAAGGAAGGACCCGAGAGCCCGAGTTCCCGGCAGGAGGCCAGGCTCCCTCTCGGGTACTTCCCCACGCACTGTGGATAAGCTCTCCACCTCACGCTGGAAGACCTCAGAAGACTTGGGAAGCAAGGCGAAGGCAGCGCGGGCGGGAAGCACAACCCGTGGTGGTGTCAGCTCCTGTCCACCCCAAGGCGGACGCTCCCACCTAACCCAAAGGAGACGCTAGGCTGAGGAGAGGCCACGTCTCCCCCTAAACTAGATGAGGAGGGTCCTTCACCCCGAAGGTCCCTCGTGCCCCTCACGTGACCCTGTGGCAACCCCTTAGCCTATAAAAGGAGGACCAAGGCACGGAGGAAGGGAAGGTCGAACCAAGGCACAAGTCCAACCAGAGCAAGACTAGACTAGGGCTGCGAAGGTAAAGGGGAAGGTGATCTCCTCCGGGTCAGGATCTGTCTTCTTCTACCTCCAGCCAAAACCCTTCCGGGTACCCTGTCCGGGAGGTTCCATTGTAAGCCACACTATGAAGAACCCATCAATCCAGACATGCAGGAGTAGGGCTTTTAGCCTCCGGGTGGCCTGAACCTGGGTAGCTCCTTGTGTCCCTTTGGTTGCATGCTTTGATCGTGGAGAGGAGAGCTTGATCTAGACTCCGCCCGAGAAGACGATTCTCAGCCTCCTTCGCGCCCCGTGCCGAACCTAAAAGGGGGTATCCTATACTCCCGGTGTCCGTGCATCGAGACACGACAGTTCTTGGCTCATTTAGGTTCGTGCTCGCTGCTAGGTCATCCATATTCAAAGCGGAGCTCCTTGGCGCCATGAAGGAGAATGTCGACAGTCCAATTGCGATCCATTGGATGGAAGCTGATGTGTTCAAAGTGCTTGCTCCATTTCATTTACACGAACTCACTACCTGCTCTTTGAGATGGCTAGCAACCAAGGTGAAACACGTCGAGATGTGGTGATTGTCAGAATACGTATTGTACTAGGACTCCTAAACCCTAATCCTATGTCGGTTGCTCCATGTACTATATATACATTGTAATCTCCTCTGTATCAATCAATACAAACTATCGAACTCTCCAAATATCATGGTATCAGACGCCTAGGTTATTCCGCACCTAGATGGCGCCGCCGCCACGCCGGCTCTTCACCCTTGAAGAGTTCCGTGCCGTCGGTCCTCCCCCTCTTCTATCTCCAACCTCCACCTCTTTCCAACATCCCATGCAACCAGCTGCAATCTCTCTAGCTGACTCCATCGCTGACGTCTCTCTGTTTATCCCCGTCGTGCTTGATCTCACCTCGCACAATTACTACCATTGGCGCCACCTCTTCCACATCCACCTTGGTCGCTGCGGCCTACGCCACCACATCGAGTACACCTTGGTTCCGCAGCCCAATGATCCGCGCTGGGTCAAGGACGTTCTTGCGATCATCCAATGGATCTACACCCGCATCTCCACCGAGCTCTTCAATCTCGTCTCCAACGACGACGCCACCGCGAGAGAGTTGCTCTTGGTGAAGTGCGTGTTCTTCATGTTCCCACAAGTGCTCAATTTGCTGATATCTTCACCAAGGGTCTTGCAACTGCTCCATTCACCGACATACGCTCCAGTCTCAACATCGTACCGCCCGACGTTGATACTGCGGGGGGGGTGGGGGGTGTTAGAATACGTATTGTACTAGGACTCCTAAACCCTAACCCTATGTCGGTTGCTCCATGTACTATATATACATTGTAAACTCCTCTGTATCAATCAATACAAACTATCGAACTCTCCAAATATCAGTGATGACTCGCCATGTGCTCGTGGCAGCAGTACAATGTCGAGAGACTGAAACTGATGTGTGAAGACAAGTTATGCAGACACATCGATGCCAACATGGTGGCCACCAGTTTGGCTCTAGCTGACCAACATAACTGCAATGGACTCAAGGAAGCTTGTTTACAGTTCCTCACTTCTGCTTCCAATTTGGAGGCGATGATGGCAAGTGAAGGCTACGAGCATCTGAAAATCAGTTGCCCGTCTTCCCTTAAGGAACTCATTGCTAGGCTTCTGTCGGCTGAAATGAAAGCGGCCAAGGATATTGTCATGGCAATATAGTAGTGTGGCCCATGATAACCGAATCTAAATTTATTTCGTATCTATGCATGTTTTAGCTTAGTTCTTTGTCTATGGTCGGAAGTGTGCCTCAGCAAGACAAAAAAAACTACTCACTCTGTTCCAATGAATAAGTCTTATATTTTTTTTTTAAAGTCAAGCTAAGTAAATTTTGACCAAACTTTTTGACAAAATTATCAACAACTATAATATTATATGGATATCATGTGAAAATATATTTCATGATGCATGTAACCATATTTATTTTGTATTGTACATGTTCATAATTTTTTCAAAAAACTTGGTCAAACTTCACATAGTTTGACTTTTCAAAAATAATATAGGCCTTATTCATTGGAACAGAGGTAGTACTATCTATATTCGTTGCTGGCTCTGAAGTTTACTGTTCTGTCCAATGTGTATGGAAACTTTTTTTGTTTTGAAAAAGAGAGTCGCCTCTCTGATTTCTATTAATAGAAACCACAGGATCGAACTACAGTACAGTAAAAGCAAAGAACAGAAAAGTAAAGCATTATCCCTCCACACAGCATCTCACATGCGAGGTGTGCTGTGCATTCAACATCCACATTGCGCAAATTACAGAAATGGATGTATATGGAAATCTAGTTTCTCTTTCTAGGGCTTAAATTAATTTGGGTGCCATGTGGCCTTTTTAATCTTAAAAGAAATCCTATTTATTTATATGTATGTTGCAAGTAGAATGAGGTTGATGAGGTGACGCCTATGTTTTGCATTTGCTCAGATGCATGAATGTTTTCGAAAGAGTGGTTTCTGTTTGCTTCAGTTTTTGTTATGGTCTGTAAGGAATTTAAATGCTCTCTGTCGAGTTTTTTATTTTTCCTGATGTCATATGTTGAGATTGCAGTCCTCTAGCTCTTCTTCTCTCGTTTCTTATTTAGGTACCCCTTCTTCCCTAGCTAATAGTTGTAGCCCTGAATCAGCCATGGTTTATATGCTTTTTCTGTTGGACTGCTCATTGTAAAAGACAGCAAGTGCGTGATATATAATTCCTGTTTGTTCTTGCTTCTGACTGTTGAAGTGAAGATATGAGTGTTCTGTTTTTGTTCCCTTTTAAAATCTTCTTCATTCTGAGTTACAGTTTTATTCGAGCACAGAGTTGTTGACATTATTACTGCAAGCATGTTGTCCAGATGTTGGAATGGTAACGCTCGGAGTCTTTTAGCATGAGCGCAACTATTCTGTTCAACTTTAGAAATGGTGGCCGGTGAAAGCTCAAGCTTGTCTGCATGAGTTATGCTAAGTATTGACAAGAAATTCACACGATGCCAGCTACTCAACACGCTGGAATCGATGTATCGTGCCTCATAAAAGAAGAGACATGAAGCGTGAGCTGACGCTATTGCAAGGTGGTCATCATGGATTAGCACTTGACCGCATTGCTATTCTTTTCTTACGTCCAGTTCTTAGTTCTGGTCGTCAAATTGTACACAAAGTTTAATACCGAACAAGACAACGTGGATCAAAGGTATATTCCTGTTTGCAAGGGAGACGACAAATCACATATCCATCAGGAGAATGACATATTCAAACTTGTCACACACATATACTTCTTCGCAAGTTTCCAAACAAATTCTGCTTCTTTCCAATGTAAACTGAAGAGCATCAATAATATAACAATTAGACCCTGAAAATGTATCCACCTAATCCAAAAACTGAATTTGGTAAGACATAAGGATGCATTATGAACGGATATATGCATCTCTGTCCATTCAGTTTGGCACCAATTCTTCTTCATAAAACACCACATTATTTTCATCTATGCATGACAATTGGCTCAAAAACAGCTTCACTCTAATCAGTTTGAGCTGCCAGGCAAGGCACAAGCATACCCTGCAGCAGCGTCTTCTCTGCAGCTCCAGAAATCGCCATGATTTGAGAGAGGCCTACTGCGCTGGCCAGCCACATTATTTGGAGCAACATCTCTATCTGTGTGGTCTCCATGCTGAGATGGCGTACAGCCGCGTCGCACCCCAGCACAGCACAACGCGGCCATTGTCTTCTACGCTCCGGCATTCTTTCAGCCTGAAGGTTGCCAGCCTCTCTCTCCCCTCCCTTATGGCTTCGAAGCTGAGTGGCACATGTTCAAACTCGCATCGCTGCATGTGCAGTTCCCACTGGCTTAGTCTCTCATGCCGCTCATGCCGCTGGACCCCCTCGCACACAAGTATATTCTTGATCTCCTCCCCCAGGAGCATCCTCTCCACACGTGCCCTCTGCTGGTTGGTGGCAGCTCTTGCATGGAGGCTGTCGAAGAGGGCAGCATAGTAGGGAACTGTCTCGGCGAACCGGTCACGGAACAGCGGGGCATTGTGGTCTGCTTCTTGCTCCATCATCACCAAGATTTGCGGTCTAAGCATGCGGACGGCAGAGAGGAAGCTCACCAGCAAGTTCGGTATCTGACGCTGAGGGGACGGTGTCTGCGGATAGCTCAGCGTGGATGCTGGGCTGTACATTGAGCTGGCCGTTTGCTTAAGCTGAGCCATATTTGCCATTTGCTGGAGTTGAGCAACGCCGTCACGGCTCACGTTGTCATCAACTGTGAGAAGGCGATGCATCTTTAGAGCACAGCTGATCACGACTTCCTCGCCGAAGTTTATCTTGAGGATTTCACGGAGATTACTGAAATCTAGTGTCTCTAGTCTTCCAATCACCTTGTCAAAATGGAACGATGGCATGAGGGTAGCAGCTTGCTTAGATAGGAGTGCCTGCATGTTGTTCAGGAACTCAATGTCTTCATGGACAACAGTGAGCCGTAGCTCGGGTGGGCCCCCAGGGCGGCGATGGAAGTCATGAAGAATCTTGAGCCACTGCCATGGGTGGGTGGTTGAGCAGGACAAGTCAATAATACGAACAACCTGCAGCACTACTATCATTAAAATGCAGAAGTGCACAAGCATGCATATGTATACGGGGTATTATCACGGCAATCTAAACAACAGCACACAAACCATGAGAGGAAACTCAAATCCCCATGCATATAATAGCCGAGCTTGCTGATAGAGCCAGTATTGCTTATAATACAGTAAGAGACTCAAGCTGGAATGCAGATCCCTCTTACCCTCCATGCAATATCTTGTTTTAAATTTATGCATCGAAAGTTTGAGACATTCCATTTTGTGATAACAATATACGGTAACTATATTTATATAACTATAAACCAGAGGTACATTAGACACGCCACCATTATCCTTAAATCGGATAAAAGAGGAGAAAAAAAAACAGTTTCCCATTAATTGAGGGAAAGTGGGAAACATCAATGATCATAGTTGATTTTGTTGCATCTGTTTGTAATGGCGTAGATCGATCAAATGTAGCAAGAGAAGTAATATGTAAACAAGTGTAAAGCTGTGCAACCAATACAACTCCTTATCCAATATAAATGGATGTATTGGACTAGAGCACCTAACCACGAAATAGAGGTAACCCAGGACTTAAAACTAGTTTTACTAGAAAATCACTAATTAATACATCAGCATTGTAAATTTAGCATATCAAATAACAACTGTAATACTGCGGTAAAATTCATATAACAATTCACACCCACCTCCCTCTCTGTGGATATCGATGTAACCATCTTTCTGTAACTACCATCTAAAAGAAGAACTATCGTTTTAATAAGCACAACACCTAAGTGGAATTTTCTTTTCATACCGTCTTTTAAATGCCTACATGTCCTTATAAGAAGGGAAGTGCTGACTACAATACTAAGATTAGACTAGCCCTATTAGAGAGAAACAATGTTAACTATATCACTCCAATCAACATATACAAATATTGATAGTCCAGGATCAAATCAGCATATTAGTGAGCTCTTCAATAAATAGCACAATAAAACATCCCCAAGGTGAAAAATATTATGACAGAGTACAACTGTCATGCTAAATAAGTAATGCGCAATGATTGCATTAAAAAAGTTAATTTTGGACCTTACAGAATCCTTAAAAAAAGGACAACCACATCACGTTGTTGTATCCTAGTAATATTAAACATGCCATTTTACATTCCATGCGAAAAGATCCACATTAACTCAGCAATTAATACGGGTTTGATGAACAATTAAAGAGAGATGTTAGTATATTTAAACACCTGCGTATGAATGCAAAATCTTATGAGAACAAGTAAAGTAGATGTGACCTTTTTATCTTGGACTTGTTCCAGGATAGCCCGGTTAATAGTGACAAAGCCGGTGCTCAGGTAGGGGCTGATGCTGGCGAAGTTCTCACGGGCAGCCTGGAGGCAGCAGTGCTCGAGGTAAAGGGATGGATCGATGAGGGCAGCAGAAAAGCCCTGGATGGGGCATAGAAGGCGGCGTGCTAAGCTGTCAGCGATGATCATGGACAGACGCTGGAGCGGACCGTCCACTATAGAGGCGAGCTTTCTGATCTCCCTAAGGCTGCGGTCAGTCTTCTCAAAAGATCCTTCGATTACATGTGCCGCACACTCGTACAAGACCAGACCAAGTTGCGCCAAGTCATCCACCGTGCCCTGTTCCTGTACACATGGCATGTGCATCATGTTCTGCCCTCTTGAGAAGGGTTGGTGTGTCATACAGTTGGGAACTAGTGCTTAATTGGGTGTCTTAGCTAGATCAACTCCTCTAGTTTTTGCCACTGCTACATTTATAGGATGGCGTGTGGAAGGACCCGGGTAAATGCAAAGTTTGGCATATTGACATATCCAAGGAATACTATTGGAGTTTTCGCTTGTTGCTTTGATTTCTTCATATCCTCTGGGCAGAAAGAGACAAATATTGCAGTCAACCTCATCGGACCATAGAAGACCACTATTTGAAAGTTCCAGCAAGCTTCTATCACTGAGTGATGACTTACATACTGATAAATATTTCTCAATTCTGAGCTAACAAGAGGAGTTGTGATATACGGGAATATTGGAATAATGCGTCATCTATGTACAGGTTACAGTGGCAAAACTGATGCAGTACATGTTGTTATCACCTTTGGAATTTTGCTGCAGTTATCGTCAGAAGTTATAGTCGCTAATCTTACATGCTTTGGTTGGATGCATGTTTCGCAAGGAAAGACCTGGACCATGAGCTGCAGGCCCAAAATAATCGGCACCAACACCGGTGAGCACCTCGGCACAGGATGTTGCTATCAAGGCAGAAGATGCATTGGTTATTAGTACTTTTGTAGTGTTATAACAGACAGAGGCCTAGACGAGACCTACCCACTTAGGCGGCCGCCTTAATCTTTTTTTTTGGTAAGTGTGTCTGATCTTTCATTACGTATTAGCCAAATGGCCATGCTATAAGTCTATCACTCAACTGAATAATGGGCATGAACAAACACTTGATGTGGTAATCCACAGGGCACTATCATTTACCAATTTCATAGCCTCACATCATTGTACTACAAAAACCCAAAAGGGCAACGTTTTAATTACCTCAATAAGCCGTGATTAGCAGTTTAGCACTGGGAGAGCGGCGGGTTGCGGGCCTGGTCAGGGGCACGGCAGTCCTGCCCGGTTGGTGGCCGGGGAACCAGATTCAGTGGCGGAGCTTCTGAAGAATCCAAGGCATGCGGCCTCGGTATTGGTACGAGATGGAAGGTCGAGCCGACTAGCCGGTGGATGCCGCCAGGCGGCGGACGCGCCATGTAGATCGCACGGACGGCGCGGTAAGAGCAAGGCTCTCTCCGGTTGAACTGTGGAGTAGAGAGGCCCCACTCTCCGTTGACATATATGCCGCGGCGTGCCCCAAAGCTGCTCCGCCTTCGTGGCGGTGGGATGGGGCCGGAGGGTTTCACCGGCGACGACGGCGACGGTGGACTCAAGAGCAGTGGTTGGTATGGACCGCGTCGTGTTTGGGCCTTTTGGGCTGCCGAACTCACAACCGGGTGGCGGGCGAGAGGGCATGGGCTGGGCTTTGTGTTTGCCGGGCCTTGAGTACTCGTACTGCCTCGAAGAGGTGGGAGTGACATCACAGTAGCAATGAAGAACGAATCAACGAGTCCGAGACGGAACCTGAAACATGATCTCGCCCGGATTGCTCGACTATACATATGCATACGGGCCGGGTCGACCCGCCTGTTCTGTTCACGTCTCGTTCGTCCACCGCCGATTCGTCTTCGTCGTCGCTGTCTCGATCCGGCCGGTGGCTTCACGTACTGCACTACTGCGACATGGACGGCTCCGGCCAGGACAACGAAGCGGCCGCCGGCGAACAGCCACACCTTGTTCACGTGCTCTCGCGGCATCCACTCTTCAGTTCAGTCCAGGCCCGGGTTGATGACATTCTTGGGCATGCTCCGAACAATGGCAACTATTACGAGGACATTATCAGGATCGGAGGCCTCGCATCCAGGATCGGCGGCTTCGGAGGCCACGCATACAGGGGCGGCGAGGTCACGCGTACGGGGCCGGTGGCTTCACGCGACACGGACGGATCCGGCCAGAACAACGACATGGATGCCGGCGAACAGCCACAGGTCCTCGTGGCCTCGTCGTATGAAGATGGATTCTTCGATGGCGGCGTCGTCCTGGTGCCCCAGGATGAGAACGTATACCTGATTGAGGTCCGCAGGTTCGGGGGCAACGGCGGTCAGGGACGACACGTGAACGGGTATGGAGACGACGCTTACAGGGGCGGCGGCTTCGGCGCAGTCCCGGCGTCGGAGGATGAGATCGCCCGTCTTGAGAAGGCGACCGTTGGGGATACGAGAGAGGCGGAGTGCGTCGTGTGCATGGAGGGCTTCGAGGAGGGCGACGAGATCAGGAAGATGCCGTGCTCCCATGGATTCCACGAGAGCTGCATTTTCAAGTGGCTCCGGGTCAGCCGCCTCTGCCCGCACTGCCGCTTCGCGCTGTCCCCGAACGACAACTGGTCATGAGGACGATGTTGCCGCTGCTACCCATGAATCATGATACAAGAGGAGGAGGAGAACAATGAGGGTGGTACTTACTCGATGGAAATCTATGTACTCCCTCAGTATCAAAATATAAAACTTTGTACCACACATGCTAACATGTTTTAGTATAAGGTACATGTGAACCTTGGACTAAAATATGTCTAGATATATGTGTAGTAAAAAGTAGGTACAAAGTCTTATATTTTGATATGAAGGGAGTACTTTTGTATTTCTTATAAACCAAAAGTTATGAGGACGATGTTGCTGCTACTGCTGATTGCTGCTCTGAGTCGTGATGACGAGGAGGAGGACGGCGATGGAGTTATACTTACTTGATGGAAATGTAACAAATTAGGCAGTACGTGTTTGGCATATACGAATGTATACAAACTTAAAGAGCACACTAGTAGGAAATAGCTTAGTGGCAACACAAGGTTTGCGATGTGTACTGGGCTCAACATGTTGCCGCTAAAGTTTAGCAACACGTACAAACAAAGTGCGTTGCCACAACCATCGTACTAGCAACGTGTTCATAGAGCCAACCGTTGCCACTAAAATTTAGCTGGTCGCGGAAGCCTGTTAAAACTAGTGGCAACGTGTACCTGTAAGCACACGCTGCTAGTATAACAGGTTTGACAACGTGTGTCAGGACGACACGTTGCCAAAGTTCGCGTACTGGCAGTGCTCTTTGCACTCACACGTTGCCACTTATGTTCTAGCGTCATGAGCGTTATCCTATTGGTATGCGTGCCAATACTAGCAACGGGTTAGTTAGGCACATGTTGCGGACTTACCGTATTCCCGGCCTCCAGACAGTATGCGCGGTTTATGTGCACATGTTTGTTGCGGTTTATGTGCACATGTTTGTTTAATAATATCTTCGTGCTATTACTATGTACTATAACTATACTATGTTTGGAGCAAATGATACTGTTCGTGGTGGAGAGGGACCACAAACTTTTTCTATTAATTAACCAAACATTTCAAACTACATGGAAATATAAAATTAAGATATAACCGAAATGAAGACATCGATCAGTACTGACAACAATATTACAACTTTAATTAAAATGCTAGGACGTAAATTAAATACTTCACCTAACTACACGAAGTCATCTCCCGTCGATGCAGCCTCCAGCCTCCGTCGATGCAGCAGTCTTGTCCTTCGACGATGCGGCACTCTTCCCCTTCGACGATGCGGCACTCTTGCCCTTGGTCGATGCGCCACTCTTGACCTTCGATGATATTGCACCAATCAGCATGAAGACATCGCCATCGTCCTCACTCTAAGCTGCCCTCCGCTGGGATTCACTCTTGCCCTTCGACGATGAGGCAATCTTCCCCTTCGACGATGTAGCACTCTTGCCCTTGGTCGATGCGCCACTCTTGACCTTCGACGATAATGCACCAATCGGCATGAAGACATCGTCATCATCCTTGCTCTTTGCCATCCACAGACAAGGATTTTGTGCATACCGCCTCCGCTGAGAATCACTCTTAAGGATTTGTTTCTCCCACCTAGCATCCAACCTCAGTAGTTCTTGTCGTATTTCCTGGGGGTTCCTATTTGGCCACCCGTGCCGTCGTAATGCCGCCCCCACTTCAGCGAGAAGAGTGTCACTACCGATGAGTTCCTCCCATGGAACTTCCTTATTGTCTACCCTCAACTCGCCCGCACACCACAGAAGACGCTCGGACATACCTGTTACCCAACTACGATCTATAGGAAAATATTTGCTAGGAAAACACGACATTTTCGAGGCATACACTAAACTTCTTACCCACCTCAGTCAGGGAGGGCGATTTATAGGAGGAGAAGAGAGTAAAAAGGCGGGAGTAAAAGGCGGGAAAAATTGGCCGAAAATTCCTACATTGACAACACTGGCAACATGTACATAGAGTCCACACGTTGCCAGTGTTGTTTTACTGGCAACGTGTCCGCCGTGCCACACGTTGCTACATTGACAACACTGGCAATGTGTGTTCCGTGCCACACGTTGGCACTATTGTGGCTATTAGTACCGGCCGGCCGTCGCCCGTCGCGAGATCTAGATCGAGAGTTAGGTTTCTCTCCCTCCCGGGCCCACGCGCGCATCCACACCTTCGCCGCCGCCGCCGTGCATTCACCGTGCCGCCCCTCCCCGCTGTCTTCCCCGCGCCGCCCCTCCCCGCCGTGTTCCCTGCTCCGCCCCTCCCCGTCGTGTTCCCTGCTCCGCCCTCCCCGCTGTTGGGTTGCGCAACAGAAACTTAAAAAATTTCGTTTACCAAATACGCAACAGCCCAAGATCTATACTATGAAGATATGCAGCACCCCATAATGCTAGATCCAGAAAACTTACTACAACCGTTGCGGAAGATCTTGTTGTAGTCGAAGTAGATGTCGGTGAAGCCTGATGAAGAATCTCACGTCCACGCCGGGAGGTGAGATTGCCTTTCGATTCTTGTCGTCGAGAGACTACTCGCGCAGCCCCGCTCTAGCAGTATCCACACGTACACCGCGCCAATCCGTTAGAGTTTTGCCGTCCAGAGCTACTTGCAACCGACGAAGAGAGACTGCCTTGCGGCGTAGTTTTAGTGGTTGATCTAATCAAACTTGATTAGAGCAATATGAGATCAGAGAGATCTAATTCTCAACACATGAGATCTACTAGAGAGAGAGATTAGAGCAACGTCTAATTAGAGCGCCGTCTAATTAGAGCATCTTCTAATAGCACAATATCAAGAGAGAGAAACTTGTGCTTTTCTGTTATATCTCAACCCATGGGGTTGGTGGTGTTTATATAGGTGGCCAAAGGGGAGGGGAACTTGGGCAAGGGGAAAGTTCCCCTAGCCCAATTCGGATTGGGAAGGGGAGTTAGAGTCCAACTCCAACTCGCCTCCCTCCTCCTTCCTTATGCACCGTCCCGGGTAGGGGCCGCCGCCGCACCGCCCCGAGTAGGGGCCGCCGCCGCACCGCCGCTGTCGGCCCGCCCCGGCCTCCGTCGTCGTGGCCTCCCCCCATGGGCCATGCGGCCCACTAGGGTTTCAACCATGGGGGGAACTCCCCCCCTGGTCGGTTTTGGCCACCCACCCCACATGTGGGGTGCGGCTGCCTTGTGGGCCCACGGGCCCACTTGGCAGCCCCCTTTTGGTTGGCTCCAAATAAAATCTTTATTTAATATTTTTCCAATAATTATTTATCAAATAAATAAATCAATATTTAATTAATATTTAATAAAATAATATTTTGTCTAATTAATTCTTATTTGAATATTTCCTTTTACAGAATATTCCCCGAATTAATTACCTATCATATAAAACACTTTTATATGATCTGGGACACCCAGCGTCCGCTGACAAAATACTCTTGGCAAATATTTCCACTTACATAAAACACCATCGGAATAAATCCGACAATAATAGAAACACTTCCTATTATCCCGAGATATAGAATGTCTGCCTTCTCTTTCTCTATACCTTCACTGGAACAATTCCCGGTGACATCGGAGCTACCGGACACTATCTCATGACCACTAATACTACATCTTTATTCTCTCAATAAAAGATTGACTCACAGCTTAAGTGTGTGACCCGAAAGGTTCGCTATAACACATAGACATGCCTGGGAGCTTACCAGACAATAACCAGCATTGGGACCTAGACGTCTGTATTGGCTCCTATGTATTACCGAGTGAACGACAGAACCTCTTTATGTTTCTCATTACGCTAATCCCCTTACGTACACGATACCAATGATATCTAGAGTGTGAGACAAATGTGCTCTAGTGTGATCAAAACCCTTTCACTAGTAGGAATATGCCTATAGCCACCAAACTACCGCTGGCGGACGGTCACTTGCGTCCGCCTGTGCTATTACCGCTGGCGGACGGATTTCATTGCCCGCCACTGGTACCCAGTCTACCGTTGGCGGGTGGACAATAGTGTACGCCAGCGGTAGTGTCACGCCGGCGCCAGCAGGCGGGGCTAACTAGCGCTGGCGGACGGCTTCTGTGTTCACCAGCGGTACTTAACTTTCCGCTGGCGGACGGTGTGGCGTGCCCGCCAGCGGTAGTCGGCTCAGCTAGGCCCAGAAACGAGCCAATTACCGCTGGCGGACGTGTTTACTTGTCCGCCAGCGGTACGTGCCTTATCACAAACTTCGGAACCATGGTTTTCTATACCAAGATACACCTATTTGTCGAATATGAGAACTTCATCACAAACTATGCCGTGAGAATGGTCATAATTTGGTCATTTGGCTTGAAACTTATAGATGTTTATACATGATAGACCTTTTTGTGAAGAAAAAGGAAAATGATATTTATAAAAATAATTTGTAAAATCCCTTCGGAACCATGGTTTCCTATACCAAGATACACCTATTTGTCGAATATGAGAACTTTATCACAAACTATGCCGTGAGAATGGTCATAACTTGGTCATTTGGCTTGAAACTTATAGATGTTTATACATGATAGACCTTTTTATGAAGAATTTTTTTGAACGATTTGTCAAAATCAAGTTTATCATTTTTCATAGTAACTAGTACACATAAAAGGACTCCATGCAAGAGGATACCTTTTTCAGAGAGTTTTTTTTTCACTTTATTTGATTTTTTCGAAAAACGGTCGAAATGGCCACCACGACTATTCATCGAAAGAGGTCAAATTCTATAAAACTATTGATGTTTCTGTGATATAACCAGTGCACCTTAAAATGATTTTTTTTAAATTTCAGACCAAACTATCAAACACTTATAGTTCAAATTTGGATTAATTTCGAAAAATCAACATAAACTCATTTAACTAGGCGAAATTAGATAGAAATTAAGAAAATTCCTAATAGTTGGTGATTATCCATCAAATGTGGACTAATATTTGTGAGAATTAGATGAGTGTCATTTTGCACCATATTTTATGTACTTTGTTCACAAAAAAAGTTAGTTTTGCCACTTAGAAAAAGAAAAATGATATTTATAAAAATAATTTGAAAACTCCCTTCGGAACCATCACTTCCTATACCAAGATACACCTATTTGTTAAATATGAGAACTTTATCACAAACTATGTCGTGGGAATTGCCATAACTTGGCAATTTGGCTTGAAACTTACAGATGTGTCTTTGGTTCAAGCGTCTGGAGGACAAGCTACGACGTGTGTATTATGTTCTTACTTGTGTCGGTGGTGCAGACCTTGCTTTTGGCTTGAAACTTATAGATGTGTCTTGGGTTCAGACATTAATTAAGGTTACTAATAGATATGACACGATTACACCAGGAGTTTAAGATACATCGGCATTCTGAAATGAACTACTACAACTGAAATTAAAAACTACCACAAAGTACACGACACAAAATCATCTCCCGTCGATACAGCCTCCAGCCTCCGTCGATGCAGCACTCCTGCCCTTCGATGATGCAGCACGCTTGCCCTTCGATGATGCACCACTCTTGCCCTTCGATGATGCTTCACCCTTGCCCTCCGATGATGAAGCAGCTTTGCCCTTCAATGATGCTTCAATCTTAATCTTCGCCGATAATGCACCAATCAGCACGAAGATATCGTCTTCGTCCTCGCTCTCGTTCAACCATAAAGATGGATGTTTCGAAAAATACAAACGCTCTCCTTCATTCATAAATTTTCCGAGGACAACTCGCTTGTCATACCTTGCATGCATCCAGAGAAGTTCTTGCCGTATTTCCTGGGGAGACCTACTTGGCCACCCGCGACGTCGGAATGACGCCCCAACCTTAGCGAGAAGACTGTCACTACTGATGAGTTCCTCCCATGGAACTTCCTTATTTTCTGTCGTTAACTCCCCCGCACAAGACAAAAGACACTCGGACATTTGAGTTATCCAACTATGATCTATAGCCCAATCTCTGCTAGGAAGACCCAACATCTTCGAGTGAATACACTGAACTGCTTACCCACCTCAGTGGGGAGGGGTTTTTATAGGACGAGCAGAGAAGAATTGGCAGGAGAAACAGGCGGGAGCAAGGCTGGCGGGAAAAAAAAGGCGGGAGCGACGATGGTGGGAAAAATAGGCGGGAGAAAGGAGGCGGGAGCGACGATGGCGGGAAAAATAGCCGTGACGAAAGGTGCATTTCGGCCCCGGCGGTGTCGAAACTGGTTGCTTTCGGCTTTCGGCACGGGCAATGACGAAACACTGCTTTACCGCTCCGCCAGCGGTACTTGACTTACCGCTGGTGGGCTTGGTTTCCTATACCAAGATGTGTTTGAAATGTGTTTTCAAATGCAAAAAAGTATTTGAAAAGATAAAGGAAAACAAAAAACAATACAAAAACAGAAAAAAGGATCTTTACCGTTGGCGGACGGAACATACTGTCCGCCAGCGGTAAAGTGGCCCCAAATTTCCCCCCGGGCCGCCCCCCTTCTCACTCTTCTCACGCGCGCGCGGGTCCTCGATCCAAAATCTCATCTCTCCCTTTTCTCTCCACTCGCGCGCCGCCCCCAATCTCCGGCCGCCGGCGACTCCTCCCGCGCTGCCCACACGCCGCCCGCTCCCCCTCCTCCTTCTGTCGTCTGCCGCCACCCCCGCCGCCGCCGCGCGCTTCCATCCGCCCCCCCCCCCCCCCCCGAGCGAGCCCACGCCGTCCACGGCCCCGGCCCCGAGCGAGCACGCCGTCCACGGCCTCGGCCCCGAGCGAGCCCACGCCGCCGTCCACAGTCGGAGCGCGCCCACGTCGCCGTCGACCGAGCCCTCACGTGCACGGCCCGAGCGCCGAACCTGCCCTCCTCTCCTCCTACCTGGCGCCCAACCCGCCCTCCTATCCTCTCGCGCCCGAGCGCCGATGCCCTCGTACGTGCACGGCAGCGACGCCCACGGCGGCCGCCGTCGACGGCCCGAGCGCACCGTATCGCCGCGCCCATGGTTTGGCCACCCTCCTCTCCTCCTACCTAGCACACCCACAAGGTGTTTGCTAATATGCCGAGCTCAAGAATTTCTTTAATTTCTGTAATTTCTGTAATTTTAGATAACTAATATATTAGATAACTAATATAGATAAGTAATTTTAGGTGTTTGCTAATATATTAGATAACTAAATATGCCCTAGGGTTTAGGTTTTTGCTAATATGCCCTAGGGTTTAGGTTAGTTTAGTTTATGTTACTTCTGCCATTTCTATAATTTTAGATAAGTAATATATTATTTCAAAATTAGGGTTTAGGTTAGTTTAGTTTATATTCAAATTGTTATGATTGTTGTTCTTAATTCAAATTGTTTTGCTGTATGGATTAATTTTAGAAGAGCTCGACATCGTTGTTCAGTTTCAGGTGAGATGATATGTGTGTCGATGTGATGTGGTGCTTGTGGTGGTGGCTGCGAATGCGGCCTTGTGGCGGTGATGAATTTTTATTGTGCTTGTGGTGGTGGCTACGAATGCAGCCTTGTGGCGGTGATAAATTTTTATTGTGCTTGTGGTGGTGGCTGCGAATGCGGCCTTGTGGCTATGTATGAAATGTTTGCAGGTACCCCTAGAGACCCTTGAGATTGCCAGAATGTTGATTAATTTCCATTCCGGCAAATTCAGGTACTCCATATGCCATAATTTTAGCAAAGGTCATGCCGAAATTTTTCGTGAATTTTGGCATGACTTGCTAAAATTATGACATATGGAGTAACCGAAATTTTGGAAATCTCAAATGGTCTCATGGGTATATGCAAACTTTTCATCACCACCCCAAGTGAATTATTTTTCCTTATAGTTGTTTTACTAACTATGACTTTTTGTATTTAGTGCGAAGATGTCCAACAATAATGAGGCCGGGACTTCTGAGAGAAGAGGCAAGGACCTGCTAGAGGATAACTACTTGATGATGGTTCGGCGGTCAATCTACACCGAGACGTTGGATGCCGACGATGAGAGGGCGGAGGACACTTCTGGTGATGAAACCACATCTGGTGGCGGCGGAGGTGGCGACGAGACCACATCTGGTGGCGGCGGAGGTGGCAACGAGACCACATCTGGTGGCGGAGCCAAGCGTGAACGTAAGCCAAGGCGCCCAAACAGGCTCGCTACCTGCCGACTGACATTTACGGAGGTGAAGTGGTGCTCCTACGCAGCCAAAAAAATATGCAAAAGGGTATGGCTTAAACTTGGGATGCATTGTGCGGGACTTCGGCAACATCAACCAGGAGAACAAAAGGGATAAGGAGAACTCACATGTGGCCGAACACCTTATTTCCAAGTTGCACGCAAAATACAATTTCCTGACAGACTACGAGGACAATGATATCAAGAATAATCTGGTAAACACATACGCCCTCGGCAAGTTCACCAAAGCCTATGCAACTTGGAAATCAGAAGTGAGAAAGGCCCTTGCTGATGGTGTCGATTACGAAAAGATCCACGCCAAGTGGCCCTCCATTTCGGAAGAAGACTTGAAGACTTTCAAGGAGAAACAACGCCTAGCTTCGACGAAGGCGCTATCCAAGTAGGGGAAAGAGATGCAGGCGAAGAATATAGGTCCCCACAATCTCGGATGCCGTGGTTACGCCGGGGCGGAAGATGTTTGGGCAAAGCAGGACAAAAATAGGACAGGGGATGACCCCTACGCCAAGATCACCGACCCATTGGCGAGACGATTTATCAGGGCCCATTACAATGAAGATCCAAAGAATAAAGGGGAACTTCTCTTGAACGCGAAGGTCAAGGCACTTGAGAAGCAATATCTCGAGGAAGAACAACTTGATCAATCTCAAGGCTCCTCATCATCGTCTGTGACGAAGGCCCCCTGGGACACCTCTTTTCACAGGGCGATGAACAAGACAAAGAATTTGCCGGTGACACGTCCGCCGCATCGTGGCCGGGTTGTCGGGGCCGGACTCGGTCACAAACAGTAACATTACTACCCCGAGTCCAAGGAGGAGCGTCAGAATAGGAAAGCGGCCGAGGAAACAAATATGCAGGCCACCATCGACAACGCAGTGTCAAAGGCACTCACTGCCATCCTTCCAACCATCTATGAGTCGTTTGGGACTTGGTTTGAGGGGGGGAAAAAGGACCTCTCCCCGTTCCCAGCTTAGCCAGCTTAGCCAGCAGCAACGCCATCAATGTGCCGCCCGCCAACCCTAATCCTGGCTGGGACGAAGAAACGCCAGCCGCCAACATCGCACAGGGTAGGGATGAATCGCCGGCCGGCACCGCGGCTCGTAGTAGCCCTTCCATCTCTTGCACGCCGGGGGCCGTCCGCGGTCCGTCGCCATTGGACGAGCTCAACGCCCTCACGGTAATTTAACCATGTTATATATTACTTCATTCTTGGCGCCCTATCTAACGCCTTACTTGTGAACGGTGAGCAGGCCGACCAGACGAGATGAACATTGCTCCTACTTGTGAACGGTGAGCTGAAGGAAGTGGCACAAGCAACAATCGTGACACCATTTAGCCGCATCCACCACAACAGGCCTATTTCTGATGAAGTTCATAAGATTACATTGGCTCTGGTGTTCCCGGGTTGTGGTAATTTGGATCCTCCATCTCAACCCCTCGAAGCCGAAAACGAGATAAACCTAGAGCAATGCTTGATTTGGCCCCTGCTATGGCCAAAAGCACTAATTCGTTTGGACCCTCCTATCACCACTCCACCGCCAACACCGGTCGACGGGTCGGCGCCAAGCCAAGAAAAGGCCACTCCACCAGCAGAGCCCGCGAAAGAGGACAACAATGGTGATGATGACCCCAATTACTTCCTCAATTTTTTGACCGACGGTCCTCTTGATCAACCTGACCGTGATCTGATGCTGAATAGTCCCGTGCCTAATCTCTCAGAGAAATATAATTGCAGTAAGCATCTATTCTATTCTCAACCAACGCCTGAAGCTTGTCCATCTGACGGTCTCAGCCAGGGCACACTCCATGATGTGCTCAAAGAGACGTTAGTTAAGGAGCCTAAGAAGACGGGACGGAAAGATAGCAAGAAACGTGCCCTTGATGAGTCCATGAGCCAGCCGGTGCCGGGGTCTAAGTTGAAGTCGCACCGAGATCAGGAAAAGATAACCATCCCCGACTGGCATACTATCCATGTGATGGTTAAACCGATCCTGCCGCCGAAGTGGTCCAGCTGTTTGACTGGGGACATGCAGATCCTCCATGAAAGTATTCTTTATTCTGAGAACAAACTTCTCAGAGAATCACGTCACGTATACCCGCTTTTCATAGCAAAGGTACCAAAGGATATGGGCTTTCCCGATGAAACCCCGGAGACATGCTCTTTGTGAGATTTGATGACATCTTTGACATGTACCACATGAAAGCACTCCACCGATCCATGGTCCGCATGTTTGTGCTAAGTATGGTGCACCGGCTCATTAAGGATAATACCCCAGACATCATGATAATCGACCCCTTCTACATGTCTGAGTGCTTCGTGACCACCACTATGGGTAAGACACGCGTGACAAAGTTCATCGAAGATGTCTTCGTGAGGAATAAAACTAAGAACATCTTTCTCATGCCTTACTTTCCCAAGTAAGTCATTACCTAGCCGCCATAACATCTTTTCATACATTTTCATCGTTAAATTTGCATAAGTGAGAATGATGGTCTCTTTTCATTGTTTTGCGCAGTAACGGAGACGGCACCCTCATCATTCTGTACCCTAAAGAGTCTTTTACCTTCTATCTCGATGCGGGTAGTAATGAGAAGAAAGACTACAGGCACATCATTAATGTTCTGGATGATGCTCTCAACGGTTACTACTTTCTAGATCAAGGCATCCTAAGAAGAAGTAACAATAAGCGAGACAAGATGGCATTCACCCACAAAGTGGATCTCTCCTGCATCAAGAAGGTGCCTGGCAGTCCGATGGACACCTGGTATGTCATGTATCTAATGCAGGAGTACATACGGAATCACCGAAGACTAGAATTTCTAGTTGCTATCGATAAATGGTGCAAGGACATGACGAAAACCACTGATGCTGATATCACGCAAGAGTTCGCTCAAATCCAGCAGACGTTTGCTACAATAATCGTCAACGATGTCTGTCATCACGAGCCACCTAATGGATTGTTCTACTACCAAGGTGCAACACCATCTAACGTCGAGATAGAAAATCGCATAGCACTGCAGTGTGACGACAGGCCATTCAACTCTTTGAATGGTTCTCAACTGTTCCCGCCGAAGCCAATGTCAAAGCCGACCAAGAAGAAGTGAAGGTGTGTTGTCGATTTAGTACTCTCGTTAAATTAACTTGCCTAGCTCTAGTTTCAAAGCCCTACTTGATATTCGTTTTTACAATGCCGATGATTAAAATGTTGTGGCACTAAGTGATCCAGAGGTGGTGTCAGTGAGACTTGTAATATGCACGAATACACATTTACTGCATCCTACTGGATCTCACTAACACCATCTCTGAATTTGTGTGTCCAATCTAAGTATGAGGCATGCTTTTGAGTTTACCCTACTTCATTTTTTACAATGCCGACGATTAAATTGAGGTGACACTATGTTATTCAGGGTGGTGTAAGCGAGACTTGTAATATGCAAGAATACAGATCTTCTGCATCCTACTGGTTTCGCTTACTCTATCCCTGAATTTGTGTGTCCAATCTAGTATATGAGGCATGCTTTTGAGTTGGCTTAGTTTATTTGTGTCTACTTTGCATATTTCTGCACGACATGTGAGCCATTGCTTTTAGTTGCCTAACATTTTTATCTGTCTTTTGTGTATACAGATGAAGAAGTGGGGGAGTACTTAAGGAGGAGGCGGAAGATAGGGACTTGAACCACTGAAAGAGAGCAAGAACCAGATGATCGAAAACCAACTTCATCGCGCCCTCTCTTAGACATTGCGGTTCTCTATCTTCTATGTGATTTTAGTCTACATAACTAATTGCTTTCAAAACTTTGTGATTTATCCTATCGAGAAAAAGAGATGTATTCGTGTATGACAACTTTTGGTCACATGGCTATTATGGTTTGTAATGCATGTGATGAACCAATAAGTTGGTCATTTGTCTGTGGAATTGTCTATATTTCTATTGTTTTGGTCGACTGTACCTGAATATACTGTATTTATACTGAATATACTGTTGAATACGATTTTTTAGGAAAAAAACATACCGCGAAATTATACCGCTGGTGGACGCGGAGGCCTACCGATGGCGTACGAAGCCAAACCAGCGCGCCACTACCGCTGGCGGGCTTGATCACCTACCGCTGGCAGACGGCTGTGCCCGCCAGCGCTATCGTCCCTACCGCTGGCGCACAAAAGCTTTGTCCGCCAGCGGTAACCACCCTTACCGCTGGCGGACGGCCCGCCCGCCAGCGGTATTAACTACCACTGGCGTATGCATCGCTGGGGGGCGCCTGTTCGCCAGCGGTACGGATTTCCGTCCGCCAACGGTAGGCCTTTTCCTACTAGTGTTTGATCATAACACATATGAAACTCGTACCAATATCATTCTCTTTTCTCATACCGTATTATCAATGTCCTGTGATAAATCACACTGTGTCTGGCCAGACGATTGGGGTGACATGATTATACTTGAGATTGCCTAGAGGATGTATCTCTCCATCGCCTGGAGGAGTAAGTACCCTTCTTGAACAATCTCAGTTCCATTACTTATTCTAGTTCAAACCCAATAGCCATCGTTATGGTCCCCAGTTACGGCCAGACGTTAGATGACAATCAAAGCGTGAGTGTCGAACAAGCGGTTACTAGATGTTCTCAAGGTATAGGAACTAACTAATGAAAACTCTGTATGATCTTTGCTATTCTTCATCTTGACGATTTGTCTCATAGCAAGATCATAGGGTGGGTCGGTTCAGTACTATGATCATTCCGATAATAAACTCCTATAGTTATATGACTTATACAAAGTCCATGATCAGGAAAACATGATCATCAGATAACAAGATGGCTAGTCTTAGAGACAAGACCAGGAACGCTTTTCCTTGTTCATATCTCTACACATGCATCGGAGGTTTTCCTCTTGAATACTTTGTATTCGCTATTCAAGTACCCAATGCAGTTATAGCATAAAGATATAAACTATTAATAATAAACTTGGAGATAAAATAATACTAAATATTATTGTCTCTAGGGCATATCTCCAACAGTCTCCCACTTGCACTAGAGTCAATAATGATTCTAGTTAGTACGATGTCATAACACCAAATGGAAGTTAGGTGCTACTCATACTCCTGCATGCAGTCCGAGCCTGTGCCTTTCATTTTAATCCAATCAAAATACATAAACTTATTTAACTCTTCTACATGTCAAACTTGACAACGCAAAGTCGGATTTATTAGGAATTGGATTTCAGCTTATCCGGTTCTGTAGTAGCATTAATAATATCAAGCGTCTCCAAATGATATTATCATACCGTCTACTGAAACCTCACCAAGTCAATGACTTATACACAATAACTTGCTTATCATGACGTCTCACATCAATGATGCAACTATCCTTTTAAATGTTGTAGAATCACTCATAATATACTTAATGTTTGATAAAATCAAGACATACAGTATTTATCAATTGAAAACTTCACTCTCTGAATTTAAATCAATTAAGATTCGATTTCATAATTCCACTACAAATATATATATACGAGAAACTTCTCAATATATTATTTGAAGCTTTACAAAATCTACCAAGTCGAAAACTTTTGTAATATCACTATCAGGTTCTCATCATAATACAAAAACCTTCAGGATCTATTACACTTTTAATTAACTGCCTTTATGAGAAAATTTTACCAAGTATTTCTCTTACTGCCGGTGACTAAATATAATTTAGCCATTGGAAACTTTCCGGCTTTATGCGCTACCACAACAATGAACAAGAGAAACCATATAAAATATGATTTGATCTTATTCCTATCTATTTGCTCATCATTGACTACGAAGGTCAACGTATTTTGCAAAAGTTCTTGCTGCATGTTTTGAACAAATTTCTTTGTCACAAAACACAATTCGAATTACCCTTCAGAATTGTTCTAAGCACATTCATACTCATGTTTATTAAATTTACAATCCATCTCATAGACAAAATTTAATAAGACAATTTCTGACCTTTTATTTAAAACACCTTTTAAACTCTTTATTTCACAAGATATACATTTTTGAATTCGGCCTAGCCATAATTCAACAAATATAATATCAGCTCCCACTGACTTTTAAGTCCCTTCGATTTACATAATGAAAATAATAAAATCCTTACATTATTACGACTGACTTCAAACACTCATAACATAATTATCTAGATTACCTAGTAATCCAAAACAATTATTCTTAGCAATAACTTTTGCTACTTAGATCCTTTCTTTATGAAATATTCATGCCCAGTGATTTCACATCACATCCAAACTACTCTCAAGATAAAATCTTGGAGCTACATGAAAATTTCTTCTTTTGGATCTAATTTGACTTGTCAGTCAATTATGAGTATTCACCTTTTGTTTGTACTGTATTGCATTTGATCATGTTCTTAGACATTTGACAATCTTATCACCTAGTGATAACATTATCAATTTCTTCACAGGATTATCCTTTTATAATACTTAGTCCGAATTATGTATTACATACATAAATTCCCGGATAAAGTAATGATATGAAAACATTTGCATGTTAACCCTTCATTCTAACTTTACTCCGAAGACTCCCAGTGTTAACTTATTATTTTATTCCACTACAAACTTTATGAGAATACACTTTTCTCCAATTCCAAAGTCAACAAGCACTTGGATTTCTTTGTGGAAATAACTGCCAACACAAAATTGAACTTAAATGCAAAACTGATGTTTAATTTGAATCATTACTTTGATTCAAGAATTGACATCCCAAAACTTCATCAAAATAACTCTAAGTTAAACTTGATGCAAATTCTAAATGCAAACAAATTATTCTATTTACTTTTAGTGGGATATTTGGAGTATTTACATCTCACACAACAAGACACTTGGACATATTTATTATAACAATCTTATTAATCTTTGTCTCACAAAAGATTTCATTATCATGAGAATTTCGAATTACCAAAATTAATCATGAGTAATGTGACTAAGAAAACTTTCTATTGTCAGTCATATTATAATACATTTTATTAAGCCTTCTTTAACTTTATCAAATTTCTTTGATCTCTTATTTTGATTCACACATACTCCCACTTAATTTTATGAAATATTGCAACTTCAATAATTTCATCAACTCTATTTCATTAATATGCAACTTCATATTAAATCTTCAATATAATTTCATTAATGGGAAGTCTCCACACCTTTATGTAATTTTCAAAATTTACTAGTGCCTAGCACTTTGCCAATTTCGAATTTTACCAAATACCTAGTATTTGTTAACTTCGATTTTTATTAAGTGTCCGGCACTCCATAAATTTCGAATTGCTCAAGTGCCTAGCACTTTTGTGGATTTTTAGTTTTATCCATTTAATCTTGGAATAACTTGAAGAGTCTCAAAAGAGAACCAACGAAAAGCTTCTTCCAAATTTCAAAGACTAAACCAAAATCAAACATCATTCAAAACTTTAAATGATATTTCGAATCAGAACAATCAAGACATAACAAAACTAAATTAAAGACATATTACAATAAAGAAGATCATAACCCGAATTCACAAAATGTGAACTCCCACACATACTTTAATATCCGAACACAACTTTGTTCCAGAATCTCAAAATATTCATTACAAAATGATCGAACTGAAAATAACTCTTATTTAAATTCCTAGTGTAGATCTCCTTCATTGACTTGGACTTGTAGTTCAAGTTGTGGTCATGGCGCATCAAGCACCTTCTTCTTCCACTTCCTCCACTTCTTTCCAACCTTCTTGACCCTTTTCCTTTTCATACTGCAATCATGCAACATGAACATTTTCAGTATTTATATACCAAAATATATTCAAGTCAAGAATATGTCAATAACACTTGTATAACTCTTATACCTTTTGTGGACTCGCCACTTGTCTTGTAGGAAAGATGCCGCATCAAATGATGCACGTATACATCCAACTCAGCTGATAAGAGCATCTCGAAGACTTCCTTGACTGTCTTCTCCACTTCCATCAATTCATAACAAGCCACAAAAGCATAGTAGTATGATGGTAGTGATCGTAGAAGTGTGTCAACAGCTTGTTTTTCTGGAACTGGATGATCAATATCCACAAGCTTTCTTAGTATCTTGCAGAACTTAGCCTTGTTCTCCCTCATCGAGCCTCCGCTCAAAAGTTTCCACGATGTAAGTTCCCCATAGAATTTGTATCTAGCATGACATAACTGGAAACAAAACCGAGCCTTTAAAGCTTACATAAGACGGAAGGGGCGAAGGTATGGATAACAATCGCTAAGCTCGGAACTCATCCCGTCAACCAACACCAAACTCACTTGATACTCATCTTCCTCCATAGGAGAATAGTCCTCATCTAGCTCTGGAACAGGAGTGTCCAGTGCATACTCTATCTTGCGACTCCTGAGAATTTCTCTCAGCTCGTGAACCCATTCAGCAAAAGTCACGCTTTCCGCAGTCAATTTATCAAACAATATCGACTCATTCAGATTGTCACCTTCAAAGTGATCCATTTTCTACAACAAAAACAAGTTTATTTACACTCATAGTTTATTACTAATGTTTTTGCACTACTTAACTCAAAATTAATTGAATTCAAGATATGCTCCCACTAAACCCAATAATTCTCACAATTGGCGCTTAAGTGATTCAGGATCCGGGAATCCGACGAGCCGGCCACCCATGGAAACATAGCCATGTCACGTGGACTACCGGTAAGCACTATGCTAATTGTAGTAGCTACAACTCTTGTCCGTCTTTCGACGTGCGTGTTCAGAACTCATAGCTCACTATGTCTGGACTTCAAGACAACCAACTGATCAATGTTGCATGATCGTTTCATACCCGCCTCCCACACCCTCCTCCCGCACAACTCATGGATACACGACGCCGGGGGACAAGCGCATGGTTTGACGGTGCCACAGTTGGAAGAACATGATCTCCTTGATATTTTTCTTGAGGATTCACCCTACTAAACATCTAATGCGCAATCAAGGTACAACCAACAAAGGATAAATATAATAGGCAATTAAACATAATTCATGTGATTTGGTATAGCCTTTGTCTCCTCCGGGAAGCCTTTACGTATCTCCACGATGATCCACCATCTTCGTTATTCCGGTCACTACAAAATTCCTTAAAGGAAAAATTGTGGTGGCCGAAATCCGCCAAGTCCTCGTCGCCAGCCTTGCTGCCAGTGCCTCTTCCCGAACCGCAACGAACTCCTTCTTCGCTTGATTGTCGATGACGAACTCGAACAATCACTTGGCATTGGCCATCTTGTCAAAACACCGTAACAAAATAGTTATACCAAAACACATGCACACAATCCTGCAAAACCGAGTTAGACGTCCTCTAACGTTTGTTTGCAAGTTTTAGCGTGGCTCTGTAGGTTCTACGTAATTACCATCACTACCTACGCAATTGAGACACGGTTATAGCCTTTGCTAGATTAACTTTGCCGGGTGATTGACATCCCAACATTAAGAAAATGTTGCGGGTCCCAATCCAAACAATCACATGTGCGTGTGACCCCTGTGAGGCGTCCAACCCTCAGGCCCTGCCCATTATACAACAACTTCCACAACCATAGGTATAGACCTGAAGCTACTGAAGCACTTCGTTGGCGCCGATAGGCATATTAGGAGCAGCCGGAAGGTCCACGGATTGCCAGAAGTCTGTAAAGATCTTGCCTATGCCGCCATGGAATATCTTGTATAATTTATTGGGAAGCAATGAATATAACCTGAATACACGATACTGTGTAATGCCCGCACCAAATGTGCTCTAGATCAAATCATATCTACGCATAGACCGCTCTGATACCACTGTTGGGTTGCGCAACGGAAACTTAAAAATTTTGTTTACCAAATACGCAACAGCCCAAGATCTATACTATGAAGATATGCAGCACCCCATAATGCTAGATCTAGAAAACTTACTACAACCGTTGCGGAAGATCTTGTTGTAGTCGAAGTAGATGTCGGTAAAGCCCGATGAAGAATCTCACGTCGACGCCGGGAGATGAGATTGCCTTTCGATTCTCTTTCTCTATACCTTCACTGGAACAATTCCCGGTGACATCGGAGCTACGCCGACACTATCTCATGACCACTAATACTACATCTTTATTCTCTCAATAAAAGAGTGGCTCGCAGCTTAGGTGTGTGACCCGAAAGGTTCGCTATAACACATAGACATGCCTGGGAGCTTACCAGACAATAACCAACATTGGGACCTAGACGTATGTACTGGCTCTTATGTATTACCGAGTGAACGACAGAACCTCTTTATGTTTCTCATTACGCTAATCCCCTTACGTACACGATACCAATGATATCTAGAGTGTGAGACAAATGTGCTCTAGTGTGATCAAAACCCTTTGATCATAACACATATGAAACTCGTACCAATATCATTCTCTTTTCTCATACCGTATTATCAATGTCCTGTGATAAATCACACTGTGTCTGGCCAGACGATTGGGGTGACATGATTATACTTGAGATGGCCTAGAGAATGTATCTCTTCATCGCCTGGAGGAGTAAGTACCCTTCTTGAACAATCTCAGTTCCATTACTTATTCTAGTTCAAACCCAATAGCCATCGTTATGGTCCCCAGTTACGGCCGGACGTTAGATGACAATCAAAGCGTGAGTGTCGAACAAGCGGTTACTAGATGTTCTCAAGGTATAGGAACTAACTAATGAAAACTCAGTATGATCTTTGCTATTCTTCATCTTGACGATTTGTCTCATAACAAGATCATAGGGTGGGTCGGTTCAGTACTATTATCATTCCGATAATAAATGTTATATGACTTATGAAAAGTCCATGATCAGGAAAACATGACCATCAGATAACAAGATAGGCTAGTCTTAGAGACAAGACCAGGAACGCTTTTCCTTGTTCATATCTCTACACGTGCATCGGAGGTTTTCCTCTTGAATACTTTGTATTCGCTATTCAAGTACCCAATGCAGTTGTAGCATAAAGATATAAACTATTAATAATAAACTTGGAGATAAAATAATACTAAATATCATTGTCTCTAGGGCATATCTCCAACACCCGTCGGCCGTCTTCCGCGCCGACCTCCACGCCGACCTCGTCCCCGAGCACGCCACCGCCAGTGCGCTGTCCTCCCAGAGAGTGGGCCACACCGCCGACCGGGCCGTGCTGAGGTATGACCACCCCACCTCACCCAATGCCACCCGGTCGTGCCGAGGTATGACAACCCAACGCCACCCGAACGTGCTCGTTGTTGCCCTAGTAGTGTTTGATGTTTGTTTAATATGCAATTAATTTAGTTTGTATTGTTTCGTATATAGTGACCGTTCAAGATGGTTTTGAATTCTGTCGGCTGCACTAACTTGGAGTATTCGGATGTGATATATTACCTTGTAATTAAAACTATTAATTTCATTTTGTGTTTCTAAAATATTATACCGATAAAAATTGACATAGAATTTGTTTATTTAGGATTCCATATGTGAACCGGATGTGCTGACCGATTTAAAATATGTTGTTGAGAGGTTAGATATTGTTGAAAAGGAAAATCTTGAATTGAAACAAAAATTGAAGAAACTTGAAGAAGAGAAAATGGTATTGGAGTTGTATGTTGCCGATGTCGTCTATGATCACAAAAAGAAGATGGAAGCAAATCGGTTGAACATTAGAAAGATTAGAAGATATCCATCGATAAGGAGGCTTGTTTCATTATGCACTTGGATCCGTTGTTACCTTAGTTATGATTTTTATCGCAGTGGTTATTTTATTTAGATGCACTAGATGAGTGTATGATATATAAGTTAAGTTGTAACTTCATCGAACTCTTTGTTCTATTTGGACTAATTGTACTCTATGTTGTAGCAAAATGTTTCACATGTGTGAGAATTGTGGCTATCCCCTGTGTATGAATAAGAAGTTTGGCGTAGGTCTTTGTCCTAACTGAACTTGACCCCTTCTTGGCATTCCATCCAAAGGTTTTGTCCAGCTCAGTCTCAGGGTCACGCTACTATTCTCTGAATCAGAGTCATCGCTATGAAACATGTAGAATTAGTTGTTTTAGATGTTCATGATGTTCACTCTTCATATGAGGCATCTTTTATTCATCTTTGTATCCATGTTGTTGTAGATGTTAGAGGCCGATAATTTAAACGATGTCATGTTAAAGGAAAAAAGAGTATCTACAATACCTTGTACTATATACAATTTGAGCGCTTGTATTAGTACATGGTCTTGTATGCACTCTTTTTGCCTTGTTTTGGCAATGATATATGAGGCGTGTATGACACCGATGACTTTGATTCACGGGATAGTAAGGATGACTCTGGGACTCAGGAGGACATAACATGTAGAAGGAATGCCAAAAAGGAGCCAAGTTCGCACCGTCGGTCTTTGACCTGCCTGAACTCGGCCCCTTCTTGGCATTCCTTCCGATGGTTCTGTCCTCCTGAGACTCAGAGTCACACTATTGTCCTCTGAATCAGAGTCATCGCTGTGAAACATGTATTGTTTGTGTCATCTCTTCTTCGATGTTTAGAATTTTTGTAGAATGTGTCAGTGATTAGACTCTTGTGCATTATCATTTCGAGTGTTGGTCTAAAGGACCTACTGATATGTATAACAACATTGGTTATACATTTCTCTTGGTCCTTTAGTTCCGACACTTGGAAGTTCATGATGTGCACTCTTCATATGAAGCATGTTCCTTGGTAAATGTTCTATTATTTCATTGATTAGACTGTTGCATTATCCTATCATTATAATGACACTAATGTCTTCTTAGATCATCCCGTGCAGGGCTAGACGTGACTTCTTGGAGCATGTGTGCGTTCCCATTAGTGACTGATGACGTGGATCACACGTTCGTTGGGGACCCCAGGAGGAAGGTATGAAGCAGTGTAGCAGAAGTTTCCCTCAGTATGAAACCAAGGTTTAATCGAACCAGTAGGAGTAAGAAATCACTTCTGAAGGTTGTCAGTGGCGCGCTGACGTGGAACCTGCACACAACACAATCAAACTACTTTGCCCCAACGAAACAGTGAGGTTGTCAATCTCACCGGCTTGCTGAAAACAAAGGATTAAACGTATGGTGTGGAAAACAGTAGTAAATTGCAGAGAATGAAAAGGAACAATGTTTGCAGTTGGTTGTATTATCAGTGTAAAAGAATGGACCGGGGTCCACAGTTCACTAGTGGTGTCTCTCCATAAAAGATAACTAACATGCTGGGTGAACAAATTACAGCTGGGCAATTGACAAAATATTGAGCGCATGACAATGCATATATATGACATGATGATTACTATGATATTCATGTGGGCATTACGACAAAATACATAGACCGTTATCCAACAGCGTCTATGACTAATAATCCACCGCCAGGTTGTCATACCGAGTTCCCCGTTGGTATTAAGTTGCAAGCAACGGA
This sequence comes from Poa pratensis, assembly GCA_947311845.1. Classification (NCBI taxonomy): domain Eukaryota; kingdom Viridiplantae; phylum Streptophyta; class Magnoliopsida; order Poales; family Poaceae; genus Poa; species Poa pratensis. The sequence goes on from CAMZMU010000045.1 coordinate 13,438,695, forward strand.
TAATGCATTAAGTAATGTGCGTAATGTAAACAAATGCATTAGACCTAACGGCGCACCCTTAAGCTAAGCATCGGTTATTTTATCCCTAGTGGCAACAGCACATCCACAATCTTAGAAGTTATTGTCACTCTCCCAGATTACCGGAGGCATGAACCCACTATCTAGCATAAATACTCACTCTTGGAGTTACAAGCATCTACTTGGCCAAAGCATCTACTAGTAACGGAAAGCATGCAAGATCATAAATAACATATAAGATAGATTGATAATCAACTTGACATAGTATTCAATATTCATCGGATCCCAGCAAACACAACATGTAGCATTACAATAAGATGATCTTGATCATGATAGGCAGCTCACAAGATCTAAACATGATAGCATAAAGTGGAGAGACAACCATCTAGCTACTGCCATGGACCCGTAGTCCAAGGATGAACTACTCACGCATCACTCCGGAGGCAGGCATGGTGATGTAGAGCCCTCCGGTGATGATTCCCCTCTCCGGCAGGGTGCCGGGAAGAGCTTCTGAACCCTCCCGAGCTAGGGTTGACGGCGGCGGCGTCTCTGGAACTTTTCGTGGATAATGGCTCGGGTTTAGGGTTTTCGCGTGAGAGAATAAATAGGCGAAAGGGCGGCGGCTGGAGACGCCCGTGGGCCCACACCACCCCACGGCGCGGCAGGGGGGCGCGCGCCCCATGGTGTGGCTGCTCGTGGCCCCCTCCGTCTCTCCTTTGGACTCCGTGTACGTGTTGGAAAAATAGGAGGTTCTGTCCAAGTTTCGTCCAATTCCGAGAATATTTCCAGACTAGCTTTTCTGGAATACAAAAACAGCAGAAAACAGGAACTGGCACTGTGGCATCTTGTTAATAGGTTAGTCCCAGAAAATGCATAAAAATGCTATGAAGTGTATATAAAACATGTAACAATTGGTATAATATCAACATGGAACATCAGAAATTATAGATACGTTTGAGACGTATCAAGCATCCCCAAGCTTAGTTCTACTCGTCCTCGAGTAGGTAAAACGATAAAAACAAAATAATTTCTGAGGTGACATGCTACAATCATAATCTTGATCAAATAGTATTGTAAAGCACATGTTATGAATGAAGTGATCCAGGTCAATGGTCTATAGTTTGCTAGCAAGTAGATAATGAGCAAACAACTGAATCATATAAGCAAAAACTTTTCATGAATAGTACTTTCGAGACAAGCATCAAAGAGTTTTGCATAAGAGTTAACTCATAAAGCAATAGATTCTAAGTAAAAGGTATTTAACCAACACAAAGGAAGATTTAAGCTTCAGCAATTGCTTTCAACTTTCAACATATATATCTCATGGATATTTGTCAACACAAAGCAATATAATAAGTGCAATATACAAGCATATAAAAATTGTTGCACCAAAGTTGACACTAGTGTTTGCTTCTAAGATAGAAAGAAGTAGGAAAACTGACTCAACATAAAAGTAAAAGAAAGGCCCTTCGCAGAGGGAAGCAGGGATTAAATCATGTGCTAGAGCTTTTTAAGTTTTTGAAATCATATAGAGAGTAAAAATAAGTTTTGGAGGTGTTTGTTAATTGTCAACGAATCAGAAAATGGAAAGTACAATATGACCCCTGCCAACCAGACTTTTAAGAGCGGCTCCCATGAAGGACGTTATTTCTACCAGCAAGGCAGATCATCCCTTTCTCTTTTGTTTACACATGCAGATATTTCACTGTTTGTCATTGCTTGACTGATAAATCAGGGCAAAAATGTGAAGAGAATTAAGCGGTTAAAGTTGTAATTAATTGGGACTGGGCACCCCATTTGCCAGCTCTTTTTGCAAAATTAATGGATAAGCGGATGTATATGCCGCTAGTCCGGTGGTAAAGTCTGTTTGACAGTTGACATAAAGACATCCACCCCGTCCTCATGAGCTTGGTAAACATTGACACAAAATAGGAGTAATAATTTTGAATAGTTTAAAGGTAGCACATGAAAAATTTACTTGGAATGGCAAGGAAATACCACATATAGGTAGTTATGGTGGACACAGATGGCATGGATTTTGGCTCAAGGTTTTGGATGCACGAGAAGCATTCCCTCTCAGTACAGAGTTTAGGCTAGCAAGGTTATTTGAAGCAAACACAGGATATCAACCGACACAGCAAGACTTATATGAAAACATATTGCAAGCATTATAAGACTCTACACTGTCTTCCTTGTTAACCAAACCCTTTTACTAGAAAATATCTAGACCTTAGAGATACCAATCATGCAAACCAAATTTCAACGAGCTTTACGGTAGTTCTTCATTAATAGGTTTTAACTACATGATACAAAAGCTTAAACATGAACTACTTGATAACTCAAAACAATTGACAAGTATCAAATTATCCAATACAGTGATCTACAAGAATATGTAAGCTTTTTCCATTATACCATCTACCACATGCAACATTTTCTGTTCCAACCAAACACCAATCAATTTATTTCAACATAAACTCTCCAAACAATTATAAGTGAAGCAAGAGAGTACTTTCTTTAAAAGAACTAACAGCTCTGAATAAGAGATGCATGCAAAACAGGAGCTAAAAGCATAGCAATAGCTAGATAAGAATACTCAACAAGTATAAGTGAAGAATAGGAGTATTCATATGAAAAAGCGGAGCGTGTCTCTCTCCCAATCAAGAATGCTGGGGTCCAATCAAGTTGACCATAAGAAAAATAAAATACTGAAAATAAAAGCACACAGACGCTCCAAGTAAAGCACATATGATGTGAAAGAATTAAAATATAGTTTCACTAGAGATGACCTGATAAGTTGCTGATGAAGAAGGGGATGCCTTGGGCATCCCCAAGCTTAGACGCTTGAGTCTTCTTGAAATATGCTGGGGTGATCCATGGGAGCATCCCCAAGCTTAAGCTCTTCACTCTTCTTGATCACATTATATCATCCTTCTCTCTTGACCCTTGAAAACTTCCGCCACACCAAACTCAAGTAATTCTCATTAGAGGGTTAGTGCACAATCAAAAACTCACATGTTCTATAAGGACACAAACATGACCGTTACTTTTAACATTAACTACTGCCACTGATGTTATGTGAAGCTCTTCACCCTAAAAAAGAATTCCACTCAACACTAGTAAAAGAGAGAATGCGAAAAATAAAAGACAGAATCTGTCTAAACAGAACAGTCGTAAAGACGAATTTTTTCGAGGCACTTACGTTGCTCAGATCGAAAAACAAAACTAACGAAAGATGCGTACATATCTGAGGATCACGCACAAAAATTTGCAGATTTAAATAATTTTTCTGTGATTTTACAGAAGTAAAACGGTGAACAGCAGAAATCTGTTCCTGCGCAGAAATCCAAATCTAGCATCATCTTCCTATTAGAGGCAATACTTGGCACAACAATGCGATAAAATAAAGATACAAAGGAATTGTTACAGAAGTAAACAACTCCTTGACTCAAAAAGAAAAAAAAATTGCAGAAATAAAATAATGGGTTGTCTCCCATAAGCGCTTTTCTTTAACGCCTTTCAGCTAGGCGCAGAAAGTAAGAATCAAGTGTTTCCAAGTGATGAAGCATCAACAGAATAATTTGCTCTAACAATAGAATCAAAAGGTAACTTCATCTTCTTTCTAGGGAAGTGTTCCATACCTTTCTTGAGTGGGAATTGATATTTAATATTCCCCTCTCTCATATCAATAATAGCACCAACAGTTCTAAGAAAAGGTCTTCCCAAAACAATAGGACAAGAAGCATTGCATTCAATATCCAAAACAACAAAATCAACGGGGACAAGGTTATTGTTAACCATTATAAAAACATCATCAACTCTCCCCAAAGGTTTCTTTATAGTATTATCAGCAAGGTGAACATCCAAATAACAGTGTTCCAAAGGTGCTAAATCAAGCATATCATAAGTTTCTTAGGCATAACAGAAATACTAGCACCAAGATCACATAAAGCATTGCAATCAAAATCATTCACCTTCATTTTAATGATGGGCTCCCAACCATCTTCTAACTTCCTAGGGATAGAAGCTTCATGTTTTAATTTCTCTTCCCTAACTTGCATGAGAGCATTAGTAATATGTTTAGTAAAAGCCATGTTTATAGCACTAGCATTAGGACTTCTAGCTAGCTTTTGCAAGAACTTAATTACTTCAGAAATATTGCAACCATCAAAATCAAAATCATTATTATCAAAGTAATGGGACCATTGTCTCCCATCTCGAAAAATTTCAGCACTTTTATCAGGAACAGTTTCAGTGTTTTCAGGCAATTTTAAACGTTTTGCAACAGAAGTAGAGACATTGCCAACACCAATTACTTTACCATTGATAGTAGGAGGTTTGTTAACACTTGATTTAGCATTTTCAGTAGTAGTAATAGTATAAACTCTAGCAATACTATTCTTTTTAGCAATTTCATCCTCTCTTGCCCACCTAGCATGTAAATCAGCTAACATCCTCACATTATTATCAATTTTAACTTGAATGGCATTGGCAGTAGCAAAGGTATTGTTATCAATAGTTTCAGGTTTAGCTGCCATTCTATTAATCAAAGAAGCTTGTGCTTCAGACATGGATGAAATGCAAGTTTCAGCATTAGAAATCTTAATCTGCAAACCAGAAATTTCCCTATTTAAGTTCTCAAGTTGATGTCCTATATTCTTCAACATAGCAGATTGTTCATTCATAGTTTTAGTAAACAATTGGTTTTGCTCATATTGCGTTTGCATAAAGTTCTTAGTAGCCTTTTCAACTTCTAACATCCTTTCCTCACTAGGCATTCCAGATCTACCATAAGAATTAGCATAACCATTGCCACTATTAGAAGGATAGGGCTTATAATTGTTATTACCAAAATTATTCCTATAAGCATTGTTGTTGAAGTTATTATTTTTAATGAAGTTCACATCAACATGCTCTTCTTGAGCAACCAAAGAAGCTAAAGGAACATTATTTGGATCAACATGCATTTTTCCATTTGTAAGCATAGACATAATAGTATCAATCTTATCACTCAAGGAAGAGATTTCTTCAACAGAATTTACCTTCTTACCTTGTGGAGCTCTTTCGGTGTGCCATTCAGAATAATTTATCATCATATCATCAAGAAGCTTTGTTGCAGCACCCAAAGTGATGGACATAAAGGTACCTCCAGAGGCCGAATCCAATAGGTTTCTTGAAGAAAAATTTAGTCCTGCATAAAAGGTTTGGATGATCATCCAAGCAGTCAGTCCATGGGTGGGACAATTCTTTACCAATGATTTCATTCTCTCCCAAGCTTGAGCAACATGCTCATTATCAAATTGTTTGAAATTCATAATGCTACTTCTCAAAGATATAATCTTAGCAGGAGGATAATATTTTCCTATGAAAGCATTTTGCATTTAGTCCATGAATCAATACTATTTCTAGTCAAAGATAGCAACCATTCTTTAGCACGTCCTCTCAAAGAGAAAGGAAAAAGTTTCAGTTTAATAATATCACCATCTACATCCTTATACTTTTGCATCTCACAAAGTTCAACAAAATTATTAAGGTGAGCAGCAGCATCATCAGTACTAACACCAGAGAATTGCTCTTTCATAACAAGATTTAAAAGTGCAGGTTTAATTTCATAGAATTCTGCGTTAGAAGCAGGTGGAGCAATAGGTGTACTAATGAAATCATTGTTGTTCGTGCTAGTGAAATCACACAACTTAGTGTTCTCAGGGGTACTCATTTTAGCAAAATTAAAACAAAACAGAAAGATAACAATTGAAAATAAAAGTAACTAATTTTTTTGTGTTTTTGATAAATAAAGCAAACAAGACTAAATAAAAATAAACTAAGCAAGACAATAACAAAGTAAAGAGATTGGAAGCGTGAAACTCCCCTTGCAGAAATCCTCTTGCTCCCCGGCAACGGCGCCAGAAAAAGTGCTTGATGATGTGGATCACACGTTCGTTGGGAGACCCCAAGAGGAAGGTATGAAGCAGTGTAGCAGCAGTTTCCCTCAGTATGAAACCAAGGTTTAATCGAACCAGTAGGAGCAAGAAATCACTTCTGAAGGTTGTCAGTGGCGTGCTGACGTGGAACCTGCACACAACACAATCAAACTACTTTGCCCCAACGAAACAGTGAGGTTGTCAATCTCACCGGCTTGCTGAAAACAAAGGATTAAACGTATGGTGTGGAAAACAGTAGTAAATTGCAGAGAATGAAAAGGAACAATGTTTGCAGTTGGTTGTATTATCAGTGTAAAAGAATGGACCGGGGTCCACAGTTCACTAGTGGTGTCTCTCCATAAAAGATAACTAACATGCTGGGTGAACAAATTACAGCTGGGCAATTGACAAAATATTGAGCGCATGACAATGCATATATATGACATGATGATTACTATGATATTCATGTGGGCATTACGACAAAATACATAGACCGTTATCCAACAGCGTCTATGACTAATAATCCACCGCCAGGTTGTCATACCGAGTTCCCCGTTGGTATTAAGTTGCAAGCAACGGATAATGCATTAAGTAATGTGCGTAATGTAAACAAATGCATTAGACCTAACGGCGCACCCTTAAGCTAAGCATCGGTTATTTTATCCCTAGTGGCAACAGCACATCCACAATCTTAGAAGTTATTGTCACTCTCCCAGATTACCGGAGGCATGAACCCACTATCTAGCATAAATACTCACTCTTGGAGTTACAAGCATCTACTTGGCCAAAGCATCTACTAGTAACGGAAAGCATGCAAGATCATAAATAACATATAAGATAGATTGATAATCAACTTGACATAGTATTCAATATTCATCGGATCCCAGCAAACACAACATGTAGCATTACAATAAGATGATCTTGATCATGATAGGCAGCTCACAAGATCTAAACATGATAGCATAAAGTGGAGAGACAACCATCTAGCTACTGCTATGGACCCGTAGTCCAAGGATGAACTACTCACGCATCACTCCGGAGGCAGGCATGGTGATGTAGAGCCCTCCGGTGATGATTCCCCTCTCCGGCAGGGTGCCGGGAAGAGCTTCTGAACCCTCCCGAGCTAGGGTTGAGGCGGCGGCGTCTCTGGAACTTTTCGTGGATAATGGCTCGGGTGTTAGGGTTTTCCGTGAAGATGAATAAATAGGCGAAAGGGCGGCGGCTGGAGACGCCCGTGGGGCCCACACCACCCCACGGCGCGGCAGAGGGTGGGCCGCGCCACCCCATGGTGTGGCTGGCTCGCGGCCCCCTCCGTCTCTCCTTTGGACTCCGTGTACGTGTTGGAAAAATAGGAGGTCTGTCCAAGTTTCGTCCAATTCCGAGAATATTTCCAGACTAGCTTTTCTGGAATACAAAAACAGCAGAAAACAGGAACTGGCACTGTGGCATCTTGTTAATAGGTTAGTCCCAGAAAATGCATAAAAATGCTATGAAGTGTATATAAAACATGTAACAATTGGTATAATATCAACATGGAACATCAGAAATTATAGATACGTTTGAGACGTATCAGTGACCACAAGACATTTGAGGTCAACCTGGTCCAAATGACTGTGCCTACTCGGAGCTATAGAGTTTTGTGCACCAACGAGTCGGGCCAGACATATTTCAGTGGCGTTCGGTGGACAGAACTTGTAGCTTAATACGGCATGGAACCTACGGAGAGGTGCACTTTCTTTCTCGACAATGAGCAAAACGGGACCTACTTCATGTATAGAGCCCCCCAAGACTCCTCCAGTTCTGAGTCTGAGGATCATGACCCTAGAGATGATGATGACTTCATGCATGATCCTCAGGTGATCGAGACCCTAAGTGAGTAGAAAGGTAGTTAGGTGCTATCTATTAGCGAGATCGAGTCATGTATCTATATAATTGGAGACTTGTAATAAGTTAGGTGCTATATATTAGCGAGATGAGTCATGTGCTATCTATGTTACTATTATTATTGATTATTCCGTCATATTATATGTTTCTGCTTATTATTGAATTTCCTGGATATGTGCTACTGGCAATTATAAATAAAGCCAGTGCAGTAATATTTAAAACTTATCTAGCAACATGCGCGGTTGGTACACGTTGATGTTACGGTAATAGCTAACAACGTGTGCTGCCGTGGCACGTTGCTAGACCATATATACTAGCAACGCGCATCAGCACACGTTGCCGGTAATAATAGCAGCAGCATGAGACCGGCAACGTGCGCTGACGCGTTGCAATGGCCAAAAGTGGCACGTTGCCAATAGGCTATTCTGTACTAGTGGCAGTGAACTTGCAAAACATAACATGTGAATATTCTGCATGAAATATTTTTACATCTCGGTCAAGTTTTATAGTAAGCCTTTGTATCAGCATCCAACCACTCCATCTCATCTTATTTACTGCAAAATGAGCTACTCATTGAAAGTTCAATTAACCTCTGCTACTACCTAATGTCTAGATACATACTAAAGTGAGTGAACATGCACACTAATACATGTCTATATACATTTGTGTACATGTGCATGTGGACAAATGCTAAAACATCTTATATTAAAAAACGGAGGGAGTAACTAGTAAGATGTAGTGTTAGTATCACTTTCTTGCAGCACCCCCCTCGCTGCCCGCTCTGCGGTCAGACTCCAGAGACCATACAACACCTGATGATGGAGTGCCACTTCACGAGTCAAACCTGGCATGAAGTCCTCGCATGGCAGCGGTTCACTGTGCCCGCACCCAACTCAGAGGACTCTCTGATGCACTGGTGGCTGCAAGCAAAACAGAACACACCGAAACAACTGCGCAAGGGGCTTGGCTCAGTCACCCTCCTGACGCCATGGATGGTGTGGAAACACCAAAATGATTGCGTGTTTGAAGGAAGCCAGCCCTCAGTCCAGCACCTCGTCGAGAAGATCAGGGATGAAGCAAAGCTATGGGCCAGAGCAGGCGCAAAGGGACTGAGAGTTCTTCTGCCGTCCCACTGCCGTCCACCTGGGACGTGCACTAAATGTATTATGTTTGAGACACCTGTAACCCTCTTAGGAGGCTGTAAAACAAACTCTATCTTTCCAATGAAATAAATGTGTTTTCTCTACAAAAGTATCACTTTCTTGTTTTTGTTGGTACCACATGCCTGAATCACCAACTTCGGCAAGACTAGAGATGCAAGTGGATCATACTTAGGATATCTTCCAATCCTACTTAGTTCAAGCAAATGAACTAGTTTTTCAAAAAGTGATGTGACTTTGGAATTTTAGTTCATTTGATTGAACTAAGTATGTCAGAGGGTACTCTAGTGATGACCTACTTGCATTTGGGTTAATCAATGAGGAAAACACCGTTTTCCTCCATGTCATTTACTTCTAGGACATGAGGTCAATTCGTTGCTTCAATACACTATTTCCTCTTTTAACATTAATTAAATGACTAGTGCCTATTGTAAGAAATATAGAAGTTAAAATTATATGGTTAAATTAATTTAACTTTTCATATTAGCGTTCTTTAATTTTAGGGCACCGTATTGTATTTGGCACCCGGGTCTCCAATTTCTGGAGATGGCCCTAATATTGACCATAGTGTTTCTCTGTGGCTTGACGAACGGTGTGAGGAGGGTTAGCGAAGTATTTAGTCAACGGCTGAGAGATGATAAAGAGGATGAGTGTCGCTCTATTTGGGAGAAAGAGAGGTGAAGGGATTCGTGTAAGCTTAAATAGTGCTCATGACTGAGAGAAACGTAGGTGCGTCAGAACATATTAGGTTCAGGATAGGCTTTTATTGTGAAATATAACCAGCCTTAGGCTTCTCATATTACATAATATCATATTGCATGACACCAATTATTTACTCTTGACATTGTATAATGGCATATACTAGTATCATATTGCAACTTAAGTTATCATTGTATTTAATCCAATATAACATTGTGGATGGGGTATATTTTTATTAACTTATCTCATTTAAAGCGCTATAATATTGTACCATAATATGATATTGTATCGCAATCAAGGTTTGAGATTTACCGCCCGGTAACCTTCCCGAGCGCCCCCGGTATATCGGTTTACCGAGCAAAAATCCGAGTTTTTTTCGAAAATTTGAATTTAATCAAGCACCCTCGGTAAATTATCATACCGAGGCGTTTGAATCAAATTTGGATTTTCATGTTTGTCCGTTAACTGGTCCGTATTTTTTGGTAACCGTAAATCCGGAGCTGACTCAAGACCAAGATTCCAAGACCCTCACCTTGTTCAAGCTTTTCTCTTGGATTGTGAGAATCCACCAACCGTGTGGAGTGAAGTATGATTTCAATTCGAGAGTTTGAGTTCTTTTCTCCACAGGCTTGCACTTGTGGTTTGTTCTTAGGTGTGTCCTTGAACTAGCTTGGCTAGTTATCCTTGTATAAATCTATGATGATAGTTTTTTTCTGCAGTAGTGCATGCATCAAAGTCAAACTGCGCGTAGTACTACTAGGATAATCACCTCTTGCTCTCTTTGGTTCAGTAATTAGGAATAGTGTCGAGAGATTCACGGATTTATCCCGGTCCCCATATCCGCTTGCGCGTGATTAGAAGAACAAGAACCGCTCAGGCAGCAGCGCGTGTGTTCTCTGCCTGTGCACAGCATTCAATGATGTGTGTTGTGTGATTTTAGTCGTAATGTACGTAGAACGAATTCGGTTTTCTTCAACGTCAGGAGAAAAACCTAGGCGGAATCGAACTCCGAATCAGAATCAGATTGCTCCGTAGTTCGCCGGCCGCCTCTACGAATATAGCGAGACCCCGCCCCTCGTCCGGATTAACTGATTACCACGGTCTACCTCGCCTTCATAGATAGTTAGATACATTGCCCAATCGTTTCCACCTCCGATGGCTTGATTAGTCGATATGGACGGCTCCGGCGACGACCATGCCTCCCCAATGGCCACCGACGAAGAGCAATATGGTCAGGCCAACCGCGAGCGTTGCTTCTCGGCAATTTTATCAGTCTTATTATTCTGTCCAACGATGATATCACGGTTACCGGTTACAGCGATGAAGAGTATGACGACAACGACGGCGAAGGAGACATGATCGAGTATGGTGAGGACGACGACGCCTACGGTGGTAGCGGCTTCGGTGCGGTCCCAGCGTCCGGCGAGGCCATCAAGCAGGGTTGGCAGAGGAGTCCGTGGGGGCGACGAGGGAGGCGGACTGCGTGGTATGCATGGAGAGTTTTCAGGAAGGTGACGAGATCAGGAAGATGCCGTGCTCCCATGGCTTCCACCAGAGCTGCATCTCCCGGTGGCTACGAGTAAGTCGTGTCTGCCCGTGCTGCCGCTTTGCGCTGGACGCTGACAAGGAGACCGAGCCGAAGGCCGAGTTTGAGCATACCTCGACCGTGGAGCAGGAGGGTTATACTTATGAGGACTATTTTGATGTTATTGCTCATGATGATGATGGTGGTGGTGATGAGGAGGAGGAAGAGGAGGAGGAGGAGGGATATACTTTATCACATGCGAATGTAAATTAATAGAGTAGGTGAAATTAATTAGATATATGAATATTTCACATGAATTGTTTTTGGATGTCACTCATTTTCCTGTCTTTGAACTACTTTGTAACTAGTGTACAAACTAGTTACAAACGAAAAAAAATCACGAACATAATATGCTAAATTTCAAGCACCTAAGAATTAGCAAAAGCAATATTATACGGTTGTAGACATATTTTCCTATACTTCTATAGCTAGCATCGCAGATTGCATACGAGAACTAGATACCATAACTACTTTACAAGTTTTAGAGTACTTGGTAATTTTAACAACCATCCATCTGCTCTAATCGAACGGTGATAAAATTAGAGCTACCAGAAACTACCAGATTAAAAGAACCCAAAACTACATGAAACTACCAATATTCTTTTATTTTTAATCGAAAGTAAAATGGTATTTAGGTAAATTCGACCCACCGTCAGATTCATACATTTTCTCACGAGTAAAATGCATGAATGGTCACTCAACTTGTCTCGCTAGCTCGATACGGTCACTGTATTCCCAGAATACGCCACGGCGGTCACTATACTTGTCAAAGTGGTTTTATACGGTCACTCATCGTGTATTCCTCTGTGTATCGCGTGCCTGGTCACTGAACTCGTCGACACGTTTCACCAACGGTCACTGCGTCGGCCGGCCACGCGTGTAGAAGAAAAAAGGTGGAGGGGCTTGACTGCAAAATCGCATCGCCTGGTCGGAACCCTCTCTTCTCCCCGCAACCCTCCCCTCTGTGCTGCGCCTCCGTCGCTCCGCGTTGCCGCCCCGCCGTTTCCCCGTGCTGGGCCCTCGTCGCGGAGCCATGCCTCGCTTTGCATTCCTCCTGCTGCCCGTCAGCGCGCCCAGGCAAGGACAACGGCGAGTGCCAGGTCCACGAGCTCCTCTGTGCGCCGCCGCGCGCCGTTCATCCCCAACATCGCCTGCCCCGATTGCGGCCAGATTGTGCTGCGCGCCGTCTCCGGCACATCTGCCCATGAAGGCTGGACCAGGCGATATCTCCGGCACACCTGTGATATGCACGAACCATGGGGTAAGCTAGCATTCTGCATCTTTTTGTTGCAAATTTAGTTAACTGACCAGTGATCCTAATTGTGCATTGTTGATGGACAATTTGCAGAAGGGCTTGCAATGGAGAACAAGCAAGCAGGAGACCTGCGCAGCAGATCTACTGAAGCAAGAAGGAAGGATAACAAGGTGTTGCTGCTACGAATAAGAGCTAGGAATGCAGAAACTATGTAGTTTCTTTTTATGTTCGATGTACCTTGTACGAGCATGTATGATGTAATATTCTGTACTGAATAAAATGGCAATCTGTGTGCTTTTCTTGCACTATAACATGACAGCAGCAAGCAATCTGTGTGTTTTTCTTCCACTATAGCAATCTACTGAATAAAATGACAGCAGCAAGTAACATATTCCCAAAAAACCATTGATCAAAATCCAATGTATTGTGCAAAATATTCTGCGTGCAACTCACATGTCATGTCCAAACATGGACCAAAAACAAGTTCACTCCAATAATTATTACAACTGTGTTTCCACTTATTAATACATCAAAATGAGCACTTCATCTAGGATTCCTGAACTCATCTAACATATTGACTTTCTTTGGTCTTGGAGGCACAAAATCACTTGCATCATCTTGTTCTTGCACTTCACTTGCCTTTGCAGCTCTCAAAGTAGCCATGAGCTGAGCTCTATCTCTGGCTTCTTGTTGCTTTTCAGCCCTCTTGGCAGCTGCTTGTCTACCCTTCTCAAGATCCCTCTTCTCTTTCTCAACTTGCCTTCTCTCTGCTGCTTCTTTCTTCTTCTTCTCTGCAACTTCTCTTCTCACCTATCACAATGTAGGAAAATGTTAGTACGAAATGAGTATGAAAATAAGAAATCATGCAACATTTTCTCACCTCAGTAAAGAACCTTTGGCTCTCAGCTTTGGCTTTTTTATTGATTTCGGCCTCCATTCTTTTCATCTCCTTTTTCTCTGCAATTTCCCTTGCTTTTGCTGCTGCCTGCTCTGCCTTCTTCTTCTCTTGCTCAATTCTCTTTGCAGCTGCCTCCTCTGCTTTCTTGATCTGTGCGGCATATCTAGCTTGAAGAATGGCTATCTTCCTGTCCTCTGCAGCCTTGTTCTTCTCAGCCTGCATGGCCTGCAGCCTTTGTGCTAGCTCACCTTGTCTTATTATGTTGCTGCCCGCAGATGATGAAGATGGCCCTTGGCTTGCCATATTGTTCCTCACATCTACAATGAAAGATGACTCAGGAGTTGGTTGTGGCTCCATATTTCGGACAAAAGGAACCTGCAACAATTACACAAACAGTGTTAGAAGACTGACAGAAACAAGTTATTCTGACAAATTTCACAAGCTTTCAAGGACGAACCTGCTGAGAAAGGTTTTCAACCACAGTGTCATGGTATGTATGCACTATGTCTGGGTCTGGTTCATTGCCAGGAGGTACAACTGGCTGTGAGGCTGTAGGTTGTGTAGGAGGCACATTTAATTGTTCTGGACCTGGAGGTGTCAATCCATGCTTAGCCCAGTAGCATCCACCTCTATTATGATCAGGACCTCCACAATAGCTGCAGTAAATGATGACACCCCGCCTTGACACTTTTTTACCTCCACCTCTACAGTCAACTTCACCTGGTGCTTTCCTCCTTGTCTTAGTGGGCCTGCCCAAATGTTTCTGATAGAATGGTGGGAGTATAGTAGGGCCATCCATTTTCTGCCACTCACTCTTATCTTTACATGGATACACAATATTTTCATAAGCTTTGTTATGCATCTCCACTGAATAGCAAGGATCAACAAGTGATAGAGGATCTGTTCTTTCCTTCCTGATACAAGAAAGAACATGTGGACATGGGATTCCACTCTTCTGCCATCTGTTACAGCTGCAAGTCTTTGCCTTGAGATCAACAATGTAATCAATTGGAGTGGAGCTCATCATTTCTGAAACTGCAAATAGCCCATCCCCTGCTCCGTCAATGTATGAATGGTTTGCCAATTCCACATTCTTCTCTACCTTCTTCTTTATTTTAGGGCAAACAGGACATGTCCATTTAATCTCTTCATTTTGCTTGTTGTAGTTTCTAGTCATAACTTGTGCCTTTATTCTCTCAAACATGGACAGTATAGGTAACTCTCTTGCTTCTAAGATGTACCTATCACAATGTAGCAAAAATTTGTAAATAATATTGCAACGAAATTTAAGTAGTGAAAAAAGAAAAATGTAAACACAAACATTCCTTACTTGTTAAATACTTCGCAGTTGTTGTTGAGCAAGATGTCACACTTTGGCAGGTCATTCTGAAAAGCCCGAACCCATGTCCTTGGATCAAGCTCGTCTAACCAAGCCCAAGCATCATGATTGAGCACCTTCATGTATGCCATATTTGCGTCAAACCTAGCAACTGTGCTGCTTCTTGCTACCCTCCATAGCTGGTTCTTCAATGCATCACCTCTGAATTTCTGCTGGAAATTTTGCCACATGTGTCTAACACAAAATATGTGTTCAGATTCAGGGAACACTGCTTTTACAGCATTGATCAGTCCCTTCTGCTTGTCAGACATAATTGTCCATGGCTCTGTATTTGCAATGCCAAGATCATTTTTCAAAGTCTCAAGAAACCATGTCCAGCTAGCTGTGTCTTCCACCTCCACTGTTGCAACTGCAATTGGGAATATACAGTCATTTGGATCCACTCCAACAGCAGTTAACAATTGACCTCTATATCTTGTCTTGATGAATGTTCCATCAACAAAAATAACAGGCCTACACCCTTGCAGAAAACCTCTCCTGCTAGCTTCCAAACACATGTAAGCCCTCCTAAACCTTGAATTCTCATCAATGGCAACAAAGAAAGAACTACCAGGGTTGCTCCTTTGCATAATCCCACAACAGATTGTATTGAGCTTCTTCATCACCATAAATCACCTTCATGGCCAATCTCCTAGCCCTCTGCAACTTGGCTCTTCCTGGTGTCATGTTCCACTCCTTTTGAATTATCCTTGAGAAATTCTTCATGTTCATGTCTTGATCAGCTCTGAAACTCTCCAAGTACCTCTCAGCCAAGAAATTGGAAGTGAATGCATGAACATGAGAAGTTTTGGTACATCCAAAGCTGTGATTTGGATTGTACGTCTTGATCATGAAACACTTGGTCATGCTGGAATAAGAAGCCCACAAATTCCATTCACAGCCAGGAGAGCACTTAGCATTGATTCTCTTCTTATCATTTGTGGGAAATTTGATATCCTGCCTGTGAATACAACTCCATGCTCCAATTGCCTTCTTCAACATCTCTGGAGTTTCAAAGCACAGACCAACATGGAAAATAGGATTTAACATGTCTTCCTCTGTAAATGTTTTGTATCTATGTGGGGGCAATGTGCTTGAATTTTCATCATGAGGTGCCCATAGCCCTTCCTCTTCTACCTCCTCTTCTTTGCATTCCTTCCAATTGGGTTGTTCCATCATTGCCTTCAACTTTTGCTTTGCTTCTAATGTTGTAACCTTCGCCTTCTCCATTCCTTGCCCCTTAGGAATCTTCACTTCTTCATCCTCTGAATTGTCAACATTATCCTCAAACAATTCATCATCACCAGAATCTATCTCATAGTCTGAATCAACCATTTCCTTTGGATCAAAGTCCGAATCATCATGGTCACTCCTTTCAGCAGCATTATCTTCTTCTTTCCTCTGTTTCCTTCTCCTCACATTTGCTTCATAATTCAAATCTTGCACTTGTAATGGCATTTCATCTTGCTGAACCAAATCTGAATCCTTGTGTGCAAACACACCAACTGAACTGCTAGCTGCTCCCAAGACTTTTCCCATCATGCTGTCATCATGATCCAAATACAGCTTGAAGAAATGCTGCCTTTTTCCCAAAAACTGCAACATTGCTTGAGTTTGTGCATCATCCGTTATTTCTATCAGTCCATTTGTACTAACATCCAAGTGAGGCAAGCAGAGGTAAACTTTTATTCTTCCACACATCTCATAGCCCGTCTCCTCCACAAGATTCTCAATGATCAGTGGTGACCATGTCACACTGTCAACATGATCAAACCAAATTGTGTGTCCATCGACATACTTCTTGCTTCTACCAGATCCCACAAAAGAGCCTCCATGGTTGATTTGCCACATCAACTAAACCTCTGCCACAGAACCTCCACTAGGGACACCAACTAAACCCTAATATCATGAAAAAGATGAACTTTTGCCACATCAAAATCGAGCTCTGTCTCTAAACTGTCCACAAAACCCAGACAAAACCGATCCTTGATCCAACCCGTACCTTGCCACAGAACCTCCACTAAATCAAACAACAGCACAACTAGGAGTGGATTGCAACCATAATCAGAGGAAAATAACAATGTTTTACACCGCAGATCATGTTTCTTTGGATTGGTTCCATACCGTATACAGGAGAAGGAGCTCCTTCCTCACGACGCCGAGCCGCCATCGTCGCCGATTGCCTCCCCCCTGGACAGCGCCGTCGAGATCTCCTCCCCCTGGAACCGCCGAGATCGCCTCCCCCTCCCTTTCTTTCCTTCCCTCCGTACCGTCTCTGTTTTTCCCGCGCCGCTAATGGCGCTGCCTGACGAACCCCGACGTGCTCGAGGCAAGACACAGAATACCTGTCAAATGGGGCCGCCACGATGCGTTTTTGCAACAAAGACCCCAATCTCTTTTCTTGTCCGCAAGGATCCAGCCGATGCAGTGACCGTTGATCAATTTCTTGTACAAGTTCAGTCACCTCCTAGTGCCACGTCAGCGATACCAGAGCAAATACGGGCTGAGTGACCGTATAAACACGTTAAGACAAGTATAGTGACCGCCGTGGCGTATTCTGGGAATACAGTGACCGTATCGAGCTAGCGAGACAAGTTGAGTGACCATTCATGCATTTTACTCTTTTCTCATCTCACTGTCTCCCTCCGATCGGAGCCTCCCGGCTGCGCTCATCCCACTCTCCCCCGCCCCCAGAAATCGAAAGGTTGCCGGCCACGGCCGGTGGTGAGGAGATTGCTCGTTCGGTGGGGAGGGAGGCGAAGGGCCGAGTGTGGGAGGGAGGCGCTGGTGCCCGCGGGGCGCCTCGCCCGCGACGAGGACGGGCGCGTGGAGATCGACGACAACACCGAGGGGGTGCTCTTCGTGGAGGCCGAGGCGCCCGATTGAACCGTCGAAGACTTCGGGGACTTCGCGCCCACCATGGACCTCAAGCGCCTCATCCCCGCCGGGTGTGGGATAAGCTGGATGCAACGAGAGGGTCGTGTACCTCGACCCCCCGAGGACTGCGTGCTCGAGCTCGCGGGCCGCTTGAAGGAGGCCTAGAGGGGCTTGGCCCTCTCACTTGAGGTGTTCCCCTGCGACCTGCAGCATAGCTCGACCAGTTCATGAGCCTTAGGTACGCTGCTGCCCCTTATTGTTTCAGTTAAATTATCTGAACATTTTTGTAGTTCAGAGAGCATTACTTTTTTGTAACCGCATGATGAGAGATGGCTAGGATTTTGGCTCTGTTGGCACGACGCTTGCTGTAGATTACGGGTTCATACCATGATTCATTGACATATTATTGTCTCAGGCGATTATTGTTTAGAAGTGAAGTAGGTTATCTGGAATTTCCATCATCATTGACGGTATATTAAATTTGCTGTCTTATCAGGGTATAGTAGGAACATAATGGCATATCTGCGACTAGCAAAAAGTGTGATTAACATTGCGATGACCATGTCGCTATTCACACTTTGGAGGTTCAGATCAGTTTGTGGTATTCTCTAAGTTGTCTCTGTTTCCTGATGTTAACTCAGTGTTGTTATGTGGCTACAAGGCTGGATAACCTCACCATGGAGAAATAAGGAACCAGAGTCTGGCTGCCGGACTGAAGATTGTTTAATTTTGTCAGTATGTAAAAATGGATCTTGGTAAGTAGTTTCCCTCTTGATTAAAGAGGTTCCATGTGGCTGATGCCAGCAAACTGTTGTTACCTCAACCAAAATATTTTAGATAAGCCATTCAGAGAAAACTGATTTATCTTATAGTTCTACTTGAAAAGATGAAAAGTTAAGCCATTTGAGGAGGTGCAAATCCAAACCATTATGTGATTCGATATACACAATTATGTAGCAAAATCAGAGGCATGCCCAGCAAGGCAGCAGATGGGGTTTAACATGCCACCACATCGAGTCAAGTACAGAACATTGAACATTTGGAGATTTGTTAAGAAACAGGCTACAGTTACCAATACTGACCCTGATACTTGCATGGTAACTTGCTTTCACACTCAGCAAAGTTCTTTTAGCAACGACTTGGGGATTAAAACTCCTGCTCCGACATCTTTTTTTTTTTTTGCACTTTTAATTGTTTTTTCATGCAGTAGTAGCATCTATTGTGAGCGTCCTCAATTGCCTACATCATTTTTATAATCATAGCTTTCTATTCTTTGGGACTGGAATATCCATACCCCTACATTGATATTTGTGAGAGGGAACCAGACGAAGATGGGACATCACCAAGCACAATGCGCTCTTCGCTTAACAATCTCAAGAAACAATTGTCTTTTGATAACGGTGACGAGCAGAACAGCGCATGATCATTCAGCACACAAAGAAAATTTAAGAACCAAAATGATGTTTAATGGTTCTTTAATAGGTTTTGAGATTTCTTTATTTGTCCTAAGTGACATTTACTTCAGGTTTCCTTGTGTTTGAACTCAGTTTTGGAATACCTACAAAGACCATGCGAATATTGATTAGTTCAGAAAGTGCGTATGATCAGCTAGCACAACAAATACGTTCCCAGTTCTTGTTTCCCGTATGTGAATATTTCTAGCTGTCGCCAGCATGCTGCTGACCTCCTTACTTTTCAGTCCGATCGATCGGTTAATCTTACGTTTTTATTCTTCAAGAGCGACCAGTCTTTTGAAAAGATCGATCCTTCGGCTACGGAATTTTGACATGACCTATTCCATTTTTTGGATATTTTCGGATCAGACAGCAAATAGAGATGATGATGATGATAATAACAGAACCACTAGAAATTTGATAAACAAATTTCATATACAAATCTGATATTTGATATGCAAATCTGTGTAAAGTTACATAATAAACGAAAAACTGAAAGTAAGCCTTCTATTAAATGATCCATTTATTCATCCCGTGAATATTGACCCTCCAGTGATGTATCCAAGATCTGCACAACTTTCTCTCAGTCGGTGAGTATAGGTAAGGCCTGCATCAATGCAACAACTGACAGGTTAGGCTAATACATTCAACAAACATTATGTTTCAAGATTGCAGAATAAAATAATAAAAATTTAAGCTACATATACATGACGCACATCGACGCGAAGTCAGGGCTGGACGCCAAGATGGATCCTCCTCTCCAGGCACCGAGAATCAGGCTAGCACAAAACAGCAACTTTCCCAGGAAGAACAACTCATCAACCTCCATCCCTGGAAAACATAAAAGACCTCAGACCAGCATGCTCAAGAGGACATATTAAATGACTAACCATGGAATCGGCCATGTCTTCCTACATATCAAGTAAAGAATTATAAGTCAATCGTCTGGGAGACCAAAAAAGGGCACAGACTGATGCATGAAGCAACAAGTATCGAAAG
Organism: Poa pratensis; assembly: GCA_947311845.1. Classification (NCBI taxonomy): domain Eukaryota; kingdom Viridiplantae; phylum Streptophyta; class Magnoliopsida; order Poales; family Poaceae; genus Poa; species Poa pratensis. The sequence goes on from CAMZMU010000045.1 coordinate 13,458,820, forward strand.
GAATAATTTCATAGATGCAAAAGAATATTAAAAACACACGTAACCACAGCCAACATATACCTTGCTACAACACTCAAAAAGAGGTGATCAATGGTCTCACTACAATCACAGAACAAGGCACTTATCCAACCTCATGTATAAAGTTATATGTAGTTAAAATACTATTATGAGCAGCTAAACAAAAAAACAGTTTAACCTTCAAAGGTATTTAAGCAAACCAAACACCGATGTGAGCAGTACATGTATCAAGCTATCGAAATGGTGTTCTGAACCACTGAAGCAGGGTCTCAAAGACATGATCTAGGAGCCAAGGAACTAAACATTCATGGACCTGTTTAATTATTTGTGTCATTCAGCTTCCCTGTGCTTTTTCTAAAACTGATCCCTGATGTGATTGCTAACAGCCTGGTACAATGCAAGTGGAAATAGCTGCAATCCATGGACAAATAAGAAGAGCATGACTACTCATCAAAACTATTCATATAAACAGCAAAAATCGTATTCAGAATTTGTAATTGCCCTGCACACGGCATGGCTACTTTTCTTGAAAGGTGATTACATTATATTAAGGGGAATCGTTTCGGTTACAATCAAGCTTCAGCACGCAGGCTGGGGCAGAGAAATTGATAACACACCATTTATCACTACATGATCAGCAAAATAATTTGATTTGTAGGCCCTTGTGCTAGTAAGAAAGGGTAGTCATGCTCTTGACGGCGACGGCGTAGTAGAGGTAGAGCGCGGGCTGCGTCTCGACCAGCCCACTCCTGCCCCTCGTCGCACGCCGCGCACCCGCCTCGACGCACGCCTGCTCCTGTCCCCCTCGCACTCCGCGCAGACTACTCCTGTCCTAGTCGAACCTGAACCCCAGATAGATGCAGCCGCACAGCTCGTCGAGGTCGTCGTGGCCGAGAAGCCGCACAACTGCAACGGACGAGATGGGGACGGTGGCCTCCGTTGCAGGCGATGGGAGAGAGGTGGCCGGAAGATCCAATCCCACAAGAATATGTCGGCGGCTCTGATACAGCTGCTGAGGAGGCCGACGGCGCCGCTGACGGGCAGATAGGTGGAGGCCGGCGGCGCCGCAGTTAGTGGATTGAGGGTGGGACTTGGGAGCAGGACGAGAACTGATCGTGAACGATTACCATAATACCCCCGTCGTTATACTTAGTTTTTTGTTCAATGCTTGGACGGCTAAAATAATTTAGGTGGGGTAGATTCAAATCTAACTGCCGAAATAATTTAAGATGGAAGCTACCTGAAACTACCCGCGGTAGTTTTCCAAGCACAGTAAAAGAGCTCTACTTTTGTTGCATACTACCATTGTCGACTTATCCTTAATTAATTAATTCACGGGAAACAAAACCCAGGAATGTACCTAGCAGAGGAGCACATGACTGTACCTACTTGGTGGAATGTGACATGTGGAGAATGACATTACATAAGCACCTTTTAGTGCTAAATAGAACAGAGAAAAGATAGTGATATTGTACTATATACTGAAAATTATTGGAAAATGTTTGGTGGACAACTAGACCGATTTTTAGTGAGGGTAGCTGATCTACGTGCAAAAACAGGATAGTCGTCTTTGCGACCACGCAGTAGTACTGTTATGTACTCTTTGAGACTATTGGGCTGGCGAGAGAAGGGAATGTCAGCTGCACTAAAAGTGTTATAACATGAGTTATTTGATTGGTTTCTGTTGGTTCTACGAATTTAGTTTATTTTACAGTAAATTTTTTACTCTCCCGGATATATCATCTCAAAACTGACACAAAATATTGTGTCCCCTTTTCTCCACTTGTGATTGAATGGGTCCAAGATTGAGACTTTTGTCCCTCGTTTACCATCCAGGAGCAATGTGTTGTCAAAATCTCGATTTGGCATGGTTACTCTTTTTGGCCACTTCTGCATGCATGCTTGGTTTCCTTTTTTGGCTGCTTGTATTTTTTTTCCATTGATATTGTCCGCTTCTCTAATAATCAGTCGCTGCAAAATCGGACGAGCCGGTCGTGCAAACAGCAAAACACTTCTTTTTGAGAAATTGGAGGACACGTTTGCTATCCCACGATGAGAAATATCATTGCATTGCTTGCATACATTCTTGGTTAGTTATTTAGCCACAGATACATTGAACTATTCCTAGAGAAAGTATTGGAAGTACACATGTTATGAACATCGGTTCATAAGTATTATTGAACTGCGAGATGCTACAAAATAACATGAGAGCATGCCCTTTTAAGAGTAAAACAAACATTCCAAGAACCAAAAAAAAGAACCAATTATGGTTCGTGGAAAAAATTAGGAAAAATAAGAAAACAATTTGTGCCTAGCTACACTGATAGAAAAAGAGTAGAGACCTTGCTAGACCTGATTTTTTGGCCTCAACCCCCAAAAATTGTTGTGGGAGCTCCTAGAGTTTCTCTAGGTGATCCATGTGAGAAATCTTTGCCTAGACCATGCCCAATACAAGACTTTTGTTCTGTTTTGGATTTGATGTCTTTTGAATTAACATCATGGTTGAGGAATTTGGTTGAGTATGAACCTAAGGCGGTCCATCAAGATGCATTGTCAATGCATCATGCAAGATCCAAACAAACACTCAGTTTTGTGCGGTGATCCGAGATGTGTCAAGGTCGTCCAACATCACCAAGTTGTTCATGGGTGTTACAAGACCGAATCTACCCGAGAGCCTAACTTTTACAAAAATAAGTCTCAAAAAAAATCTACGAGCACATAAATGTATTCTACAAAATCAATAAAATTTGTTATTGTTGGAGATATGCCCTAGAGATAAGATTAATTAGGTTTATATCTTTATGCTATAAATATTGTGGTAGTTGAATAGTGAGTATTCAAAGTAGATCCTACAAGCACACATAATAAATACTCCCTCCATTCAGTTTTATAGGTCCTACGTGTACCCTAAGATAGTAAATTTGATAATGTAATATGAGGTATATGCTACAAAAGTATACCACCAGAAACTTCTGATATTATATTTTCTAATGGTGTAACCTTTGTGTAACACAATTAATACTATATTGGCAAAATTAATGACCTCTAAACAAGAATGGAGAGAGTAGAAAAATAGTTTATAAAGTTTATTATGATTGAAGAGTAGAAAAATAGTTTAGAAAGTTTATTATGATTGGAAAGCATAGTATTTCAAAAGATATCATAGATATGGAAACTATCTATCATACTCTCGGCCGGTTGTGATATGTGAATTATTTTCCGATAGCTTTATTATTCAAAAGATTTGAACATTACACCAGGAGTCTGCATTTTGATAAGTGAAATTTATTCGTACAAGCACAACACGATAAGAAGATCTTGAATTAGGCAAGTATCAATCTCGACCAAGAAATACCCATTTCTAAATCAGCCAAGAAGGGGTAAATTCTTGTGAATAGGTTTTTTTAAGATTTAAATAAAAGGTAGACGCGTTTGAGGGTGTAAATGAAAAGACACATGACAGAGACGTCAATCCCTCGCTCCATGGCCATGCATGGATGTTGTGAGCATTCAAGGGTATGTAACCCCGTATACATCTAAAACAATTGATATTAGAACAGGGCAGAGGTCCAGTGGCAAAAGTAGTTGTGGCTTAACCTAGCAAGCAGAGTTTGAATCCTGTCGGGGGCGATTTTCTGGAATTCTCACAAAGGGGTAATTCTTTTACAAAATTAAGCGACCAAGTGCTAGTCCTGGTTGGTCCATTTTTCTTAAAACAATTGATATATGTTTGATCTGAATCGGTTCTGAAAAGTGAGATATCGTTTCAATGAAAAAAGTTGAAAATTTTCAGATTGTACTTCGAGTTAAATTGATTTGCACTTTTAGTCTTTTACAAATAATTTAGACTTGAGAAAGTGTCAACAGAAAAAAATGCGAAAAAGACCCTGACATTAAAAGAAACACCGAATAGTACAAAACATCTCAACGAAAAAGAAAAATATGACGAGATCCTTGAGATGCCCTTGGTCTTCAACATCCAGATCGTCGAAGGCGCGTCGCCACTGCCGCTCCTCCCTGAGTCAACCTGACGTTGTTGGTTGCGGACAGGAAGTCGCTGAATGGGTCAAGAAGATCACATCCGTCTCGGAGCTGAAGAAGAAGGATGAACCGCCGTTGAAACTCCTTAAAGGGCCAGAGATCGCCACTGCAAGAGAAGTCCTTGAGAAACACACCACTCACACAAGCTTCTCGACGTCGCTGCCAAGATGTGACTGAATCCGGGGAGACCTTATTGAAAGAGATGCCACCGCCAAGAAATGGAGCCCTCCCACCGACGAGGGCTGAGACCCACCACGCCTCCATGGCAGAGCCATAGAGGCGGGGCAGATTGGCGGCAGCACCGACGGGAGGCGAGGAGACCTAAAAGCATGTGAGCTCTCGAGGGCTTCACGTCTACACGCACTGTCAATAGAATTTATGTTGAACTTTAAAAAACGTCATTTTCTCAATATAAGGGTTTCACTCATTTCATTCTATTGACATTTTCTAAGTCTTGTGTTTTTTTAAGAATTTGTGTTGAACTTTAAAAATTCATTATTTGAAAATGTCAATAAATGAAATGATCGAAACCCTTATATCGAGAAAATGACGTATTTCTAAAATATTCAGAAAATGGTGTAGCAAAACTGTTAAATATTTTTCATACTTGACATCTAAAATGTAGAATTAGTCATGCACATGTCCGCGTGTCAAAATTCACTAATTTTGACCAAGTTTATTGAGATCTATGTCTATAATATCAAATGTATATTGTATGAAAATATACTTCGTGATGAAACCTATTTTATTGATTTGGTATTCCAGTTCCAGATGTCTTTTTCTCTATGAACTTGATCAATGTTTGCACGGTTTTATCTGAATAAATTTCATATGCACTATATTTGACGAGGAGGGAGTAGTTGCCAACAAAACAAGGATTATCGGGTGCAAACGCTTGAAAATGGACCGCCGGGGCTCCCTCCAAATGTCGAGCTCTCCTCCATGTGGGCTCCCTCCCCGACAACTCCTCTCATCCTTCAACGTTTATTTCCCTCTCCGGCGTTCCTCACCCAAAACTCTCGCGCGCCATGCAACGCAACGCCATGGCTTCCTCCGTCGACGTCCTTCTCACCTAGCTTGTTGCCCCGCGCGGACATTCTTCTTTAATCGATCTAACTGACAGCCTCGATCTCGTTCACGTCACGTACGCCACCATGACGGGGGGCAAGATGAACCAGATCCCGGCACCGGCGAGCCGGCTGTGGGAGGCGGGAATCCGCAAGCTCAACACCACCATGGCCATCCGCCGTGGCAGCTCCGTATTTCCCGCCACCGGCCCCGCCCTGATCAACGGCGATCCCGCCGTCGCCCTCTCCGTGGTCGCCTCTTCCAACACCATCTACGGATATGACGTCGTCGAAAATATCGGCGACGGCACAGCCACCGAGGACAATGAAGACGACGACGACGCTGACGAGGAGGAGGATGAGGAGGACGAGGAGGAGGAAGACGACGAGTCCGCGGGCTCGGTCAGCCACTCGGAGCAGCTGCTCCCCAGCGGCGACTTCTACCAAGGTAGCGTGAGCGGGGACCTCCCCCACGGCTCCGGCAAGTTTTTGTGGACGGACGGCAGCATGTACGAGGGCTCGTGGCGCCGGGGGCGCGCGTCCGGGCGTGGCAAGTTCTCCTGGCCCTCCGGCGCCACCTACGAGGGCGACCTCGCCGGCGGCTACATGCATGGACACGGCACGTACATCGGCGAGTTCGGGGACACGTTCGGGGGCCATTGGGCCAACAACTTTCGGCACGGCCGCGGCACGCAGGCGTACGCCAACGGCGACGTCTACGACGGCCACTGGCGCGACGGGCGGCAGGACGGGCACGGCCGCTATATCTGGCGGTACGGGCATGAGTACATCGGCACGTGGAAGGCCGGCGAGATGCACGGGTGCGGCACCGTGATATGGGCGGACGGCGACCGGTACGACGGCGCGTGGGAGGACGCCAAGCCCAAGGGACAGGGCACGTTTCGTTGGGCCGACGGAGGCATGCATATCGGCGTCTGGTGCCAGGAGCAGGAGTCCGGCGAGACGAACGCCACGGGTGGCGTCTACTATCCGCCGTCCGGCGGGCCGGCGGTGCCCATGGCGCCGCGGGAGCCCAGGGAGGCGATCACGAAGCTGCTAGAGGAGCTGGAGGTGACGGAGGGGAAGTCGGCGTCGCTGCTGCCGTCGCAGAAGATAGTGACGTGGCCCGGGGTGGAGGCCGTGCTGAAGGAGCCGGTATGGCGGCCGCCGGAGCCCGAGCAAATCCAGGGGAGGAGGTCGAGCGCGCACAGAATGAGCAGCTTGTCGGACATGGACAAGATTGCCGAGGACGAGGAGGCGCCGCTCCAGGCCCAGACGAAGACGCAGACCCAGACCCAGGCCGGCGGTGGCGAGGATGCCCAGGCCAGGGCGGCATCAGTGGAGAGGGCGTGGCTGCGGGCGACCTCGTGCATACGCGCCCCGCTGAAGCCGGCTAAGAAGCAGGGGGAGACCATATCCAAGGGGCACAAGAACTACGAGCTCATGCTCAACCTCCAGCTTGGCATCAGGTGCGCCGGCCAAACAATGGCCATGAATTGAATCTGTCTCTGCTTCCAGCTGCCATTGCACTGACAGGAAATGATCACCATGAATTCACTTTCTTTGGAGCTCCACCAGGCATGCTGTGGGGAGGCATTCTGCGCCAAACACACTGGATCTCAAATCAAGGGCGTTTGATCCCAATGAGAAGGTGTGGACAAGGTTTCCTCCTGAAGGATCGAAGCACACGCCGCCTCACCAATCCTGCGATTTCCGGTGGAAGGACTACTGCCCGTTGGTTTTCAGGTCCGAAATGGCTGCGAATTCCGGTTTCAGGAATATTCGGCACAACACTGAAACTTATGTATACTATTAGGTGAAATTTTTTAACTGCAGTCCAACCAAAACCTGAGGAAATTTGACAAATCTGATGATACCTGAATTCGTGCGCCACTGAAATAATTTTCATCCAAATTTTCTATCAGAATCCATGTGTCACTGTACATACTTGAATGACTGAAATTTCAGAAACTTTCGCTAGTTTCACAGGAAATTAGAACCCGGACCCGAATAATGTTACTGTTGTGATCATGATCTTGAAAAAGTACTCAACCATTTCTGCCGGTTTGCTGCTCTTGCATTAGGAAGAGATTGATCTCATGATGTTATGGTTTTTGATCTTGTGTGATTTTACACCAGGACTCTGCGCAAGCTCTTTGATGTCGACCCCGCAGACTACATGATCTCCATTTGCGGTGATGACGCGCTTCGGGAGCTTTCGTCTCCTGGGAAAAGTGGAAGCTTCTTCTACCTCACCAACGATGACAAGTACATGATCAAGACAATGAAGAAAGCTGAAGTCAAGGTAAGTTCCTTTGATTAATTACTTCACTCCTCAACATGTTAATATACAATTAAGTATATATTCCCTTTACCAAAAAAATTGTAAAGATTGAATTTGTGGTTTTTGTTATTATGACCAGGTGCTTCTTAGGATGCTTCCGGCCTATTATAAACATGTCCGAGCTTTCGAGCACACTCTAGTGACCAAGTTCTTCGGCCTGCACTGTGTTAAAATCACAGGAGGTATTCAGAAAAAGGTTAGGATGCGTTGAACAGTTGATGAATTCGTCAAAAATGACCATCAAGGATGATATATGCCTGAGTATCTGCTCAGGTTTTGTTGCTATTTCATTCAGGTTCGGTTTGTCATAATGGGGAATCTCTTCTGCTCTCACTATGCAATTGATCGGCGTTTCGATTTGAAAGGATCTTCGCAAGGTCGCATGACGGACAAACCCCTTGATCAAATTGATGAGCACACCACTTTGAAGGATCTTGATCTCAATTTTGTTTTCCGGTTAGGAGGGTCTTGGTTCCAGGACTTCTGCAGGTATGTTTACATCAACATCCTCCTAACTGTGTATACATTTATCCGGTTACAGTTACGACGTAATGCTAGTACTATATGTGCTAAATCATCCAATAGGGAGTCCTAGCAAGAGAATGGCAAATATGACTTAACCATCCTTGTGTTATGGTTTATGTTTCTTAATTACCAGGCAAGTGGATAAAGATTGCGAGTTGCTAGAGCAGGAGAGGATCATGGATTATAGTCTTTTAGTCGGCATTCACTTCAAAGATCGACGTAAACACATGATACCCCATGAAATATATGTATTTTATATCCAGATGGCCTGGAAAATAATCTTTTCTCTATCCTGTTACAGATTGCGGTAATGCTGACAGCGGTGCTGCTGAAGATTCTGAACAAAATAGGTACATTCTCAAATGCAATATACGGCGGGTCGGTACAATTTTTATTTTAATATGCATGAAAATATTGTGTTCAAGTTTTGATCGATGTAACACAACCAGACCTGTATCGGAAAGGTAAAGCAATGTGATGCACTTCTTCAGTTGAACATGGTATCGCCCTGTTCCTGAACAAATAGGCAGCGCTTAACTGCTTACTACGTAGTAACTAACTACTGAAAGATGCTGTCGAACAAAAGAAAACTACCAACTGAAAGATCACTGCTGTCAACTGAAGAAAGCTTCCAAGTCTGACAACATAGCATGACCCTTGCAGGAAATCGGGAGCGAAACTGGGGATCGCCATGCAGTCGAGGGTGGAGAACGTGGTGCGGAACCCGGAGAGCGAGTCGCCCCTCATCGGCGACCCCACGGGGGAGTTCCGGGAGGTGGTCCTCTTCTTCGGCATCATCGACATCCTGCAGGACTACGACATCAGCAAGAAGCTGGAGCACGCCTACAAGTCGCAGCTCTACGACCCCAACTCCATATCCGCCGTCGACCCCAAGCAGTACTGCAAGCGCTTCAGGGACTTCATCTACAGGGCCTTCACTGAAGATGCGCAGTGATTGCTCCGTTTATACAACATGGAGCAAGATCTGATGGCAATTTTTGGTTCAGCTGGTAATTGTTCATAGGTTCTGTACATTTTTGCAAATGATTTTTCCTATGTATTTAGATCTAGCGTAACGGTGCTCGTGCTGAGATTGGCACGTGAAGGATGTAGAACAGAGAGTGTTGTTCATGTAACCAATTTCTACATTTCTTAATAAGTCGCATCATGACTCTGAACTGAAGGAGTCCAAGAAAATCGTTGCCTTCAGATAGCCAGCATGATTAGAATTACACATTAGAACAAACGGTAGCAGAGAACAGAAATCAGTTGTCAGTTCGTTCTAGCACCAGCTCCGGCGCCGGCCTGCTGTTGGTCCACCAGGACGCGCTGGTCGGCGGCGGAGGGCAGCGGGAAGCGGCAGTAGGGGCAGACCCGGCTGACCCTGAGCCACCGGAAGATGCATCGCTGGTGGAAGGAGTGCGAGCAGGGCATCGTCCTGAGCTCGACATCACCGCCCTCCTCGTCAAAGTCCTCGAGGCACACCGCGCAGCAATCCTCCCTCGTCTCGCCCGCCGCCGGCACGCGCAGGCCAGCTATGGCCTCGCTCGATGCCGGGTCAAAGCAAGAGAAGCATCCGCCACTCCTCACGCCGTCGGCGGCAGCGTCCGGCTCTGGCCGCGCCCTGGCGAAGAAGGCACCGCTAGTGCTGTGCCGGCGGGTGCGAGCCTCCAACTCCAAACCCCGCTCGTCGAGCACGTAGTCGGGCACCATCACGGTCATGGCGGCGAACACCATTCTGTCCAACGAGCAGGGTAGCTCCGGAGATCGATGGTGATGGCGATCGATGCCGATGAGACAATTAGCGTTGATCGTTCATGAGTATATTTGAGATGACATGCCACTTGGGGCTAGTGAGACATCGCACGGTGACGCGAGCGCATAACAGTATTTACGCGTGAACGTGTCTCTCTCAAAAGAAAACAGTATTACGCGTCGACCATTTTGGTTTATCTCTCAGTACCGCAATTGTTCGTTAGCTAAACTAGAAAGTGATTTGATCTCGCTAAATTATTTGTTAGAGGAAAAATCTTTTTCTATATTGGGAAAACCACAAAAGGATTGCCTGAGTCGATTATATCAGCGGAGAAAGTGTTTAGTTTGGCTGCTCAATCATTTGATCTGTATATAATATGTGATCAACAAAGCCCAAACCATTTATCAGATTTTGGGATGGACAACAACTCAAACTCTCCTTTAGGAGATGCTTTGATGAAAAGTTGATGATGAAGTGGAGAACTTTGGAGCAAATTACCACTGTTTGGTGCTTAATAATGAGCATAACAAAATGGTTTGGAAGCTACATATGTCTAGGATTTATACACGCCCCCTAGGGTGAAGGTGCTTTTATGCAACTCTTATGTAAACACCTTTTTTGTTGGATGTAATGTTATTAAAATTGTTTGGAATGACTTTAATGCTATGCTGGATGTTTCGATTTACATGACTATGAATCGATTGCAAAATACGGGTTTAGCAAAGAGTGAAATTTTGCTAAGAATATGATTACATCAGTTATGATGTGGTCCATGTGGAAACGGAGAAATGACATATATTTTGGCTGAGAAACATGGTCTGATTTGTAGGTGATGTGACGGAGGATGTTGAACTTGCTGGAAACAAAAATGGAAAATCCTATGTCCTAAGTATAATATTGTACTGCTGGGCACATGCTTGAAGCTCATGGGAGAAAAGGCGGCAAAAACTTCTTGGATCAACTGGCATTCAAGAAGCAGCACATCCTGATGATGGCTGGTTTGGGGACACCGGAAGCGTCCAATAGGTGGCTCGATGTCCGTGGAGCCTTCCTATTGTCTTTCGTGTGTTTGTTTAGATGAGTTGGATGAGTGGATGTGAAACTGTCATTACCTTAGTCGAAAACTTCCTTTATTGTTGCTTTATGCTTTGTTAGGCTTTTAGCCTGGTTTTGCTGATATGCTAGAGACATAAATAGTAATTATGTTGTTTCATCAATATGAGATAGAATAGGGCGAGAAGCCTTTTGATCTAAGAAAATAAAAAAATAAAAACATATTCCCAGTTTCATATCGGCCATTGGAGACTCCAACATCGACGGGTCAAAAAATAGAGAGTACAAGTTTTTGCTCCCACCAAAGACCAAGTGTTGCGCCACTAGAAAGTTTTTACCAAGCCAAACGAAATTATGGGATGGCCGACGAGTTCTCTTAATTACTTGAAACTAGGTTCCATAAAAATATATTTAAAAATAGGAAAATTTCACTATATAAGCAACACCTTTTCTTTGCAAACCGGGATGGTGATAAGAGAGGTATTGTTTGACGAAGAAGAATCAACCGAACACAATTTCCTTCGATGATCGATAGCAAACTAATTTTTATACCTTTCAACATTTGTCCTCCAACTAGTATCTCTAATATGCGTTGGAGCTGGTCAGCAGGGTGATCAAGTACTTACTGCTCAACTATTTGGGACAACTACAGTGATATTATATTTAATAAAAAAAGAGTTTCTAATTTTCTACAGGCTATATATTTACATGGCTACAAATTAAATTTGTATATGGTCTTCACATCGGCATGTGGAGGTACCGTCGTTCTATCTTTTTGCGTGCAATCATTTTGAAGATGGTAGCTCATGTTTTCAACCATTTTGGATGGTAGTGTAACAATAGGATTAGTGTAGTTTAGATCTATATGTGCTTACATGCATGTTGGCCACCCGCAAACTGTTCAACCAGTCATTGTAAAGGAAGAAGACTTCTGACTTGCCAATCCCATACTTGGACTGATGGTCAATTTATATGATGCAATATTAACTACCAACATTTGTTATTAATCCTCTATGAATAACTTTCTGACACAATGTAAGGTTCACTACATCAATAATTTTGTGATTTCGTGGCGCACAACATATTTATACTCATAGGAAAGTAGCAGCTATTTCAATGCAAGTAATTAGCAATATAGATAGATTGCAATAATTTGATTAAAAAACACTGAAAGGTGGACATGAACAAGGTTTAACTTGCCTTGAAACTTTGAGCTAGTGCAGTTTAACATGTTGGTGTGACCCTAAACTTCAGGTTCTGAAAATTACCATCATTGTCAGATAAGGATAATGTTTAAAGATCCATTCTTCGTACTAATATGCATAGGATGTCGTGATTTTGAGTTCAAAACCTACTAATCCCCATTTTGACTTATTTATGTTTTATCTTCATTTTGGGATAATTTTTCTTGAATATTTAATTCAGTTAATAGTAATATTAATGTAGCTCTTATTTTAAATGATGAATTTCTTCATAATTATTCAGAATCCGGAATTATGTTCCTAATATTATGAATTATTAAAATGTGTTTTTCCAACATTCTTAGAATCTACAACAATTTATTTAATTCAGAAATTTGAATTAGCATCGAGAATTTTAACTTCAACCCTTAAAGTCCTAAAAATACAATAAAAATCATTTTAAAACACTTTATATGATATATAAACTCTTCCTATTTTTATTTAGGTGTTTTCTAGTAATTTATGTGATTATTATAATCTCCTAACTATCTTTAATTATTTTGTTTCAATGACTGGTCATTCTCTCTATTGAAATTGTTTTATGTATCTACCTTGTTATACTATTATTAAAAGAAGGTGAAAGGTTAGCATGTTTACTCTGAGCCTTGGTAGGCTAGAAGTTCCAACCCTAATAGAAGAGGTGGATTTTGTTTTGTCTTGGGTGTACTCCCTCCATTCACAAATATATGATGTATTTTGATGTTAAGACAACACTTGACCAATGATTACTCTATTAATATGTAGTTTAAGGCGTATACAATATATGCCATGTTAATTCTATTAGAAAGTACTCCCTCCGTTCCAAAATAGATGACTTCCATTTGTCAAGATACGGATGTATCTACACTTGTTACACATCTAGATACATCCGCATGTAGACAAATGAAAGTCATCTAATTTGGAACGGAGGGAGTACTTGACAATGATGTTGGTTTTCTAGCGCATGTTAATAAAGTAATTATTGGTCAAAAGGTGTGTCTTAATTAGAGAAATACATCAGATATTTTCAAATTGGGGGAGTATGGGGTAGGATGCCAACTTGGGAAAGAAGTCATAATAGACGTACATTCAAAGCTTGGCAGCGAAATGACATGGCCGACTATAATTTTGCCGGTTCATCTTGTAGCTCTCGTCTGCCATTCTAGCCATGGTTGGTTGCTTACATGATTTGGTGAGTCAACTAGACGGCGAATGCACTTCATCCAAGCACGACTTACCTTTGTTGCCCGCCTAAATTAATGTCTTCCACACTTAGAGGTACAACTGAGACGAGAACCCCACCGGACATAGGTCAGTTGTGTCAGCAAGTGAGGCGATGGCAACGATGTCAGTGTTTAAGCAAGAAGAGATGAGGGGAAGAGTCAGATCTACATTCAGGTGGTGCAAGTAAGACGGTTAGGAACGGAGTAAAGGAGAGGAATGTGCAAAAAAAAAAAAATTAACGATAATGAAAATAGGGGATGGGTGGTGTGATGGTAAAACTTAGCGCCAAGTATTGTTTTAGTTAAGAGTGAACAACGCAAACCCCCTGAATTTGGGGCTTGTGTTAATAATTCACATAGAATGTTTGGTTTATGGAAATATGTTAAAAAGTTGAGGTCAGTTTGCTAAAAAAAAGTTGAGGTATGTGAAACTGAAATTGGGGTTCTGTGCAACTTGCACTATAGCTAAATAAATTAATAAATAACAGTTTCTTATATAGAACTAAAATTGATAAATATATGTAGCCATGTAGGGTAGAAGTTGCTAGAACAGGACGGTACAAACCTACCACGTGAGGGTGAGAGAGTGTGAACTGTGAAGGCTCGTTCGCTTTTCCCTACGCCCAAAACCCTCGTTCTTCTGGTGGAGCGATGGCGACGACGATGGAGCGTGCGGTGGCGGAATCGTTGATGCAGAGAAGGTCCCTTGGGCTTGTTTGTAATTTCGTCGGTTGCAGGGTCTTTTCTGTAATTTGTAGAACAGCTGGGCTGTTTCTGGATATTTCCTGTATTTCTGTGTTTCCTGAGTAATATATCCAGAAATTGTATCAAAAAAAAAAAAAAAAAAACCCCAATTTCCTCTCAGTAAAACAAAAGGAAAGAAATGAACCAATTCATCGCCCCCCAGCAATCACCCCTCACGATGGATTCGGCGGAGAGCTCCGCCGCCTCCAACGCCGCCGCCGCAATGGCCGTCGACGACTACTACGACGACGCCCCCGAGGTCGGCGGCTGCATATCGTCCATGGTCGACTTCGGCGGCGCGGAGAGCCAGCGCCTGTTCCTGGCGCGCCGCACCGCTCTGGAGATGCTGCGGGACCGCGGGTACAGCGTGCCGGAGGCCGAGCTCGCCCGCACCCTCCCGGAGTTCCGCGCGTGGTGGTCTGAGTTGCCCGAGATCGAGCGCCTCTCCTTCTCCGCCACCCTCGCCTCCGACGTCTCCAACAAGGTGCTTCGTTTTCCTTAACCCCTTTCCCATTTTTGTGTGGGGATAATACATATACTCTAACTACGGGGTTAAATCAGGCGCGAATTGTGTTCTGCCCACCCGAGCCCGTCAAAATCGCAGCTATCCGGGAGGTGTTTGCCCGAGTCAAAGAAGAGAACTTGTCTGGCCTGATTCTGGTATTGCAGGGCAAAATAACATCTAGGGCTAGAGAGTCTATCAAGGAATTGTTCAAGTATAAAGTGGATGTATTCCAGGTTAGTCTCCTTCAATTTGTTGATAGACTATTCTAAAATTGGAACACTGCATTGCAAATGAAGTTCTGCAAGTAAAGGACATCAGTGGGTCTTTGTCTTTTTGCTTGTAAGTACAATGTCATTTCATCAAGAAAAAGCATGTAACTTTGTTCAGATTTTGTTCATTCAATATTGATACTAACCATAATGATGTACACTCATACTGCTTAGCATCAGAGTAGAACATATATATTTCTGCTAGTTATGTGTTTTTCTCAAATCTTTATTCACAGTTTCAAGACATGAGTCATACACAGTTGATATTTTACTGGTTTATACTGTATATTAACATTCTACTTTACATTCTCGAATTGATGCGCTCTGCTCTCCAATGTAGATCACAGAATTGCTGGTGAACATGACTAAGCATGTCCTGAAGCCCAAGCATGAAGTGCTGACTGCAGAAGAAAAGGCCAAGCTCCTGAAGGAGTACAATGTGGTGGATTCACAGGTATTTGTCTATAGTTCTCTGACAATACTGTATTTTTTTTTCCAATGTGAATTATGTGATTCTGTTGTGAAAAATACATCTATGATATTATTAAGTGGGGATTCATATATCCAGTAATAAGATATCTCGACGGTGGATATTACAAGAATCATAACTGGTAAGTAGTTTAAAGGGAAAATTCTCCCTCAGGATTAAGGATCAGATCGAGCGTACTCTTTGAATAAGGCCAAAACGACGAAGGAAGAAAGTAACAATAAGGGTAATACAACGAACGTACTTAAGGAAACGGAGAACATGTGCAACTAGAGACGGAAAAGTTGGATTTCATATAACATCCAACAGCGGCTGTGGGCAATGAGGATTCTGACTAAAGGAACACGTTCGTATACACGCGCATGTTCCTTTTGTGACGTTGCATGAGATGGCTAAACAAAAGACAACGAAAATTTTCTATATCTTCACACTGAAGCACAATTGGTGTACTGAGCTAACCATTTTTTCTACGTTATTTTTTCTGCGACGGTGTTCCATGCGTTATCACCTTAGATAAAATTATACAATATGACGTTCTGATGATTGACCACACACACAATTTAGTAAATTAAGTAAATCGAATTTCACAGTAATTAAATATAAAGCTGCAATTAAGAGGAATGTGCAGCTTAAGCAATGCAATCCTTTCAAACTTATAGTTATTTTTATCTCTACATGACAAATATTAATTTCCTGACGTCTTACCAAATTTCACAGTAATTAAATATAAAGCTGCAATTAAGAGGAATGTGCAGCTTAAGCAATGCAATCCTTTCAAACTTATAGTTATTTTTATCTCTACATGACAAATATTAATTTCCTGACGTCTTACCAAATTGGGAGTCCACCGCCAGAGACAAAGCATAAATCCGGCTGGCTAGAAAATAAAACCTGGAAAAGAAAAGGCTAAAGAGTAAGCCCCAAGACAAAGCACAACCTCATCGGACCCGGCACCAAGAATTCGTGAGATAATGGTCTCGCAAGCCCGTCGCTGTTTGGCTGGACGGATGGAGTGGCCGGAGCATGATTATTGCGACCATCAAACAACTACCGCCCATGGAGTTGAAAATAAATTGCATGTTTGGTCAGAAACATTAATCAAAGCTACCAAGGAGTTGCTGACAATAGGTAGAATACAAATTTAAGAAGATAGTAAAAGAAGCCAACACGTTTGTCTATACAGCATGAAATTTCTCCATCATTGAGCTTGGTGAAGGACCAGATCATAACGATGTAGATGAGCTAGATATTTTAGGGAATTCTGTAGCAAGTGCGACATTTTATTGGGTGGACAAAGAATAAAATGTCTTTATAAATCTATTGTGCAAAGAATTTCTATTTGATGAGTATAACTCTAATTTCCTATGTAATTTAAGAATTCATGCTAGATACCTATTATCATTTTGGTATATACATTATTTGGATAAAAATACAACTCTATTTTGAGAGAAGCAACCCTGGCCTGCATTTATATTTCCCCATCTGCACTACAATATATATGTGGGTTGAGGTAGAAAGAAATAACACAAGGTTTAGACGGAAAAGAAGTCATTGATTAGATTTAGTTCTTGGTGGAAAAACTATCACATCCACGTTATGATGGGTGAAAGATAGAAATGTCACGTTATTACACAAGTATTGTTTTTTGCATTTGGGCTACATTCATCATTATATGTATTACTATAATATTTTTTACCATTAAAATAGTATTACGTCGAATTTGAAGCTAATATGGCAGTATATTTTGTGGAAGGATTTGTATCAAACTCGTGCATTTGACTTAAACTCCACCTTTATTTGACACGTGCTTTTGACTTAAACTCCACCTTTATTTTTATTGTTATTCAAAAAGCAAATCTAGCAGAGAACGGAATATAAAAGAAGAGAAGTTAGCGACAAGGATAAAATAACTAGCAATGAAACAATTCCAAATGTAACTACATAAGAAATCTAGTCGCGCAAATGCGTAGATCAGACAGCTAGTTTATTCCTATTTGGGGTGACTATCCACTGGGCTCTCTCGTGGGTACTATTGTGATTTAACTTAACTGACAAACACATATGAAGTGGAAGTATACAGTGAAAATGTGTTCTTATTTTGATGGAATATTTGGCTCCAGCCTATTGAGTTCCTAGTTTGTTATCTAGCCAGATGAGAAAGACCACCAGCTTTAAGACAAGATCTATCATGGAGTTCCTAGTTTGTTATCTATCCATCTAGTGTTTTAATTTATATCGCAGGCTCCTTACAAACTGGTAAATAGAACCTTGAATTGAAAATATGCTTCTGCGCATGATATTTCATAGACACTGTGGGGGATGCCACATTTTTTTCTGTATTTTCCTTAGACTCTTGTCATGCCTATTGCATTTGTTATTAGCTTTCTTGCCCTTGGATTTTTAATTCTAGCATACTACCTCGATTTACCTTAAAACACTTCTACATCGGTTTGTTGAAATTGGTGTTTATATCTTTCAGTTGCCGCGCATGCTCGAGACTGACGCTGTTGCTCGCTACTATGGCCTTAGCAAGGGAACCGTGGTCAAATTCACATATGACAGCGAGCTCACCGTAGATCATCTGTCGTACCGATGTATTTTCTGATGGATATGATTCTGCTTCCATGGATGAAGGTTGCTGTAAGCTGTTAGCCAGAACTACCTCGCGGCTAATGTACTAGCTGGTGTCGTCTGTTTTTTCTTTTTGTGTGGAACTATGCTATCCTCTCTTAGGCCTCATCAGAATGTAGCTATTTAGAAAACTTGAACTATTCCCCAGCCTAACTTATCTGTAGTCAGTTTCAGATGTTGTTGGAAAATCTGGGACATAATGTTTCCAATGGCTTGTGGTCACTGCATGTCTTTCAAAGTCAAGTTGAAAATGTAGGACTTCAGCTCACTCGTGTCTGTTGCTGTTAGCCTAACTGGTTTCAGCATCTGCTCCTCCTACCGGAGAAAATTTACCCGACTTACAGCTTACTCTCAGGCGGTGGAAGTGAATTCATTATTAGTATGAAGGAATTTTTGAACACGTGAAAAACAAATCTATCCCTATGAATCGAGATAGATTCGTGAAGCCGTGCTGCTACTTTGGAATCAAGGGTAAGATGGGGATGTTGAGAGGATCTCTTCTCCACGTCTAGCGAATTCATCCAGTTTTTGCACCATCTTGACGAAGCTTCGGAGGCTTCTGTCCGACGGTCCGCCGGCGGCCACCGCCTCCCGCACCCTCTCCTTCCAAGCCTTCACGTTTGCTGCGATAGCCTCGGCCATCTCACCACCGCCCAGCACCAGCTCTACGCACCTCGCCAGCTCCGAGCCGGTCAGCACCCCATCGGCGTCGCGGTCCGCCCGCACGCCCATGCCCCACTCCTCCTCCAGCAGGTGCGCGTTCACCGGCTGGTCTGTCCAGCATGGCGCCGCCACGACCGGCACGCCGCACGCCACCGCCTCCAGCGTGGAGCTCCACCCGCAATGCGTGACGAAGCATGCCACCGACGGGTGCGACAGCACGCGCACCTGGTCGCACCACTCCACCACCATGCCCTCCGCCGCGGTCGCCGCTTCCTCGAGGAGGAGGCGGTCCACCTCCGGCGAGCGCCCCTCCCGACGCACCACCCATAGGTACGGCCGCGCCAGGAGCCGCAGGCCGAGTAGGATCTCCTCCACCTCCCGCGCGCTGTACGTCAGCAGGCTCCCTGTCGACACGTACAAGACCGACCTCGCCGACCGCGCGTCCAGCCAGGCCATGTACCCCTTCTTGTCGTCCTGCGCGAACAGGTGGACCCTCTCGTCTTCTTTTCCCACTCCGGGGAGATGAACGGCGGGCGCACCGACGGCGAAGACGCCGGCGTCGAGGTACGGCCGGATCGCCGCCAGAGCCGTCGCCTCCAGTGCTTCGAACGTGTTCACCAGCACTATCATCTCCTCGTCGTCCATTTGGTCGAACAGCTGGCGGAACCCATTAAGGATTAGCTTGGAGAGCGCGTTCCCGCCGCCGGTGCCCTCGTCAACAATGAAGGACGGCATGTCGCGGATCCTGAGCGGACGGCGGAGGCCCGGCAGGGCCACGTCATACGCCGGGTCGGCGGCGTGGGTGGCGATGGCCTCACCGTGGCCGTGGAAGTAGTGGTAGTAGGCGACGAGCGCCGTGGCCGGCTGGATCCAGTACATGGCGAGCGGAAGCCCGTGCGCACGCGCGACCTCGACCACCGCCGGCATGTTGATCGTGCAGACCACGCAGTTCACCGGCCGGCCGGCGGCCGCGAGGCGGCTCAGCACGGCAGAGAGGCTGTCGACAGAAGCTCTGCGGCGGCGCGCCGTTTCCTCGTCCGAGCCGGTGGGCCAGCTGCCGTCGTCCTGGCCGTCGGAGAAGGGGGTGTAGGAGATGACGCCGTCGCTGATGATCTCCTTCACGTCGCCAGAGGAGGAAGGGAACATGCGGCGGTGGCCAAAGATCTGCACCGAGAGCGTCGCCGTGACGCCGTCGATGCCCGCGAGACGGCGGGCCAGGGAGCGCGCCGGGTTGAGGTGGCCCTGGATGCCGAACGCCACCACGAGGAAGTTGCAGCGGCGGCTGCCGTCCTCTCCGCGGTTATCTGCTGCTGCTTCGGCCATCACTCTGTATGTTGGTGTCTGGCCGACGCTCACGCGAGAGAAGATGATTCTAGCTTCTCAGCTCGATCGAGATTATAGCATCTAAATTTGAGAAGCTCGGTGTCGCATTAGCGTCCAAACTAGCGAAAGGTTCGTCCTGAAATCCCAATGAGCGTGGCTACGAATTTGTATCGTATTCACGAGGTGAGTGGATGTTGTTTCGGTCGACACGGCCGGCGAGAAACGGCCGGCCTAATTAAAAGGTTCTGTTAGGGTTTAATCGTTTTTTTTCTAACAAACCCGTCGTCAAAGAGAAAAAGGAAAAACCCTCTTCTCCGTCTCCGTTCCACAATCAACGGTCCCCTGCGCTCGGCGCTGTATTTAGATTTTTTAAGTTGGAGTTTGGAGGAACACACCAGCGCTTCTCTTCAAGCTTGATATTCGAAAAGCTTTGACTCCATCCGTTGGGAGTATCTCCTCGATCTTCTTCAACGCCACGGTTTCCCAAGTCGCTTTCGGAATTGGCGCCGCGCTCTTGTCGTCCACCTCCTCCCGTGTCCTTCTTAATGGGGTGGTCGGCCTCCCCATTGCCCATGGACGCGGGCTCCGGCAAGGGGACCCTCTCTCGCCGCTTCTCTTCGGCATCGCAATTGATCCCCTCACGCAACTTCTTGAATTGGCAACTCGAAATGGGCTCCTTCACAAGCTTCGTGGCCGCGGTAGCATCTTGAGGACCTCCTTGTATGCGGATGATGCGGCAATCTTTGTGGCCCCAATCAAGGAAGATATCATAAACCTTTCCGGTATCCTCACGGGCATGGGTGAGGTGACCGGTTTGTGCACAAATTTTCAAAAAAGCTCTGTGGTTCCTATTAGATGTGGCCTCATTGATCTTGATGACGTCCTTGGCGGCCTCCCGGTGGTACGCACCTCCTTCCCCTTGTGGTATCTTGGTCTTCCTCTTTCGGTGTGGTGGCTCAAGAGGGTGGATTTTCAACACCTAGAAGACAAAGTTGCCTGGAAAGTTCCCACTTGGCATGGCAACCTCATCACCGCCATCAGCCGCTCCACTCTTGTCAAGTCGGTTCTTACCTCCCAAGCTATTCACCATTTGACGCCTCTCACGGTGCCCCCGGGCACTTTTGAGTATCTCAACAAGGTGGAACGCGCTTTTCTTTGGGCGGGGAAGGACAAGGTCACTGGTGCCCAATGCAAAGTTAATTGGGAGACCATTTGTCGCCCTCTTAATCTTGGTGGACTTGGGGTACGTGACAACATCAAATTCGCTAGGGCTCTCCGGTTGCGATGGCCTTGGTTCGAATGGCGCGACAGGGAAAAGATTTGGGTAGGCACCGACAACCCTTGTAACAAAGAAGATATGGACCTTTTCTATGCCTCAACAACAATCACACTAGTACAGAAGGACACATCGGATACCCCTCTATGACAACGGCAAGAGTTAGGCGACGGAAGAATGAGTTCCACGCGCTTCCACGAGTGCGCGCGCTAGTCGGTCGATGGGTCTGACACAATGGTAACGGAGGCGGAAAACAGCTCCGTTGCTCATATAAGGGCAACGGAGGAAAAAACATCTCCGTTGCTGATATGCCCACATCAGAAACGGAGATCGGGCTATCTCAGTTTCCCATGTGAATGCCCATTAAGCGGTGCCGGTATTAATATCTCCCACTCCAGTGTATCTCACTCTCACTCTCCCCAGGTCCTAACCCTAGCCGCACACTCTCTCCACCTACTTCACTCCATCGATGGCGAACCCCTCCGATGCCGACGGAAGTCAGGATGAAGCATCTTCCTCCTCCCACCCTCCGAGGCGCAGCCCGGATCTCCCCTACAACTGGGGCGAGATCCCCGGCGACCGCACTCGCGAGTTCCTGCGGAGCCGTCAAATCCCCTCCGGATCCACGGCGGCGGCGGCCCCCGACGCCCGGATCTCATCCTCCTCGGACGATGAGGACTCGGATCTGGAGGTCGGTCCCCTCCTCTCTCGCGCCGCCTTTGAACACGAGCGCGCCGACGGTGTCATTCGGGCGTCTGCGATGCAGAGAGCTATCCGCATCTCCGCCGCCGAGCACGCGATAGAAGCCGCCGAGGAGGTATTGTTCCAGACGCAGCTCCGGGCGGCCATAGACCGGTCTCTTCTCCCTGGCCAGGGCCCTGGGCCAGATGCGGCAGCGACTGTGGTGGCGGCGGCGTAGGAGGAGGATGAGGAGGAGGAGGAGGACGCTCCGATGTTCGAGGAGGATGAGGTCTCCTCTGATGTCTCCTCTGAAAGTGGCTCCGGCGCCAACGCCTGGGACGCAATCCGCGACGGAAAGCAACCCCGCCTCGCCTAAGGTAAATGACCGCTCTTTTTACTATGTATTTGCTCTGTTAGAGTATTTACTTAGCTTGGTTTGCTCTGTTTTGTAGTTCTGTTTAGCTATGTATTTGCTCTATTAGCTACTTAATTATTTAGATCGGTTTGCTCTGTTAGTTAGCTCTGTTCAGCTATGTATTTGCTATGTTAGCTACTTATTTAGCTCGGTTTGCTCTGTTAGTTAGCTATGTATTTGCTCTGTTAGCTACTTAATTATTTAGATCGGTTTGCTCTGTTAGTTAGCTCTGTTCAGCTATGTATTTGCTATGTTAGCTACTTATTTAGCTCGGTTTGCTCTGTTAGCTGCTTATCCCACAACATTTTGCTTTGTTTACTGCTTATTGGCTATGTTTATTAGCTTTGTTTGTTGTTCTTAACAAAGAATATTCGTTGTGTCAAGGGCTTGGTGGATGCTTGGTGACGATGTTGCTGCCGTGAAGACCTAGGAGCGGGGCTCCATACACGGTGCCGTCACCAGGAGCAGTACATTTTGTGCAGCAGGATGAAGACAGTAGATGTTCATCTGGCGGCCGTGAAGACATAGGAGCGGAGCTCCAGCCACGCGCACCGATGAACTTTTGTAAAGCAGGGCGTACAGGAATAAGGTGACGACCGGGCGGCCGTCTAGTCGCATGGAGCGGGGCTCCATCGACGGCACAGCCCGTCACCGTGTTTTTTTGTTTTCCTTTAACCCTTATTAGAAACGGTGATTAGCAAAACTCTGTGTCTAATGTGAAAAATATCAGTGACGATCTAATATAACAACCGTTGCCCATGTTAGGGGCAACGGTTTATCAACTCCGTGGCCATTGAGCTCTTCACATCAGTATCGGGGGCAGGGACACGGACCCTTTCTCCGTTTCCGATGAGCATTTGGGCATGTTTTCGATGTGTCATTCTGTACTAGTGCACGGTGGGCGACGGAAGCTTGGCCTCCTTTGGGAGGCCCCTTGGCTCCATGGCATTAAGCCTAAAGCCATTGCCCCTCTCATCTTTGCCTCCTCCAAATCCAAAAAGTGGAGTATCAAAAAGGCTTTGGTCAACAAGGCTTGGGTTCACAAAATTACCTTAGATGAGTGATGACCCACAAGTATAGGGGATCGCAACAGTCTTCGAGGGAAGTAAAACCCAATTTATTGATTCGACACAAGGGGAGCCAAAGAATACTTGGAGCCTTAACAGCGGAGTTGTCAATTCAGCTGCACCTGTGAATAGTCTTGCTCGACACAGATTATCAGTAGCAACAGTTTTATAGCAGTAGTAGCGGTGAAATAATAGCAGCAGTAAGTAATAACAGCAGTAGTGATTGCAGTAAACAGTAGGATTAAAACACTGTAGGCATAGGGATGGATGAACGGGCGCTGCATGGATAAGATAGCTCATATAATAATCAAGACATAGGCATTGCAGATAATAATGATAAAGCATCCAAGTACTAAGTAAATAGGCATGTGTTCCGTATATAGTCGTACGTGCTCGCAATGAGAAACTTGTACAACATCTTCTGTCCTACCAGCCGGTGGCAGCCGGGCCTCAAGGGAATCTACTGGTAATTAAGGTACTCCTTTTAATAAAGTACCGGAGCAAAGCATTAACACGCCGTGAACACATGTGATCCTCACATCGCAGCCATTCCCCTCGGCTGTCCCAATTATTGTCACTTTGGGACCGCGGGTTCCGGACAACAATATGTGTATACAACTTGCAGGTATGATCAATAAACAGTGCATATCATTATGAAACAATAACATGTTCAGATCTGAAATCATGGCACTCGGGCCCTAGTGACAAGCATTAAGCTCAACAAGTTGCAACAACATCAATAAGTACTAACAACGGATACTGGGCACCATGCCCTAATGATCTTATAACTTATTACATGAACAATCTCATCCAATCCCTACCATCCCCCTCAGCCTACAGCAGGGAATTACTCACACATGGATGGGGGAAACATGGATGGTCGATGGAGAAGCGTCGGTGATGATGATGGCGATGATCTCCTCCAATTCCCCGTCCCGGCGGAGTGCCAGAACGGAGTTTCTGGTCCCCGAAATAGGTTTCGCGATGGCGGCGGCGTACGGTGATGTTTCTGGATGAAGTGGACGACCCCCTCGCGTTTTAGGTCAGAGAGGGTTAAGTAGTCGAAAGGGGGACTCGGGGAGGTGCCGAGTCGCCCTCCTCAGTGGCTGGCGCGGTGGGCCCCTGGCCGCGCCACCATGTGGTTTGGGCCACTCGTGGCCCATCTCTGCCTCCCCTTCTGGCTCCGTGAGTCTTCTGGTAAAATAGGAGGTTTGCGATCTTTTCTGGTGTTTTTCCCGAAAGTTGACTTTCTGCACAAAAACAAGACACCAGGGCAATTCTGCTGAAAACAGCGTTAGTCCGCATTAGTTGTATTCAAAACACACAAGTTAGAGGTAAAACAATAGCAAAAGTGTTCGGGAAAGTAGATACGTTTTGGACGTATCAACTCCCCCCAAGCTTAGCTTATTGCTTGTCCTCAAGCAATTCAGTTAACAACTGAGTGCGATAAAAGACTTTCACGAACACATTTGCTTCATATGATGCATATATTCTCACTATATGAACAAATGCTTAGGCAATTCAAGATGAGGCAAATGCAAATAATGTCACTCAATAGGCATGTAAACTATGAAAAGATACCAACATACTAATAGCGACAAACATGAAACATATTAATTCACAAGATTGTAATGCTCATAATAGGATATGATAAGATGGTATCTCGCTTGCCCGTTTTTGTACAGCAAAACATAAATGCCCAGGCACCTCTGAAGTTCATGGGAAGACTAGAATCAAAGATATCAAAGATAAAAGCATCAAAGTTATATCACAGTTAACCACATTCTGGGACAAGCACATTACACTAAGAATGACAACTATGCTCTCGAGAAAGTGCTCAAAGAAAGGATGGTGACTCAACATGAAAGTAAAAGATTGGCCCTTCGCAGAGGGAAGCAGGGATTATCATGTGCTAGAGCTTTTTATTTTTAAAACAGAAGCAAAATTGTTTTGGGAAGTGTTTGTTGTTGTCAACGAATGGTAGTGGGTACTCTAACCCCCTTGTCAACCAGACTTTCAAGAGCGGCTCCCATGAAGGATGTTATTTCTACCAGCAAGGTAGATCATCCCTCTTCTCTTTTGTTTACACATGTATTTTAGTTTCATTATGGGTGACACTCCCCCCAACCTTTGCTTGCACAAGCCATGGCTAACCGAATCCTCGGGTGCCTTCCAACATTCACATACCATGGAGGAGTGTCTATTTGCAAATTAAGTTGCTTACTGATAAATCAGGGCAAAACATGTGAAGAGAATTATTGATGAAAGTTATAATTAATTGGGACTGGGCACCCCGTTGCCAGCTCTTTTTGCAAAATTATTGGATAAGCGGATGTATATGCCACTAGTCCATTGGTGAAAGTCTGAATGACAAGATTGAAAGATAAAACACCACATACTTCCTCATGAGCTATAAAACATTGACACAAATTGAGAAGTACTTTGAAGGTTTTAAAGGTAGCACATGAAAATTTACTTGAATGGTTCGAAATGCCATGCATAGGTATTTATGGTGGACACTTTGGAATAACTTGGTTTTCATGGTTTTGGAAGCACGAGCAGCATTCCCGCTCAGTACAAGTGAAGGCTAGCAATAGACTGGGAAGCGACAATCAAGAGAGCAATAACCGTCATAATCATGCTTGCGACAAAATGAAATTAATTGAGACATAAAAGTGATACAAGAACTCTGAGTCAAAATAAATCATCAAGGCTTAATTGACTTTTGTTTTTCAGTCATACGCATGCATGAGCATGTGCCAAGTCAATTCGAATGAATTATTCAGAGGAGGATACCACAATGTCATACCCTCTATGAATAGAACAATGCAAGCAAACATCAACATAACATGCTACCACTATTAATAAATTGGGACCGATCATGAGAGAACAAGAACTACTAAGCATCCACTAAATGACATATACCTCACATGAACCAACTAAGCATGCTCACATAGATGAGTATATGTACAAAAATGAAAACAAATAGAGTTCATACCAGCCTCTCACCCCAACTCAGTTGTTGTAGATCATCCTTATTGCTTTTTCACTTGTGTTGCTTCGAATGATAAGAATGAAAACCAAGCTCCATCGGAGTCACGGATGGCTGTCCAACTCTGAAAACACTATACAAAACCAAAAAGAAACAACAAATATTTTTGGGTTTTCGAGTTTTTGAAACAAGAGCAAAAAGAAACAAACAATAAAGCAAAATATTTTTGGATTTTTGAATAACAAACCGAATTTTAAAACTAAGCAAACTAATACTGAAACTTAAAGAAACAAATGAAGAGAAACAACAGAAATATTTTTGGTCTTTTTGTGTTTTGGAATGCAGCAATAAAAGGTAAACAATTAAAAAGAAAGAAAGAAAGAAAACTGCAACATGGATATACAAAGTATCGACAAGATATGATATGTAAATGAGTGAGATGTCGATATACCTCCCCCCAAGCTTAGGCTTTTGGCCTAAGTGGAGATCAACCCCATGGTGCCCAGGAAGTGGCGCCTCCATAGTACGACGAGGAAGGGCCCTCGTCCTGGTAAGAGCTGGATGACGCTCCAAGGTAAGTGACGGTGTAGCCATCATCAGGTGCTTCTCCCTCCTCCTGGTGCTGCTGGTGAAAGCCTCGCACTCTAAGCTGCTCCTCCAACGCCTCCTTGGAGTACGACCACGGTCTCCTGTGTATAGGGAACAGATCGGCCTGGGGCAAAGGCACTTCATATTCATCCCCGTTAGTAAATAAAACTTTGTAAACAATGTTTCCTAAATGAGAATTAGGTGTGACAAACTGATGGCCTTTCATAGCAGAAATATCAAGTCTGAAAGGGGTTAGCTTCTCATCATTAGGACTAACGGAAAGACCTAGATATGCGATAACTCGTGAAGCAACAATTCCTCCATAAATAGGTCCACTAGCAGCCAAACGGCGAGCAATAAGGGCACCAAGGTTGTAAGCAGTGTTACCATTAAGTGCAGCAGCAAGAAAAGCAAGATGATAATTAGAAATGTTACTGGTGTTTTCCCTACCAAGAATGCTAGTAGCAAGATAATAAACGAAATATCTAATGGCAGGGAATTGGATGTTCCTTATCTTGCCGCGCTGAGCGATGCGGTCATCGTCGTTGGTCACTCCTCGGTAAAGTTCCACAAAGTCTTTGGTGTTCCCTGCAATCTTCTTTGCTGTACCTAAGGAGCAATATCTATGGCAGCACAAAAGTCTCCCAAGTCCATTGTAACAGGCCTGTCATAAATCTTAAATTGGACAGTAGGCGCATAAGATGAATTCACAAATTTAAAACTCTCAACAAAAGTTTTGGTGAGCCAATAATGTTGGTCGCCCTCATCCTGCATATAAGTGGTTAGGCCAACTCTCTGGATAAGGAACATGAAGTCATCAAGCAACCCTGCATTACGCAAAAACTCCATGCATGGAAAGGATGAAGCATTTGGGATTTGGTCATCCCCTCCATCTCCAATGTTCGGTGCAATGACATCCTCATCATAGGAACGCCTAACTCGAGTAGATGCCCTCAAAGGCCTTCTTGCTCTCTGAGAATCCCTTTCAAACACCTCCCCAAAGGTGTGGTTATGCATTTTCCTTTTCTGAAATTTTTTAACAAACATTATAAAAAATGATTTTGAGACATACAAATGAGGGGAACTACTATATGAACTTGCTAGAGGACTAAACATGCATCAAAACTGATTATATCAACATAGAACAAGCATGCATACTCACTTAACAAGTCACCTACAGCAGCAAAATACTCAAGGTATACTTTACTAAACAAAATTCTACTTGGATACATGGAGGAGTCACATACCTGAGAGCAATGCCCCAAATCTCAGCAGCTGAGATGGGCTGAACAAAGAGATCGAAATCGCGAGGAAGAACAGCAAAAACTCGAGTGTGAGAGAGAAAAACGAGCTGAGTGATGCAAGAGGAAGAAGTGGTAGGTGGGGGAACTGCTGGAGGGCCAAGGGTGCCCCACCTCAGTGGCTGGCGCGGCCAAGGGGGCAGCCGCGCCACCATGTGGTTTGACCCCATGGTGGGTCCCCTTGGTCAGCACCAGGCACTCCCACGATGCTCTTTGAAAAATAGGACCAATGGTATAATTTTTACAGATTTTGAAAACTTTCAATTTGCATGAAATCTGGATATTTAAATTAATAAAACTTGGGCAGAAAAATTATTTTTAAAATTCAAAACAACTAAACTTTTGCAACCTAATTATCACTACAGGAGGTAAAACAAAGTTGAAGAAAGAAATGCTGTTTAGCTCTTTATGTATGCAAATACATTTGATAACAAGGTTGATCAAGTCTTGGCACCAAATAAATTTACATGACACAAATGATTTAAACATCATGAAACACTCATGTTACCTTGTATTGTATTGATATGGATCCAATCATAATGTTTTGATATCCTTCTTGATGATCATATATAGGGCAATCAATACTTCCCACTTTGATAGTTTTAAAATTGGAGATGGTATTGACTCCATAAATCTTGTCAACTTTCTTGGGGAAATAAACAGTATGTTCTTTATCATTAACATTGAAAGTTACTTTTCCTTTATTGCAATCAATAACAGCACCTGCAGTATTTAGAAAAGGTCTTCCAAGAATAATAGACATATTATCATCTTCAGGCATTTCAAGAACAACAAAATCAGTCAAAATTAAACAATTGTTAGCCACTTGAACAGGGACATCCTCACAAATGCCAACAGGAACAGCAGTAGATTTATCAGCCATTTGCAAAGATATATCAGTAGGTATCAATTTATCAAGATAGAGTCTCTTATAGAGAGAAAAAGGCATAACACTAACTCCTGCTCCCAAATCACATAAAGCAGTTCTAACATAATTATTCTTGATGGAGCAAGGGATGGTTGGTATACCTGGATCTCCAAGCTTCTTAGGAACCTTGCCATTGAAAGAATAATTAGCAAGCATAGTAGAAATTTCCTCATTAGGAATTTTCCTCTTGTTAGAAACAATATCTTTCATATACTTTGAGTAAGGAGGCAATTTAATAGCATCAGTCAAAGGAATTTGCAAGAACAAGGGTTTCATCCATTCACAAAATTTATTATAATGTTCTTCTTCCTTTGATTTTAGTTTCTTAGTTGGAAAAGGCATTTGCTTTTGAACCCAAGGTTCCCTTTCATTACCATGTTTCTTAGCAATGAAGTCTTCCTTAGTGTACTTTGTGTTTTTAGTATGCTTTTCAGGTTCCTTTTCACTAACTTCTTTATCAAGAGCATCATTTTTATCCTTATCACTATCAAGTTCATTACCACTTTCAGTTTCAGCATCAGAGATAGATATACTATTAGGATCATTAACAGTTTCAGAGGATTCTACAACATTTTTATGTTTCTTCTTCTTCTTTTTCTTAGAAGGAGAAACTGGATTTTCAGCTAGTTGAGAATCTTGTTCAATTCTTTTAGGGTGTCCCTCAGGATATAAAGGATCCTGAGTATGAGCTCCACTTCTAGTGCTAACATAGACAGGTTTTAATTTTTCTTAGAAGCATTGGCTAACATGTCTTGTTGCACTTTAGTGAGTTGATCAATTTGAGTTTGAACCATATGGAAATGTTTAATAAGCATCTTAACATCATTGGAGGTTCTCTCCACAATATCATGCAACTTACTAATAGCTAGAGAATTTTCATGCAAATGATTCTCTACTCTCATATTAAAATTATCTTGCTTAATAACATAATTATCAAATTCATCTAAGCATTGATCAGGTGGTTTAGAGTAGGGAATATCTCCTTCATCGAACCTGTGGAGAGAGTGAACCTCAATTATGGATGGATGAGGAATTGGCTTACACAAATCTTCAATAGGTGGAAGGTTCTTCACATCTTCAGATTTAATACCCTTCTCAATGAGAGTCTTCTTGGCCTCCCTCATTGTTTCATCATTCAATTCAATCATACCTCCCCTCTTCTTTGATATTGGTGTCGGTGTAGGTGTGGGGGTCGGCGCAGGTAGAGTCCAATCATCATAATTCTGGCTGATTTTAGCCAATAATTCTTCAGCTTCTTCAGGGGTTCTTTTCCTGAAAACACAACTAGCACAACTATCCAGATATGCTCTAGATTCAATAGTTAGTCCACTGTAAAATATATCAAGTAGATCATGCTTTTCCAAATCATGTCCAGGCCGAGCTCTGATAAGAGAGCAAAACCTTGTCCATGCCTCTGGAAGTTTCTCTTCATCTTCCTGGTCAAAGTTATAAATTCTCTGCAAAGCATCATGTTGAGCACTAGCAGGGAAATATTTCTGAAAGAAAACATCAAGCAAACCAGTAGGACTAGTAATAGAACCAGGAGACAAGTTGTTATACCAAGCTTTAGCATCATCTTTTAATGAGAAAGGAAAAATCTTAGCAACAAAATAGCTACGCTTCTTAATATCATCAGAAAATAAGCCACTCAAAGTAGAGAGCTCATTCATGTGCTCTACAGCACTTTCACTCTTAGTGCCACAAAAAGGAGTTTTCTCAACAATAGATATATGAGATAAATCAAGAGAAAAATCATAATCCTTATCTTTAATGTTTATAGGAGAAGTGGCAAACTTAGGATCAGGTGACAACTTGTATTTAACAGCATGTTGTGCAAGAAAATTTCTCATATTACTTGCACCAGTAGTAGCATTACATTTATCAATAAAATCATCATCAAGTTCCACATAAGTTTCATCAGGATCATCATCACAAGTATAATCCCTTAACTCAGGTGAATAAACAGGAGTAGTAGGACTTCCATTAGGTGTTCTAGTATTTTCAAGTTGTTTAGACTTAGCAATAGCAGCATCTAAAAGTGGACCTAATGAAATATTCTCATCAATCACAGTAGAAGCATCATCAACATTATCAGAGGCAATTTCAGATTCAGCAGTAGTACCAACACGTGAAGATTGTGGTGGTGTAACAAGTTGACTCAATACAGATGGTGAGTCAAGAGCAGCAGAGGTACTAAGTGTCGTACCTTTTCTTGTAGTGGATGGCAATACACGGACCCTCTCATCACGAGCTTTACCCATGATGAATAAATTTCAGCGAGCAATATAGATCACAAGTGAACTCACAAATAAAGCTATGCTCCCCGGCAACGGCGCCAGAAAATAGTCTTGATGACCCACAAGTATAGGGGATCGCAACAGTCTTCGAGGGAAGTAAAACCCAATTTATTGATTCGACACAAGGGGAGCCAAAGAATACTTGGAGCCTTAACAGCGGAGTTGTCAATTCAGCTGCACCTGTGAATAGTCTTGCTCGACACAGATTATCAGTAGCAACAGTTTTATAGCAGTAGTAGCGGTGAAATAATAGCAGCAGTAATAAGACAGCAGTAGTGATTGCAGTAAACAGTAGGATTAAAACACTGTAGGCATAGGGATGGATGAACGGGCGCTGCATGGATAAGATAGCTCATATAATAATCAAGACATAGGCATTGCAGATAATAATGATAAAGCATCCAAGTACTAAGTAAACATAGGCATGTGTTCCGTATATAGTCGTACGTGCTCGCAATGAGAAACTTGTACAACATCTTCTGTCCTACCAGCCGGTGGCAGCCGGGCCTCAAGGGAATCTACTGGTAATTAAGGTACTCCTTTTAATAAAGTACCGGAGCAAAGCATTAACACGCCGTGAACACATGTGATCCTCACATCGCAGCCATTCCCCTCGGCTGTCCCAATTATTGTCACTTTGGGACCGCGGGTTCCGGACAACAATATGTGTATACAACTTGCAGGTATGATCAATAAACAGTGCATATCATTATGAAACAATAACATGTTCAGATCTGAAATCATGGCACTCGGGCCCTAGTGACAAGCATTAAGCTCAACAAGTTGCAACAACATCAATAAGTACTAACAACGGATACTAGGCACCATGCCCTAATGATCTTATAACTTATTACATGAACAATCTCATCCAATCCCTACCATCCCCCTCAGCCTACAGCAGGGAATTACTCACACATGGATGGGGGAAACATGGATGGTCGATGGAGAAGCGTCGGTGATGATGATGGCGATGATCTCCTCCAATTCCCCGTCCCGGCGGAGTGCCAGAACGGAGTTTCTGGTCCCCGAAATAGGTTTCGCGATGGCGGCGGCGTACGGTGATGTTTCTGGATGAAGTGGACGACCCCCTCGCGTTTTAGGTCAGAGAGGGTTAAGTAGTCGAAAGGGGGCTCGGGGAGGTGCCGAGTCGCCCTCCTCAGTGGCTGGCGCGGTGGGCCCCTTGGCCGCGCCGCCCTGTGGTTTGGGCCACTCGTGGCCCATCTCTGCCTCCCCTTCTGGCTCCGTGAGTCTTCTGGTAAAATAGGAGGTTTGCGATCTTTTCTGGTGTTTTTCCCGAAAGTTGACTTTCTGCACAAAAACAAGACACCAGGGCAATTCTGCTGAAAACAGCGTTAGTCCGCATTAGTTGTATTCAAAACACACAAGTTAGAGGTAAAACAATAGCAAAAGTGTTCGGGAAAGTAGATACGTTTTGGACGTATCAATGAGGAGTTCTCTCATGACCACCTTGCACAATATGTGGACCTTTGGATTCAACTCCAAGATGTTCTACTTGATGAAAACGTGGAAAACCAAATCATTTGGAACCTCACTACCAATGGCGAATACACCGCGGCTTTGGCTTACAAGGCGCAATTCTTCGGGGCCGAATCCTCAAACTTCAAGCGTATGGTTTGGAAGGTTTGCCTCCCCCCCCCCCCCCCCGAAGGTCAAGTTCTTTGCATGGCTTGCTCTCCAAAATAGGCATTGGACATCCGACCGCTTGGCTAACCGTGGGTGGCAAAATTGTGGTCTTTGTCCTCTTTGCAAGAGAGCACCGGAGACTATGCCCCATCTCCTCTTTGGATGTCGGTACACCCTTCGTCTTTGGGGCCTCATCAAGGATTGGCTTGGCATTCATGCTTTGGATCCAAGCCAATGGGCGGACCTCTCACTCTCCTCTTGGTGGCTAAAGATGACGGGAACAATTGCCCAAAACCGCAAAGCTATGGCATCGGTCATGTTGCTCACGTCTTGGGTGATTTGGAATTAGCGCAATGCATGGGTTTTCCGCAACAAGCATGCGCCTACCATGGTTCTACTAGACAAGACCAAAGCCGACGCTCGCCTTTGGGTGATTGCGGGTGCAAAGAGGTTGGGTGAAATTGTGCCGGGAGAGTAGTCCGGTTGTAATATTATTGGGAGGGGACCGAGCGAGACCTCTTTGTTTCTCTCGGTCCGGGATATAAAATACTCTCTATCTTAATAAATCGATAGGGGCAAAGCTTTTGCCCCCCTTTTGGAAAAAACGGTGGCTATGGCACTTGTGCGAAACATGAAAAAGGTTTTAACATCTCCTCGTTCACCTCGTCGGCGGCGACCTTGTTGGTGGTGTTGAGAAGGGCGGAGAATAATCTGCTTGCTGCTCCACTGGAGTGGTGGATCTCGTTTTATCTGTGTGTTACAAAGTTTGGTGTCTAAAGATTCGAGTCGGTTCAATAGTTCAGTGGCGACGATTTAGGGGCATGTATATAAAGACTTCCGACGCTCATCAACAAAGTCAAACCGAATCGTTAGGAGAGCGGAGACATCATCGCGTCGATGGCTCTAGCAGTTGTAGTGGTCATTAGGCAGTACAAGGATCTCAGTATAATTTATCTCCTCCATGCGATCTAGCAGATCACATGTGGTCTTCGTCCCTCCCACCGGCAAAGCTCCCTCCCGCCTCCGACGACCCTTGGGCCCGGAGGTGCGGCGGACTGCAGCCCCTCGCCGGCGGGAAGGTTTCCGTTCCCTTTTTTAGGTCTTCGAGTGTCTTTTTCGGGATGGTGTGGCGGCGGTGACATCCTGAAAGCAGAATAAGGTCCTCCCCGTCCTATCCTCGCTCCGGAGATGCGTCTAGTATCGACGGAGGGCGTGTGGAGTTGTGTGTCCGGCGGATCTTCTCGGATCTAGTCCTTTTTTGTGTTCGTTCGTGTGGTTGTAGGTCTGGCTATTCTGATCTACGGTTGTCGTCATTGGCGATGGTTGCTGCTCTGCTGCGTTGGTCCTTCAGGACCTTAGCACGACAACTTCCCGTTTGTCTACTACAACAAGCTCTTCTACGACAAGCTTTGCCCGGCTCCAGTGAGGGAGGGGTGAGGACGGCGGCGCGCCTTCGGCTCGCTTCACTGCTTGTAGTCATCGCTAGGTGGTCTGAAGACCTATTTGTAATTTTCATTACTTTTGGCATTCTTTGTACTGTTGATAATCAATAGATCGGTTGGCCTTTTCACAAAAAAAAAGATCTCGGTATAATTTGGATTATGTTTGAAATGTGTTACTTCAATTAAACTTTTATAAAATTTTTTTGCGAAACACAGTACAACGCAGTCGCTCACATACACGCGCATACACTCACCCATATGAACGCACACACGCACATCCTACCCCTATGAGCACCTCCAAGAGACTGAGCTGGCAGATCAGGTCTTGAGATTGATGAAGTCACCACGGGCGCCTAGCCGACGGGAACGTCGCCTTCCACTGAAGAATATATTCCGCCTAAATGAGAAACACCAGCGTCAAACCTGGGGTTTGAACTCTGGTGGGCTGGGGGTACAACCACCCTCCTAACCATCCTACCACAGGCAGGTTCTCTTAAACTTTTATAATTAATCCGGCTACTTCTCATCAGAACAAAAAGTTCTGCTGGTAGCTATAGCGTTAGCGTGACGCGCCGGCCGACAGCTTTATCCTCCTTTTTCTGTTTTTCGAAAGTCCAGTCGGTTCGCAACTTCCCCAAACAGGCAAGCAAATACCAGCACGGCCCTCCCAACTCGGCCAATCACGTACTGTACGTTCGTGTGGTCGTGTGCGCGTATGCGGCAAGGATAAGCCATCTTTTGTGGTTGATGTGTTGGGATATTGTTGCATCTGACCGAGCAGGCAGGGAACAGGGAGTAGGGTTTATGTTCCATCAAATGTATGGGTGGAATTTGTGATCACCAATACAGCTGAGAATGATATGGGTCCAATATAATCAGCTGGCTACATACCTCAATCATTTAAGCATATATCATGTCACACTGAGCACCTTCCCCTTATGGCATTATGCATGCCTTTGAGCCGTGCCACTAGGCCGATTTTCTCCTCCATGATAGATGTTGCATGGCAACGGCTCACCTCGGTGTCGAAAGTGTTCGTTGCACGCGTAGGGTGGGAGTTGGGAGAGATATTGATGAAGAGGTTAATGCAACATGACTCGACGACCGACTAAATGTTAGGGCTGATTTGGGTAGGGTGGGGACAGGTAAAAATGGGGAGGTATTGGACCAACTCCGGTGTACCATACAATGTGAGTGCCGTTGCTAGGTGTTTGAGAGAAAAAGTGAACCGACAAGTTTGTTAGGTTGGTCGGTTCCAAGCCAACAACAAAGTAAAATACGACTCACTCTGCTTATGCGTGCTCTCCTCCATTTACAAATTATCCCACAATGGGTCTTAGTACAAGAGGGAAATGGAACATATATCTACCGCTAGCATGAAGTAGGAGAGAGCCAGAGTAATAACACAAGGAAAAAAGAATCATTCTAGATTTTTTTTTTATGTAGTCTCTCGTGGGACTAGCAACCAACCCTATACACTAGAGAAAACCACTAGCATCTTGAAGGATTCTGCTTTATGGTTTCTTTGATTCACATGATAGGAAAAACGCATGATCATAATGTCATGCCCGCTCCAATTCTACATGATTTCGTATCCATCATAATTTGTTTGATTTCACACGGGAAATATAAAGGAATCTGAAAAAGAGATTTGAATGGGTGCTAGATTTTCTATACAATCTAGTGAAAAGAATTCCTTAGAAATAGTTGCTATGGATACAATCAGACAAATCAAACAACCACCATAGAAAAGTTCTAAGAATTTAAGTCCTCCAATTTTTAATACAAATCCTACAAATCAAAGGGGCCCTATGTTTCCAATCCATTCATCATTGGATATGGTCTTAGTGGTGGACAATAACAATAAGGTAGAGGGACGAGCAAAAGGGGAAAATCTAAGAGTGAGAGGATACACCACACATGGATCTGAAAACATGTCAATAGGTAGAATACGAGCGGAGAATACTAGAGTTAAAAAGTAGAGAAGGTAGTCACTGAACTTAGGGACAAGAGAAAAGAATGATGGTGGGTAATTTTACCCTCTCGGATGGATGTTCATCTCAGAATATAATTTTTGTTATAAAAAGTGGCACCATTGGTTTATAATGGACAACAAAGAAGGAAGAAGACGAATAAATAGGGAGGAAGAAGAATAAAGAAGAGAAATAGAAAGGGGAGAAGGTGAGGGTATAGAATTCGATGACAAACACAACCCGAAATGGGTGGTGGCACTGCAAACAAACGATGAGCGAGGTGGTGAGCGGTTGAACGGGTAATATGTTTCTTGCTGAGGTTTTAGACATTGGTTCGATCATGTTGACGCCATCGAATAACGCATGTGGCGGGCTATCAATCGAATAGGCGGAGGAAAGATGTGCCGTGACCCATGATGTGGAGCAAGAGAGGAAAGAAAATGGGGACAATGGAGGATTAGAGGGAGACGTTGACGCTGGTACACTTGCCAAGCAAAAAACGATTGTGTAAAAAATTGTGTTGATGCATTTTGGATGCTATTGGCCGGCCGAGCCAAACGAAAAAGGCTCATAGTTGGCAGTTTGCAGAAGATTACACGTCAGCGCTGACGTGGATTCACCACGCAGAGACCAAGTCGCGTTCGGCTGCGTGGAATCCTGGCCGTCCAATTCTCTCCCGACGTACAGAAAGAGACGAGGACTCATCTCTTTGCCAGTTGCCATCCCCAAAATCTCATCCAGAACGAAGAGAGAACCCGCGTGTCTCGCCGGAGCTAGGGTTTGATCGAGAGTCCGGCGGCCGACCGACCGATCGAGGGGGAGCGAAGATGATCGAGGTGGTGCTCAACGACCGTCTGGGGAAGAAGGTGCGCGTCAAGTGCAACGAGGACGACACCATCGGCGACCTCAAGAAGCTGGTGGCGGCGCAGACCGGGACGCGGCCCGAGAAGATCCGCATCCAGAAGTGGTACACCATCTACAAGGACCACATCACCCTCGGCGACTACGAGATCCACGACGGCATGGGCCTCGAGCTCTACTACAACTAGCCTATCGCCACTCAGCCATGTAATTCAATATTCCCCTTCACTTTTATTCGTCGTTCCCTTTCCATCACTGAAATTGGATTATTATTATTGTATGATCGGCTATCGTTAAATTAGAAGGGTATGATATGTTGGATTGGGTTCCTGAGATTGATCGATCGATTGATTTCTGGAGAGGGTTCGTTTTAGGGTGCCTTTGATTCTTATGTTTCGTTTACTGTCTGAATATGATTCCCTTTTGTTGATGGGATACGAATTATTTCAGGGTAAGCATCTCTAATAGCTATGCTAAGTTAGTGAGAGCAGGTAGCCTGTTTGAGCTTTTGCAGATAGTTGAATTCTTGAAATATGGCCATATTGTTGCCCTGAAGCTCGATGAACTAAGATTTAGGAACTCTGTTGGTACTCCTCGGTTTCTATCGAAGCGCTACTTTGCTGTTGAAAAGTCATATGCTTGCGCATGTTGTAGTAATGGTGGCCTGGTGGGTAGAGGATATGTTGAATGGTGAGGTTTAGCCTGCTACGTTTCTTGTCTATTCTTCTAGTGTGGGCAAGAATCCCAAGGATTACTTAGTGAGAACGTTGTGTTAGGAATTCTTTTATTGGTAGGTTCCAGGTCCTGGAGAAAGCCAAAATTTCCATCAATAATACTAATTCATGGGAATTTTGTAACCTTGAAATTTGTTCCTTGATTTGAGACAACCTTTGGTTTGATTGCTTCTGGTCGCTACTGAACATCACAGCTGTGACATTGGTTTGATTTAGTTCACAACTTAAAAGTAAGGTTACTTTGGTCATGCGATGTAGCTAGATAGTTAATTTTTAATCACACAACATTGTATACTTGCTATTTGATTAGAATTGGGTAGCTTATTTGTTCATATAATTAAATGTTGGATCGTCATCAAACCTTTCAAACAAATCGGTAGCTTGTTAATGTACCATGCTTGCACTTGATGATTCATTCTGCACATGGGGTTTTGTTACTTCTCTATGCTCTATGACTGAATAAAAGAACCAAAAATCCTCCATGCAACCACATCTTGAAATTATGCCCTTTTTTGCTTGCTTGCGGGTAGTGTACTCTGCCGAGGGTGATGACAAAGCTAGTTCTTCCGTTTGAATTTCCATTTCCATAATGTTTTCACCTCCACTAACCATATGCTCCATTGCACTGCAGGTTGGTATGAGTTCTCCTAGCTATGCCTACGATGATATCCCTTCCAGTTTCAGCGTCGTCAGAGCTCAGGTGTGAGCTGATATCCAGCAAGCTACTATATAACTAGTGGAATACATGATTGTACCAGTGATGACTGTTGTCAGCTTGAATTTATGTGTCTTATTATCAACCCTTTGAATGTAATTGGCTGTTACTCTCAAGGCTATAAATAATATAAGCCGTGCTACTTGGGTTGTGATAATATCAGGGTTATATTGTGTTATTATGTGAGGGCATTTGCTCTGCTTAATCTTTGCTGTGAACAGCTCTCGGTTTCTCCTTGTTTCCCTAGTAAGAATCTGCAGGTGATATTGGCTTTGTGGCGCCGAAGTTAGGCCATGTGTAGGTGGTCATCTGGTTTTTATATAATGATGAATGTGCTTAAACTGATTTTGGAGAGGGTTCGTTTTGGGGTGCCTTTGCTTCTTATGTTTCATTTACTGTCTGATTATGATTCACTGTTGTTTGTGGGATAAGAATTTCAGAGTAAACATATCTGATAGGTATGCTAAGTTAGTGAGAGCAGGTAGCCTGTTTGAGCTTTTGCACATAGTTGAATTCTTTGAAATATGGTCATATGTTGCCCCGAAGTTCGATGAACTAAAGATTGAGGAACTCTGTTTGTACTCCTGGGTTTCTGTTGAAGCGCTGCTTTGCTGTTAAAAAATCATATGCTTGTGTATGTTGTAGTAATAAGATAGGATCGGTGGTTACAGGATATGTTGAATCATGAGGTTTAGACTGGTACGTTTCTTGTCTATCCTTCTAGTGTGGGCAAGAATCCTGAGCATTACTTGATACCGGTGTGTACTTGGGTATTTATTTGTATTTGTTGGTAGGTTCCATGTCCTGGACAATGCAAGAGTCCAATCAATAATATTGATGCAGTGGATCTTTTAACCTTGAAATCTGTTCCTTGATTAGAGATAACCTTGGTGTGATTGGTTCTGGTCACTACTGGAGTACTGGACATTACAGCTACAACCTTGTTTGATTTGATTCACTACTAAAAACTAAGGTTTCTTTTGTCATGCAATGTAGCTATAATTAATTTTTAACCACACAACATTAAATAACTTGTTATTTGATTAAAATTGGGTGGCTTATTTGTTCATATAATTAATGTTGGATAGTCATGAGATGCTTCGAACAAATCGGTAGTTTATTAGTGTATCATGCTTGCACTTGATGATTCATTCTGCACATGGGGTTTTGTTATTTCCCTATGCTCTATGACTGCGGATAAAAGAACCGAAAATCCTCCATGCAAGTTCATCTTGAAATTATGCCCTGTTTTGCTTGCTTGCGGGCAGCGTACTCTGCCGAGGGGTGAAGACAAAGATAGTTCTTCCATTTGAATTTCCATGTCCATAATGTTTTCACCTTTCTCGAGAAAACGCAATGGACCTTTGCGTTTCATTTCATTGGAAAGATAGTGTTTGTTTACAATCCTCCTAGGAGGCAAAGTCTCATATTACATGGCTTGGTGCACATCCCAGGTGGGTGGTAAAATGACTCTCAGGCCTAAGGCGCCTGCACGTGACCACATCTGGGCCTCCTCTTTGATCTTGGATATCAAGGTGTGTACGAGAGGCTGTGCTCCTTCTAAGACACAGTCGTTGCATAGTTTCCAAATCGAGGGCGATGGAGGCGAGGCCCTTGCGCATTGGCTTGGGCGTGTTGGTCTTGGTTTTGATCCACCACTCTGCGAGGGAATTCTCCTGGTTTGGTGCCGCGATTGGGACACGAAGCCAGGCGAGGATCTCGTGCCAGATTTGCCTCGTGAATGGACATTCCAAAAGGATGTGTCGCATTGTTTCAGGAGTCTGATCGCACAGGGGGCAGCAGGGGTGATGTGGTAGTCCTCGTCACGCCAAGCGGTCCACGGTCCAGCAGCGGTCGAGATTGGCCAGCCAGTGGAAGAATTTTACCCTCGGCAGCGCCCATGTCTTCCATGTGAGCTTCCAGGAGGAACAGGTGATCGACTCTTTGAACATGGCCTGGTAGGTGGATCTGGCAGTGTAGGTTCCGCTCGCCGTCCAGCTCCAGAGTAGCTGATCAGGCCTGTCCGTGAGGACGACTCCCTTGCGGTGCAGGTTGGTATGAGTTTCTCCTGGCTACGATGATATCTATTCCAGTCTCATTGTTGTCAGGGCTTATGTGTGAGCGGATATCCAGCGAGCTACTATATAACTAATACTCATGGAGTACATGATTGTACCAGTGATTGACTGTTGTCAGCTGGAACTTATGTGTCCTATTATCAACCCTTCGAATGCAATGGGCTGTTACTCTCAAGGCTATAAATAATATAAGCCGTGCTACTTTGGTTGTGATAATATCAGTGTTACCTCGTGTTGTTATGTGAGGGCATTTGCTCTGCTTAATCTTTGCTGTGAACAGCTCTCTGTTTCTCCTTGTTTCCCTAGTCAGATTCTGCAGGTGACATTGGCTTTGTGGCACCAAAGTTACGCCATGTGTAGGTGGTGATCTGGTTTTTATATAGGAGGAATGTGCTTAAGCTGTTTTAGATGTGAAAATTCTCTCATAAACTTGCCGGTAGTGATTGGTGAGGACGCCAGTATAGGTGGGCGTGGCTGGCAACCTGGAGGTGAACGTCAAGCTTGGCTAGAGCTGGATGACGATCAAAGCCCAGAGCTGGACGTCAAGCTTTGGGCCGGGCTATGATCAACCACGCAAAATATGATCAAACTCACCACGCGAGGTTACGCCCAAGTTGATATCAACATACGTCCAAAACAAAAGTTGATATCAACATAAAATATATTTTATTCATATTTAGTAAGCATTGCCTAAAAGAGAAACTTGAAAGATACACTTGGAAATTCAGTAAGCATTACATAAAAGAGAAACTTGAAAACGCTTGGAAATTCAGTAAGCATTACATAAAAGAGTAACTTGAAAGAAACACTTAGAAACAAAACATAGACACTGAACTCCTAACTAGACCAACGTGCGACAGCTCGACGGGACTCCTATTTGCGTGTAGCTACACCAACGTACGGCAGCTCGATGGTGCCCATGTAGAACTTGCCGTTATCTCTCTCCATTACCTCGGATGGTCTGATTTTCTTGGGTCCCCTCATCTCTTCGAGAATCTTCCCGTTAGCTCCAACCCTCACGGCGAGTATATGGCTATCGACGCCAAAGGGCCGCTCGTTCTTCTCGCCATGCAACGCCACCCAGTAACCACCTCTCCTGTCAGCCCTCACATTGTCAGGGTAGCCCGGCAAGTCGGCAAAGGGCTCTAATGTGCCTGCCTTGGAGCCGGTGATCCAGTACTTAAGTAGCTTGCACGGTCCAGTAGACGCGACCACGAGGTGAGTCCGGTCGTAACTGATGGCAACACCATTGGGGTACGCCATGCCGGCTTGGAGCACGGTGACATCTTCCGTCCGCGGGTCGTACATCATGAGGCGGCCCGTCGCGTCGCGTGTGTTTGTCACCAACTCATGCTGCGACCTGTCGTAGTTCATGGAGCTATCCGTGAAGTAGACTTGGCCGGTGATCTGGTCGACATCGACTCCGTTGGCGAAGCGGAGAGGCATACCACCAATCTCATTGACCAGCACCGTGGCCTCCCCGCCGCCAGGCCCGACCCGCATCAGGCCCTTGTAGGCGTCGGCCACGTACAGGTTTCCGGTCTTGTGGTGGAACTGCAGGCCGAGCGGCCGGCCACAGAGGGTCTCCGGGTTGATCTCCGGGCTGAGCTTGGCCGCCCTGCATTGCTCGGTGTTGAAGCTTGGACTGTATGTGTAGGTCGACCAACCGAGCTCGTCGCCGTTCCACTTGAGGACGCGGCCGTCGGAGACGCCGCTGTACGGACCGTGGCCTTGGCCGTCGAAGGCGACGCTCTCTGCCCCTCGAGATCCGCCTGGTAGTGGCATCCGCTGCGTCCTGGAGGCGTCGAAGCTAGCGACGGTGGACGCCATGGCAGCAGGCATGAAGAGCAGGACGATGATGACGATCGCGGTTGCTGCCTTGGCGAGGCGGCTCATGCTGCTGCCCATCTGTTGCTCTTTGGTGTCGATCGCGTTTGGTGGCTAATTAAATCGAGTGTTTTGCTGTTTGCTTGCGATTGCTTGTTAGGCGTGGAGAGAAAGAGGTGGGCGCCCTGTACTCTTATACACGTCCTAGGTGATACCAGTTCCCGACTCGGAGGCCGGATTAGACTTCGACAAGGTGAGCAGGCCAAGAGCGACAAATCGGATTCAGATTCGATTCCGTCGGGTGAGTTTGAGTGTGTGACGGACCCGTCAGTACGTAGCAGATCACATCGCGATTGCTCCGAACACCAAATCGTGGTCGGTTCGGTTTTGTACTTCCCACAGCTCCGTCTCCTTGTACGATTGCCGCCTCGCGCCGTTCCGAGTCCACCTCGCTCTGCGCCGCCACGTTCGAGCTTCAGATGCAGCTGGATGTTCAATGCCTGGTTCAGTGTGTGTCCTCTACACTACTGTACATGTGATGGAAGTTCAGTTCAGAGAGAAATGCTGCTGCTGGTGATGTACTATTTCTAAACTGCTGACGTCTGTGTGATTTTTTTATGCAGATTGTGTTAGCGTTTTATTTGGGCTTTGGATTCGATTTGCATCTGGGCCATAATGGGATCACCCTATCATCTTGACTGCCGCCGCCCTGTCCTGCTACGACGAGGACGACGAAGGCCACGTGGGGAATGGTCAATGGGAACGAACCATACTCACTTAACAAAGCAACTCAAAATTCTTCCATATAAAAGCTTCTGCTAGGAGGAGAAATAACTTTATCCCACTGGTGGCTACTGCCAACACCGTCTCGGTAGACCAGACACTTCATGACAGCAGTCCATCAATTTTGAGGCTCTCAACTTTCAACCTGTTGAAGCTCTTGGGTTGGACAAGCCAATTTCTGAAGAAGAGGTGAAATCAGTAATCCTTGACATGCATCCAGAGGAGGCACCAGGGCCTGATGGTTTCACTAGTCTCTTCTATCGCCTAGCTTGGGAGGTGATCAAACCTGACATCATGAAAGCCATTCAGATGCTTGAGAGCTCCAATAATCAGGGTATGTCACTTCTCAATAATACTTTGCTTGTGATCCTCCCCAAGCTGCAAGGGGCAGTTCATCCTTCAGAATTCAGACCTATTGGTCTGGTACACAGCTTTGGCAAGCTATTCACAAAAATCTTGGCAAACAGGCTACAACCCTTGATGCCATCTATGGTTGCTCCTTCATATAATGCGTTTATAAAAGGGTGGTCCATACACGACAATTTTGTCTATCTTCAGGGTGTGATAAGGAGTTATTTGCA
Source organism: Poa pratensis (assembly GCA_947311845.1). Lineage (NCBI taxonomy): Eukaryota > Viridiplantae > Streptophyta > Magnoliopsida > Poales > Poaceae > Poa > Poa pratensis. Next base: position 13,502,872 of record CAMZMU010000045.1, read on the forward strand.
CTGGTGGTCACACAACTCGACAGCTATGTGCACTTAAGTCACACAACTGGATAACTGAATTTTTTGGTCACACAACTCGTCATCTGGTGCACTTAAGTCACTGACCCCACCTGTCAGGCCGTTTTCCGTTGAAGTTGATGCTGACTGGACACGTAATTTTGCAAAAAACACCCTGTATTTTTGTACATTTGCAAAAAAAACCCTGTATTTTTTTCAAAAAAACCCCTGAATTTTTGAAATGTCCAAAAATACAGGGTTTTTTTGCAAATGTACAAAAATACAGGGGGGTTTTTGCAAGATTACGTGTCCAGTCAGCATCAACTTCAACGGAAAACGGCCTGACAGGTGGGGTTCAGCATAAAAAATTCAGTTATCCAGTTGTGTGACTTAAGTGCACATAGCTGTCGAGTTGTGTGACCACCAGTGCAAATAACTCTGTGATAAGAGCACTGAAACAAAAGAAGACCCCTGCTCTCATGCTCAAAATTGACATTAGCAAAGCATTTGACTGTGTTTCATGGAATTTCTCATCAAATTGCTCACTCAGGCATAGAGGGTTCAATGACAGGTGGATCGGTTGGATAGTGGCTTTGTTGGGTTCAACCCCCACAAGAATCATAGTTAATGGTCAGCTATCAGAGCCAATCAAGCACAGATGCGGTCTAAGGCAGGGCGATCCCCTATCCCCTCTCCTCTTCGTGTTGGTAATGGACTGCCTAGGAAGATTGATGGATAAAGCACAGGAGGACTTGATGCTACAACAGATTGGAAGCCAGATTCTTCGTTTCAGAGCTTCTTTATATGCTGATGACGTTGTAATCTTCTTGAGGCCGGAGCTGCACGACTTGCAGATCGCCATTGAAATTCTGAAACTCTTCGGTTCAGCTACAGGGCTACACACAAATCTTGCAAAAAGCAGCATACTTCAATCTGTTGTCATAACCTTGATTTGTCTTTCACGTCTACACCATCTGCTTGTCAGTTAGCTCAATTCCCATGCCAATATCTAGGTCTCCCCCTCTCGGACAAAAGGTTAAAGAGAAGTGATTTCCATGTGTTGCTGGATAAATTCTTCAAAAAACTTGCCGGTTGGAAAGCTAAATGGATCTGCATGGCCGGTCGCCTTACCCTGGTCACTACAGTACTGTCAGCCCTGCCGGCTTATCAACTAATGGCAGTTCTTCATCCTAAATGGCTTCTGAAGCAGCTTGACAAGCTCAGGCGAGCTTTCCTTTGGGCTGCTGAAGACAAAGTGTCGGAGGAAAGTGTTTAATCAACAGGTCTAAGGTTTGTATGCCCAAGCACCTCGGTGGTCTGGGCATCCCAAATATGCAAATGCAAAGCGTCGCCTTGCGAGCTAGATGGCTGTCGCAGAATGAAACAGACAGTTCTAAGCCTTGGTGTGGCCTGCCACCGCCAATTGACAACACTGTTCGTGCGGTTTTTCAGGTTTCCGCTACTATAAATATTCATGATGGCCGTGCAACATCCTTTTGGAAAAGCCACTGGTTGCAATCTATTCATGTATGCAAGTTTCCAGCACTCTACAAGCACTCACGCATGAACAACATATGCGTTCGTCAGGCAACCAGCACGCATTGGATCATCCTAATCAAGCCAAATCCTTCTCTGCCGGTGTTGACTGAATATCTGAGGCTGTGGGAGCTGCCAGTTGCACAGGGACCTTTGATTTTTTATGATCAACCGGACAGTTTCTCCGTGAGATGGGCTGCTAATGGTATATTCTCTGCTTCCTCTGCATACCTCGCCCAGCTTGTGGGCCGCATTCCTTCTACGGTGCTACCTCAAGTTTGGAAGACGAAGGCCACACCTAAGTGCAGGTTGCATGGGTGGATGATTCTACAAAACAGATGTCTGACTGCTGATAACTTAGCTAAGAGGGGATGGCCTCACAATCCAATATGCCCTCTCTGCCATGTTATCCCAGAAACTGGAGCTCACATTTCTGCATCCTGTTCCTACTCGTAACAGGTCTGGGCTGAGGTGTTGCTCAAGGTTGGCCTGCCTTCTATCGCCGGTCCTTCAGAGACAACTATAAACTTACAGTAATGGTGGAGTTCTATCTCTAACTTGCTGCCACAGACGATTTTAGTTCTTAGATGGCGATCCACAGTGCTATTGTGTTGGTGGATATTATGGAAAGAGAGGAATAACCGCATCTTCAATAAGAAGCTTAAAATCCACCGATGCTTGTAGACAAAATCATCTCAGAATTGGCCATTTGGAAATCTGCTGGAGTCCTGGGAACGGTGTGGCCGGCTGGGGAGTAGTTGCCCTATCTGAGCCCGTAGTTTCTTTCTTCTAGATTAGTTTGATGCCATTGAGGAATGCAACTGTTTCATGTATATGTTAGCAAAGAGAGTGATCAGCTTAAACAAAGCAATGGAAGTACAAGTGTATATGAGGCGCTGCAAATGAAAAATGGCTGCAGGACTTGGCCAACGGACTGAATTTCGGGATCAGCTCCTCACACTTCTTAGACGCAGCAACCAATCAAGCTCATCAAAGTGGTACAGACTACTTGGAACTTGAAAGCGGATGGACTTCAGAGAAGCGGTAAATGGCGGACACAATCTTCACCCTTAAGGGATCCTGTAGGAACACTCTTATCTAACCCAGGCTAAACAATACGAATTTCTGTCAATAAAAAAAGGTTTGCAAATGTCAATTCGGATGTCTTCATATATAACAGATACAATTGCCATCATGATGATTTTGCTAGCAGATATTTCTTTACATATGCTCAATTGAGCTGGAAGACATGGAAACCTTCTTGTACTAGCGAACTATGAAAGTCGAAAAGCCTCTTCAAACAACAACCTTACGAACTTCATAAGTTAATGGGTGGAGTAACTCCTTGCATAGTTAAATGTGTGTACATACAACAGTGCGGGACAAACAACCTCAGCTTGAGTGCCATTTGATATTGAGGTGGCTGCAATCCAAAAAGGATTTCACTCTGCTCAATGCAACTTCTCGGTGCTGCAACACTGAATTCATTCCGGGCTCACTTCTCTTCCGTGTCATCTTCTTCGAGATATTCTTCCATCTCGATTCAAACTCACATGCTGCAAGAAAGACAAATCGGGTAAATAAGATATCTTGCCAAAGCTCAATTCTTGAACAGGGAAACAGTCATTTTGTTTTACAGCAAAATTGCAATCTGGCGACTATGTATATTATAAAGTACCCATTCTGTCTTAAAATATCCATGGACTGTTGGCCTGATGTAATCTTGTCATAGTGTAAACTGCACACATAGGTTGTGTGCAGGCTATAGTGTGAACTCACACATAGGTTGTGTGCTGGTTGGGGCACATGAGTTGTGTCCTGAGTAGATAGGCATGCTGCAATATGTTTGCAGGAGTTAAGTAGTAGGTGCTAGTATGTTCTAGAGTACTATCTATATGTAATTCTTAGGCTATAAGATAGGGTAGCAGTAGAAAGCTATAGAAGGCTCTAGAATACTGTAGCACCGACCTTGAACCCTCTATATAAGGAGAGGCACACTATATGGAGGGATGTAAGTAGCAAGCCAAGGTCCTAGCATAGGTTGCTGAGGGCAAGCATAGGTTGCTAAGGTTTGCCAGCATTTGTTGCTGTAGTGTAGCATTTGTTGCTGCACAGTAGGCATAGGTTGCCAAGCTTGTAGGCATTCGTTGCCTGTGTGGTGTAGCATCCGTTGCTGCAAAATCTAATAGAAAAGGAAGGCATTTGTTGCTGGTGTGCTCCTCTGTAGTACTAGTCCCCTGTTTTCTTCACTTGGTAGAGAGAGAACAGAGAAGGAACACCTAACATGGACTACAAAATTCGAATTTGTCGATCATGTTAACATTTCAATCTGTCTTTTGGGAGAATTCTGGCTGTACTTTGCAAAAGTTGTTGATAAATAAAAGTCTCACTTGCCAAAAGAAAAGGTGAAATAAGAGGGGAAATAATGGTAGCTTACACCAAAAGATTGATTAATCTGCAAACCACAATTCAATTATCATTAAACCGAATGAGGTAAGAAAGTAAGATAGTGAACCACTCATTACACACTGGGATACAGATTCATGTTGGTGTTTTGTTAGGCATGATTACATAAACATAGTTCGACAGGGTAACTGAAAGTCCAAAGTAAACACTGAGTGCCAGCAAAAATTTAGCTTACAAAACATAAAGTTGCATAAAAATTGGTATGCGATTCTATAAACATCTATGATCATGTAGTAAAAGGATGAGATTTTTTACTTTACTAACCTTCACTTCTGTTGACGAAGCCTTTAACAAGGCATGCGAGATTCCACGGCCTTCCAGCACTGGCGGCTTTTGCACCACCTTTTAACTCCCCATTATGTTGTCGCAAGCTATAAAAATGATCATTTGAATAATAAGTAATACAACTTATGTGATATGACTAAACACGCTCATTTTTCATGTTGCTCGCACACTTCCTAACCTTTTAAAATTGTCGATTTTGAACATGCTTTTCCTTCAAGGCTATAAGTATTATTCAGTCTTTAACAAAGGAGCCTACCACTCAGTTATTGAATATTTTTATTTTTTCTGGGAATCACTAGCAGTCGTCAAAATTGGTTTTTGCAGTAGGATCGCTGAATCGTTCTCGAGCTAGAATAAATTTCAGTTTTGCGAGAGCGATTCAACCAAATAGAGGCATCAATTTGGGTCAACTCACACTCCAAGATTCATCAGCCAACACACACAAAAAAAAAAAAGCAAGTCTGAGGATGAAAGATTAGATATTTCTACAAGCCTGAGGATAACCATGTACTTACTACAAGGGTATAAGTCTAAGGATGAAAGATTAGAAATCTCTACAAGCCTACATATTTTTCCAGTCTTCTTTACCAAAGGAGCCTATTGCTGAGTGACTGGATATTTTTCTTTTTTTCTGGGAAGTCATCAGCAGTCGCCAAAATTGGTGTTTGCGGTAGAATCGCTGAATCTTTCTCGATCTAGAACAAAAATTTAGTTTCTTGGAGAGGAATTCAACCAAATAGATGCATCAATTTGAGTCAAATTCCAAGATTCGTCCGCGAACTAACTTGTACTGAGGTTGCATCAGGCTAGAGACCAGGAGAGGGAAAAGGGGAGAGAGGAATCACCGGCGAGGGAAGTCCGTAGTGACGCCGACGTAAGTGCGCGGGACCTGGGAGGAGGCGATGAGGTAGACGCACCACGCTGCAGCCTTCTTTTCCTTCTTGGCGGCCTCGGACGGTGGATCTCCGGACGCGGAAGCGGGGGAGGCCGACACCGAGGAGGGGGCGGCCTTGCAGGACTTGCGAGGGAGCGCGGTGCGAGGGATTTTGGTGGCCCGGAAGGTGGCGGAGAGGCTCATCTCTCACTTCGCCGGCGACAGGTTCTCGGGGGGTTGGTCGACGGCGATGCGTTCATGGAGGAAATTTATGAATCGGCCGTTGAGGGCCTCCTATGTCATGGGCCGAAACAGAAACAAAAAACGCCGGGGACCAAAAATGAAAAGGCTTGATAAAGAGCAAGTTTAAAAAAAACAAGTAAAAAAACAAAATAAAAAAGGTTAAGATCCCTCAAGAAAAGTAAAAAAATTAAGAAAAAGGGAAAATGTTACCAGCGAGCTATTCCCACAAGTCCACATCAGGCGGACAATTGGATTTCTAGTATTTACAATGTAACTCATCTACTGTACAAAATTTCCAGTACTAGGAAAGTATTCATGGACATGGGGAAAAAATGCAACATATTTTGCTTCTCTTTTTTTTGCTAGATATTTCTCTGGTATATTGTTCCATGCTTTTACATGCCAGACTGACCAGATGAAACCGTCTGGTTACATATTCTACAACAAATGGCGTACAAGACTGGTTCTGAACTTCTGATCACAAATGAAATTACTGATGCATATATAAATAACAACGACCTACATGTCTTCATTGTTTCAGCTAAAATTACAATTCAGACAAGATGGAGAGAAAAAAAAAAAGATGGACAGTGAGATCAAGCGCGCTGTTTCTTCCCACTAGGCATATCGTCGTCATAATGCTCTTCGCCCCCATCTTTATCACCCTTCTTCCTCGCCAAGATCTTGTTGATCTTGTGGAGGTCATTGCTCAGCTTCTGGTCCTTGTTCTGCTTCCTGGTTTTCCTACCATCCTGCATCTTCACCCCAAACTGGAACGCCGCCTTCGGCATAGCTTCCTTCTGATCATTGTATTTCGCCCACTCCTCTTCTGTCTCGAAGTCCCAGCGGTGAAGACGGCCCTTCGCCTGCTCAGCGCTTGACATAGTTAGAATGGAATGCAGTCACGGAACCAAGGATAAGAACACACATAGGAGTGGAGACTTTGGCACAGGAGATGAAAACATGGGAAGTGGACAAATCATACATGGATTACAGTTATATGTTACTAGATGATCATCCTACCCATGTTTCAAACATAGGCTTTTACTGCATGGTCAGCGCATACACAATTTCACTTACCCGTCCACCCATATCCATCTTCGACAAATCATCTTCATCATCACTCCCTGCAATCTCTTGATTATACCCCTGATAACCAGGATAACACTCAGAGTAACTATCTGAAATAAAATTTGGGTCTTTCTCCCGTGCATCATTTTCCCTCAGCTGCTTAAGCCTGTCATCATCACGTTTGAAAACAGAACCTAGACCCTTATCTTTATCTGCTTGAGTCATCAACCTTGGGTCCTGGGATATATTTGGGTCAGCTAATACATCATATCCCAGAGTACCCTGTTGCATGTACTGTTCTGGATAAGCCAACTGCTGTTCAGCATACTGATAGCCTGGCCACTCGCCTTGATATCCAGCAGCTGCCATTTGGGCTTGAATAGCAGGATCATAACCATCCTAACATCACAAGAGATAAACTATCAGTACATCTGAATTGAAGGAAAAATCATATGTTTTTTCTAAAGAATTCTATCACATCTAGTTTTGTAGCATACTGCAAATGTGGATTAATAACAATATTTACTTCTTTTAAGGAGATAATAATATTTACTATTCCTATACAAATTCAACCTGAACTGCACCATTCAAACTTTACATGTATTCACTGAAAACTGATGTAGCTGAAAATAAGAAAAAATTACCAATTGCGGCTGCCAAGCTTGAGCAGGCTCAGATGGTTGAATAGGGCCATACATAGGTTCGGTCAAATGGGGCTGATTCTGATGGTTATGTGGGGATTCATCCATATCTTCGGATATGGGGCTCAGACTCATTTCTTTATTAGGAACAGTATAGTCAACACCATCTCCAACGAATATGTCATCATCATCTTCTCTAGCAATAGGGACAGACGGTTTTTGTTTCTCCTTTTCACTGAAGTTACTGTTTCGTGGGGGTGGGGGTGGAGGTGGTGGCATATCCTTTTCTGAATACTGTTTAAGAGCAGAACCATTTGTTTGTCGTCTTACTGCCTCATCATAATCACCGCCTGCCAAATTATTCTTCCCTGAAATATAACAAATTATTTAAGCCAAGTGATTAATTGGTGCTCACAGCAATGTTAAGATATAATCTGGATATTTAGCATATAACCATCACTAGTTTAACCACTGACATCTTAGCGTTGAAAAAGATAAGACTAGCATACGTAACACGAGCACCAGAAGTCTGGAAAGAAGATTATAACAGAAACTGAAATAAAACTAAAGCACCTTGAAAAAAGTATTAATCTTACTTTCCTATGTCAATATACAAATAAACACTCCTCGTTCATCCAAACAAGTCACTTTCGCATGTTTTCGTACGTCTTAATTGAAAACTTTCCTGTACTCATGTTCTTAGTTTCTCACTCTTAATACATTCTACTGTGATACAACATTCACTCTCGTTTTGAAGCACATACCTTTTGTATCCCTCTCCTTTTTCTTCTTCTTCAAGACCTTCCCTGATGATCCAAGTCTGAGGTATGACATGATTTTGGCAATTCTGTCAAGTACAGTACCATCCACGCTGACAGTAACCATTTCCTGTAGAAGCAAGATGACTGTTTGAACGAAAACTCAAAGTTGCAAGAAACAATGACACCTATACTGTCCCAATACCTCTGGAACAGGGCAATCAGCTTTGCTCCTATGGAGAGTTGTCGGGATATCATTGTTAAGTCCATCCTCCTGGTTGGAACAAGAAAATTGATTAGCCGTACATTATGTATACTTGTCAAAACAAATAAAATGGGAATAAACTACAAACTATTCATTTACATTGTTAGCACATGGGAAATATAAGCTAAATGGCAATAGCAACATGTATTCCTTTTGACATCACAGCAGAAGCATCTTAATTTCCCAGAATGTATTGAAGTACTGAAAACTCATGCATACAAAAGATAAATTCTAATTAAGCCTACTGTATGCAGCCTCATCATTTCTATTAAAGAAAAAAAGGAAAGATTCCATAGTTTACACAACAACCATATTCTTCCTACAAGTGACATGTGTATAATGGCCAATTGGCCATCATTAAGTAATTAACCATAGGGAAGCACTAAACCCAAGAATATTCAAATACAGTACCATATTGTAAATAAATGCCATCCGGCCAGGAAGAAACATCTCGTTCGTCTTGATCATGCTTTGTTGTTGCCTTACAGTCCACAGGTAAACAGACTGCAATAAATGAAAAATGGCGATTAATATCCATTTTATATTGCATGGGGTGAGTACAAAACAAGTCATCCATTGATAAACCAAAATGAATTATACCTTTGCAATTGCAGTGCGGAATGAGACTGACCGGTCTTCTTTTGTTTCCCTGCAAAAGGAAAGTGAAAAATAATTTAGAAATGCTCTCAACATACTAAGAACATCTGGAGTAAGGGCATAAGGTTATACTTAAGCAGGGTTCCAAGGATTACGAGTCGCGCGGCTTGTCGCGACTTGTCGCGCGGCTTGTCTACCTATCGCAACGTTGATGTCGACAACAGACAACGACTCGACAAGTTAAACTTATCGATCGACAACTTAAGTTGTCTACGACTAATCGCGACAAGCCCATGTAGGCGAGTCGAGCGACAAGAAAAAAGGCCCAGCCCGTCCCCGTAACCCTAATTACCCCTCGTACAGCCCAGCCGCCAGCCTCCAGAAACAGATCGAGCATTCCCCGCGCCTCTCCCTGGGCGTCTCTCCCCTGGCCGCCGGCCGCCGCCCCGACACCTGGCCGGCGCCGGTGCTGCCGCCGCCGCCTCACTGCTGGCCTCCTCCCCTCCTCGCCTACTCACGCCGGCGCTCCTTTTCCTGTGTCGTCTTTGCTCCACCGGCGGCTGCAGCTGCACCAACTCCAAGACCAGTCCATCGCCGTCAGCACTGAGCAGGTAACTAATGGTCACCTCTTTCTCCACTCTCATCCCCTGATTTCGTTTTCCAAGTCCAGTCCATCGCCTCCTCCTGATTTCGTTTTCCCTTCTTGTTTGCTGCAGCATAGCACCATGCCACCACCGGAGATTTCCCAAGTGGTTTCTGCAGCTCGAGCAGCAGCTGAAGCTGATGAGCAGTACGACCCATCCAGTTTTATAGCACAAAACTGATGGCTTTTCATTGGTTTGTAGGCTGCTGGTTCGTGGAGAAGTGGAGGCCCTGCCCACTGGATGCAAATGCCACAGTCCCAGGTTCCTCTCTACTCCCCATGGCATCAACATTTTTAGTATTAGCAGCTAGACTACATATCGACAAGTCTATGACTAGTCGCGACTAGTCACGACTTGTCTACTTGTCGGTACCCCAGCGACAAGTTGCGACAGGTCGACTCGTAATCCTTGCAGGGTTCTCCACTACCGTTCCAGTCACACAAAAAAAGAAATACATTATACTCCCTCTGTTCCTAAATATAAGAGTAGCCTTTTCAGGCCCACACGTATCTAGACGCATATTAGTGTGTAGATTCACGTGCATCTTACACTAAAACACGTCTAGATACGTGTGGAACAGAAAAGACTACAACAACTTATATTTAGAAACGGAGGGAGTATTTCGTTTTATTTTAACACATGGTAGTGCTGGTGACTGCTGGCAATGATTACATGAAATGAAATAATATTCAGCTCAGAAGATACTGTACAGCTACTCTAAAGCAACTGAGGTTGAAAAATAATAGGGCACAAGTAAAGACCAACGGGCAGACCCAAAAATTCAATTGTGTGTAACAGCTTCAGGAAAATAGGCTGGTAAGGTTATGACTTATGAAGAGACTAGTAGAGACTGGCAGAGCTTCATATAGGCCAGGGAGGGTGCTGGCCCCTCCCCTCCCATCCCTTGAAAAATCCTTGGTAATACATACATGTTTAGCATATCAAAACATATGCTTTGTTGCACAACATAGATTTAATACACAAGCATTAGCTTGACCCCCTCTTAGTTATTGCTGAAGCTCCGCTAGCAGACATAAATGTAAAATATTAATTAACACAGGCAGAGACAGAGCACGTTCAATTTGGAATGTCCCAAAATAAAAATAGAAAAGTGCATCAGCCTCTCTCACGACACAAAGTAACCACTCCTAACAGAGGAAGCTGCATCCCTCATGAGAAAACGGTTGTCCAAGATCCCAACAGGAGGGTATTTGGTCTCTCTTCTCCCTGAAAGTATGTCAAAATCTAACTAAGAGCTAAGAAGAGCTTGTCCAGTTTGTTCTGCCGTAGTGGAATCGGCTTAGTTTTTATTAATTCACTTCTCCTAAAAATGAAAATTATGGAAGTGACAGTCTTGTTGGCATATTTACAGGATCCTAAATGCATATTAGAATCCGGCAATTTTCGTAAACCCTTATTCAGTGTTACAGTAGCGTATATGAAAAAAGGTACAACAAAATGTTATAGCGCTTAAACGATACTGTGGAGGCAGGTACCTAGCCTTGGCATCCTTCCCATCCTCTGCATCAGGCTTCTTGTCGATTTCACTTCGTACTTTGTTCAGTAGAGCAAAGTCCAACCCTTTCACCAAATGAGTATGCTCCAAATCACCTATTAAAGCATAAAGTGGAAATGCAAAACTGATCAGAATGATAGATCTACAGAAAGACAAGATAAGCGTCAGAGATTTAAGCTACCATTTCCACCACAAAATGTCATGTTACCTTAGAAAATAGTATAACCTGCTAAATTTAAATATTTTTTCTTTTCAATTACAATAGGAATAAAAAGGATTAACTTTACAAATCAGATTTATTCCAGACTAAAAACTACAAGTACCTACAGATCACACATAAAAGTGTTTCGAATTTGATAAATGCATATTACTGATTGACCAGATCAATTATCAAGTAGAGTTTGCTCTTTATACATCATTCAGCAACAAAAACTTCTGACACTAAGGCAGGTTTACAGACATAAGCCATTTCCAAAGGTAAATGAATTTTTTTGGCTACTCATTCCTATTAGCAGTCTCAAACCAAGTGGTTATCACGATATAAGACACTTCATGAACATCCTAGCACGGATGTGGATAGACTTAAAGAGTGCAAGAGAAAACACAGACAGAAAAGACAAGCAGAACAAGCTTTTTTTTACAAAATAAATAAATATCACGACTGTACCAACCTCCAAGATATTTGCTTTTCTCAATTGAAATCTTTTGGGCATCTGCTAGCCTGTAAAGCAAACAATTGCAGAAGTTAAAATAGCAGAAACATTGAGAGAGAAATGGAAGTACCAGACATGTGAATCACGGGATCTGTTACCTCAAATCTGCTCCAGGAGGTGCGACGGCATGAAATGAACCAAGCTCTGTAGGTTCATAGTCAGGGTTTTGATCTTCACGACGCTCCTTCGCACGATCTCGATACCTCGGAGTATCCGGTTCTTCTTTTTTGCTCTCCTCTCTTCATGGAAAAATCAATGAGAATTAGGTTTGCTAAAGCCTTCAAGAACTTAATAGCAGGAAAGATATGTTTGAGATAGTTGAGCATGTATCTTCTGATCATGGCATAAGTGCAGTTATGTCTGTATGTTGCAGAAGTCCAACTAGGTGATAAAATGCATTCCAATTCACAAGCTACATGTCATAACCATGCTACGAAATAGTTGCAGCAATATTCAGTACCCCTCCTATGCGTTCGATCACAAACTCTCTTCCACTGATCCTACATCTCTCTTCCACCCTTAACTATACGCATGAAAAACTCCGAGCACGCATAAAGATCCCCCTCATATAAGTTCGACTAAGCATGCTGGAGGGTAACAGCTGCGCAGAACAAACCGGAAACAAAAGGTACAGATAGACAGATAGGGAGGCTGGACTCACTTCCGGCGCGCCATCTTCTCCTTATAGTTGCTCTTCTTCTTCTGCGTCGTCGACATCTTCTCTGGTCAGGCCGTGCCTCTGTGAACCAAAGCCGGCGGATTACGGCTGCAACCCTAGTAGAGACAAAGGGGGAGGGGGTTTCCGCGATGGGCAAGGGGGGCGGCGGGATGCGAGGTCGTCGTTGGCACCTTGGGTTTGTATTACTGGAGTTTTGGGCTGAGTTAGCCGGCGGGAGGCTGGAGCTCCGGCGGCGGCGCGGTGGTCGGTCTGGTCCGTACGGGAGGGTAGTGGCCGGACGTCTGCGTGTTGAGAGAATTCCTTATTTGAACCTGGCTCAACTTTGCCTTCCTTTCTTGGCCCTGAGAAATATTTTCGTCCCTATTTGACACTGAAAGTTGGGTTGGTTCCTTATTTGGCCTTACCGTCACTTCCATTCGATGCTGCCGTTAAAATTTTATTCGAGGGACTATTATACCCCTGGATTGATCGAAGGAAAACAAAAAAGAAAAAAAAAAGAAAAAAGGGAAAACCACCCCGTCCCAACCCAACCCAAACAGAACCGACCCAACCCAACCCAAACAGAACTTGCCCGTGCCCAACCCAACCCCGTGCCCGTGCTCTTCCCGCAGCGATGGCGGCGCCTAACCCTAGCGACGGCGGCGCCATGGGAGCAGAGGGCAGCGGGGCCCTAGTAGGGGATCCGGGAGGTGCTGGGGGCACGGCGGCGCAAGGTGCCGCGGGGACGGCGGCGGAAGCTCCCACGGGCGCGGGGACGGCGGCGGAAGATCCCACGGGCACGGCGGCTTCGGCGGAAGATCCCACGGGCACGGCGGCGGCGGAAGATGCTGCGGGCACGGCGGTGGAGCGTTCTTCGGCGACCTCAGCAGCAGGCGTGGCTGCGGCTTTGGGCACGGATGCGGCTACCGGCTCGGCATCAGGCGCAGCGTCTTCCGCATGGCCAGGGTAAACATCCTCCTCTTTCTTATGTTGTTGTCTTGTTAGTATTAGTCCGTCTCTAGTACAGTTGCTTATGGATGCATATTTCGTTCACAGGATGGATCACAGCTCTAGTTATTGTTTGAAAATTAGTTTGTTTGGCAACCCCAAAAAAGCTAGAAAAGAGCGAGGATGAGAGCGAGGATGAGGCTGAAGTAGAGGAAGATGAGGAGGTACATGAGCCAAATCATGCACCAAATGTTGAGTATGATAAAGAGGACCCTCCTATGACAGTAGGATCCAAATATCCTAATATGCATGAGTTTAAGTTGGCCATTCGTCAGCATGCAGTCAAAGGAGATTTTGAGTTTAACACAGAGAAGAGTGGACCACATAGGTTCACTGCCTACTGTAAAAGAAAGGATGAAGATGGCTGTCCATGGAGGATACATGCTTCTACAACGGATGATATGTGTACTGTAGTGGTGAAAACAAACCAGTTTGATCATGACTGTTCTAGCACAAAAAGGAAAAAGAAGGTGAAGAATGCAACAAAGCATTGGATATGTGAGAAGGTGAAGGACTGGCTCATTGAAGATGCAACTCTTGGAGCAGATGAATTGCGACAGAAGCTTAAAGAGCACTACAAGGTCAAACTCCACTACAAAAGAGTCTATATGGGTAAGCTGCTAGCTCTGAAACAACTGTACGGCGACTGGGATAGCAGCTTCAATAATTTGTACAGGTTTAAAGCACAAGTTGAAAGTTGTATCCCTGGTAGCATAGTGCAGATCGATCATCACACCATCAATGGCAAAATCAGGTTTAGAAGAATCTTTGTTGCATTTAAACCTTGCATAGAGGGCTTCCTTGCTGGATGCAGACCATACTTGGCTGTAGACAGTACCTTCTTGACAGGCAGGTTCAAGGGGCAGCTAGCTAGTGCTACCGCTGTTGATGGCCATAATTGGATGTATCCGGTCTGTTTTGGAGTTTTCGACTCTGAAACTAATGAGAATTGGATATGGTTCATGCAATTGCTTAGACAGGCCATTGGATCACCACTCGGTTTGGCGATATGCACTGATGCTGGTCAGGCAGTGATGGTAGGGGTAAAGGAAGTCTTCCCAGAGGCAGAACATCGAGAATGCATGTTCCATTTGGTAACCAACTTCAAGAAAAAGTTTCACGGGAAAGTGTTCGATGACCACCTTTGGGCTGCTGCTTATTCATGGAATCCATATGTATTTGACAAACATTGGGTTGCAATGGAGGAAAAAAGGCCAGCATTTGTGCCCTATTTGCAAGGACTATGGTCATCATTGGCACAATTGTAAGAAGGGTAACCCGGAAGACATTGCTGCAATGCTCGCTGTGAGGTACATCATTGGCACATTTATCTCTTGTTTCTTGCATTAATGGTTTGTTGAAATATCACTTTTGTTGACATCTCACATTTCTTATTGCTCATTTAGACAACCACCAAAGAAGAAGAAAAAGACAACCAAAACAACCGAATCGGCCATTGAGGCGTGCAATGATGGAGAACCAACAAGGATGTGTTTTCCACCAATGTAAGCATTTCGAGCACCAACACAATTACAAGCAATCTGATTTTGTATTCTAAATATCTATTTCTCACCATAGCCTAAGCTTGGAAGCTACACCAAAGACAAATGAAAAAGAAGGGAAAAGCTTGGAGGACAACACTAGCAAGGGAAAAAAAGCCAAATGTGAATCTGGAGGGTCAAAGAGGTGCGGTTTATACTTTTTCTACTTTGGTCTTGTTATGCACATTTTTTTGCTTTGTTCTTGTCCTGTACATTTTCTGCTTTCAGATGCTCTAATATCATACATGCATAATTGCAGATCAGGAACCGGCTCAAATCAACCACTTTCCATTGAGACTTCTATGCCCAAGAAGAAGAACAAGGTTCCTGCCAAGAAGAACAAGAAGCAGCCTGCTACAACGGTGCAATTTGACAGCCCATCAATGGGCACAAGAAGCAAAAAGAATATCCCGTCCAGCCCTGCAATGAGCACACGTAGCAAGAGAAGGCTGAGCTTGTGATTCTATGAACTTAGCAGCATGTACTTGTAGACGTCTATATGTATTAGACAATTTGGTCATGTACTTCTAGCTTGCGTACTCTGAACTTAGCAGCATGCTTTTGATGTATTCGAAAATTTGGTTATGCTATCAATATGTATATATACTGTGTGCAGGGGATAAGGGATCCAATTACAGGGGAGGTTCTGTCGAAATTTCGAATTTTCGTAATTTAAATCTCAAGTTTTGCTGAACCGAAAATAAGTATTGTAGCACAGTCAAGATGAAAATCTCAGTCAAGATGCACATATTTTTCGGTTCTCTAGTTAACACAGCTACCATTTTGGCCACATATTGTACCAGGGGCAAAAGAGACATTGTACATGCCAAGTTAACACCGTCTCTGCTGAAAATGAACTACAAGGCCAAATAAGGAACCAACCCAACTTTCAGTGTCAAATAGGGACGAAAATATTTCTCAGGGCCAAGAAAGGAAGGCAAAGTTGAGCCAGGGCCAAATAAGGAATTCTCTCCTGCGTGTTTGGGTTGGGTCACGACTCAGGACGGTAACGAGGCGATGGCAATCAAACGGTGCACGATTTTTTTTAATATGAACGGTGCACGATTATTCGTAGAGCTACTATGCCACGTCACACTTGAGCAGCAGCATTTGCAATTAGGGATGGCAATGGAGCCCGTTTCACCGTAAACCGGCCAAGAATTCATATATTCTTTCTATGAAGGATCCAAATCTAATACTAAAAGTTCATAACAAATACAAAGCACTTTATATCTAGGTCACTAGGGACGTGTTTGTTTGCCCACGGCTGTAAGAACGTATTGTTCTATGCGATTTTGGGCTTGTTTACTCTCCTGTCCCGTTCTGTGAGCCTGCATAAGCAAACCTTAAAGCACTCTGAGAGGAACGCCCGAATCGGTTGTTTCTCCAGAGCCACCCTCCCGCAAAGGAAAAACTTGGAGATGGCGTGCGGCCGCGGGCGAACGCGCGCGCACGCGTAAATGGTGGCGGGAGAAATTTCGCCCCTCTCTTTTCACCGCCCTGGTTTTGCCTCCCCTATTTCACCTCTCTCTCCTCTCACCGTCCAAGCTCCCGTCACCATTTCCCCCCTTTTCGAGTTATCCGTCCAAGACGAGCTTCATCGACGACGACCAGGTAAGCGGCGCCTCCTTCTACTCCTGTCCATGGTGGTCGACGGCCGGCGGCGGAGTGCTTCTTTCTCGATCTCTCCAAGTAGAGAGCGGTCGTCCACGCTACGATTCCGGACCGGGGGGCTTATCCGGTGTAGGCTAGAGATGCTCTAATGCCCCAAATCCGAAATCGTATCCATTTAACTATGAATTGATCGAATCTTCACACCATACTTTTAACACACATAGACTGAACGAGATCCACCACTTCATGAGAGTAGCGATGAGACGATTCCCCGCCCTTCTCAATGCCATAGGTCAGATTGTAGCCGACGAGGTGGACGAGGAAGCGGGTGTTGAACTACACGAGAACGTGTTCGAGTCCTATATGAGAAAAAGTTCCTAGCTGATCGGTTTCCTTGTATAGATCACAAACCGACGTAGTATGTCTTGTATCTCAAGTTTGTACTTGTATATATATATACTCAGCAATACAATTAACCAAGGCGTGCAAGTTGCAGCCCGAACATAAGCTTCTACATGGTATCAGATTGACCGTTCTCACAACCCGAACCCCAGATTGCCACCTTCTACCTAGTCGCCGGAAGCCCAGAGACAACATCGAGTTTTGCTCACGGCGTGCCGTCGTCGAGAGATGCTAAAGGAAGATGATGCTGAATTTTAAGGACTTGCGTGTTATTTATTTTTCTTATAAGAATGTTTTCTTAGGGGCTGGTTTCAGATAATATGTGGCCTTAGGCCTTTTTCGCAAAAGAAAAAAAAAACACAGTATGGTAAAGGAGTACGAGTATTTTTTTTCCTTTGCAATTTCGTACGAGAACACTTGCAGCGTGGGCCCAATTGGGAGGTGTATGTAGGCCTTGCCGCTTGACCGACGACACAAGCGCGGCCCACCAGGTTCGAAGCTTGCACTCTTGTGGGGAAAGAAAGCGGATGCAATTACAGCTACAACTGGTTGCCTTAATTTACAACTCCCTGCGTCATTACCAGCACATATATCCGCGTCCCTGTCCTAATCCCATGCAAAACCATCCAACCTCTTTCCTTACGATGGAACAGGACGGCGGCTTATCCGCTACCATCGAGATGATCCCCGACGGCGACGGTGGCTCGACCACGACGGCGCCGGAGCCCAGGATGATCACGAGCAAGGAGAAGAAGCGTGAGCTAGTGCCACAGCTGCGGTTCGCTCCGGGATACCACTTCGTGCCGGACGACGTGGAGCTCCTCGACGTCTACCTCCGCGGCAAGATCGAAGGCCGGGAGCCGCCGCTCGACGTCTTCATGGACGTCGACTTCCTCGACTGGGTGCCCGACAAGCTCATCGGTAATTAAGCAACGCCATTCAGTGCACCCTCATTTGATCTAAATGCTAGACGAATCTATCTATCTTGATCGTAGCTAAATGCTGGATAGAGTGAACGGTCTGAATTTGCAATTTTTTCAATTGGCTACGCTAGATTAATTAATCTCCCCATCTTGATTATTTTTTGGCAATTCGTTATAGTTAGATGTTGACTAAAGTTGAGTCGACCCGTCTTTTTTTTGCCGATCTGAATTTCTTTCCCAGTTAAACCCTAGTCAAATGCTCGCTTTTTTTTTGTCGAACAAAATTCCTCCCCGGTTAACCCTAGTCGGCTAGTCAAATGAGTTGACCAATCTTAATTTGTAATTTATCAACATCGGTTCATGCATACTCCCTCCGTTCCCAAATATAAGATGTTTTAGCTTTTGTCCACATTCATATGCACACAAGTGTATCTAGACATATTTCATGTGTAGGTTCATTCATTTTAGTATGCATGTAGACAATATGTGTAACACTTAAAACATCTTATATTTAGGAACGGAGGGAGTACTACAACTTAATTAACTAGGGCGGCTTGATCGATCTGTACATCTCAATAAACTTTCGCAATTAGTTCTAGTTAAATGCTGAATAAAAAGTGAGTTGATATTTCTCTTTTTTTGCACATCTAAACTTCCTTCCCGATTAAAACCCTAGTCAAATGCACGCTCTATGTGACTAAATAATTTTGATTTGATGCAACGTAGCGGAGCGCGAGGCCTACGGGGAGGACAGGTATTTCTTCTTCACGGTGAGGGAGAAGTCGCCGACGAACAAGGTTTGCCACCCGCGCCGGAAGCTCCGGGCGGGCGGAGTGGCGGCGAGCTGGAAGGCGACGGGCAGCGTGAAGGAGATCCTCCGTCCTGGCACGAAGGAGGTCGTCGGGACGAAGAGGATGCTCACCTACAGCTCCGGCCGCCGCAAGGAGGACAAGTATAGCATGAAGGAGTACGTCTTGGAAGGCTCCAAGGTGCGTACGCCAAAACATTCGTTGCTACCCTCCTACTCCTAACTTGTTTGATCTGCAAACCAAATTAATGCCCGACTTGCACGTACTACAATTAACCCATCTCTTGAGTCCGGTTGATCAGAGTTCAGTGACCGGAACTGAACTTTTCTGTCAAGGGTAGTTCTGTGGGTCTGCGGCAAAAATATTGCACGCCAGACTAATATTAGTAGGTGCACACAAAGAAAAAATATGGAATGTATGTGCAAGCGCAGAAAAGACGGAAAATACTGGAAACAAATTTAATGATTTTAGAGATCATAAAAGTTTTGTGTCTCAAATGGTCTGTCCGATTTGCAATCCAGTTTCAAGGTTGATTTTGCATAGATGAGGGTTTCAAATCTAGATCACTTCGCCTAAAAGATTTGTGCTCTTTATTTACCGGAGGAGTAATACAGAAGCACAAGTTACTAAGGGGTAACTTTAGTACCATTAGGAATGGCAACTTTATAATCTTCATGTGGCAACTTTGAGGATGGAAAAATATCGACGAAACATTAGGTCTAGTTTTGAAAACCTCGTCGAGACTAACGGCAGCTTCGCAGTTTAATAAATTTTAAACTTTCAACTTAAAGTTTTTATTTTTGCTAATATTGTGTGCACATGTCCTCTCTCATGTATTCTTCACATGTATGCATGCATGAGATGCATCGGCGCAAGGAGGCTATTGCGAGCACATTCGTTCAATATCAGAGTCCTAAGTCGGATGCTTTTATAAGTACTCCATCCGTCCCATAATATATATGTTGCTCTTATATTATATTACGGGACAGAGGGAGAACTGTATTATAACAGAGATGCCAATACAGCTTCCCCATGGATACTATCTGCGGACCATGTCAATATATGTCCAAACTGGTATCCTTTTAAAACTGGATGGGGTATTAATTAAGGTGCTAGAAGTATACGGGGATGTACTTATCATGCAAAAAAAAATGACAGAGACTAGTACATGCTAAGCTGCTAGAAGTATAGTGGCGTACTAATCACATACTGACAATCCATTTAAAATGGTTGCAGATGGATCAGTGGATCCTTTGCACAATACAGGTGAAGCAACGGTGGAAAGCCAACGAAGCCAAGAACGCCAGTAGCGGCAAAGACAAGATCGCCAGTAGCAGCGAAGACAAGAAACGCAAGAGGGATACTGACACTTGCGTGAAGCCAAAAACGACCAAAAGGAAGAAGCAGAAGAAGACGGCCACCTCCCAGATACAGGAAACCCAGCAACAAGAGCAGCAAGAGGTCACACCTGAGATATTCCCTGATCCGCCGCCATTGCTGGCACACGAGCAAGTTGATCATCACCAATCTTGGGAAGAAGACGCCATAGCGTTTGAGGAACCGTGCCCAATGATCCAGGTCGCCGCGCCACACGAATACCCAGATGGATACCTCGATGCCTCCACACAGCAAGAGACAACGACATGGGATGGACCTAGCGAGCCACCGTTGATGACGCACCAGCAGCAAGGTTACCAATCTTCAATGGAGGAAGACCAATTGGACACATTAGGTGCAGAGTACATGCCAGAACATAAGCTCAGCGCAATGCCTCAATTCCACCCACGGTACCGAATGTTCCAGTATTATCAGGAGGAGCACTGCTCATATGAGTTGTTGTCGCAATTCGGTAGCATGCAATACCAGTTTTTACAGCCACAGATCCAGAATGGGCTTGGAACGCAAAGATTTCACGGAGATATCACAGGAACATTGCAAGATGCACCACAATACCTACAGGAATCCGGAAAACCTCACCAAACAAGCCCTAACAGTGTGCTCGGAGGGCCAGATCCTGGGCCGCCATCGCAAAATGCTTATCCCTACTCTGACAGTGATGCCGGCATGATGAATGGCCTCGCCTCACCAGTGGTGCCCCAAGAGACAAGCTATGGTTCAGCAGCTGATCATCAGTTCAATCCAGTTGGTTTCCTGGGTCATGGCTTTGATGATAACCTAGCAGGCAATGGGGGTGGCGGATTACCAGATCAGGGAAGCAACCACGCTTTGCACGTGTGTCAGCATGGTGTCCAGTGGCGGTGTGGCGGGAAACAACAAAGCGTGGATATGGAGAGTTGTTTCCGATGTGTCACCTCATGTGCACTACATCATTCTATTTAGGAGGCAAAAGTCGCCCAGGAAGTAACTAGGTTTATGATTGGCTGACATGATGTTGATTACGTTGATGGTTAAGTTGTTCTCTTTCGCATTTTGTTTCACGCATGAACAGTAATACTATGCTTGCTATTTATCTAAGAGATATTTCTATATTGTTGGTGTTATAATAATAATAATTATTATTATTGATGTCTAGTGGTGTTAGTAAACTGATGGGGCACATTTACAACAACTGAGGTTGTCGCTAGCTGTGCACTTTGCGGATAACACAAGTTAATTGTCAGAACAGAGTGCAGCGTTAGCATGTATAATAAATAGCAGCTTAATTCCAGATTTTACGTACACTTGCTTTCTCCTAATATTGCATATACAGCAGAACAAGATTGGTGCACATAATGTCTTACTGTAACTGTTTAGGGCACCAATCTGTTATTCTATATGTATCTTTACAGTGGCAGGATTACATGCATGTACTGTAAGAAAAAAGGAAAACAAGTTAAAAAGATGCATATGCTGGGGCATTCAGTTATATTTGACCACAATAACCAAAGTAACTGCACCAAGCACTGCCTCGGGCTGTTCCTGCACATGGGAGGATGTGTTCAAGAATTACCTTCACAATGCTGAGTCGGTAGAAGGCAGCCACTTATTTCATGCTATGGAGTGAACAATTGTGAAGCTTAATCTCCTACCTTGATTAGCTGCTTTTGTTGATCATTACTTGAGTAACTACAACTTGGGCCTAGTTGACTCTGCATCACTCAGTTGTGCATACATATCTGTGATTTCTTTTGCAAAATACGCCTTTGCTTGCGGTCTTTTGACCTGCAGAGTTATGGAAATGAAGTGTCAGCATTCCTGTATTTCAATCCCCTCGAACAGCATTGATGGGCCTACCTTGAATGTTGGTGTCAGGAGACCATTTTCTAGTGTGAATGGTTCAGCAACAAGAGTAACAGCTTTGACAAACTCAAAACCTCTTAGCTGCACAACAATAAACATAGAAGTGTCATTACAAATCATTCCATAACGTCCACAATAGAGAACTTTACTAATGGAGAGAGTGTGCAACATCAGCAGTTAAGAAAAAAACCTGTGCTTCCTTCCCAATAGAATCCATGTCAGCCAGCACAGCACCTCTTGCTCTAGGATTAGCACAGAGCTGTCTTAAATCCTCATACTACAAGTTAGCAAGAAGAGATTAGAGCATAAACATGCAATGCAAATATTTAATCTTATTTGTAGTTCTACTTTTTCGAAACAGAATCAGTATTTTCTGGATTAAAAATAATTCACCATTCCAGAAGCTTGATTCAAACACACGAGGGGGAAACATATAGATGGTCTACATTTCCATATAATCGGTATTTTCTAGTTAGGGTTCCTTTTATTATGTGTTTTCAAGAGATGAAGAGAAAGAAATGCATGCATGCAACAATCAAAGAATATTACATGGATTCCTTCTGAAGCAGCCCAAGCCTTCAGCACGTCTGGCTCAACTGCTACAACGGCAACTAGAGAAGAATTAAAGCTATCGCCTGCATCAAAACCAACATATTAAAAATATGCATGGCCAACATTGATAGTTACAGAAAATAGAAAATCACGATATTACCATATACAAAGCACTGGGCAATGAACTTGCACTTGGCATAGACATTCTCGATCTTCTCCGGAGCTATGTATTCTCCTTGAGCTAACTTGAAAATGTTCTTTTTCCTTGAGAAAGGATATATAAAAATTAGTAAATTAGGAAGAGAAGCCAGAGAATTATACAGACAAAACAGAGTCCAGAGGGGGTATATATTAAATGAAATGCAATGGCTAGCTCGTCCATTTTCATCATATATTGTGCAAGTAAAATTGAAAGTTTGCTACATAGTGGATTCATTCAATTCCAGCTTTGACGATATGTTGACTTCTGTGATGATTTTGGTTGGCATTATGTGGAGAGTATAGAAGCAACAGACAGATAAGATGCAATAGACACACCACTCCAAATGAAAAAGACAGAGCACACATAGTCAGCTTGGTTACAAAAGAAAAGCATCATAGAAATTTGGAGTGTATCTTTCAGTTTTACCTATCTATAATCTTTAGGCGCCCTCCAGGAAGCCACAAACCTATGTCCCCAGTATGCAACCAACCATCCTCATCAATGACCTCTCTTCTGTGTTTTACAGAACACATCGGTTAAATATCAATCGATAAGCAACATGATACATTTATCAAATCTTACTTAAA
Source organism: Poa pratensis (assembly GCA_947311845.1). Classification (NCBI taxonomy): domain Eukaryota; kingdom Viridiplantae; phylum Streptophyta; class Magnoliopsida; order Poales; family Poaceae; genus Poa; species Poa pratensis. Next base: position 13,526,014 of record CAMZMU010000045.1, read on the forward strand.
AATCGCAAAAAAGAAGTGAAAAAGGATAGCAAGTTACGTCTGAACTTCATCTTTGTAGTAACCGTGGAATATTATAGGTCCCCGAACACAAATTTCTCCCCGAGGATATGGTTGATCCTCAGATGTGTAGTTCATTTCAGGGACATCCACAAGTTTAACCTCTGAAAATGAAAACATGATTTGCATCATGAAAGCATGTGATCGTACAGAATATTACAAAACAACGATGGACCATAGCTTCATTTGTTACATAAGAGTAACAATATTGAGATCTTTCACAACAATTAGCCTAATTTTATTCCCAAAGAACATCATCCAATCAGGTTGCATGTTTCTCTCTTGCTTAATGGCAGAATCAAACAAAGTAACTCCCAAAACAAATGCGGAACATAAATTATAAAATAAAGATGATATGGGGCTGTTTTTTAGTAATCATCAGGTTTCAAACTACAACCATCATTCAATATTAAGAGCTAAGGGAGGAGACATCCCAAAAATAATTAGTTCCGTGTAAATCGCCAGAACTTTAGGTTAAATTCTCTGTTTACTATTATTACATCAAGTTCATCTCTGAGAAATTAGCAGAGTATAAGCAAAACTTAAGCCAAGCATATATGTTTCTGTCCTGCAAAATGGAGCTTACCACAAGCAGGATTTGGAGATCCAACATGACCAATTAACTTATCACCAACATCCATTGTACTAATGACACAAGATGTTTCTGTCATTCCATAGCCTTCAAGAATTTCACCACCAAAGCATCTATAGAAGAAAGTGTTATGATTATGAAAGCCAGGTTACATCATGCAGCACCAAAGGAGGGCAAAGGAAGTTAGCTTACATTCTAAGGAATTCCATTACATCAGGCGACAATGGAGAAGCACCTGAAGACATAAGTCTGACTCGTCCACCGAGCCTAGCTTTTATTTTGTTAAATACTAGCTTATCCCACACTGGGGATGGATTTCGTCCTAATGACATCAAGAGTAAAACATTCGGTCATTATACATATCAGTGGTAAAAAACATTGGATCAATGATGTCATGTAGATGAGAAAATGCATCTTTCCGTACAGTGAAGACATCTTAACTAATTCACCCAAGAGGATTACTAGCTCAAACTTCAGCGTATGAGTTAATAATATGTATGTTTTAACTTTTCTCTAGGTCGAGGGTCATTTGGTGGCGTCTATTGTATTTTTTGTCTTGCATCCGTTGGTTGTGGTCTTGCCTCGAGTGGTCAAGTGTTTCAGCCTAGTCTTAGGCTTGTAACTTTACTCTTTCTATCAATGCACCAGGGCGCAAGCTTTGCGCTTTCTTGAAAAAATGTTAAAATATGTGATGTGTGTTAGGAAACATTGAAGTCAATATAAAAGCCAGCTTCCATTTCTTGCACATGCCTATTTCATTTTAAAATAGTGACCTGCATGAAGATCATTTGTATATCAGAGTCCAAATGGCTGACAGCACCCTCCATATTTATACCTGACAAATTTATTGGATGATCATGTAATCATTACACCTATGTCAAATTGAAATTAATTTGGACAGAGAAAAATGGAAATCCTCAGTTGCTGACTTTAGTGTGACTTGATGCTGAAAATGACCCGTTACACAGGTATTTTAATTAATTTATTTTTTAGATAAAGACACAGGTATTTTAATAGGGGGTTATTATATTAACAGTAAACTCACTGATGATCAGTTAACTCGATTCTAAAGTGATAATGGATGAATGAAGGGGCCCCATTTAAGCTTTATAGACGTGAGGAATAAAAAAATCTTTAAGAAATTCCTTACCATTAATAATAGCTTGCCTCTTGGCATTATATGCAGCATTAAATAATCGTTCTTTCAACCCACCAGAATCCTTCACAGCATTTGTAATTCTACATAAATAAGCCAGAAAGATATGTGAGGGTACTATCACTATGATACCAAAGAGGAAAATATAAAAATTCAAAATTACTGATAAAGTTGTATTACGCGGCATAAATTCTGTTATATAACCGGGGAACACTTGCAAATATTGTTGGTCTCAGAGTAGCAAGATCATCCATCAGCTTCAAGCTATCCTGGAATTTACGAAAATTACTCATGAAAGGACGAAAAGAGGTCACAGTTAAAGGTATAGGATTATTATGGCATTTAGTTAAGATACATATCTGTAACTGCAACAAAAGTGCTCACTTCTTACAGATTGGCACACAGGGGTTCAATTGATTGCAAACAAGGGAAGTCAGCCCTGGGTAGCAATGTGGTGGGAGTATTGTGCCACAGTGAAAGGGCTTGAAATAAGATATTTTTCAACATGGAGGTGGTGATATAGCAGCCAACATACAAGGTACAGCTACAGTATTATCTTGAAGACAAATGATCCTTCTAAGGATGCATTGATGGCCTTCAATTAATTACTAAATGACCTAATAGTTTGGTATGAGGAACTATCCAAACTAGAAACGACTCAAATGTGAAACATCAAATTGGATGATCCGTTCCTAACTTGAGTCTGGCAATAACTTATAGATGAACTATCATAATTTTTCTACATATTAGGCAGTTATTCAAATGATTATACAAAGCAATTCATAAACATATTATCTTAAGTATTTCAGATCTGCATACCCCTTGGTAGAACCCAATGGCAACACCGCGATGAAGCAACCATATTTGGTTAGTTCTCTCGTAGATGTGTGCCAAAGGTAGATATGAGATGTACCTGAGAAGTGTCGAGTAGTATTGTCAAAAATATGAACTGATGTAAATTGAAAGCTATATAGGAAAGCAACCGCTATAAATTAATTTTAAAATCTCACACGTCCGAGGGGTAAAACTTAATGCCGAAGTCTGATCCTGCTGCATTTGCAATGAAATTCGCATGAGAAAGAACAGCTCCCTGAGAAAAAAAGATTGGCCTCCAGCTTAAAATATCTGAAAGATAAAGGGTACAAGAATCCCAATTATGAAGAAACAAATAGTGAGAGGAATGGATGCTTTACCTTTGGTGTGCCAGTAGTGCCACTAGTATAGCATATAGTGGCAGCATCTTCAGGTTTTGGAGGCCGAAAGGGTTGGGGACTCATATGTCCCTGAGTTACCAAATATAAAGAAGTCAAAAATAAAAATCGGGCACAGTAATGGAGATGAGCAGAAAACTAGAAGAGGTGATATCCTTTATTCAAAATCAAAGCAACGCAAGATAACATATGGATATTTGTTACACAAAAGTTTTCGCATTTTATACTAAACTAAATGAAGTTAACATGTCCAATAAATACAATCAACGAGCGAATGTGTGTGTACAGTTACAACTTGCGATAGACATATAAATGTGTCTCTGTCTGCAGCAGAATTAATATACAGACCCACCACAATTTGTAGTCATGCAAGATTGTACTGTACAGTCATGTGGTCGTGTGTATCACGTACAAAATGTTAGTAAAGAGTCAATGTGATTGCATTTTGCACACACTTATTATGTTACGCGAGTTTAATCAGGATATGAATTGCACATTCTGATTGAGCCCAATAGTCCAGTACAATACCATATATCATGTGCTAACTGCAAGGCTTAATTAGGTATTTAGGTACTCCCTCCGGTTTTATATACAAGGCCACTATCTCAATTCCTAAATACCAAGGAAACAAAACCAACTATATTAAATAGCACGATTAATTATGTAGAAAACCTCTTATGTTCCATGCTAATTAAACATGTTGTATGTGGTGCCTCTTTCTCTATGGTTACATGCAACCTTCACATTAATGAGCACCATTATACGAGGTAAAATTGTAATCAATTCTTTTCAGGAAGAGATAATGGCTTTTTATAGATACAAATTGTATTTTTAATAGTCTTCTTGTACTTAAAAACAGAGGGAGTACCAGTCGAAAACCTCAAATGCATAAAATCAATCTAAGTGCATAATTTGCATATTCTAACATAATCACCATCTAGATGTTGTGACAATTTTGCACCTATCTTCGAAGTGATTCCAGACAAAAGCCAACTTAGACCATTCCAGATTGATGTCAGCAACAATGCATATAACATTAAGATTTCATAAGTACACATAAACCATAATTTACCAACTAGTTTAAATAGCATCATGTTGACTGGACCTGTACAGTGTTAAGGATGCATCATCAAGCACAAGGTTTATACGGGAAAATTCAAATGATCAATCGGAAATCACACCTGTGTGTGTAGCCTGGAGTAGGTTATGATTTCTATTCCAGCAGCTGGTGATGATGGCAAATTCCCATCGATTCCACCAACTACCTATACAAAAAAAAGAAAAAGGGAAAAATAAGAGCATAGATTTTTCAACAATCATGAGATTTTAAAATTACATATCTTAATTACAAATAGTCTGCACTTACCACTATAAGGCGAACACAAGGCATTTGAGTTATAAAGCTTAGCAGCTGAAATGAGCAGACAAAAATAAGCAAAATAATTTTGAATTCATATGTACTTCCTTATCATAGTACATGTCATAATACAATGCAAAGTTGAATGCAAGATGGTGTGTACAATGATTAGCATCTTATATAATGCCAGAATTAAATAATGATCAAAACCATGTCAAACCTATTGCAAGATCGGATTCCAGTACCCACCACATCAATGATGCTTGTATGTGGATATGGTCCAGAACTAACAGCATTTGACATGCATTGATAAACTATACGACCTTTTGACAATATCAAGCACTCCTGAGAGTCAGTAGTATAAACAAAGCCCCGAGTAGGATGACATCAATCCTAAATGCAAGACTCAATTTCCATTAGCCAGGAGATTGCTGACCAGTTGCAAGCCCTAGTAGATAGCACCTGCCAAGGCGCTTCGCCTCTATGACTGCACACTAGGCCTCCAGACATGGTGGTGGCTCGATACACGGAGGAGTTTTTGCTGTCCTCCTTCTGTTTTTTTTTGGGGGGGGGACTTTAGCTTAAATTAGCTGATTTTTTATGCAGCTGGACATTTCTTCTCTGTGTGCATTTCTTTTCGTCTCATCTCTGCTTTAGTTGCAACTGTGCCGTCTTGTCAACCTCCTTCTACTTAAAAAAGGACCAGTATGGTCGTGGCTTGTATCGCAGGGGTGGCGGCTTGGTGCTTCGAGGGATGCGAAGTCGTCGGCCCGGCCGATGCGACTTGAGGAGTCAGTCAGGTTGGTAAGCCGGGGCGGCGGCCCCGGATGTTGGCACAGCGGTTGTGGTCGCTGCCGGCTAAGTTGTGTAGCTAGGGCTACAGCTGGTCGGGTCGCGCGACGTTGTGGCTCGCTTGCGAGTAGGGGATGTCAGGGCAGCGGCCTCGGAATCGGGGGTGTGCGTTTGTTGTGATGGTGGCCGTGCGTCGTGTGGGCGACGGGTCTCTATTGCTTGTGCGGTCTTCTGCCCTGTTTTCCTCATAAACGGGGTGTTGTATGGTTTTTGGATCCGGTTTCCCTTATTAACTGGATCAATTCTTCTTCTATAATGCAATGCGGGAGCTGCCCGCCCTCTGACGAGGTTCGTCAAAAAAAAAAGGACCAGTATGATAAAACATAATAATGAAAACTGTAAGGGAAGCCCAACAGTGTCCACAGCAGCTTGAACCCAGGTGTTGGGACTGCACATCCACTCCCCCCAATCAGGTGAGCTAGGCTCGCTTCCTACTAATATCACAATTGCATGGTAATGTTGCAAATTTCTCAGTGCTCTGCTATCAGTGCTATTTTAATGTATTGTACTAACTAGGAATTTTCTAGGTTGGGATAACGATTGAAACTCACAGTGCTTAGTGTTTGTGGAACACAGAAAATAGCTTCTACTGTTGCGTGGTTCACAATGAACTGAACTGCATCTGGACCTACAGAAAGTAAGAAAATAAAATCAGTCGTGAATGGTTAAATGGAGAACAATTTTCGTTCTGCACCGTGGACATACCAAGAGTATCATAAAGTGGCACAGAAATATAGGAATATGCAGAACAAGCATTGTCAACTATGATCCACTCAGGTCTGTTTATAAAGTACAGACCAACACGTGCACCCTGATTCAGATCAAAAGGATATTCAATGTGTTATGTACCTGGTACACAACAGGGGTAAACACCACCAGAAGGACGGCCGGGTGGAGTCGGCTTGTTGGGGGAAGGGATTAGATCATAGATGAGAGAGACGAAGTTTGAGGAAGAAGACTAGATTTGTTATTGCTTGCCTTTGATACGTACAATCCTCCTACATATATAGTACCCTACTAGCTAGTCCTTATACGACTCAAACTCAACAAACCTGGTTACAACTCTTACCGACTCAAAACCCAACAGAACCTACGAATCTAATCTTGACTCAGCTTGCTGCCCACGTTTCCTCTGGTAGGTATTTCCCCACATAACATCTCTCCCTTCCTTCTCACACAGCTCGTCCTCGAGCTGAAATTCTGGGTATTTGGCTTTGAAAGTATCTGCATCTTCCCATGTAGCATCACTTGATGGGATACCTTCCCATTGTTCAAGAACTTCCCATTACTGGTTCCGTGCTGTCCTCTGCTGTCCGCCAACTCTCCTCATCGTCAGCTGCTTCATTATCATATTCAATGTAAAACAAGTGGCTGCAACGATGACCTCTGATGAACTTCTCATCACAATTGAAACAAAGTCCTTGGCGTCTGCGCTCAGCCATCTCCGCAGGGGTCAGTTTACGGAAGGTCCCTTCTTGCATGGTCGGATTAACAGTTGCGTTGCTGGTCCCTGCTCCGGTATTGGTTGCTGTTACAACATGGGACATTGGGGTCACACGTCCTGCACCCCGCTGATTGCTGATGCAAATCCTGTTGTTCTTCTTTTCATATGCTCGTGCTAAACTCATAGCTTTCTCTAGGTCGGATGGTTCTAGGATTTGCACATCATACTGAATCTCTTCTGCGAGGCCTGCAATAAATAACTGCACCTGATGTTTCTCCTCCAAGGGGTCTGTACGACAGAGAAGAGCTGAGAACTTCTCTTGATATGTCTCAACACTACCAGTCTGTACAAGTTGTTTGAGCTTGCCGAGAGGGTTGCTACGGACAGGAGGCCCAAAACGCAGGTGGCAAAGCTCCTTGAACTCTTCCCACTGTGGCGCCCCTTTACTACGCTCACGTTGGTAATACCACTCCTGAGCTACCCCTGTCAGATGGTAAGTCGCCAGCCAGATTTTATCTCGTTCTTCGGTACGCTGTCCACGGAAGAATTGCTCGCAACGATTGATCCAGGGCAGAGGATCGCTCTTGCCATCAAAAATCGGAAACTCTAATTTGTAGTAGCGAGGTACGGCGGTGACGTCCGTCGTATGTTGGCCGGTGTGCGTCTCAGTCGCCGCAGGCAGCGGTTGTAACGGCAGTATGCCAGGGCCGCCGAGCCGTGGCTTGCCGTTTGCAAGCGAGGCTGAAGCTTGAGCGCTAAGATCCACGGGTTGGCCTGGAAAGCCCTTCTCCTTCTCTAAACTGGAGACACGTGATGCCATGACTGCCATGTTGCGATTGATCTCCGCGATATCCTGCTTGTGCACTCCGTTCTTGTTAATCTCACTGATGTCATGCTGGGAGGCGGCGATATCTTGCTTCATCGTCGAAAATTCCTTGAGCAGATCCTGTAGCATCTTCTCGATGTTTGAGATCTTGCCGGAGAGCTGGGTGTCGTCGGTCTTGGAAGCCATGGATGGCTCTGATACCAAGTTGTTATGTACCTGGTACACAACAGGGGTAAACACCACCAGAAGGACGGCCGGGTGGAGTCGGCTTGTTGGGGGAAGGGATTAGATCATAGATGAGAGAGACGAAGTTTGAGGAAGAAGACTAGATTTGTTATTGCTTGCCTTTGATACGTACAATCCTCCTACATATATAGTACCCTACTAGCTAGTCCTTATACGACTCAAACTCAACAAACCTGGTTACAACTCTTACCGACTCAAAACCCAACAGAACCTACGAATCTAATCTTGACTCAGCTTGCTGCCCACGTTTCCTCTGGTAGGTATTTCCCCACATAACACAATGTTAGTGGAAACAAGTTCCCAGGGTGTATGTGTCATTTGAAGACATCAATATCTAGAGATTTTCTGTTTACAGATGATAGGAAAGAAAAGGAAAAGTGCCTTTTTCAGACCCAGCTTACTCACTTCAGGTATTCCATGACAAATAAGACCAGAACCTATTGCAGTCCTGCTTGTACCAGCTTCTCCATACGTCATCCATTTGTAGCTGTAATGTTACTTGTCACTCAAGGGTTAAGATAAACAACACTACAGAAGGTAATCCTAAGGCGTATATCAGATAATAAATACTTACACTCCTATTGTTCCATCTGGATGGACTCTTGTACCTAGGTATCTATGATCTCTGAAAATCTCAACTGCATACCTGTTCAATTAAATATACCAAGGACACTATACATTAGGAGATTGTTACAGTACCAATACTGGAATAATATTAAATACGACCATATAGAAAGATTAGGAACAGCTGTTGGGCTAGTTATCCATGTAGAAAGTTTTGACATGGCACACAGATTGTCCCTACTGGAGGTAAATTTAGACAACCATCTAACCAGCTCGAAGTTTGCAGAAATGTATGACTAAAAATATCATCTCATTCTGTACATATTTATTTTCTTAACAACCACTTTGGCCGCACCAACTCTTTAACTTGCCAGCATTGTAACAAAGCATCAGATGAAAGCTTCTGTGTTATGTTCAAGTTATTCGGGGGCTCTTGATTTTTAGAGTGGCAATTTTTTCATAAAAATAGACTATTAGATCTTGGCAGAAACCCCTCCTGGCAACAAAATTCGAAAAGCAAAGAAAAAGAGAGTTTCAACTTGCATTGGTTGCGCCAAACTCATTTTTTTCGATAAAGAGAATATAATAATATCGTGAAGATACCAATTACACCCAGCCTCTGCAACAACGCAATACCCTAATGGCATTACGGATGCACACAGCAAAAAAAGAAAAAGAAGCTAAAAAAGAAAAATCCCGCTACAGAGTTCCAATCCTTGCAAAAGCAGCACAACCACCACCAAGACAACACCTGATGTCCAAGTTCTCCAAAAGCGACGCCTCCAAGAAGGAAACAGTGCACAAGCGCCGTCGTCGTCCGATCGTAGATCTTGGGTTTTCACCCTGGAGATAGTCCCCGCTCTCAAAACAATGTCTTCAACAAGGCCATTGCCAGGCACAACCAATTAAGGCCAGGCCTTGGATTTTCACCCTCAAAGGTAAGACTTTGAACTTCACCTGTGCTGTCGCCCCCACTTACATACCGCTGCTACGAATCCCGAAACTCCAAGCAAGTTCCTCATCGCCGCAAAGGCTCCAATCATCATTACTAGTCCTCAAATCTCGGCTTCCATGATATTCTCCGCCTCTGACTTCACTATGGAGCTAAACATATCCCAAGATGGCAAAAGATAGCAGAGCTTCGCTCCGCTCCCTCCTTAACGGAGAACCCAATGGGCACGACCGAATCCCACCCGATCCAGACTCCAGCTCATAGTTTTGCTACTCATTACAAACAAGCCCGCAAGTTGATTGCGCTGGTTATACGCTTTGTGTGAGCTCTGGGCCTCCCTATCGCTGTAAAGACTCTCCTCTACAAAATGTGCGACAATACATTCTCTAAAAAAACAAATGAAAGAACTGCAATGATAAATAACTGAAGTGAATAACACTCATGGTTCTACTGGCCAGCCAGCCCAGGATCGATTAGTCATGTGTGCTTTATTTAACCGGCTGGCTAGTTCCACAGAGCCACCGACTCATTTCATTTTAATTTATTTTTGAGAAATAACTAAAGTATTTGACCAAGTTGTGATCAAGAAGTACTGGTGAGGATCCTTACACGAAATTGTCATGCAACGTCCCAATGTCCGGATTGTCTGGAAATCTATTTACCAGATTTATAGGTGACTTTGCAGATCTGCAAAATATGAGAAGGGAGATTATGAGCCACTGTACCAGCAAAATGCATCATCGTCATAACATTATATATCGATAACCTACCGGTACACGTTCCACTTCCCAGTCTGCAACTTCTCAGGGAGGACAGCAGCGTAGCCCAGCACTGGAGGAGAAAATAGGCGCAGTGAGTTTCTGGTGATAGTTTGTTCTCACTAAAGCTACTTTTGGAAAAATTAGCAAAGCCTTGTCGCCTGTACACAATTAAACTGGACGCGCGAACGAAAGGTTCCAAAATTGGGGGGCCCTGCTTGCTCAACTGGGAGTACTATGGCAGTACCGTGCGCGGGTACGGCAGGCAGGGGAGGGTAGAGAGAGGGGGATACGCGCGTACCGTGGGCGTACTCCCCTGCGGTGGGATTGGCGGCGAGGCTGGCGGAGCTGCGGTCGGCGGCGGTCACGGGCGGCTGGAGGTGGGAGGAGACGGCGCGGAGGCGGCGGTCGGGCGCGTCCATCGTGGGGTTGGACTTGGCCGGCGTGGTGGGAAGAGTAGGTGGGGGAGGCCGGAGTAGTGGAGCAGAGGGGAAATGAAGGAATGTCTACCGCGGAGACGATGGAGTGTTTGGACTAAACTGCTTCGAATTTGGCCAGATTCGTTGAAAATTCCTTTTTTTTTTTTGAGGGTTTGAAAATTCGTTTCTACTTTCTAGACGAACGCGCGCATAAATATCTCGTCGGTTTTTTATTTATTTTTCGATTTCGAAGGGAAAAATGAGAGATTGATGACGAGTGACGTCCGTTACATCGAGATGTGTACGTACATGTACTTGCATCCAACGGCAGAGCTTCATGGGGGCGAAAAAGGCGGTGCCCCGCCCCGCCCCGCGAAACGCAAATTTTTTTACTACCTTGTAGTATGCTCCATCAATCCAGCCCACATAAGGCCCATTCATTTTTTCTTTCTAGCTGGGAGCTAGCATCGTGTTAGTCTGTGCGGAACAGAGCAGCTCAGTTCTTTGCTCTCTCTCGTTTCTGTCTCACGAACTTGGCGGTGACCGAGCATGGGGATTGGGCCGTGGGCGTGACCGGCCGGCGGCGGCGCGGGGCGACGGCGGCGGTCAGCCGGAGGCTGCATTATTCTATCCAGGAAGTAGATCGCCCGCTCCTCTTGACCGTCAGCAGCAGCAGGAAGTAGATCGCAGGCAGCCCGTCCTCCGTCCATCCGATCTCCGGCTGTCCGACAAGTTATCTCCGTGTCTCACTCCTGGTAAATTTTGTCTTTCCTGCCACAATCCCAATTCAATCCAGCTCTTACTTTTTAGCTCCGATTTTTGCATATTAGAAATGGGAAATTCTTGCTAGGTCATAGATTTTTCACCAAATTGAAACTTACAAATTGTTTTTCTACTGTGTAGGTAGGAAGTAACGATGGTAAAGGGCAAGAAAAAGGACCAACCCATCGATTCAATTTTCAGAAAGAAGAGAGCTGAATGTGAAGCTAGTGAACCGGCAGCCCTGAACCCACTGTCCATGTTCAGGCCCCTCTCTTGTTGCTTGAATTTGGACAGCAAAATCATGAAGAGCAGGTGCATCAAACTCAAACAAATGAAGTTTTGTTCTCTGGTATTGAATCTTTGGAGCGGGATCCAGCCCTACGTCCACAAATTTGGCAATATCCACCTAATCAAAGAGATGATGTGCGACGGGCATATTTGAAACTAGGCCCTATGCAGCCACATCTCAAGAATTTCAAAGTTTATGGTACAGGAAGTCAAAAAAAGCGCTTTAAGGACAACTGGTTTAGTCTTTTCCCAGCATGGTTGGAGTATTCAGAGAGCAGCCACCGTGCATACTGTTTATTTTGTTTCGTGGCCAGCAGAAACAAAAACAAGCGAGGTGGTTCCGATGTCTTCACAGTACATGGATTTGTTACTTGGAAGAAGGTCAACGATGGAAGAAAGTGTGCATTTTTAAACCACATTGGTTCTGAACCTTGCTCTGAACACAACAATGCAACCAGAGCATGTCAAGACTTGTTGAATCGGGCATGTCATATAGCACACGCTGTAGAAGTGGGAAACAAGAGGGATATCGAAAGAAACCAATTAAGGGTGAAAACTTCAATTGCATCTGTTAAGTGGCTCACATCACAGGCTTGTGCTTTTAGAGACCATGATGAGACACCCGAGTCGAAGAACATAGGGAACTTTCTTGAGTTATTAAAGCTTATTGGAGAATTCAATCCTGAAATTGCGGAAGTTATTAAAAATGCTCCATACAATGCAAAGTACACATCACCGGACATCCAACAAGAGCTTTTAGGCATTTATGCATTTAAAGTTAGGAAACATATCCGTGAAGAGAATGGGGATTCTAAGTTTTCTATCCTAGTGGATGAGACTTGTGATGTAGCAAAAAGAGAGCAAATGGCATTGGTTTTCAGATTTGTCGACAAAGATGGAATTTTGCAAGAGTGGTTTTTTACCGAAGATCTTGGCCAAGCTTTGCAAAAGAAATCACAGGACATAGTAAATGCCATGCGTCTAGTGTTCTCAAAAAAAGTTCGCCTTGATGAAATGAGAACAGATGATGGTTGGAAAGACTTTTTCTTCCGAGTTGTCGATTTTTGTGTAACTCATTCCATTGATATTCCAGATTTGGGGAAATCTTACATTTTGCGTGGTGGTCGTGCTCGTCGACAACCAGGTGTCTTTACTCAAGAGCAATATTTTCGAGTGGAAATATTTCGTGCTACACTTGATACACAATTGCACGAACTAAACTTCCGGTTCAATGACAAGGTCATGGATCTTCTGTCCACTAGTGCTACCTTGATCCCTAAAAATAAATTCAGATCTTTCAAGGTTGATGATATTTGTGAGATGGTGAAGAAATATTATCCTGCTGATTTCACTCAACAAGAAATCTATGGCTTGGAGCAGCAACTCAAACATTTTGTGGTGGATGCTTCTACTGACAACGAGTTGAAAAATGTGTCGACATTAACAAACCTTTGTCACTGCCCTGTTGAGAGTGGAAGAAATTCTATCTACAACTTGATTGATCGGTTGCTCCGATTGCTTGTGACCCTTCCGGTTTCTACGGCAAGTGCGGAACGCGCATTTTCTACTTTGAAGATTATAAAAACAAGGCTGCGCAATAAGATGGAGGATGATTTTCTTGCCAACAGCTTGCTTGTAAACATAGAGAGGGAAATCACAGAGAAGTACAGCTATGATGATGTTCTTGAACATTTCGTGGGCGTAAAGAGACGAAGAGCTGATCTAGTTCTGTGATGCCAAATGAAGATCCATGGTTGAGTTGAGTAGTATCTAGATTATTTTGGTTTTAGAGTAGCTGGTGTAGGAAATGTATTTTGTGGACAAAATCTATCTAAATATATGAGTTCCTGGAATCACTACAAATTCAAGTTTCTCATTGTTGTTGTTCCAAATAAATTTACATGTTATTTTGCAGCGTCGCCCCTGCAAAGATTTTGTTGAAGCTCCGCCACTGCTTGCATCGGGTGAGACGCTCCGAGTCCTGATCGAGCATCCATGATCTACTTTACTTTGCATCTATTCAGGCAAAGTCTACAGTGACCACGTTTTTGTTTTCTTCGTCGGTGTGCCAACGTCATGGTTAATTAACACAAGGGCATGAATGCATGGTGATGCATGTAAAATGCATACATGAACTTTGCATTATTTTACTTATATTCCAATCATATTTGCATCATATAAGGGTTATATCAATGTTTTATAATGATTTTGGAATACTTCATAGTTTTCCCATTTATTTGGAATTAACCCTGTTTTCCAGAAAACGTCTTTTTTAGTGTTTCAGACTTTCCGGGAGCTTCGGGACTCCAAAAAGGGCAAGGTCAAGAGCACGCTTCAGAATTTTCGAGACGAACGCAATGGGCTCAAATGAAGGCCAGAAGCCCAACCAGCTGGAAATGAGAGGCCCACGCGGCCTAAAATCTGGCCGCGTGGGCCTACCTATTTTGGGCCTCGGAGCTCCGTGCCGTCGATCTTTGCTCCACCGATTCCGTCTTGACCTAAAAACGCCTATAAAAAAGGTCCCCGACGTTTCGGAAGGAGGCGGCGGAGAAACACAGAACCACGAAACAGAGAGTCAGAAGGCTGCCGCCGGAGAAGATCGGAGGGGGGAAACGCCGCCGGAATCGCCTCCGGAGGGCTCCACCCCCCTCCGGCGTGTTCATCATCAACATCTACAGCAAGAACTTCTTCACCATCATCACCATGATGAAGGGGGAGTAGTCCACCCCCTGGACTAGGGTTTGTGGTGGTAACTTTTGTATCTCTCCTCTCTCTTGAGCTTCACTAATTAGTACCGTATGAGCTGCTGAACATGATTACGGTCATCTATGTAATACCTTTGTGGTGAATATTGTGGTGTGAGATGATTTGTTATGCATTTACCGTTGTGTTGGAGCTTTTGTGATTTGTCATACTTTGAAGTATGATGTATGTGGGTACGGGATGGCCGATGTGACACGGCATAGGTATTGAGTGACACAGTACCGCCCAACATCCTTTATCTGGGGGTAAAAAGAAAGAGTATGATGTGGGAGTGAGAGAAACCACGCTAGCCTTACGAGGGTGACCTAGCAACACAAATGAGTATTTCTTTCAACTATGTGTTTTAGGACATATAGCCGTCATAAAAAGCTACCATTAAAACATGACAATTGTGTGTACTTTATCTATAACATGATGATCACCGTAGATGAGAGAGAGAGGATTAAGTGAACCCATGAACCATGTCCATTGTTCCTATAAGAAACACACTTGAGCTTGTCCTCTTGCTACATAGAGGATTGGGCTTTCTCTCTTTGAGAGCTTTCACTTGCTACCTTTGTCTTGTCCTCTTGCAAAGAAGAGGATTGGGACACTTTTACATCCACTCATCCATCAACCACCTTGTTCTCTAAACTTGTTTAGTGCATAATCAACTAAAACTTGTGACACTTTAGTTGTAGGGAATAGATAACTTTTCCTTCTTGCTCCTGCGGATCGATACCTTACTTCCACATTGAGAGGTGCTACAGTGATCCCTTGCTCTTGGGGGTTATCAAGTACTTTTCTGGCGCCGTTGCCGGGGAGCGTAGCGCTTAAGTTTCTATTCTTGTGTGCACTAGACTAAGCTTGGGGAGGTTCTTTATCTTGCAATCATCTAAGCTTGGGGAGGTTCTTTGACTTGTTTGATGATACTATGTCTCCTATTTATGATGATGAATATGATATTTTCAGTCCACCCACTATTGAGTATAAAGTTTATTGTGATTATGATATGCCTCCTATATATGATGATTACAATGATTATTATGAATGTTTTACTCCCACTATTCCTAATGAAACTGTTTATGCTTATGTGGAGAGTAATGATACTTTTATGCATATGGATCATGATAAGAATGTTTCATGTGATAGCTATATTGTTGAGTTTATCAATGATGCTACTGAAAGTTTTTATGAGAGAGGGAGACATGATTTCATATATCTCAAAAATATTAAGTCTTCTCTCTTTTTGTTGAAAATTTTGAAGTTGCACTTGCTTTGCCTTCCTATGCTAGTCACTTTGTGCTTTATTGATTTATTTTCTTACAAGATCCCAATGCATAGGAAGTGGGTTAGACTTAAATGTGTTTGATATTTTCTCTTGATGCTCTTTTTATTTCAATCTTATTCCTATGGAGCATCATTAAAACTATCAAGCCTAGCTATATGGCTATAAAGAAAGCGCTTTGCGGGAGGCAACCCGGTTATTTTTTGTGTGATTTTCTTTGTGTCCTCTTGCTGTACAAGAGACTTTGTTTATAGTTTAGGTTCTGGAGTTTTAATAAAGTGCCAAGTTTTACCCTTTTTGGTTTGAAAAAGTTGCTTATAGCGTTCGGAGATTTTATTCCTGCACGAGTCAGTGCACGGTATGATTTTTAATTCTTATTCTGTAACTCCGAATGAGCTCATATTTGAACTGTAGTTGCAACTTTTCATCCTCTGTATGCATGAATTTTTTCGGAATTTTTCGAGAAAGTTTGGTAGGGTAGAAAAATACGTTTTGCTGCTGCTGTTTTTCTGGACAGATTCTGTCCCATTTTGTTTGATGCATGCTTTGAGCTTTTAAGTTGAATCTTTTTGATCCAATTGAGTTTATGAGTAGGCATACAACATTATACACTTTCTGGACATCTCATATGAATTTTTGTTCAAGGATTATATGCAGCAAGAAACCTATTTGTTTATCACTATTAATGCACCCCACAGAAAAGAAATGGGAGAAACGGTGTTTTGAAGTTTTTTCACAGGGATTGGAGGAGATGCACCAAGAGCTATCCAAGGATGGTGAAGACCATAAGCTTGGGGATGTGAAGACAACCCCGCTGGACCTACACACTCTCGGTTTGCACACGTCCAACTTCTGTTTTTCGATC
The DNA here is from genome assembly GCA_947311845.1 of Poa pratensis. Lineage (NCBI taxonomy): Eukaryota > Viridiplantae > Streptophyta > Magnoliopsida > Poales > Poaceae > Poa > Poa pratensis. The sequence continues at coordinate 13,542,393 of CAMZMU010000045.1, forward strand.
GAAACACTTTATCGCATAAACTTGGAGCGTCTTTTTGTTTTTTTTGTTTGAGTCTTGAGAGACCACCACACTATCATTTATATATGAGAGCTACTGGAAATATGGGTTGAAATATGTTGGATGCTTTTATAAGATTGGGAAAAGGGATGTTTGAGTTGATTTTTAATGATACATATAGTTGCATGATTCATGAGCTTGTTTATGAGTAATAGTTTGCAAATTCTTTTTGAAGAGCTATCACTTATTCATGTTTTGGTGCTGATTGTTATTTTACTTGGTTTAACATGGATTAGTTAGTTCTATGGACACTCATGCATGCATCTAGATGGTCAACTTTCTCCCTTTTGCTAGCCCAAAAACTCCAACAAGCAAAAACTTGTTTCCAACACCTTCAACCAAAGTTATTCCAGTGAGTCCACCATATCTACCTATTGGCTTTATGCTATTCCGAGTATGTTTAACATGTTGTTTGTGTTATCTTACCTCTGAATGAAAATGTTTATGTTATTGATTGCAATGGAAAAAATTGGTTATATAGCTCTCACGAACTTGATGCACATGTTCTTTTATTTGCATAATAAAACTTGACCCATTGTGATTAAGATTATGATGTTTGTGGCTTGATAATGTTTTGGGTTGGAAGTTAGCCCATATGTGCTGTCACATGGCAAGCTTTCAACACGCTCTTCATCTCATTTAGTTGATATCATGTGCTTTTGTCTATGGATGCTTATCATGTTGAAATAAATGTGGAAATGAGTGAGTTTAAATGAGTTTGTATAAATGGTTAGAGAGACGCCTGGGCCGCTAATCTAAGCCATGCATCATTCATGGTGGAAATTTACTTACATACTATGGTGAACCTTCTGTGATACACCTTGCAATAAAAAGCTATTCCAATGGTAAATAAAAAGGGTGTTGAGATTGTTCATTTTGTTTGTTTGTCTTGTCATTTTGATATGGGCTTGTTCCATATCTTGGGACAAGAGGTACCCCAGTTGACGCTCTTGATGATACTATTATTACTTACAATGATATAATTGAACTTGCTTTGTTTCCTAAGTTGAGTAACATGGTGTAGTACTTGTATTCAAGGGGCATGAGACACAACCTTTACTTTGTCAAGCACACTACTCATATTTGCTTCACATTAAACTTAATCATTCAAGATGCTATGATAGGGGAATGAGAGCTTGACACCAAGTATTACCACATTGCAATCATTAACTTAAGTAGAAGAGTTTGGAGTTAGATGAAACTTATGCATGCTTTACCTCTACTCACTTATACATCTTTCCAAAGTGTCCACCTATCATATTCAGATTTTCATCATCACTCTATGACCATGTAGGATGTCTACTTATCATTATGCATACATGTGTCCATATTACTATCTTATGTTACACTTTGTGAACTATCAATGAACATCCTTGTCTTGAATACTTGATATCACTTCATAAACTATTTGCATATTGCTACTCCTTTGAAGAATGAATCATTTGACTTATGTAGCAATAATCATCTTTGATATCATTGTTAGTATTAAATTGCAAAGTCCATGTTAGTTTTATCACTTCATACTCGAGGACGAGCATGGATTAAGCTTGGGGATGTTGATGCATGTAAAATGCATACATGAACTTTGCACTTTTTTTACTTATATTCCAATCATATTTGCATCATATAAGGGTTATATCAATGTTTTATAATGATTTTGGGAATACTTCATAGTTTTCCCATTTATTTGGAATTAACCCTGTTTTTCCAGAAAACGTCTTTTTTAGTGTTTCAGACTTTCCGGGAGCTTCGGGACTCCAAAAAGGGCAAGGCAAAGAGCACGGTTCAGAATTTTCGAGACGAACGCAATGGGCTTAAATTGAAGACCAGAAGCCCAACAGGCTGGAAATGGAGGGTCCCACGCGGCCTAAAATCTGGCCGCGTGGGCCACCTTTTTCCTCGGAGCTCCGTGGCCGTCGATCTTTGCTCCACCGACTCCGTCTTGACCTAAAAACGCCTATAAAAAAGGTCCCCTGGCGTTTCGCGAAAGGAGGCGGCGGAGAAACACAGAACCACGAAACAGAGAGTCAGAAGGCTGCCGCCGGAGAAGATCGGAGGGGGGAAACGCCGCCGGAATCGCCTCCGGAGGGCTCCACCCCCCTCCGGCGTGTTCATCATCAACATCTACAGCAAGAACTTCTCACCATCATCACCATGATGAAGGGGGAGTAGTCCACCCCCTGGACTAGGGTTTGTGGTGGTAACTTTTGTATCTCTCCTCTCTCTTGAGCTTCACTAATTAGTACCGTATGAGCTGCTGAACATGATTACGGTCATCTATGTAATACCTTTGTGGTGAATATTGTGGTGTGAGATGATTTGTTATGCATTTACCGTTGTGTTGGAGCTTTTGTGATTTGTCATACTTTGAAGTATGATGTATGTGGGTACGGGATGGCCGATGTGACACGGCATAGGTATTGAGTGACACAGTACCGCCCAACATCCTTTATCTGGGGGTAAAAAGAAAGAGTATGATGTGGGAGTGAGAGAAACCACGCTAGCCTTACGAGGGTGACCTAGCAACACAAATGAGTATTTCTTTCAACTATGTGTTTTAGGACATATAGCCGTCATAAAACTACCATTAAAACATGACAATTGTGTGTACTTTATCTATAACATGATGATCACCGTAGATGAGGGAGAGAGGATTAAGTGAACCCATGAACCATGTCCATTGTTCCTATAAGAAACACACTTGAGCTTGTCCTCTTGCTGCATAGAGGATTGGGCTTTCTCTCTTTGAGAGCTTTTGTTTGCTACCATTTGTCTTGTCCTCTTGCAGAAGAGGATTGGGACACTTTTACATCTTGCTTGGTTACTCATCCATCAACCACCTTGTTCTCCAAACTTGTTTAGTGCATAATCAACTAAAACTTGTGACACTTTAGTTGTAGGGAATAGATAACTTTTCCTTCTTGCTCCTGCGGATCGATACCTTACTTTCACATTGAGAGGTGCTACGGTAATCCCTTGCTCTTGGGGTAATCACATGGTTGATGATTTTACTTCAAATGGGATGACCTTGGGGACCATGTCGAATTTTCCCGCATAAAAATACGACGGAAAGTCTTGGGAAAAAGCACGGCCTCCGAGGTCCGTTATTTCTCCAATTGGTTACGAGCGCAGGAAACGCCAATCCAATCACGCCCTAAGTGGACAGCATTAGATCTTCCTTACACGTTAGCAAAGTAGGGGTGAAAATGGTACGAATTATTTCCGACCGGCCGGAGGCTTACGGAAGAAAATATGGATTCGGTCGGATAGTTGGCGGATACGGTCGCGGATGCGGATAGTAGTTCATGGATATGGAAAAGGATGTGGTTTTACTAGTATCCGTCTGTATCCGAAGATTTACCGTATTTCACGGTTATATCCAACGATTATCCGATAAATATCCGGTAACTAATACCTCCAACTCTAACCATAGGCCCACTAAGATGTAAAACTAGAGCACAACTAAGTAACCACTTGGACATGGAAGTATGAGTCATTAAAATATTCTCTATCTTCGAATATCCCAATACATAAAGTTAATTTCGAATAGTTGATCTGTAACATGTGCTATATGCCAGTCCTATTTTTTAAGCGACATCCGGGAAAATGGTTATCCACAACTGAACCTTATTTGTCTCGTATTCTTTCTGTATTCGTAATCGGGAGGCTCCGATTTTGTATTCGTATCCGCACACTATCCGATCCGACTCCGAATCCGATAAAAATACGGCTATGGATATGGTTTTACTACTATTCGACTGTATCCGCTCCGTTTTCATCCCTATAGCAAAGTGTCTAGGATCAAGTCCGAGAAGTCACGTACGTCTTGGATTGACGTTAAGAAATAGTCACAAACCTCTCGTCAGTGCCATCTAAACATAATATTAAGTTGCGCGCTGATAAGTCAACCAAACCTATAAAAAACATCGTTGCATCAGATCTTGTTAATGTATGTGACCTTAGTTATAAGGACATCGCGCACGCCCTTATTTCTCCAACAACAGGTTGTGTTGCAGATTAAACATATATCTGATATTGCCATCCGTTGTGATCTAGGTCATTTGAAGTAGGCAGTGGGTCTAGCGCAAACCTCTATGTGAAGCCCCTCACTTTGCTCGAAAGCTTGGTCCTAAAAAAATACTAGACCATTGTTTCTTTTCTTATATTATGGCACACAATGGCAGAGTTGTGCACATGTCGCGGGGGAGGGGGAGGGGGCACCGCCCCTCGGGTTTTAAAGGATTACTTAACGGATTCTTTCACAAGGTTTAGAATATAATATGTTTAGCCTTTTGCCCCTCGAGACAATGAAGTTTTGTGTTTCGCGCGCGCCCCCACACCAACACAGAGGTCCTTGGCAAGCTCTGACAGACTGCCACTGACGGAACATCTACATCATCGTTCTCTTGTGATTCTTCTTTTGTCACAATTGATTTCATAAGCACCTGATAGACATCATGCTGAGAATATCAACTCTTATCACACTGACAGCCGAAGTTCTAAACTAATCTAAATTCATAAACGTTCGGTTTCCTTCCTTAGAAAATTTGTCGCTCATCTATAAGTTCATGCACCAGCTCTAATGCATTGACGGTTCTCAGTGGCAGATACCAACATATGGTACCTTGGTGGTCAACTATAATGTCAAACTTGGGTTGTATGGATCTCCAATCCGCCTTAGTGATCATTTGGTTGACCATATCACCCCTTTAAATCCCCGACGCATGGCTTAGCAGGTCTGTTTTATAGTAAACGACACCTGAAAGTAGTCGGCCCACGTGAACGATGCTTAGGGACTCGAATTATCACAGACCTGTCACGTCAAACATCGTAAGACGCCTGCACATATCTACATTTTCATTGTCTCTTAGACTCCCACAACACCCATGCAGTTCTCCTATCGTCGTCGTCCTTCTTATTTATTTATTTTTTGAGAACTTCGTCCTTCTTACTTTCCACCGAAAATTTATGATTGCCCCAGAGTCCAAGACACGTGTCAAATTCCGAGGTAAAATGATATTTGTGGTGCGTTGTGCAAAAAAACAAATCAGTTGACAAAATGGGATCCATAAAATATTTTTTATCGCAAAATAAATACATTCATGCGAGAAAATAAAATGATGTATTTTTCTTTTGGGAAAAAATGTTTTAAAGAGTCCACAAAAGAATATGAGGCCGGGCTTTATATTAACCAGAGAGAAGGCCATCACATTTTTGCCGCGTTCGCTTTGGTAACGGAGATAGGCCCGAACTGAAAAGACGGCCCAGTACGTATACGTGCCGGTTCCGTGGCGAGAGAAGACAGGACCGAATCGATCAGCGACGGCCCAGTTGGTATTCGACCCGGTTCCGTGGCCCTCAATCAACCGAATCCGGCAGGCTTTCGTGCCGCTCAATCTGTCTACCAGACGGAAACGCCCGCCTATAATAACGGCCACGGCCCGGTACCCCAACGAAACTTGTCTCGTTTGCTCTGTCCCGCGCCTCCCACTCCGTCGTCAAGTCCGCGACCGAGCGCCTTCCTTCTCGCCGGAAAAGAGAGAAAGAGAGCGAAAGCTCGTGCTATAGATCATGGCGACCGTGGGTTTGATGCGGAGGGAGGAGGAGCTCTTCGATGAGCAGATGACGATCGAGGGCAGGATCCAGGCCCTCGAGGACATTGGCGCCACCCAGGTATTATTTGCACTAAATCAACTTCTTTTGACCTGTCAGGGAATCTAACAAACCAGTTGTTCATTAACACGAGCAATGCGGTTAACTTAATATTCCTTCGTCAGTACGAAGGAATCTGCCGGCTGATAGTACTATATGGTTCATGAACAATGTCATGACGACATAACACACTGTTTAACACTATAATATACGCAGGTGAGCAATAGGAGATGGTGCCGGTGGCTGAACGACAGCCTGCTGCTTGAGCTCGTGCCCCGCCTTGACGCCGACGAGATCAAGGGACTTTTCGCGCCACCGCCATGGGCGAGGAGCCGCCGCTGTCAGCGTTCTGCATGACAAGCGCTGCCGCTGCATGGGATATCTTCAGGACCATCGACATGGACGTTCAGGTATATCTATCTATATATATGCTGAGGCCATATGCATGCATGTACGTACACGTGTGTTTTGGAAAAACTTAATGCAACTTCATCTTTGTCATTCTCTAGGCAAGGTTTATGCAATTTCACATGGAACAATCACCGGCGGACCATCGGAAGAACAGTCGTCGTTTGGACGAAGATGAGACGGCCGCGCTGAACGCTTGGAGCCGTGTAGATCGTCAGACTAGAGAAGCTATCAAGAGCCTGCCTCATCTGCTCGGGATATACGAGGTACGTATTGTAACTTCTGTCTTCTGAACCTATACGTTTTCTGAACCAACTGTATACACTGAATTTTTCAATTCTGTCCATGACGATGCTCAGGGAAAATATAGAACATACTAATTCAGTGTGCGAGTAGATTAATTATCTGCCAGTGTACGAGTAGATTAATTGTCTGCCAGTGTTGATTCCGTTGATATCTATATGTCGTGTTGATTCCGTTGCTGTCAGTAGTTAACACTAATGAATGAGTTTCCCAATCCAATCAATTTTGCAGGCACGAGTTCGGGCCTTCATCCAAGACACGAGCGACGGCGACAAGGATGTGCTTGCGCTGGACGTCCAGGACCCGTTCCAGAGGCTGCTCCTGCACGGCGTGTGCGAGTTCTACAATGTAGCATCCGAGACGACGAGCAGCACGGTGAGGGAGTGCGGAGGAGGGGACAAGGCGTGGAAGACGACGACGATCAGGAAGAGATCTGGCACGGGCGCTCCTTCCAGGATGACGCTGGTTGACTTCCTCGCCAGAAAGAAAAATGGCTCCCAGTAACCTTCTACAGTATTATTATTTTTGCCTATGCTCTTCGACTTTGCGTCACTCTGGTTGAGTAGAGTAGCTAGCTTTGAGGTGACCATGCAATTTGGACAAATTAGTTTCCTGATCATGACTCGTAGTATTAGATATATCGTTTTGTTTTCTTTTTCGATAAAGGGATTTTATTACTTAAAAAGTTTTAAGTATTACATCCAGTCTCTGCATATCTAGGATGCACACAGCCGACGAATTCAGAAGTACGAAACGTAAAAAAAGGCGAATTACATATAAAGATGAGAAATTCTAAAAACGCCTAAGGTGGTGGAGGGCCGATCCGCAAATTATGCTGTCATCCATGTTGTGATAAAAAGTCTCTCGCCGTATCCTCAAGTTTTGTACACACCTCCATAAATAGGTCTCGATGCTCTACACGTTGCAACTGAGACCACAAACGGAGCGTAGCTGTAGTCTTGTAGATAACCTGCATAAGAGAACAATTTTGATCATTAAAAACCTTGTCATTTCTACACAGACAAAGCGATCATATTACGGCAAGCGCTGCCACCCTAATAAGTTGTTTAAACCTATGATCCACACCATTCAGCCAATTGCCAAAAATATTGGCAATGCTTCTTGGTGGGTATAAGGTAGAACCTATCTGGATGATTGACCATATAGAACGAGCTAATTTACACTCGAAGAATAAGTGTTTAATAGTCTCGTCCTTATGACAGAAGACACACTTTTTTACTTCTACACCAATTGCGTTTTGCAAGGTTATCTTAAGTAAGAATTACTCCTTGACGAAGATACCACACAAAGACTTTGTTTTTTGAGTGGAATCTTCATCTTCCAGATTTTCTTATTATTATCTACTGGCACATCCGGTTGGATTAGAGCTTTGTACATACAGTCTACCGATAATTTACCACTCTTGTGTAAATTCCAATGAAACTCGTCAGTCCACTGGGTCAGATTGGCGGAAGCCAGAAGCCGTAGAATTCGTGCCAAGCTTCTAGCTTAGGACCAACAATCTTTTCTAAACGTCACATTTGGAGAAGTATCCTCCAGCACTTGAGCGAGCGTATCGCTCTTGTGACGTCCAAGGACAATGTTGTATAAAGCTGGATATTGTTCTCGGAGTGAGGTAGCACCTAGCCACCTATCCTCCCAGAACCTTATCTGATGTAGCCCTAGCCCACGGCTAGCATTCCAACATATGCCTAGTCATCATGGACCTCAAAGGTGAAATCTTTCCACTATGTGATCTACCATATGTCACCTTTGGACGGTATACTACTTGACCATCGTCCGTTTGTATTGCTAGTCATGACAAGTACGAGTACACGGGAGGATGGCCAAGGAGCAAGAGGAAACAAGCCCGACAAGACGGAAGCTTGGACGAGAAGAAGGAAGAGGAATCTGAAGCTACAGCGCCAGGGCGCGGTACTACCGGACGCCGAGCGGTACTACCGCATAAACCCAGACGCTACTGGAATAGCTCCTGGATAACCTGAGTAATACCGTGCTGCCCGGTACTACCGGTTGCTCGGTATTACCGACTGTCGTCCGGTAATACCGCCCCTGCACTGCCTGCGCTTAGATCTAGGCTTTGACCCATGTATTCCCTTTCCCCACCTACCCCTTTAGGTCTAGACTATATATAGACGTACCCCTCCACCTCTAGAGGATAGGTTGTATATGAGATAGAGTTGAGCAAGGCTCCTTACCCTTCCCTTGTGGAGATGATTCCTCCTCTTGTGGAGAAGATCCCTCTTGTGGATTCAAGGCCTCCTCTTGTGGAGAAGATCCCTCTTGTGGATTCAAGACCTCTCCTTAGATTTATCTATTGAGTGACTTCAAGGCCTCTCTCTTGTGCTTGGTTGTTCTCGGTTGGATTCTATTGTGGTCGTCTCTCCCGCGGGATTCTACCGCCGCGATCTCTCCTCCCACGATCCCCCTAGCGCTTTCCAATCTCTCCCTTTGGGATTCTATTGGACCGGTTGGACCTACCGGTGAGGGAAACGTGTCATTATATCGTGTTTGTGTTCGGGTGTTCTTCGTGTTCTCGCGTGAATTCGCCCAAACCCGCCGTCAATCCGTGAAGATCGGGCACCCCTTGAGGTCCTAACCTCATCATTATCTCCGAACCATTCTTAATAGAGAAAGAACCATATGGGAAGAAGAATTTCTTCGTCGCCATTATGCCCGCCCAAAAATGGGAATCACATGGTTTCCAAGAAACCTGTGATACCGCACTTGAGCCAATATACTTTCTCCTTAGAAGAGTTTGCCATACCCCATCTTCGATAAGAGGCTTAAACAACTATTTACCAAGAAGGGCTCTATTCTTGACCTCAAGATCATGAATCCCCAGACCACCATAATCTTTGGGGCGGCATACTACATCCCATTTAGCCAGCCGATATTTCTTTTTCTCATTGTCCCCTTGCCAAAAGAATCTTGATCAAAAATAATCCAATCGATGCAAGACTCCTTTTGGTAACTGGAAGAAGGAAATCATATACAGTACCATGTTACTTAGGACTGAATTTATGAGAACCAATCTACCACCCAGGGAAAGTAATTATCCTTTCCAACTACTCAACCTCTTTTGTAGTCTTTTCTCGACATGTTTCCATTGAGCAATCGTAAGCCTCTTGAAATGAATCGGAATGCCCAGATAGCTTATTGGAAACTGACCTTGCCCACAGCCAAATAACTCAGCATACTGGGCGGCATCGTCCTGAGCCTCGCCGAAACAAAACAATTCACTTTTGTGGAAGTTAATCTTTAGACCGGAAAGTTGCTCGAACGCTGATAAAATTAATTTCAGGTTCCTCGCGTTTTCCAATTCATGTTCCATAAAAAGAATCGTATAGTCAGCATATTGAAGAATAGATAACCCGCCATCCACTAGATGCGGGACTATACCTTCCATTTGCCCATCCAATTTTGCACGCTCAATGATTATGGCTAGCATATCAGCAACTATATTAAATAATATAGGTGATAATGGATCGCCTTGTCATAATCCTTTTCGTTTGGAAGTATCTAACAATGTCATCATTAACTTTGATGGCAACACTACCTCCGGAAACAAAATTGTGGATCATAGCGCGCCACTCATAATAAAAACCTTTTCATTCTGAGTGTTTGTTGGAGGAAAGACCACTTGACTTTATCATAAGCCTTTTCGAAGTCTATCTTTAATATAACACCATGTAACGCCCCGGGGTTTTTCCCCAATTAGATTTGTTTCTTTTTCTTTTTCGCATCATCATGACATCATGCATCATGAGCATTGCACTATTTTTGACAATAAAATTATTTTGCTAAAATCTATTTTGTTGTTCAAATAATCCCCTTTTTTCTTTCTGTTCGTCTTCGTTTCGAAATTTGTTTTGTCAAAAGGTTTTGCAAAATAAAAATGTTTTAGTGAGTGAGAGAGAGAGAGAGAGAGAGAGAGAGAGAGAGAGAGAGAGCAGCCTAGCCTGACCAACTTTGGCCCAAAGCCCACCTAAGCTGAAACCTAGGTTTCCCCTGGAAAACTTCTACCTCCACCCCTGTGTTTTGCAGCCGCCCTCCCTGTCTTTTCCCTTTTTGCGTTCAGGTCCCTCCTCTCTCTCTCTCCTCCGCCTTCCCTTATCCCCTTCCTCCTGCACACACACACACACCCCCATACGCATACAACACACACACGCACCAGACGCCACCGCACCCCACTCCGTGCTCCTCCACCTCCGCTCCGGCCCAGCCGCCGGCCGGCTACCGGCTGCGCCGCCCCGTTCCCCTGCACCCGCCCCGTGCTCTCCTCTTCCTCCTCCCTCTGCTGGCCGCCATCGCCGTCCCGAGCTCCTCTTTCTCCTCGCCCTCGACGCCCCGTCGTCCTCCGACCGAGAGCCCCGGTGCCGCCCGCCGTCCTTCTCCTCCTCTCGCGCCGACGCTGGCCCGCGCCTCGCCCCGGCCGGCTCGCAACACCGGTCGCCGCCTCCCCTGCTCCGTCGTCCTCGACCCGCCAGGGGCCGCCCTCCTCTCCTGCGCCTGGCCGCGACCCCGCGCCTACACGAACCAGAGCGGCTCCGGCCTCCTTTGCTCCGTGCGCCGCCGCCTCGCCTCGGCTCCAAGGTCACCGCCTCCGGGCGCCGCTTCCTCCCGTCGGCTGTCCTCACGTCGTCCTCTGCGCGTCCGTCTCGCCATGCTCGGCCTCCCTCGCCGTGGCCGCCGCTCCGGCCGCGTTCCGCTCCTGCCCGCCACGTGTTCGGTGAAATGCCCGCAAGGCATCCGGCGTTCTACCGTGTCCGTGTTTGTCCACCCTTCGAGGTGCTGCTCCATGCGCTTGCGCGTGCTCCTTTCGGTGCCGCGTTGTCGTGCCCGCCCGTGTCCGTGTTGCGGTGCACGCCTGTGCGCGCTTCTTTCCGATGTCCGTGTCCGCGTGCCGTGCTCCTCCGTGTCCGTGACCCGACAAGACCGACGCCGTGAACCACGCTCGTGACCGCTGCCCGTCGACAAGTTCCGCCACAACGACGAACGGGAACAACGACGATCGTGACAAGTTCTACGTACCTGTGACCGTCGACAAGAACTCCGCTTCGTGTCCGTCTCGTCTGTGTTCGCTTTGCGTTGGCCGCCTTCGTGCGCATCCAAGGAGAACCGAAGACCGAACAACGACGACCGTGCCGACGACCCGAGTACAACTACTTCCACGACACCGACAAACGATGATGTTCCAGTTCGGCGACGACTAATTCCCCGACTTCGACTACTTCCTCTACGGAACGAAGATGCCGGCTTTGACCCCCGAAGTTCCTCGATCCGACGTGCGAACCCAAACCCGAGCCGTATACCTATATACCTATTTTATAAAATGTCATCTATCTTGTGCATATCAAGTCATTCATGCATGTGTTGCATTGCATCTTTGGTTGTGGGTAAATAGCAATTCATCTGATAAATAAATATGGAGTGTGCGGGAATATTCGATAAATGTCCCGACTTCATTTTAATTTGTGTAGCTCACCCACGCCATGTTTCACATGTTAATCAACATTTAAATTTGTGGGTAGATAAATAACGTGAACCATAAATATTAATTGTCGAAATCCCGGCTCCGCTTAAATATGGTTTAAGTTGCATCTTGCTTTGCATCTTGCCTTGTCATGCATCATCTCGAGAACATGCTGGATCTTTTGTCGTAGTAGTAAGTGTTGCATCTGCTATTCTCTCCAGTGTTTGTTGCGTCTTCGCGAGTAGGACGTCGAGATGATGTGAGCAACGACAAGTTCTGCTTCCGTGCTGGATTCCAGGCAAGCACTGTTCTCTTGTTCCCATTGCATTGTCTTTCATTCTTGTCGTTGATCTCTGCTACCCTTATGTTACGATGCTGATGCGATCCTATTCATGTTTACCCTGCTGCCATGATATAGCCCCACCTCCACAACCTATCACCCAGTTGTTTGTTTACCTTGTTGGCCTTGCGAGTCGTAGCGCATGCTTAGGTTGTTCCCTTTATTTTCTTGTTGTTACCTGTATCTTTAAAGCCCTGGTAAGTGGCTATCTGCTTTCCTTTATATTGTGTGACGATGTTACCTTAAGATAAGGCACCGGCAGGAGGCCCTTTGTGATTTTTGGTCCTTCTGGTGTCGCTGTAGTTCTTGTCCGTGGATCCAAGACTGAGCGCGCTATCCACATGTGGGACCTAATGGGACTCCCCGCGACCCGTGACCCGATCCGAAGCCTTGTCCAGGGCACCGCAAGTAGTTCGGGCTTTCCATTTGGCGTACGCACATCCCCTTTCATGCAGGTGAAGATGTTGATCATGATGATGGTACTTAACCGATGTGCGTATAATTTTTATAAGATTGTGGACGCCTCCCAACCGGGTAGCTACCCTAGAGGAGGCATGGGAAGGTAGTGTCTCACAAACGGTTGGGTCTGTGTCGGAGGCTCGGCCGAACTCTTGATGCGGGAAAGATCCTAGCTAGGTGGTTCCCTGGACTTGGCTAAAGAGAAGTAAAAGGTTGTGTCGATCGCTTCCGCGGCAATTCGATGTGTGTGGTTAAACAATAGTGCACCCCTACAGGGTTAAATCTTTTCGAAAAGCCGTGTCCGCGGTTATGGACGACTTGGTGAAGATGCTGGCTAACAAGATTAGGCAACTTACATCTAGTAATGATAGCTCTTAAACTTGCTGCGCTGTGTGAGTGCCTTTGGATTGCTTACTCGAGGGTTAAGCGAGTGAGTGATAATCGGCTGGGTATTGTTTGGTGTTAGCATCTAGTTGGCTCCTTGCTCGCGTTCTTATCCCTATCTTATAGACGAAAGTTGTAGCGTGTCTTCTGTAGATGGCTTAGTGCTGCTGCTTCAGTCCACCAATCCTTTATATTTTGGGAGCCTCTGTATTGGTTTCAAGTGTGCTTTGCTTGCGAGGTAAATTCCATTACCTGACCCAATCTTTTTGGACTGTTTTGCACTGAACAGTCAACAGGTTTGAAGTCTGTCGACGTTAGCTTGGGAATCCATACGGCTTGGCCTGGGCAGGGATATGGACGCCATGTTATCTTCAGTACTCTTAGTCCAAATTTGTATCTTGTCCGTAGTCGGACACTAGTTTGGTTTTCGCTGTGTTTTTGTATCTTTGTAATGTATCTGTTGTTTCTTGACTCATTTGAGTCAATTCTTGTATATATTCTCTTTCTGCTGTTGTTGTGGATTCTTTCATGAACTGTTGTAATGTTATCACAATTCCACCCACATAACGCGCATGTTTCGGCGTGCACATTATGTCTGGTGGGCGTCTTGAGATCGTTATTATGCGGGTTTTGACGGGATCGCTGAAATCCGCATGGTACCGATTTTGGGGCGTCACACACCATTCATCTTTTTCCGATGCAACTCGTGAACTGTTTCATGTAAGATTACAACCATCAAGAATATTTCGACCTTGCATAAAAGCCTTTGTAGCTGACAAATTAAGGATGTGCTTATGATCTGTATCATCCAAGGCGGCCGGCTAGCCAGTATTTGAAGTTTTGAACCCGTTTGATTTCTCATTGTCATTCATCCTGCTTTTGCGTCCTTTGCGTCGAGGAAACCTACTACATAGAGTAGCTCTCCCTCCCTCCCACAATATAAAATTTAGTCGATCATTTCCTATATGCACATGTATACATATATATTTAGACACACTTTAGTATATACATGCATTTATTCTAGTTTGAATCTAGACAACATGTGTACCGATTAAAACATGTTATATACTGAAGTATGATTTATCGATCTTGTCGTCTCATGCTTGGAACGATCGGTCGCACGCAGTCAATAGTAGGCTACGTACTGTGGTACTTCCTCCGTTCCAAATTATGTCTAGATACATCCATGTGTAGACAAATGGAAGTCAATTAATTTGGAACGGAGGGAGTAGATGGCAACAGTATTAGAGCAGTCAGTACGTACGAGTTTGCCAAAACTGACAGAAAGTGGTATGTACGTGCGTGCGCGGGCGTAGCTACTGTGCTGTACGTACGTACACATGGAGTTCGTACGCGCTACTGTTGGAGTACGTACCTGAACCCCTAGCTAATAAAGTTGTACTAAAACTGCGTCAATTAATTTGGAACGGAGGGAGTAAATCCTACTGTGAATAATGTAGAAAAATATAAATTCCTCTGAAACCAAACAGAAACTGGAGCATGTGTTAGGGCACCTCCAACGGGCTGGCGCAAACGGACCAGCCCAGTCCGTTTTTGTCCAAACGGACATGGAGGGTGCTCCAACGGGCTGGCACATAAAGATATTTGTCCGCGCGGACTGTCCGTCGTGGACCAAAGCTGCCTCAATTTTTATCCGCGTTTGGTCGAGCGCGGACTGTCCGCGCGTCTGTTTTGTCCGTCCAGACGTCCGGCCTGGGCCATACGTCGGTCAAACATATCCTCCACCTATCCCACTCCTTCTCTCTCCTTTCTCTTTTTCTCTCGCGCCGCCGAAGATGCCGGCCAGATTGAGGCAGCTCGGCGTCCTCGGCCAGTCGAGCAGGGAGGCGGAGCTCCGGGCCGAGACAAGGGAGGTCGCGGCGGAGGAGACGGCGGCCGGCACGGGCGGAGCAGGGGGCGGCGCCGGGCGCGAGCGTCGAGGAGGGGCCCGGTCGAGGTGGCGCAGGGGGAGGTGCGGCCGAGCTCGGCGGCGGGGCGGCCAGAGCCGGGGAAGAGGAGGCGCAGGCACGGGCCAGCGCCGGCGCAAGAGGAGGAGAAGGGGGCAGGCGGCACCGGGGCAGAGGAAGACGATGGCGGCGGGCGGAGCCGGAGGGAGAAGGCGGGTGGCGTGCGGGTGGAGGAAGAAGAGAGGAGGAGGATGCGGGAGGCTCGGGCTAGCGACGTGCCCGCCTCGAGGCCCTTCGCCGCGTCGTGGAGCTCGTCCACGGCGTCGGAGTACAGCTCGGCGCAGTCCACAGCGTCGGAGTACGTGCCCGCCTCGAGGCCCTTTACCGATTCCTTGAGCGCGGAGATGCGCTCGTGCGTCCTCCCGGCCGTCTCGCCGGTGATCTTGGCGGCGATGAAGAATTTCTTCTCTTCGACATGGTTTCTGTGGCACGAGTATACGAGTACTAGTACTAGTACTCGGCCGATGGATGGATGATTTGCGGTGTGCCGTTGGGTGCAACCTCGCCCCAAACCGGAGAGGACACAAAATTTGTCCGCGGACCACGCCCAAACGGACAAAAAGGGACATATTTTCGTGTCCGTATGCGCCTGCTCGTTGGAGATGCCCTTAGGCGAGGTAGCATCATGAATAGAACATATGTTGAATTTATTTTCGTTATAATTAAATATGTGAGGCTGAATTCAACAGTTCCTTCCATTTTTTGTGTGAGCGAATATGGATCGACGAGCCCAACTGATTGGCTGATTTGTTGGCAAAAATAGCATCAGAACGCCCCTTCTCCCACCGCTCTCTCCTCTACAGTGCTTTGAGAGTCGTCTTCTGATAGCCGGGCCGATCTGGCCTCTCCGCTGGAGTAGCTGGCCGGAGTTGGTGCTGGAGAGGTGCCGGGTAGTCCTTAGGTAGTTTTAGTTATAGATCTAGCATAGGTGCTTGTGTTGCTCGGCGGATGCCGTCTTTCTTCTTCCTTCGAAGACCTTGGTTCTTGGTGTCCTGGCGCGGCACTGAGCTTACCGCGACTAGCTCCTCCGGCAAGCTTCCATGGTGGAGGATGAGCGGAGGTGATGGATTTGCGGTGGTCTTCTTCAATAAGCGTCTCGGACTCCTTCTGCTATGTGGTGTTCTTCTTCTCCTGGCCAGCCTCGGTGGCGAGGGGGAAGGAAGAGCGTCGTATGGTTGATGGAGCGCAGCAGCTTCTCCGGCGGTGGGGCGGATGCGCCGCTGGAGTGGGAGAGCCTACTGCTTCTTGAAGCTCCATGGAGAGTTTCTCGCCGTCAGGTATCGACCGCTGCTGCTTCAATAATCGTCTGTTTCGTGCGGGAGCTCGTGGATCGAAGATTTCTTGTCTTCTATGGCGCGGAGGTAGCGGGGAAGAAGATCAGAGCTTTCGTTCTACGGCTTCTGGGGGAAATTTCAGGCTGGAAATTTCGGAGATCCTCAACGGCGGCGACTATGCGCCGTCGTTATTTTCGGCCGATGGGGCCACTCCGAGCTATGGTGCAACTCGCGCCATGGCATCTTCAACCTCCAGGCCGGCGTGCTGATGCGGAGGCCCCTCTCCAGCTCCACGGCTGCGTTCATCGTCGTGCTGTCTCCAAGTGGTCTCGTCCCCGGCGACGGTGTCGGCGGCCGTCGTGTCGAGCTGCTCTGTTCGTGCGGTGGAGAAGGATCTCATTGCTTTTCTTTTTATTTAGTTAAGGTCCTTTCTGTAAAAGCCAAGGGCTGGTTGTATTTTTCTTTTATTTTCTGGTCCTTGATGTAATTTGTCCCACCGTTTAGTGCATTTGGGAACTTGGGATCCTTCTGGATCCTCCCTCCCTTTGTTCAAAAAAAAAATATGGATCGACCGATGGGCAGTTGAGAGAAGTGGTACGTGAAGGAGCGAGGAGTAGGCAGAAATATTGGACGAACACGACTTAACCGGCAGTCGTTGTTTGAGTTCCTCTCACTGGAGACGATGATGTTGTAGGTGATGGCTTGCGGCGGCGGCGTACGTGAGCGAGCGAGTGACGTTAAAAGTCCACTCCTCCCCTGGACTGGACAAGACCGGTCGATCCATCCATCAACCTGTGTGTGTCACCATCGCTTGGCTCGGCATGGAAGCCAGGCACCCGTTGCGGGACCCAGGTACTGCATTGTAGCAATAAAATGAGCGGGTTGAATGCGCTCACCGGCTGACTCTCTCTGACACGCGCACGTAACGCTACGGTACGAAAGCGCTAGCTAGCCTAGCATAGCTTGCGATCGTGATGGCTGGCGTCGAGCTGAACGGGGACTGTGTGACTCGACTGGACTTGACTGCATCCATGTCCATGCCATGCACCAACAGTCTCTCCACACGCCACGCGCCGCGCCGCGCTCCCATAAATATCATCGCCGGCGTCGGCGTGCATCACCTCCTCCGTCCCCGTATCTCTTCTCACTTTTTTTTTATATCCTACTACTACCTCCGATCCGAAATATGAGTCGCCGGTGTGTACACTTTTTGTACTGTGCTAGTACGTTTTGTCCGACCGTTTTTGTGGTCCGGAGGGAGTACTATATATAAAAGTTCGTGCGTTCCGCCTCCAAGTCGGGCCTCCACGTCGCCCTTGAAACGTACGCCGTTCGATGCCACGATCAGACGGTTCAGACCACGCGTGTACTGTAGCAGTTGTATTTCTTTCAATCACAGGCGAACACGTCGCCCTCGCACGGATTTTGGCGCACGGCTTTGCAGAAGACCCCTTGCCACTTTACATAAAACCCCCCGCGAAGACCTCCTGATCCCCTCGCCGAGGATAAAGTCCTGGGACGCCGGCGTGGAGCCGGAATCGGCGCCGCCGCGCGCTCGGTGTCCGCCGCCGTCTTTCCGTCGTCGCCGCCGCTCCAGCGACCATTTGGTCGCGAGCGCCGCCCTCCCGGCTCCGCCACGCCTCCCTCGCGCGGATCCGCGCGATCCCCGCCTCGCCGGCGTGCTGGAGCGGGCGTGGCCGTGCTCGCCCGAGCTCGGCCGCGCTGGCCATGGCCGCCGCCTGGCGACGTCAGGGATGACGTCACCGCGTCCCCGGCTGGGCAGGGCTTCCAGCTGGGCTGGGCCGGCTGGCTCGGCCCAGCAGCTGCCCCGCCCCCTTTTTTTGACTCTTTCTTTTTCTATAACTCAAAAATTTCAAAACTTTTCAAAAACATCTTCAAATCGATTCAAATCAATTTCTACAAATAAAAACAAAACAAAAAAACAACATTTCAAGCGCATTGGGAACTTTCAAAAATTATTTCCAAGCTTAGAAAATTCAAATAATACATAAGTCTGATGGCGTGAATCACACGCTCGTTGGAAGACCCCAGAGGAAGGTATGATACAGTTCAGCAGCAAGTTTTCCCTCAGAAAGAAACCAAGGTTATCGAACCAGTAGGAGCAGCAACTCTTCAGAAGGTTGTTGGTGGCCGCACGGCGCAACACGATCACCAACGCGGAACCTGCACACAACACAATCAAACTACTTTGCCCCAACGAAACAGTGAGGTTGTCAATCTCACCGGCTTGCTGAAAACAAAGGATTAAACGTATGGTGTGGAAAATGAGTATTAAATTGCAGAGAATGAAAAAGGAACAGTTTGCAGTTTGTGGTTGTTTAATCAGTGTAAAAGAATGGACCGGGGTCCACAGTTCACTAGTGGTGTCTCTCCATAAAAGATAACTAACATGTTGGGTGAACAAATTACAGCTGGGCAATTGACGAATAGTGAGCGCATGACAATGCATATACATGACATGTTGACTACTATGATATTTAATTGGGCATTACGACATAATACATAGACCGTTATCCAACAGCATCTATGACTAATAATCCACCGCCGGGTTGTCATCCGAGTCCCCCGTTGGTATTAAGTTGCAAGCAACGGATAATTGCATTAAGTAAAGTGCGTAATGTAAACAAACACATATGCCCGTGGACATAGCATCGTTAGGTTATCCCTAGTGGCAACAGCACATCCACAACCTTAGAACTTTCTGTCACTGTCCCAGGTTAAACGGAGACATGAACCCACTATCTAGCATAAATACTCTCTCTTGGAGTTACAAGCATCTACTTGGCCAAAGCATCTACGAGTAACGGAAAGCATGCAAGATCTTAAATAACATATAAGATAGATTGATAATCAACTTGACATATATTCAATATTCATCGGATCCCAGCAAACACAACATGTAGCATTACAATAATATGATCTTGATCATGTAGGGCAGCTCACAAGATCTAAACATGATGGCACAAAGTGGAGAGACAACCATCTAGCTACTGCTATGGACCCGTAGTCCAAGGATGAACTACTCACGCATCACTCCGGAGGCAGGCATGGCGATGTAGAAGCCTCCGGTGACGATTCCCCTCTCCGGCAGGGTGCCGGGAAGAGGTTCTGAACCCTCCCGAGCTAGGGTTGACGGCGGCGTCTCTGGAACTTTTCGTGGATATTTGCTCAGGTACTTAGGGTTTTCGCGTCGGGGGAATAAGTAGGCGAAAGGGCGGCGGCTGGGACCCCCGAGGGGCCCACACCACCCTAGGGCGCGGCAGAGGGGGGCCCGCGCCCTAGGTGCGTGTGGGGCCCTCTGGCTCCTCTCCGTGCTCCTTCGTCCGTCAGGCGTGTTCTGGAAAAATAGGACCCCCGTGTAGTTTCGTCCAATTCCGAGAATATTTCCAGACTAGCTTTTCTGGAATACAAAAACAGCAGAAAACAGGAACTGGCACTTCGGCATCTTGTTAATAGGTTAGTCCCAAAAAATGTATAAAAGTGATATAAAGTAGATGCAAAACATGTAGCAATTGGTATAAAACAAGCATGGAACATCAAAAATTATAGATACGTTTGAGACGTATCAGCATCCCCAAGCTTAGTTCCTACTCGTCCTCGAGTAGGTAAACGATAAAAACAAAATAATTTTTGAGGTGACATGCTACTATCATAATCTTGATCATATAATATTGCAAGGCACATGTAAATGAATGAAGTGATCCAAGTCAATGGTCTATAATTTGCTACCAAATAGATAATGAGTAAACAATGAATCACACAAGCTAAACGTTTTCATGAATAGTACTTTCGAGACAAGCATCAAACAGTTTTGCATAAGTGTTAACTCATAAAGCAATAGTTTCTAATAAAAGGTATTTAATCAACACAAAGGAAGAATTTAGTTTCAGCATTTGCTTCAACTTTCAACATATTTATCTCATGGATATTGTCAACACAAAGTAGTATAACAAGTCCAATACATTGCATATAACGCATGTTGTAACAAAGTTGACACTAGTGTTTGCTTGTGGAAGACAGAAAGAATAGGAAAACTGACTCAACATAAAAGTAAAAGAAAGGCCCTTCGCAGAGGGAAGCAGGGATTAAATCATGTGCTAGAGCTTTTAGGTTTTTGAAAGCATATAGAGATTGCATAAAATATTTGATACTCCTCCCAACCTTGCTAACACAAGCCATGGCTAACCGAATCCTCGGGTGCCTTCCATCAATCACATACCATGGAGGAGTATCTATTTTTGAGAGGTGTTTGTTAATTGTCAACGAATGGTAGCGGGTGAGAACAGTATTCTACCTGTCGAACGGACTTTTAAGAGCGGCTCCCATGAAGGACGTTATTTCTACCAGCAAGGCAGATCATCCCTCTTTCTCTTTGGTTTACACACATTACTGATGAATCAGGGCAAAAGTGTGAAGAGAATTAATTGGTTAAAGTTGTAATTAATTGGGACTGGGCACCCCGTTGCCAGCTCTTTTTGCAAGTTATTGGATAAGCGGATGTATATGCCACTAGTCCAGGTGTAAAAGTCCATCGACAAATAGAATAAAGAATAACCACACTAATTCCTCATGAGCTAGTAAACATTGACACAAAAAGGGAATAATAACATTTTGAATAATTTAAAGGTAGCACATGAAAAATTTACTTGGAGTGGCAAGGAAATACCACATATAGGTAGTTATGGTGGACACAAATGGCATGGATTTTGGCTCAAGGATTTGGATGCACGAGAAGCATTCCCTCTCAGTACAGAGTTTAGGCTAGCAAGGTTATGTAAGCAAACAAGAATATCAACCCGTACACCAAGTTTTATATGACAAACATATTGCAAACGTTATAAGACTTCATACCGTCTTCCTTGTTAACCAAACCCTGTTATTAGAAAATATCTAGACCTTAGATACCACCGATGCAAACCAAATTTTCAACAAGCTTTACGGTAGTTCTTCACTAATAGGCTTAACTCATGTGATGCACAATTTAATCATGATCTACTTGTTAACTCAAAACAATTGACAAGCATCAAGTTATCCATTTTAGTGATCTACAAGATTAAGCAAGTTTTTCCTTATACCAATTACCACATGCAACATTTTCTGAACCAACCAAACACCAATCAATTTATTTCATCAACTCTCCAAACAAATATAAGTGAAGCAAGAGAGTACTTTCTACAAAAGAAAGCTAATAGCTCTGACAAGAGATACATGAAAACAAGAGCTAAAAGCTGAACAGCGCTAGATATGAATACTCAACAAATATAAGTGAAGAATAGGAGTATTCTCATGAAAAAGCGGAGCGTGTCTCTCTCCCAATCAAGAATGCTAGGGTCCAGTCAAGCTTTATTGAAAATAAAAGTGCAATACTGAAAATAAAAGCACACAGACGCTCCAAGAAAAGCACATATGATGTGAAAGAATTAAAATATAGTTTCACTAGAGATGACCTGATAATTTTGACGATGAAGAAGGGGATGCCTTGGGCATCCCCAAGCTTAGACGCTTGAGTCTTCTTGAAATATGCTGGGGAGATCCATGGGAGCCTCCCCAAGCTTAAGCTCTTCACTCTTCTTGATCCTATTATATCATCCTTCTCTCTTGACCCTTGAAAACTTCCGTCACACCAAACTCAAAGTAGATCTCATTAGAGGGTTAGTGCATAATCAAAAATTCACATGTTCTATAAGACGCAATATGATTTGTTACTTTAAACATTAGCTACAGCCACTGATGTTATGTGAAGCTCTTCCACCCAAAAAAGAATTTCACTCAACACTAGTAAAAGAGAGAATGCAAAATAAAAAGGCATAATCTGTCTAAAACAGAACAGTCCGCAAAGACGAATTTTTTCGAGGCACTTACGACGCTCAGATCGAAAACTCTGAACTAATGAAAGTTTCAGACATTCATAAAGATTACGCACAAAAATTTCAGATTTAATTAACAATCTGGTGATTTTAGGAATTTCGTACAGTGAACAGCAAAAATCTGTTTCTGCGCAGCAATCAAAATTAAGCATCATCTTAACATTAGAGGCTACTCTTGGCACAACAATGCGAGAAAATAAAGATACAAAGGAGTTGCTACAGAAGTAAACACTCCTTGACTAATACTGAAAATAAAAGATAATGGGTTGCCTCCCAAAAGCGCTTTCTTTAACGCCTTTTAGCTAGGCATAGTGATTTTTATGATGCTCACATAAAGATGAGAGTTGAAACGTAAAAGAGAGCATCAAGAAGCATATATAAAACATGTTTAAATCTAACACTCTTCCTATGCATAGGAGCCTTGTAAGAAAACAAGTAAATGAAGCACAAAGTGACTAGCATAGGAAGACAAAACAAGTGCAACTTCAAAATTTTCAACATAAAGAGAGGAGACTTAATATTATTGAATATATGAAACCGTGTCTCCCTCTCACATAATGACCAGTAGGTTTTAAAGAAACCATCATATAAAAGCAACACAAGAGAAAGCTCAAAACTTTCATCAAAGAGAGGAAATTTAATAACATGAAGATTTCTATAACCATATTTTCCTCTTCAAAATAATTTTCAGTAGCATCATGAATAGACTCAACAATGTAATTATCACAATAAGCATGCTTTTCGATCTATAAGCACATAATTTGTATTAAGCTCAAAAATAGTGGAGTCATTAAACTCACTTTTGACAATAGTAGCAAAATTAATATCATCAGGCAATATAGGACCATCATCAAGAGAATTATCATAAATAAATTAGGGAGCACATTTTTACTTTCTGCAATTTCCTTTACTTGAGTCAAGGAGGATGTTTTTTCAAATTTATCAAAAGAGATATTTCAATAGAATCATCACATTCGACAATATAGCATTCTTCCTCCTCCAAAGCTAGGGGACTAAAAATAACATTTTTATCAAAACCAGCTTCCCCAAGCTTAGAGCTTTCCATGGCATTAGCAATAATGGTGTTCAAAGAATGTATGCTAATAACATTGCTACTATCATGATTGTTATGCAAATAAATTTCCATAGGCTTTTTAATTTTCTCTTCAAACACCTCATGTCCCAACTCAAGATAAATTTCATAAAGCTCTCTCATGTTGTTTTCAGCCATAGGACTAGTTTCAAGGAAAGTAACCATTGATAGCAAGTAAAGAGCTAGACATAATAACTCAGCAAGAAACAAAACCGAAAATAAACTAAATGCAAGTAACTAATTTTTTTGTTTTTTGATAATTGAAAGCAAACAAGATAAAATAAAATAAACTAAGCAAGACAAAAACAAAGTAAAGAGATTGGAAGCGTGAAACTCCCCTTGCAGAAGACTGCTGTCTCCCCGGCAACGGCGCCAGAAAAAGAGCTTGATGGCGTGAATCACACCGTTGGGAGACCCCAAGAGGAAGGTATGATGCAGTTCAGCAGCAAGTTTTCCCTCAGAAAGAAACCAAGGTTATCGAACCAGTAGGAGCAGCAACTCTTCAGAAGGTTGTTGGTGGCCGCACGGCGCAACACGATCACCAACGTGGAATCTGCACACAACACAATCAAACTACTTTGCCCCAACGAAACAGTGAGGTTGTCAATCTCACTGGCTTGCTGAAAACAAAGGATTAAACGTATGGTGTGGAAAATGAGTATTAAATTGCAGAGAATGAAAAAGGAACAGTTTGCAGTTGTTTAATCAGTGTAAAAGAATGGACCGGGGTCCACAGTTCACTAGTGGTGTCTCTCCATAAAAGATAACTAACATGTTGGGTGAACAAATTACAGCTGGGCAATTGACAAATAGTGAGCGCATGACAATGCATATACATGACATGTTGACTACTATGATATTTAATTGGGCATTACGACAAGATACATAGACCGTTATCCAACACATCTATGACTAATAATCCACCGCCGGGTTGTCATCCGAGTCCCCCGTTGGTATTAAGTTGCAAGCAACGGATAATTGCATTAAGTAAAGCGCGTAATGTAAACAAACACATATGCCCGTGGACATAGCATCGTTAGGTTATCCCTAGTGGCAACAGCACATCCACAACCTTAGAACTTTCTGTCACTGTCCCAGGTTAAACGGAGGCATGAACCCACTATCTAGCATAAATACTCTCTCTTGGAGTTACAAGCATCTACTTGGCCAAAGCATCTACGAGTAACGGAAAGCATGCAAGATCTTAAATAACATATAAGATAATTGATAATCAACTTGACATAGTATTCAATATTCATCGGATCCCAGCAAACACAACATGTAGCATTACAATAATATGATCTTGATCATGTAGGGCAGCTCACAAGATCTAAACATGATGGCACAAAGTGGAGAGACAACCATCTAGCTACTGCTATGGACCCGTAGTCCAAGGATGAACTACTCACGCATCACTCCGGAGGCAGGCATGGCGATGTAGAAGCCTCCGGTGACGATTCCCCTCTCCGGCAGGGTGCCGGGAAGAGGTTCTGAACCCTCCCGAGCTAGGGTTGACGGCGGCGGCTCTCTGGAACTTTTCGTGGATATTTGCTCAGGTACTTAGGGTTTTCGCGTCGGGGGGAATAAGTAGGCGAAAGGGCGGCGGCTGGGACCCCCGAGGGGCCCACACCACCCTAGGGCGCGGCAGAGGGGGGCCCCGCGCCCTAGGTGCGTGTGGGGCCCTGGTGGCCCTCCTCTGTTGCTCCTTCGCTCCGTCAGACATGTTCTGGTAAAATAGGACCCCCGTGTAGTTTCGTCCAATTCCGAGAATATTTCCAGACTAGCTTTTCTGGAATACAAAAACAGCAGAAAACAGGAACTGACACTTCGGCATCTTGTTAATAGGTTAGTCCCAAAAAATGTATAAAAGTGATATAAAGTAGATGCAAAACATGTAGCAATTGGTATAAAACAAGCATGGAACATCAAAAATTATAGATACGTTTGAGTCGTATCAAAGTCCTCCTTAATAGATTTCAAAAAACACAAGTGTTAGAAACTTTAAACTTATTGATTATAATAATACAAATCATACATACAAAATGCATAAACAAATTATTTTTTGTAAGTTCTAACATAAAATTCAATAATTCACAAAATCAAATTCTTCAAATTTATGAAACACACAATGCACCCCATGTGTAAAAAAAAATCACAACAAAATTATTTCCCACAAAAAAAATTCTCTCCAAAATATTCATTTCCTACCTACATTCCAACATGGATTTCAAAAACTCAACAATAACTAAGAACTTTAATTTAATAATTAAAACTATGCAAACCTTGCATAAAACTAAAATGCACCCAAAAAAAATCCCGAATAATTCTTCCTCCATAAAAAAAATATCCACAGGTTCCAATTAGTTTCAAAATAGATTCCAAACAAGATTTGTTAGATTTTTAAACAACAAATATCCCCCCTCCCCCAATAAAATATTACACATTTTCTATAAGTTCAAAACAATTTGGACACACGATTTGTTACAGATATTTATAGGAAATAAAAATTCAATTTCCCTTAATTATAGAATACATTTTAAAAATTCTCACAATAATACATTCCCTTTGATTACGATGGCAAACAAAAAAAATACGACAGCATGGAACTATATTTTAGGGGAGAAACAATCACAATTTTAAAATACTTTATAAAACAATATGTAAACAATTATAAGTAATATATTAAAATTCAAAAATAGCAATTACAAAAAGTACTGAAATTCAAAAAAAAAAGTAATACACATAACATACATATCTTCCACCATGCAATTCAAAATAACAATTATAAAAAATAGTAGGACTCAAACAAAAAAAACATATTTTTCAAATCTACATTTCAAAATAATGCAGGCAATACGACAAAATTTCCTAACTTTAACAAATTCTCAAACTTACCACACAAAAATTATACTATACGTCCTCTAATTATGAAACTCAAACAAATATTTCAGCAAAATACAAACATATATAACCATTTCAATTTGCTAAACATTTGACGGTACCGTATATCATATAAAAACACTCAAAAAAATACTAACTATTTCAAAGTATTTCCCTTAAAAAAAAAACAAACACATTCGAAATAAATGTTCAAAGAAATCCAACACATTTGAACATTTCGAATTGTTAGAAAATTTAAAACACTCTAAAATATAACTGATAAAATGCATTAACCCTAACTATGTGGTCGAAACAAATGGTTATGATATACTTCAAATATATCCAGACATCCCAATTTTCTAAATAACTGAAAATAGTCAATATGACAAATTGCTTCTTCTACGATAAATATATCATATTTCTCATAAAAAAATTACATGCAGCACATTTCTAAAACTCAATTTGCTAAAAAAAAGGAAAACTCTAAAATATAAATACTTCACATATTATCTCACACAGCCTTTAAAAAAAACTAACACATTTGAAGTAGACGTTAAAAAAATGAAACACATTCGAACATTTTAAATTGCTAGAAAATTAGAAGCACTCTAAAAATATCTCATAAATTGCATTCACCCTAATTATGAAGTTGACGCAAATTTTATGTTATACTTCAAATATATCCAAACATCTAAAATTTCTAAATATCTAAAAATACTCAATATAACAAATTACTGCCTCTACGATAAAATATATCATAATTCTCACCAAAAAAATACATGCAACACATTTGAAAAATTCAATTTGCTAAAAAAAGACCAAAAAAATGAAATACTCTAAAATATATATATCTCACATATTATCTTACATATTGCATTCTCCCTAATTACGAAGTTCAAATAAATCCAAACAAATATTTCGACAAAATACAAACATATAAAACCATTCGAACTTACTAAACATTTAACATAACTCTAAAATGTGTGAACCAACTCACAGAAACAACTACTTAAAAATATTTTTACGCAAAAAAACAAAACACATACAAACATGTAAAACCATTCCACCTTACTAAACATTTAACGTAACTCTAAAATGTGTGAACCAACTCACAGAAACAAAAAATAACTACTTACGAATATTTTCACACAAAAAAGCAAAACACATTTAAAATTGAATTACAATAATCCCCAAATTTGAGCAATCTCCAAAATCTAACCATTTTTAAAACGAAAACATTTTTCAATTTTAATTATTTCCAAACTTAGACAACTTTACAACATCACCATTTTCAAATTCAAATTCAAAAACACACGCGCGGCATTGCCGCACTCAAATACCTAGTACAAATGATTTGAAAGCGCACATTCATACGAGTACATCGATAACTTGGGTGATGTAATTTGTTAAATTTCAAGTCTGCTCCTATTTTCACAATAAATAAAAAGTCTGCTCCAGCTACTAGTAGCAGTAGGAGGCACAACTAAAGAACCATTTCCATCTTTTTCTTCTTCTTGTCGCGCCAAGGTACATACTCAATACATTCTTTTATTGTGTCGTTGTAGATACACGCGCTCGCTGTCTCCCTTTCTCCTCACCATCGACAAATTGTAATTTATACGCATCAAATGTATGGCACCTTCTCTATGTTGCTCAACATTTGACCGCCCATCGTGCAAAACGACGCGTGCTTAATTCTATTCTTGGTTGTCTTTTTTTTGTTGAGAATGACACATACACACACACATTCATAGCGCACCAGGTGAAAACTTGTGTCTGGATTTTGATGAAATTCGTTAAGTTTGAAGTTCAGTTCTCTATTTAGTCAGACGTACAACTATCCCATAAATCACATATGGAATGCATCATTCACATCTCCTTATTGTTGCTTTTTATATAATTCTTTTGATCACCTTGCGACTCTTCATTCACAAATACATGCCATTCAAAGGTTTCACTACACATGTGCCTATTTTGTTCTCGTTAATCTCCTCCCTCCAACATACACTTTGTGGACCCATGGCACATATGTTGTATTTTTTTGGGTCATAAAACCACATTAGTACAATTAAACCATTTATAAACGATTTTCAAAAAAACATTTTTGTACGCGTCTCCGGTTGTATTGTCATGTATAGCGACATTTCAAGAAATGGAATAAGTGAAGCATACATTCGAGGCATTCGTCTACCTTTTTCTTACGTTGTTGTACAATCAAGGGGCGGAGTTTGCCAAGGATCATTTTTTGGGTAGGGGGTGTATTCCAAGGCTAGTAAAAAGAATCTTTACTAATTCTTCCAAAGCTGGGAGCGTAGCTCAGCTTATGTCCCTCTCTCTTCTTCCAATATAAAGCATCTTACACATCAACATGCCTGTGTCATACATAGCTTAACATATACTATTTTACAATTATACCTCAGTTATGCACGGAATATATATTCAAACCATGTGGGACACTTACATAAATGTAGCCAGCCTCACAAACGCTGCACCTCATCCTTTTCGGTAACTCATCGTACAAAAAAACATTGTTTGCTTCTCCTCTCAATTGGTGTTTTCAAACAATGACACCGAAGCACACTTTTCTAGAATGCCTAATGAAAACTAAAGTTTGAATAGCAAGAAATTTCTTTCAATTTGCCATGCTAAATCATAGGTGCAACCCTAGCTATTCAATGCTTCATTGCATCTCTTTGTTGCGGCATATATAACTTTTGATCACCTCACATTCATAGAAAGTGCTAGTCACTTTACAAAAAAATATCTGCTATTCAATGGTTTTGAATGCACAATTTCCAACTTTGTCATGATTAATTTCCTCCCATCATTTGTCGCCACCATACATTCAGTGGACCATAGTATATGTATGTTATATGATTCACATTTTTTGCCATCCCAAATGACAGACGCATATTTGTGGCATCCCAGCTCGAGTGAGTTCCCGTGAAAAAACATTTGAAAATTTTCAAATAATAACGACACCACTATTGTGCAAGTTTTGCATTTATTTGTAATCAATTTTGCATATATATATATGCATATTGTGCAATGTCGGGAACCCTATTTTGAAGCACTTGAAGAAGTTAAAAGATGACGGACCTCACTAATGCCATTATGCCAACTATTACTAACTATAAAAGATGGTCACTTTAGCGATCCCTCAGCCCCCGTGGCACTGTTCTAATGAACAGTGCTAAACAGTACCAGTGGAATTTTTGCAAAAAAGTCCCTACACTTTCTGGAAATTACGAGTCGGTCCTTCTGTATATATACCAACCACTAACCCTAGATACCTAATCCTCATTTCCCCCGTCGCCGCCCAGCCCGCTCCCACCTCCATCCAGCCCGGCCAGCGGCGCCGCACATCCCGCCCCCGCTGCACAGCTCCCCGGCCCGCACCGCCCTCCAGCCCGTCCACCGGCGCCGCCCTCCACGCCCAGCCGCCGCCTCCAGCCCGACTCCCCGGCCTCCACCCTCGACCGTCGCCGCCGCCGGCTCCGCCGCCACAGCCTCCTCGACCGGCGGCCGCTTCCTCCTCAAGCAAGATCCAGGCGCGCGTCCCCGTCACGAAGCTTCTCTGCTCGAGATCGACCTGAAGCTCCCCATCCCGTTGCTTACGGTACACATGGCCTCCTCGACATCCTCTCCTCCCTCTCCTTAGCTTAATTCCTTCATGTGCAAGAACTTCTATCCTGATGGATGTGGCATCTCGGGCGCAGCAGCGTGCTAGATGATGGAGATGCGGCGTGGGATGTTGGGCCTGTTGGCGGTCGCGGCTGGGCTACTCCGGCAACACCAACGTGGTGGGTCGTACCTCCACCAAGAGGAAGAAGGCGCACAGGTCGCTGTCCGCAACATCCCATCTGTCGCCTGGTGAGGCCGTCTCCCTATGGCTGCCGTCCTTCTTCCCCATTTTTTCCTTTCTTTCGTTGATTTTTACTCTCTTTTTGAGCAGCGTGGATTAGCGGCCGGGACGGAGCGGACCACTCCGTGGGCAGTACCGCCGTACCGGCGCAAGCAGCGCACGCTCCGGCCGTCCTCTGTACGTCAGTGCAGTGCGCTTTGCTGTGGATGACCTAAAGGTGGAAATCTCTTGGCATATATATATATATAATTAAATTTTGATTGTGCCTCTTAGCCCGTAGGTGTGCAATTTAATCCACTTAGCTTTTGATAGAAAATATTTGTGATATTTGAATGATGTTTGTTCTACCACTCTTGGTATGCCAGTTGCTTTGTCAAATATTTTTCCTCATAGGTGCATTGTCATTTAGCTGTCTTGACATGTATTGAGCAGAGAACATGTATTTCATCCTGCCGGCTTGGGAAAATATATACTCTTACAAAATTTAAAATCTTTCTTAAGTTGTAATCAGAGTTCAAATCATTGTTCTTCATTGCAGTTCGAACATGAAGTCTTGACTACCAAAAGCTAATTAATTACCACTTTCATATGTAATCCTAAATGGGTTGAAACAACAGCTGCCCTTATAATAATGGAGCCCGGTCAATCTTATTCTGATCGACCAGATATTTGGATATATCAACATTCAGGTTCTCGATTTGAAGTTTTCGTTTCTGTTTAATTTTAACTTTTTTTGCTAGCTTAACATCCTGACTGTTGTCTACATATACATTTGATGTATCTGCTTTTTATCTTTCCTTTTTAATTTATGTCTGTTATGTACGTATGTTAGCTATTGATTCTTCCTAATTGAGATGTATCCTTTCTGTTTATTTTACGGCGCTTACTCTGTTGAGAAGCTGCGCTACACCGCGACGACCACAAGCGGCTCCTCTGCTGGACCTGAGAGCACCAGCATGGCCAGTTGGTTGGGCGCAGCTCGAGCACTCCGGGGTGAAAGGATGAAACTTGCTGGCTCTCATGTCATGGCTCGATTTATAGCTCCAGATTTTTCGCGTTTGCTTTGTCAACAAAATTGGTATTGCAGATGATAAAAATGATATCTTAGTGCTAAATAATTTATCTTTTAGTGCGACTGAGAGAGTCACGGTGACTCCAATATGTACATGGTACGATGTACCTTTGGTTTTATTTTCACTTTTGGCACTTCCTTCGTTCAGAAGCACCTATGGTATTGTAGGTTACAGGTTTGCTAACGAGTAGTCTATTTGCTTACCTTATGGTCCATGTAGATATAGTTCTTCACTTTTTTATTGCACTCTCCCTAAAATTATCACAAAGGCCGCGGCGTGCCGTCGCGTCGAAATTCAACTAGTAACTATAACCATCTGTGTACTAATTTTCACCTACTTTTGGCCCCTCTGGTTGTAGTATTTTTGTTTTGTTTTAAATAAGCTCTGGTTGTATTGTCATGTATAGCGAGAAAGTACGTACGTACGTACGTAACGCATGTCGGGACGAAGCGGTAAATGAAGCCTCCGTTGGAGCTATCCGCGTTAACCCTTTTCTCACGTCATTGTGCAGACGCTCTCTTGTACTAGCACCGTTGAAAGTGCAACGTCTATGCATCGAATTACAGTATGCTACACAGTGACGTGGCTTCGTCGTTCATAGCTTAGGGCACCTCCAACGGTTCTCCGCATCCGACCCTGTCCTTGTCCGAAGTTGTCCGAACGGACAAAGTAGGCCCTCCAACGGGCCGGCGCAAAGGGACAGTTGTCCACGCGGATAGCCAAACTGGACCAAACCTGGCCCAAGTTTGGGGGAGGCGCGGACACGGCGCGTGTCCTCCCTTGTCCGCCCATGGCCCACGCGCCAGCGAGAGCGGCCGCTTCGGCTGGTCTTATTAAATGGGGACAGGTGAGGTGGGTGGGGCGGCCGTCGCTATCCATTCCCACTCCGGCCGAACCCTAGCCGCCCCAGCCCAGCGCCACCGCCACCCCAGCGCCACCGCCACCACCACGGCGATGAAGAAGACGTTCTGGGCAGCGTGGAAGGGCGGCCGGAACAACCACGAGGCGTCGAGCACTCGTGGCCCGCGTCCCCGAGCTCCTCCACGCCGCGCTCCCGCCGCCGCCGCCGATGCGGAGGCCGCCCGCGCTCCTCGCAACGCGCGCCGCCGGGCGCGCCGCGCGCGTCTCACTGGAGGTGGCCCAGATCTACTGGGAGACGCGGCAGCCACTGCCGTGGGGCGACGCCCACCTCCCCGAGGGGTGGCACCTCAACCGCCAGCGCGTCCCCGTGCCTCCAGTGCCGCGCTCCGGCCGTGAGCGCACGGAGGAGATCCTCCGCCGCCGGGCCCTGCTGCCCCCAGACCTCGTCCACGAAACGCCATGAACAGCGAGCTGTGGGACCAGTGGTTCGAGCTCGAGCACGACCACCGTCGCCGGCTCGCGTTCGCGGCGACGGCGCCGGAGGACTACGACGTCCCAGAGGAGGAGGACTACCAGCTTCCCCTCGTCGGCCTCGAGCCAGACGAGGACTCGGACCTGGACTGGGAGTCCGAGGACGGCGGCGTCGATCCTCCCGTGAAGATGGAGGTCGAGGAGGACGAGGACGCGGTGCTCAAGCAGGCCATCGAGGACTCCGAGCTGGAGGAGCTCGGGCGCTGGCCCGACCTGGCGGCTGCTCTCCGTGCGTCCGCCGAGGATGCGGCCAACCGCGCCCGCATGGAGGAGGAACGCACGCGCTGGCAGGTGCCCTGGTCACCGTGGCCAGAGCACGGCGAGGGCCAGGCGTACGTGCCACCACCGGCATGGCCACAGGCACCCGTGGCGCCGGCCACGCCTCCACCCGCGGCGCCACCGGCGTGGCTCTACGCCGCGCCTCCGTACATCATCCTCGACCCCTCCGACGAGGATGAGTAGGACGCCGGCGCAACGTCAACAGGCCGGAGCCGCCGCCGCCCATTTTCCCCTCCGACGACGCCGGCGCCGCCCTTCCCCGACCTCGAGCCGTAGATTGGCTCTTTTTTTTTGCTGTCCTTCTGTCACTGGCCACTGGGCCCTATCGAACTAATATTATGTAAAATTATTTATATTCTCGTGTCCTCTTTTTTATGCGCTGGGCCGTTGGGGGCACTTCCTCCCCAAAAGGGACATAGGCCCAAAATTGGTCCGCGGACCGCCCAAAGCGGACAGAATCGGTCCGCTTTGGCTGTCCATATGCAGAGTAACGTTAGAGGTGCCCTTAACATACATCTTTTGAATTTTTTCCATAACACTATACGAAACATGTAGACAAACCATGTACATCGAGTTGAAGAGCCAAAAACATACTCCCTCCTGTCCGTATTAAGTGTCGGGGGAGTTAGACGTACAAAGCACAATTTCGTATAAGTACCGGCGACATTTTTTCGAATGAGGGAGTTCTCTTTTTTTTCCGTCCCTTGATTCACTGTTCTTGGCAAAGCAGGTACGGTGTACCCATATGGTTCTAACGGCATATTTTCCCGTGGTGCGCACGGTAGTACTCACGGCCGTCCGGAAAATAGAAAAAACTAATACTCACTCGGACTCGGTATGAAAATATAAGACTTTCTATTTATTCCACACACACGTAGGTAGACATATCATAGTGGAAGATTTACATGAACCTTACATTAAAACATGTCTAGATGTATGTGTGGAATAGTTAGAAAGTATTATATTTTGATACTGAGAGAGTACTGACGTTCAATTGGCAGCAGAACAAGACAAATAAAAAGTTAAACAACAAGCCTTCCGTGTACACTCACTCCTTTTTTTCATTCACATAAAGCACGCAAAAGGCACCGACAATGGTAACAGCAGCAGTGTTATTGTATCACCTGAGCAGCTCACATGTTCAACAATCAACAGTCAACACAGCTCTCTGCTTACTGACTGATGATCTAGTTAAGTTAGCTAACACTAATTGGGGGAGTAAAGCGAAAGGCTTCCATTCCGTTGCCAAAGCCAAAAAGGGTAAAGAAACGCTCCCGGTTCCTCCGCGTTGTAACAAATCTTTTTTTTTGAAACTAGTAACAAATCTTTTTAATTTGATTAATTTCCTACTTCCTTTGCCGAAGCGGATAATTTCCTTCTCGGAATACTGTACTGCTAACTTTGCCGAAGAGAGAGAAGAGGCTTTCTCCTTCCTCCATCCCTCCTCTATTAATTTCCTTGTGGTTTTCAGCAGACACACACTTGAGCCACTCTTTCTTTCTCTCTCCAGCACTTGCTCTTTGTGTGAGTGTGTGAAGGGACAGTACTATTATATTGTCTTCAGCGAGAAGTTCCTTCCTCTCCAGTCCTCACTCTCCCTCCCTCCCTCCCTCCCACACACGCTCTGGTCTGGACGAGAGAGAGCAATGTCTGCTGGTGATAGCTGCCTTCTTCTTCCCCTCATCTGAGGCCTCCGTCCCTCCCTCCGTGCGTCCGTGTGTACCTGCGCCAGATCTGCGAGGCCTCCCCCTCTCGTCCGTGCGGGGTGCTGCATTTTGAGGCAGGGAGTCAGCGATGAGCAAGGACGAGGTGCTCAAGATACAGGTCAGTTCTTCCTCGCTTGCTTTGCTTCCTTTTGACTCAAGACATTCTTTCCACATAGTAGTGTGTTCGTTCTTGGTTTAGCTGCCTTGAGATTTCTTGAGCTTGCTCCCCTGTCTGATCCCTGCATGTTGTTTGTGTGTCTGGCTTCGTCGCCAAATCCACAGACCTGCCTGTTCAAGGTGAACATCCACTGTGATGGGTGCCAGAAGAAGGTCAAGAAGATCCTTAGCAAGATCGACGGTAAGAGATTCTTGTTTAACTGCATAGGAGATTTATCTGGCTGTTCTCTTTTCCGTGTTATAAGGGGAAAATGTGTTGGATTCATCGATCTTGTTTGCAGGTGTGTACCAGAGCAGCATAGACCCGGAGGAGGGGAAGGTGATGGTGTCCGGCCTGGTGGATCCGGACACCATCATTAAGAAGCTCAACAAGGCCGGCAAGCCGGCCGTGCTCTGGGGCACCAAGCCCGGCGGCATCACTAACCAGTTCCAAAAGCTCCACCTTGACGGCGGTGGCGGCGGCGGCGGTAAGGGCCAGCAGCAGAAGGACGCCGGCGGCAAGGGGCATCACAAGGATGCCGGCGGAAAGGCCCACAAGGGCGGCGGCGGAGGGGGAAAGGACGCGAAGATGGCCATGCCGCAGCCGACGGCGCAGCAGATTCAGCAAATGCAGCAGCAGATGCAGATGAAGGGCGGCCCGACGCCGCAGCAGCTTCAGCACCTGCAGCAGCAGATGCAGATGAAGGGCGCGCCGACACAGCAGCAGCTACAACAGCTGCAGCAGCAGCTGCAGATGAAGGGCGGCCCCACGCCGCAGCAGCTCCAGCAGCAGATGCAGATGAAGGGGATGAAGCTGCCGCAGTTCATGGACGCCGCCGCCGTGGCCAAGATGCCCTTCCCGGCGGCTGCGCCGGCCAAGGACCCCAAGTCCGTCAAGTTCAGCCTCCCCGACGACGGCTGGGACGACGACGGCGGCAGCGAGTTCGACGACGAGTTCGACGAATATGACGACGACGAAGATTACGACGATGATTGCTACGACGATGACATCTACGACGATCCCAAGATGATGATGAAGCCGATGGCCGTGCCGCAGAACGCCGGCGACAAGAAGGGCGGCGGCAATGGTGGGAAGAAGGGCGGTGGCGGAAACGAGATCCCTGTGCAGATCAAGGGGAACGGTGGCAAGAAAGACGCCGGTGGCAAACAGAACCAAGGTGGCAATGGCGGCGGTAAGAACGGAGGCGGTGGTGGGCAGCCGAACAACGCCAAGGGAGGAGGAGCGCCGGCCCAGGGCAAGAAGGGTGACCCCGCCCCTGGCGTCGGTGGCCCGATAGGCGGCGGCATGCCGTCGCTCCAGCAGCATCAGCAGCAGGCCATGTTCAGGCCTAAAATGATGGGCGGCGCCGGATTCCCCGGCATGGGCGGTCCCATGGGCCACGCCCACCCGGGCGCCGGCGCGCAGGGTGGCCGCGCCGTGCAGGGCATGCCGCCTGCGGGGTACTTCCAGGGCGGTGGCATGCCGTCTGGAGCGGAGATGTTGCAAGCTGCCGCTGCGGCCGGCAACCCAATGGCGCAGCAGCAGTACATGCAACTGATCCAGCAGCAGCAGCAACAGCAGCAGATGGCAATGTTGCAGCAACAGCAGCAGCAGTTGATGATGATGAACGGCCACGGCGGCGGCGCTGGAGGCGGGTACCCGCCGCAGATGGGCTACGGGTACGGCCGGCCACCGATGGGGTCGTACCCGATGCAGACCGCCTACGCGATGCCGCCGCAGCCACCGGCCGGCGAGCCTTACAACTACTTCAGCGACGAGGACCCCAACAGCTGCTCGGTGATGTGAGAGACCGATCACGTCTCAGCTGCTCATGGTTGAAAGGAAGACCATGAATCTAGCAGTGTACCGTGGGGAACAACCGAACAAGTCCCCCATCTAGATCGCTCCTCTTCCGTTTCTTCTTGATTAATTTAGCTTCTACATTTTCACCTTTCTTTCGAGCTAGAAAAAGAAGGAAGAGATGGGAAACTTGCTTCAAGGCGATTGTAGGTACAGTAATTATCTATAGATGTCATAAAAGATGAATGCTCCATG
Source organism: Poa pratensis (assembly GCA_947311845.1). Lineage (NCBI taxonomy): Eukaryota > Viridiplantae > Streptophyta > Magnoliopsida > Poales > Poaceae > Poa > Poa pratensis. The sequence continues at coordinate 13,579,122 of CAMZMU010000045.1, forward strand.
CTGTTACAGTTGAAGAACAATGTGATGATTGACTGATGGTAGATGGATGAACAATGTGCAAAACAAGTGTGTTGTCAATGTTCTGTGTTGTGTTTGCATTCTGCATTGGTAGTGTGCCAGAAGAAGCGACAGTAAATTTACAGCATCCAACAGGAACCTGCAAAAAAGTGACAGAATTTGCATGATCTGAAATTTTGTTCAGATTTTACAATCACGGTTTCAGATTAAACCAAATTTAAGAACGAGGATGAATTCCATTCTACACTCAGCTTGTAAAGTGACTTGCCGTTGACTTGTCTTTGACCTTACAAATTGGCCCAACCTGTCAGTCGCGCATTCACGCTGGCTAATTTTTTTTTAATAATACATTTTTTAATTAAATTCAAAAAATATTACGCAAAATAACGAAATTGCAAAAATAATACGGCCTCGGCCCAGCTTGGGCCGATAAGGGCCCGTCGGCCAGGCTTGGGCCGATTTGGCCTTATCGGCCAGGCTTGGGACGACGAGATCCATGGTGGGCCAGGCCTGCGCCCGACAGGCCGTCACGCGTCACGGGTGGGCACTAATCGGCCAGAACTCAGCCGACCGGCCTGTCGGCCAGGGCTGGGCCGACAGGACGCTGGATAAGACCAGCCTTGCCCACATCTTCCTCCTGGCGTCCTCTTTCTCCTTTTCTTCTTCCTCTCAAACCAGCAGCTCCTTACTGCGTTTCAGCGGCGATCTGTCCATCCAGCCACCAAATCTTCCTTCTACAAGTGTTAGAGAGTTAAGGCAGCTCAGATCTACAGATGTGTTGGATTATTGTGTGATTTCGTGTTGTTTGGTTGGAGCAATGGTGGAGTTTAGGTGGAGGTTGCTGTAGGGTGGTGGATGGTGCAGCGTGGTGGTGGTGCAGCGGTGTTGCATTGGCGGTGGTGGTGACGTTGCTGGTCCATTGAATCGGCACGCTTCAAGGGTATGCGTTTATTTTGCTAACAATATTAAGTATATAGTTGTTCCCGGTTGTAACAGTAAATTGGTGTCACATTTTTAGGTTGTTGAGATGAGTAATTTAGTGAAATGTTTGTTTTTCTACGGTCCTGGCGAAGTTGTAGTAAATGAGCATGGAGCTGATTTGGGTGAGTTTCGATGGTCAGAGTTGGAACTGAGTGACCCACAAACATGGTCTATAAGTCAGCTGAAAGATTGGTTGGCAGCGTGTTTAGGGCTTCCTGAAACAGACACCGTCGGTGTGCATGCACTGTGGACGAAGACAAGGTCCCCGGTGTTTTTTTATTTGAGGCCGATAGAACGGACCTCTCAGATGGTGCGATGGTTGCAAGGCTGCGCAAGCAGGGGATGTACCCCTCATGCCTTACTGATACCTGTCGCGAAGGAGGTGATTGCGCCTGAAGGCGAGGGAGGGCACGATCCTGGCCAGAGTAGTCAGGAGATGCAATTTTCTGGACATGATTATAATCAGGGAGATGTTGGAGGTGGTGGTTATGACTATGGCCAAAATAGTCAGACAGAGCAGATGGAAGAGGAAGATGTTGGAGGTGGTAGTTATGAATCTGGCCAAAATAGTCAGACAGAGCATATGGAAGAGGGAGATGAAGATGCTGCTGAGGCAGCAGCAGACGATGTATTCCAAGAAATGATGGAAGAGGAAGACGAAGATGGTGGTAGTGCTTATGGGTATGATTCCGACGAGTCGGATGACGAACATGTGGTGCCAAATCCTGCGTCATGGAGTCATGATTTCTCGTCGTCAATGACAGTGAACGATGGTCATGATTCTGCCTGGGAATACCATCAGAACCAGGTTTCTGCGGGTGCTCTATATACCGACAAGCAACATTTGCAAGATGCAATCATTAAGTGGGCAATGTCGACTTGCAAGACATTCAAAACCAAGGTGTCGAGTAAAAAATATCTGACAATGGAATGTGAGGTAGCAGGGTGTCCTGGAAGGGTGCACGGTTATCGTCCTCACTTCGGCATAAACTGGAAAGTGAGCGACGTAGTACAGCACACATGTAGAATTGAGAGTATTCCTCAAGATCATCGTAACATTTCGTCGACGCTTATAGCTCGGTTGCTGTACTCAGAAATAGTACAGGGCAAAGCTATGGAAGCGAAGGCTATTATACATAAGGTGTTCACCAGGTTCAAGTACAAAATATCTTATGGCAAAGCTTGGAGGGCTAAGCAGATGGCACTTGAGAAAAGATTCGGATCGTTCCTAGACTCATATGACTCAGTTGTTCGGCTCCTCTACACATTGCAGGCCCGTAATCCAGGCACATATGTTGACGTCAAACACTTTTGGATGGCAGAGTTTCCAAACGTAAAGGTGCTGCATCGTGTGTTCTTCTCTTTCGGTGTATGCATAGAAGCTTTCACTCACTGTCGACCAGTTATCTGTGTTGATGGTACATTTCTTACTGGCAAGTATAGGGGACAATCTTGACTGCCATTGGTCAGGATGGCAACAATCAGATCGTGCCACTTGCATTTGCTTTTGTGGAGAGCGAGAACACTGAAAGTTGGACTTGGTTCTTCAGGCAGCTTAAAATAGCAGTAGTAAAAGATAAGCCGAACGTGTGCATCCTTCATGACCGCCATGCTGGTATACTGAACGCCGTCAAGGCACTCACAAACCCTGTGGCCGCGGAACAAACGCCATGGCTAGACCTGCAGAGTCGTTGGTGCATGCGCCATTTGGGGGCCAATTTTTTCTCACAGTTCCGAGATAAGGCTTTGATGAATCTATTCAAAAAACTGTGCAAGCAGAACCAATTCTGGAAATACACATTCGTACGTGGTAAGCTTGATGACTTCACTAACCAGCATGTTAGGCAGAGGAGAGCTGCAAGAAATGTTGCAGTAGCAGCACATGTGCAACTTGTGGCGCAACAGCTAGCAACCGGACCTCCACCAGCTGAGGATGTACCTGTTGGGCTTTGTGACTTGCCAGGATTTGATCCGCCTGGTGTTAGGAGAAAGACTGGGAGGTTGATCAAAAACTTTCAGCAGTGGATAGAGCACGAGCCTCTTGAGAGGTGGTCTTTGCTGCACGACACTTATGGAGCCAGGTACGGTGTTATGACTACCAACCTTGCTGAAACATACAACTTCGTTCTTAGAGGAAATAGGGCATTGCCACTTACAGCCATTGTGGAGGGTATTTTTGAGGGCACAGTCAAGTACTTCAGAGAAAGACGCCAGAAAGCTCACATGCATATCGTTAACAACCCAAACACACCTTTTTGTGAGAAGATTACGGAGTACATGGATAGGAAGATGGCAAAAGCTCGTACTCATGCTGTGCAGGCCATAGGAAATCAAGAAAGGAGGTTCGAGGTACGCTTACCTTCTGACAAGTTTGGTTGCGGAAATCAGCTCAGAACGCATGAGGTGAGAATTGGAAATGAAGCCCGACCAACATGTGACTGCACATGCAATAAACCAAAATTGCTTCACCTGCCCTGCTCCCATGTATTGGCTGCGTGTGGGCAACTCGGACTATCAGCCATCTCGTTCGTTTCACCATATTATTTGAACGAGTCTGTTCTTAATACCTGGACCGGTGAAATGGTGGGATTTCGAGCTGTGGGTAATTTTAACACGGTTGACCCTAATGAAAGGCAGTACATCCCCGACCCAAGGCTACTGCGTCCTGGTAGAGGTAGACGACCGTGCAAGCGTATCAGAAATGGTATGGATGAATCTGAAGCCGGAGGCCCGACAGTGCAATGTTTCTTGTGCAATGATTTTGGTCACAGGGACACTGCTTGTACAAAATTCCCACCTACGAATGCTGCTCCGGCAACTAGAGCAGCTGCTCCACGTGGACGAGGCAGCCGAGGACCAAGAGGAAGGGGAAGAAACTAGGATGTTTTAAATTTGGACTGTACTTTTATTTCTAATAATGTGGATCAATGTTTTAAAATTGGACTATGTTTTTATCTGTAATATGTGTGGATCAGTGTTTGTAGACTATGTTTTATATGTGTGCATCAGTGATTTAAATTTGGAGTTTGATTTCATCTGTAATTTGTCTGCATTTGTGGCTAAAAAAGGGAGGGAGAGGTGAAAAAAAAAAAAGAGCCTGTCGGCCCAGCTTGGGCCGACAGCATCCTGTCGGCCCAGTACAAGCCGATTGGGCTAGTCGGCCCAGCTCTGGCCGACAGGTTTCACCACCACGAATAGGGCGGCCGACAGGCCAAATCGGCCCAAGCCTGGCCGACGGGCCCTTATCGGCCCAAGCTGGGCCGAGGCCGTATTATTTTTGCAATTTCGTTATTTTGCGTAATATTTTTTGAATTTAATTAAAAAAATGTATTATTGAAAAAAAATTAGCTTCACGCTGACAAGGACTACATCTTTCTTTTTTGCACAAGGTCCTTTTCCCTCTGCTCATTTTGTTGAAAACAAGTCCCCCTCCGAGCCTTGTGTGTTGTGTGCTCAGTTATTCTCCACGGTCTTACCTCGAGGTGTAGTTGTACAATGCACACTAGAAGTGCCATAAAAAGTTTATCCCCAAGATGCGGAGACACGCACCGACGCTATTAAGGTTTACCTTATTCTTTTCGAGCCTGCCCACCAAGAGAAGTGACTCAATCCATTACAGGACCCTTGAGAACGGTCACCAAAACATACAAATTTTGTGACACTTGTTCAGATTTTACAATCACGGTTTCAGATTAAACCAAACTTAAAGAACGAGGATGAATTCTACCAGTCTACACTCGCTTGTAAAGTGACATGCCGTTGACTTGTCTTTGACCTTACAAATTGACCCAACCTGTCAGTCGCGCATTTACGCTGACAAGGACTACATCTCTCTCTCTTTGCACAAGCTCTTTTTCACCCTGCTCATTTTGTTGAAAACAAGTTCCTCCCCTGATCTATCTCTTCGCCCTCGGAGCCTTGTGTTGTGTGCTCCGTACTTCTCCACGGTCTCACCTTGAGGTTTAGTTGCACAATGCACACTAAAAGGGCCACAAAATGTTTATCCCCAAGATACAGAGACACACACCGCTCACCGACAGCACTAGGGTTTACCTATTCTTCTCGAGCCTGCCCACCAAGAGATGTGCCTCAATCAATTACAAGACCTTTGAGAACGGACCAAGAGATGTGCCTCAATCCATTACAGGACCTTTGAGAACGGACCAATACCGCACAAATTGCACGAGCTAATGCCCACAACATAATTGGAGGATCTCGAATTTGGACTAAACAATACACCACACTAATTGATGTTCGCAACAATACCCACCCTTTAGGACGCCAAGCACCTAAGAGTAACAAGCTCACCAAATTTCACTTCTATGTATTCTCGTGGAGAAGTCAATCTGATGCGACAAATGCATTGGCAAGAACGCAAGAAGTGTTCAACTCCTTTTATCCCAAATCCCGTCAAATTAACTGATACTATGGATAAATATGAGAGGAAAAACAAAGAAGAGATCAACAAACTGTTTCAGGATCCAACAGATTCCCTTGATATAGAGAAGAGATTAATTGGTGGAATATTAGATCTAGTTCTTTTCCTTTTCTCTCAAATAGTTGGAAAATTCATTACAGGGATTCAGACATATCAAACTCCAAATGGTCAACAATAGAGGAATATAACATCCAAAAGGTTGGAAACCAATGGAAGATCCCCTTACATAGGTACCCAATGGGAAGATCCCCTTAAATAGGTACCCAATGGGAAGAAGATCCCCTTAATAGGTACCCACAAATCCAACTGTTATGTCCACCACAAAAAAAAATCCAACTCTTATGCAATCTTTTCACCCTGGCCGACCGGGTACTTCTGCGTGCTCTGGGGCACCAAAATGTGCACCTGCCTGGACTACCCTGGTACAGTCGGGTGACTTGGCTCAACCCACAAATTTCAGGACACAACGTAACGAAAACAACACTATCTTTTGCATCCAAACTCCCTTTTTTATGAACTCGGACTCATTATGAAGCTAACAAAAATCTCTAGAACCTCATATTAATAAAAATAATACTAAAATGGTATAATACAACCACAACAAGAAAGGTTGGACCTCTATATAAACAAAAATATGCAAAACCTTCAACATTACAAATATGCGACAAGTATTTCATACGTAATCCGTTATTATGAACTTGAACTTGTCTTGAAGACCACGAGAAACTCCAAAACCACACATACTTAAAATCCAAGTAAGAACCAAAAATTTGATGTCAAGTATGTGAAGGTTTAATGTCTCTACGAACGGTATGATCAAGGCACTAACTCGAGAGACCCCCTTGATAGAACAACAATCGACACTATAACCCGGTCTCCAACTACAAACTTGAGATTGGTGAAATAGAAAACATATTAAGATTACACCTTTTCCTTGTGCATATTCCACTTAACCTAGATGATGACGATCATGCCCGCCTCAAGCCGGAACACCTTTTTGATTGCGCTCGATTGGTGAAGACTCGCAAATTACTATCCCATACTCCATTATGGGGAACCTCACATAGGCACATATTCACATGTGCATTAGAAATTACAAACAACCGGATGGTAATATGATCTCTTCGTTATGTTCACCTTGAATGCACTTTTCAATCTTGATGACGAGCACCACTTGATGTCATCCTCATGGGTTACAGAAAATCTTACTTTTGATGCAAGCCAATGGAAAGATAGTTAACCCCACATAGAATCACCAAATACATATATCATGGCATAGTTCACAAAGCGCAATATAAATTTCTTGTCATACCATGAGGTCATTTGATCACACTTGGTACATCATTTACGTTCTGTGTGTTGATCTATTTGAATCCCAATATTTGCACTTTGTCTTGATCAATCTTGTATTTTTTCTTCTTTCTTAATTATGATAATATGTTGAAGCTAAACATTAACGCTGACACATTTTTTATTTTCCAAGACATACTCGATGTAGTCTCAAACTCCCATGATTATTATTCGGATCACACATTAAAGATCAGGTTGGTCATTACTTGACCTTCTTTTTAATCTGTCACAATCTTTTGAGATACATAAAGAATTCTTCACTCCATAGTATGGCTCACGCCTTGATCAACCACGACTCACACATGAGTCTACCATGATCTAGACATGGACACATATCTTAACTCTTCTCTTGTAATAATCGTTTCAAGATCTTGATCCTTAGAGCAAGAAATTTCTTGAGTTTCACACAAGAACATATTTTTCAACATGGAATCCATATGATTTTCAAGCATTGTTTATGGACAAAACCTTCCAATATAAATTAATGTAAACATTAGTCTACAGGAATTGTCATCGATTGGCAAAACCACACATGGGGCACCATGCACTTTCACCTGTCGACTCGTGCTCCTCTCATCATCAATTAGCCTCCCTCAAAACTCGGAATAACGCCAGAATATGCAATAGTTGCTTGTTTGTTATCCTCATCTTCGAACAACCAACACGACGGAAGATCGCAGAGCCCTAGCCGTCGTGAGGCCTTTGGCCAGGGTATCTTTTTTTTTAAGGCAGAAACCGTAGAACAAAATGTTCTACGGTGTATTTTCATATATATAAAGAATATTTACATGAGATAAAAAAAGCAAAACAAACCTAACCAATTCCTGTTTTCTTGGCCTGGGTATCTTCCCACCACAAAAACACAATGGAGGGGATTGGAGGCGACTAGAGTTGGTTAAGCGGCTAGTGTTTTAAAACATATTCTTATACTCAAAATCTGTAAAATCTGGAATTATGGATGTAAAATACGATGGGTCGTGTCACAGTATTTTAAACCTTCGAAAATATGTCTCCCTGTCAAAGTTGCTGATAAAATGTTAATCTCTCAAATGAGAACGGTGGTGAGTGTGGGATCCATGGATGAGGTGGCTGATGGTGATGAGTGTCCATGTGATATGAGGATCGGAGGGAATTAAGAAGAACTGTTGGCTGTTGCTGCCGGTGCAGTTTTAGCAATGATTTTCCCTTTCTCCGCACCCTGCACCTGCATTACTCATGCAGGACTGGCTGTCCCCTATCAGCTCGCCTGCATCTTTCAGGATCGATCACTTGAAGCTCATGACCACAGTGCCACCATTGCTCCTCATAAACGCTGCCTGCGCCGGCTGGTCCTTCTCCCTCCCATCCACTACCCCGAATTGATAGCCATGCCTGGCCTGCAACTGCAAGGTCGACTTGAATCTCCACCCACCACCATGTACCTTCTCTTCAACCTCTTCAAGCGAGTTAGTACAGAGATGCATCGTGGTACGGCGTGTTTCTTCATCAACTGCATCTGCATGCTCGGTGCGTTAACTTCAAGATTCGGTGTGGCGATCGAACGTTGGATGGATGATCTGCTGCGTAAACTGAATCATTGCTGTGTTTTATACAAGGGTTTCGAAATAAGACCAGGGATTGAGAGTGTGAGCCATGCCTGAAGGACCGGGAGATAAATAAGACGCGCCTCACTAGTACAACGTCACATCGGACACATGTCAAAACCCATATCGACGACAGGAAGATCCAAACCGATTTCCGTTTGCGATGTGCAGCCACATCGAAATAGATGGTTCAGCCTCGACCGTGGCCCCGATGACCATAGTCCACAGGGACGTTTTCTTTCTGGAGAAATGCACACAGGGACTTATGTCTAAGAGCATCTCCAGTCGCGGCGCCCAAATGGGCGTCCAAAGACCGTCCGGACGTGTCATTTGGGCGCTGTCCGGACAAGGTGCACCATTTGGGCGCCCGCGTTCCCCACTCGCGGCGCCCCAAAAGGGTTTTTTACATGAATTTCAATATTTGTGAAAGGAAAAATCAAACATACATAAATATGTAATAGTTCAAATACAATATTTAATAGTTTAAATATATAAAATAAAGTTCAAACGTCTTCCTCCTCTGCCGCTGCCATGCCCCGGTGTGCCCACAAATGCTCCGCTAGATCAGTTTGGAGTGTATTATGAGTATTTTCATCACGAATTTCCAAATGCATTGAGATATAATCAGCGAAATCTGCCGGCACGTTGTGATCAACCTGTGCATGAAGACCCTCAAAGTCATATGGCATATGATCATGCACTGGATTATAGCGTTCACTCTCGATGATCATGTTGTGCAGGATGACACAACAATTCATCACCTCCCACATTTGCTCATTCGACCATGTCAGAGCAGGATACCGAACGATAGCAAACCTTTGCTGCAGCACTCCAAATGCCCGCTCGACATCCTTCCTGGCGCTCTCTTGTTCAGCGGCAAAATGATAAGCTTTGTTCCCACGAGGGTTGGGGACGCTCTTCACAAATGTTGCCCACTTTGGATAGATGCCATCGGCTAGGTAGTACTCTTTGTTGTACTCGTGGCCATTGACCACATAGTTGACAGGTGGGGCATGGCCTTCAACTAGCTTCGCGAACACAGGAGAGCGCTGCAACACATTGATGTCGTTGTGTGATCCTGCCATGACAAAGAATGCGTGCCAAATCCATAGTTCATGATCGGCCACAGCTTCAAGAACCACACTGTAATATCCTTTGTGGCCTCCTTTGTATAATCCTTGCCAACCAAATGGACAGTTCTTCCAGCTCCAATGCATGCAGTCTATGCTTCCAAGCATCTCAGGAAATCCTCTAGTTGCATTCTGTTCCAGGATCCGAGCTGTTTCTTCTTCATTTGGTCCTCTCAAATAGTTTGGGCCAAACACACCAATCACCGCCCTACAGAACCTGTACATTGACTTGATGATTGTGGACTCTGACATCCGTAGCTAGTCATCTACAGAATCAACAGGTGCTCCATATGCAAGCATTCTCATGGCTGCAGTGCACTTCTGGATTGACGAGAAACCAACAGTTCCCACGGCGTCCTTGTTCAACTTGAACCATGGATCATACGCCCTCACAACTTGCATGATCTGGTTGAACAATCCACGGTTCATCCGAAAGCGTCGACGGAAATTCTTGGCGGTGGCGACAGGAACTTCGGCAAAGTAGTCAGAGACTAACATGCAATGGCCTTCCATTCTCTGCCTCGGCTTGCTCTTCTTCCTTCCGAACAACAAGCCTCCCCATTTTGGGGCGGCATTGGCTTTCTCGTCGGCTTGAAGTTGGAGAAGACAACTGAGAATTGCTATATTCTCATCTTCCTCTGCGGCGATGGCGTCTTCTTCTTCCAACAGCATCGCGGCCATCATCTCGTTGTCGCAATCCATCTGCAATACAACGCGGCCACTGATCAATGACCGGTCGTCGGCTAGCATAATTCAGTCAAAAATCAGGCGAACCTTCCGCCGAACACCTTGCAGGCAGGGCGGGTAGCGGAGAGACCGCCGGGGACGGCTGTATCGAATACAGCGGCGGAGAGATCGCCGGTGCCCGGAACCGAAAGCCGTCGAGGAGAGGAAGCAAACGGCGGCGCCGACGTCCAGGTTTGGGTGGAGCCGGCGGGCGGGGGGCGGCGGGGGCGACTGGGGCGACGAGCAAAGTGGGGCGACTGGGGGCGACGATGAAAGACGGGGATAAAATCAGGCGAGAAAACGACGAGACATAGTCCGTGTCTCACTGCCAGGCGTGGCCCGCGCGTCGGGAGCCGACGTGGCATCGCGTTTCCTTCCGTCCGGGGCCGCCCCAAGCCTCCCCAAGTTGAGGGCGTGGGCTGGGCGTGCCGGACACAAAACTGGGCCGCGCCGGACCCAATTCGCGTTTGGGCGCCGCGAATGGTGGCGATTTTGTGTCCGGCACGCCCCAAAGGCGTTTGTGCGGCCGTTTGGGCGCCGCGAGTGGAGATGCTCTAACCTTGTGCATTAAGAGCATCTTCAGTCGCGGCGCCAAAATGACCGCCCAAAATCCTTCCGGATGGCCTTTTGCATTTGGGCGCCGTTACTCCCCACCCGCGGCGCCCAAATATTATTCAAATACGAAATTTTGATACGAAAGTGCATACATTTTATTGAAAATTCGTTGAAAACAAACATAATTCGTTCAAATTTAAAATCTAGACCTAAATAGATGTATCTAGTACGTAGGGTGGCACGCCGGGCACCGGCAGTTGGGGCAGGAGCCGGCCCTTGCAGCGGCGAGCACAGGACCCCGGCGGCAGCGGGAGCAGATGCAGTAGAGGTAGCCGGTGGTCACCGCCGGCGGCGGCACAGGAGGCTGGGAGGCGGTGGAGGCGGCTATGTCTGCCTCAATGGCGAGCTGCATGTGGTCGGGATCCCACTCTCGCGTCGGTGGCCAGTCTGTCATCATCACCATCAACCTTCTCCGCCTCTTGTTCAGGTTGCGGCGGAGGAGGTTGCACACGGCCTTGTTCTAATCTTGCACGACGAGCCTGCTCCGCCGCCTCGTAGCGAACCCTCTCCCTTTCCATGCCGGCCGCGAAGTCCTCGTCGGAGGTGTTGGTGAGGACGTCGTCGTCGGAGTTGAACCAGCTCGCAGGCGGCTCGCAGGCGATGAATGAGTTGAGACGGTAGGCTTGCTCTACCTCGTTCTGCTCGTCCCAGTACGCCGAGTTCGGCTCGTACCTCACGTCGTCGTACAGCTCCGGCGACATGGTCTGCTGGCACATGGCGATGTAGTCGAGGCGTGGCTGGCCGGTCAGCCTTGGTGCAACCAGGACGTGCACTGGGTTCGTCGCCCATCCCTCGGGGAGGCGGTTGTTCGCCGACACCGGCGTGTTGGTGCGGATGAGCTCCCGCGCCTCGGCTTCCGTGAGCAGGTCCGCTGGTGGCGGAGGTGGTGGCGGCGGAGGTGGCGGAACAGACGAGCCCGCCTCGTGGTCGTTCCGCAGGGGCCATGTTGCGTGCAGGCGGGCGTCGCTCAGCATGTTCTGCATAGCTTGCTCACAACGACGGTCCCTGCGGGCCGCCGTCTCCGCCCGGCGACGCTCGTGCTCTTCCTCCGTCACGGGAGCACCGATGTCGCGACGGGGAGGCGCCATGGGGTGGAGATGGTGGAGATGTTTGTGGTGGAGATGGCGAAGAACCCTCTCTATATAGCGGCCGGGGAGACGAACGGATGAGAGCGCCTTAACTCCGGCCGGCCAATGGCTCGCCTGCCACACCATTTACGGCGACGCTTCAAAAGGCGCGCTCGCCTGCACTGACGCCGTCGTGGCGCAGACGCTTCCTCGCCGCAGAGAGGTGAAGCGACGCGTCGCTGCGCCCGGCTAGGAAACCGAGACGCCACCCCGGTATTAATTCAGCTGACCAGCCTTTTGTCTCACTGCCAGGCGTGGCCGGCGCGTCGGAGGAGGACGTGGCGTCGCGTTTCGTTCCGTCCGGGGCCGCCCGAGGACTCCCCAAGATGAGGGCATCGGGTGGGCGTGCCGGACCAAAAAATGGGCCACGTCGGACCAGTTTCGCCTTTGGTCACCACGAGTGGGAGGAAAAAAGTGTCCGGCACGCCCCAAAGGCCTTAGGGCGGCCGTTTGGGACGTGCGAGTGGAGATGCTGTAAGGTACCATATCATACGGCTATTTATATGATGTTTGCTTCACCCTTCACGCAACTTTGCATAGACAAACCTTCATAGCCAAAATATCGACATATCATTCCAAGACAATAGGTTCAGAAATAATATCGATATTCATTCATCACTTTCATATCACGTTGAAAATCATACTAATTCATATCTTTACATCAACATAAATGGCTCACGTTCAACATTCAACAAACATACATGAGGTTCACCATTCATAACTATGCATCTAGAATGATGACAGAGTTGTATAAATCTAAGTTATAAAGGACAATAAATTTGTTAATTTCTTGTTTATATCGCCATCGACGTGACTGATTCGATTCAGTCTATCCTTCTCACCTTTATATGACAAACAAAAGAGGCGTGCAAGTAAAAAAAAAATCACAACCACGCTTCTGCTCAAATATTTCACTGAGTAATGATATAATCAGAAAACGAGCTTATAAGTGAAAAAATAAAAATTGAAATGAATGGTATGACAATAATAACACCATCCTGCCTGATGCTACTTCTCAACACTATCTATTGAACTCTCCGACTTCATTGGATCTGCAAAGATCTTGTTCTATAAACTCTTTGTACTACTGTGACTTGAAAGCTTGAATCGCTAGTTTCTCTTGTGTACAATGTCGCCGAAATAGACTCCTTTGTCAAAATACTTTCGATTTAGCGACGTAAAACTCAAAATTTCAAAGATCACAACTACTTCGAAGTGTAGTTGATAGCTCGAGACCAAATGTACTATCATCCTTTCAAGAGAAAAAAGTGTTTAGAGAAGGAGAGAATAATATGTTTGGTCTGAGATATGAACCATTTGCTCGTTAGAGAGGTTTTATTAAAAAAACTTTGTTGAGGTTTGATTAGTAGTATTATCGGCCCTTGACAGTTGGTTCAGTCTGGCCGGTTAACTAAACTAAAGAGCAGGCAGCCCAAGATTCCCCTGAGCTTGCTCTGACACTTAGTTTGACGATTCGACACCTCCATCACGTGAGTGACATGTCTTTGGTTGGTTCATTATCCTTGACAAACCAAACCGCCCGTCACGTGCACACGATCCGTGTTACTAGTAATCTCCAACTTGATCGCGAGTCTATCTAGTATAGACCAAAATATCTCTCTTTTCTTTTCTTTTCCGGGGACAGGCGGGCAGACAAAGAATATGAGGGCGAGCTTTTGTTTGTTGGATCGCTGCTGCATGATTCATGCATATGCGGTGGGTGCCGCTTTTCAATTTTGACGACGCCTTTTTTGACCTACGGAGTGATGCTCCTCCCTCTTGGATTTCCGCGCCGGTTTGTTGGCCACTCTTCCAACATCCCATCATCACTCATCGTCACCCTGCCCAGTTCCTCCCTACCCCTGGCTTAACCGAGAGAGAGAGAATCTTGTGTGGGAGGGAAGAAGGAAGCCGTTGGGCATGGCCGACCTTCATCATTCCTGCATGCATGCCGGCCGGTCAAATGTTGCAACTTGCATTGCATGCATCTCAGTGGCGGAGTCGTGCTGCACGTCCGTACAATATATCATAATCTCTTTTTTCCTCCAACTTGTTAGCATAGATAAGTGCAAGTTTGCTTAATCATTTCCGGTCGGTCATATACTACTGTACAGTATTAAAGTTCAGCCTCCTGTACGTGCATATATATAGAGCACAGCAGTGCTGGTCCCGCAACAAGAGGGAGACACTATTTGTTTTGCTGAAATGTTTATTTGTTTGTTTTATAGCCTAGTACGTAAGATGCAATTCTTGACAGCCCATGTGGATCATGCTCAAAAATATGTCATGATTGATTGAGACGGATCGATCCATCACGATCGTGATACATACTGTAGTAGTTATAGAACTTTGTCGCGGCTGGACTGGACACGTCGCATCCATGCATCATCCTACTTACGAGAGTAGTTGTAGCTCCTCCGTCGACCACAAGCATCCATGCATCATCCTACTTACGAGAGTAGTTGTTATCTAATCGGTCGATCTGTCGGCTTAATTAGACTAGTCACAATGGGGAGTAATATAGGAGTAACATCAGTGCCACATAGGCAAAAAATCTGATGTGGCGAGTGATTAATGAGGAGAGAGATAGTTGTGGTAACTAGCTATGTTACCATAACATCACACATTTCAAGGCAAGATGAGTGTATAAGACTAGTCACAATGGAGAGTAACTTAGACTAGTAACATGCATATGTTACTAATCTAAGTTACTATCTCCATAGTGGGGAGTAACATGTGTGTAGTGTCATATTTAATAGGTTGTACACTCATCTTGCCTTGAAATGTGTGATGTTATGGTAACATAGCTAGTTACCGCCACCATCTCTCTCCTCATTAATTACCCGCCACATCAGATTTTTTGCCTATGTGACACTGATGTTACTCCTATGTTACTCCCCATTGTGACTAGTCTAACCTATTAAATATGACACTACACACATGTTACTCCGCACTATGGAGGTAGTAACTTAGAGTAGTAACATATGCATGTTACTAGTCTAAGTTACTCCCCATTGTGACTAGTCTTAGACATTGAAATATGCATGGTCGAAGAAATTCAAGTCTAAATTTGAAACACAATATCTACATTGAGAATGACAATTTTTTATCAACGGTGAACATGTGCTAAATAGCATCAAAATCCAACTTGTATTTCACACTATTCATTGTCGTATTTGTCTATTTTATTTCTTAATGTGTGTTATGAATTTCGACTTAAATTTTTGTTACATGTTAGATACGAGTATTACCATTGTACAAACTTTTTTGGGAGATTTTGAAAATATTTTTGGTACGTGGTCAACCAAAATAGGGTGCACCAATTTTTTTGGTTTCACATGATACGTTCTCTCAGTCGAGCCCCTAGTAACGCGCCCATAGACATATTACGACTCGGCGCGGTCGAATAATTCATTCGGCGCTATCAGGTCGATCCCGTCGGATACCGACAGACAGGTAAGCGTCGTAATAGAGATAGCGTAACCCTATTTTTCTCTCCTATTACCACTGTCTCAATTAATTTCCCCCACATGTTCTCACCATCGTCTGGTCGCAACTCTCCACCAGCTCGCCTAGGTCACGCCTGTGCTCATCGCTCGCTGGGCCCAAAAATTGTTGCAGATGTCCTCTGTTTCGCCTAGGGTCTTGCTGTGTCTGCTCACCTGTGTTGTAGCTCCCGGCGGCCTCGTGCCCTCGCCTTGCACGCAATGTGTTCCGCCGATTGTCTGGAAGGTTTTAATTTTTAGAATTTTGTCGGTGTTGGTGATTGGTTGAATTTTTGATTCGCATTGATCATGGTAGCGACGATGAGTCAGGTGTTGATGAAAAAAGGCCTTCGATAAGGAGGAGCATTTGGCATTTCTCGCTTATACAAACGGACGAGGCCCATGCATAATGGCCAAGGCAGGGCACCGGATGGAGAGACGTTTCATTCTCTACGCAGGCTGTTGTGCCGACTGCCAGCATTTAGCACAAACGATTTCAGCCGCGGCTTTTCAGATGAACAAGGAGTTATTTTTACAGCCGGTCGGTGCATGGTGTGAGGTAGTATATTACAGCTGGTGCATAGTGCGAGGGAGTATGCAAGCTTCGAGTTGAGTTGAAGGACATGCAACTATTACCCAAAACGAGACCTGCAGCTGCGTACAAGTTTTTTTTAATTTACAAACGTTACGCTTCGATGCATGGATAAAAAGGAAGATATTTACAAGCTTAAGACAGAGCTGACATCACATTAAACAACACAACACAGCAGAGCATAACGTTTTCAACTCGCTAGAACAAGCACGCTCAGAAGAGGTTCCGTGCAGTGAACGCTGCTCTCTTCTTTCCCCTCTCTCTACAGTTCCAAAGAGGTCGACAGGAGGGCGAACCACCTTTCCGTCGGCAGATTCGCCGCCCTCCTCTCTCGTCGGCCCCGGTGCCGGCGGAGAGGGGAGGGGGCTGATCTGTTGACTGGATCTTTGTATAGCTAGTTAGTTTAGCTAGGCTATTAGGTGTTCGTGGTGGTGGCGATCTACTGATGCCGCCGTCACGATGTATCTGCTTCGGTTCTTCGTCTCGTCGGTGCAGATCGGCGAGGTCTTGGAGATGCGGAGCCCGTCTGTCTAGGCGAGCACGTCGGCGCGGCGACGTGCTCGTTATGGACTTTTGCTTCCCTCTCTTGTTCGCGTCGCGGCGGCGTTCTCTCCGGCGCCGTTGGGGAGAGAGGGATTTGTGTGCAGGAGCTGTTGCCGTCGCACTGTTGTGCTTGGCGGCGGGCTGGAGGACGCTGCGGCCTATGCTGGGATGGTGGTCCGCGGGTGGCGGATCTGGCTCCGTTCCTCGACGGCGTCGACCGGAGCGGCCGGATCTAGAGAAGGAAGGTGAGCTCGGGAAGTTCCCCGACCTGCGTGCCACAGCGAGATGTGGGCACCTCGGTGCTTCTTTCGGCGGTTCACAAAGCCTCTTATGGCGATGGAGCTTCTTCCTTCTCGGGCGAGCTGGATTTCGTTGCTTCCTCTCTCGGTGGTCGGCGCCGGAGAAGAGCGACGTGCTGGTGCTGTTCGTGCAGAGCTCTTCAAGGACCTCGTTGTAATTTCGATGTTCTTCGGGGGGTTTTGCACTTTGTATGGGTCTGTGTGTTCTTCTGGACCCTTCCTCTCGTTGTGTACGTGTACTGTACTCCGTATTTCCTTAATATATTTATACGTATGCTTTCAAAAAAAAAAAAAAAACTCGCTAGAACACACCACAGTACATCCAGCTAGAGCCACCGCTGAAACCCGAACTACAAAGTAAAAGAGAGCTTTTCCTAAGCCGAGCAGACATGTCATGCGCCGGTTATATTAGTCCTTAACCTAGAATAAACATTGTGCCCCACACATAGCCGAGTGCCTCCTTTCTTTGACCGAACATTGTGCAGGCAGGTGGCCCTCGATTTTACCGTATCCGTACAGGTGTATGATGGCACCGTTCACCTAGATAGAAAGTGGTTGGGCTACAGTGTCCTCCTCTAGCAGTAGTTTACTAGTCAACCGCTCCTCACTGCTTTCCCTTTACTACAGTAAGTAAAGAGCTCGTGGTACTAGAAACGATCGAGCTTACCCTAATCTGTGCGCCAGTGTGAATCGAGACCACGCAAGCGGCTGAAGCGGAGAGGAACAAAAGCATCGATCCATGAGTGGCCGATTCAGTTCCCAAACAAATACTCCCTCCGATCGGAGGTACTAGTACTAGTATATTCTTGCATCGATCAGCTGGATGGATCTTCGAATATGTAGATTTGTTTTTGTTGACGGAGGAAATACCCCGGACTCTAACCCATAACCATATATACTGTTAATTATTTAAATACATCGAATAAGTCGAGCAGAAAAAGAAAACTCGACGGTGTATGCCTAGCAAGAGTAACCCCAAAAAGTTAACACTAACATTATAGCAAATGACCTAAACGAATAAAAAGTAAACTTCTAGATGAAACCTTAAAACAAATGGATCGCCACAATGACGCGAGTCAAAACTGAGTTTCGAACCATCACCTTTAACAGGGGCACGGCGAAGAGACTAGGGATCTTTTTTGAATTTTTTTTTAAATAATATTTTTTAAACAGAAATTCGGAAAATAGCGCGCGTTTTCCAGAAATTTGGAAAATAGCGCGGCGTCGGCAACGGCCGGGCCGAAACCTGCCTTTCGGCACGGGCCAGGCCGAAATACCCTGGTTTCGGCACGGGCCAGGCCGAAACAAGGCTGATCGCGTAACGGCGGGGCCGACAGGCATGTTTCGGCACGGCCCGTGCCAAAAGTGGCATTTTACATTTTTTTTTTTGTTTTTCCCGACTGTTGGCCCATATATTCACATTTCCCGCCACCGCTAATGTTGCCATTATTTTCCCGCTCATATTATCCGGCTCCGCGCATATTTGGTTCCCGCCATTTTTTGCATTGATCGTATAAATTTGTTTCGCGGTGAATTGTTCCCGCTTTTTTTCTCCCGCCATTTTCCTCCCGCCCTTTTTCTCCCGCCATTTTTATGCCGTGCGTAATTTTCCCGCCAAACTTGCTCCCGCCAGCCTTGCTCCCGCCTTTTTCTCCCGCCAATTGGTCTGTGCTCGTCCTATAAAAACCCCGGGAGGAGATGTCGAGTTGGTAAGCATAGTCCACTCACTCTAACATGTCGAGATACAATTCAGATGGTAGTTTCCCGACAGGAATGTCGGCACTCCTCTTGAAGTTTACGGCCGAGTTCAAGGTAGACAATAAGGAGATCCCATTCGAAGATATTGTTAGTCATCCACCTCATCTCCGTGAGCTATCAGCGAAGCTAGCTAGGCATGGGTGGCCATGGAGGAATTACAAGGAAATAGAAAAAGAACTCGTGAGGCTGCATGCTAGGTGGCAGAAGAAGAAGCTAACATATCCCACTGAAGCATATATGTTGGATGCTTTTCATCATCCGATGTTATGGGTCGAGGAGAGCGAGGACGAAGATGATATCTTCATGCCCACTGAAGCGAGCAAGAGAGCTGCAGCAGCGGCGGCGGCGTCGAAGGGCAAGGGTGCAGCGTCGTCGAAACGCAAGGCTGAAGCATCGTCGAAGGGCAAGGGTGCGGCGTCGTCGAAGGTCAAGGGTGCA
Source organism: Poa pratensis (assembly GCA_947311845.1). Classification (NCBI taxonomy): domain Eukaryota; kingdom Viridiplantae; phylum Streptophyta; class Magnoliopsida; order Poales; family Poaceae; genus Poa; species Poa pratensis. The sequence continues at coordinate 13,598,205 of CAMZMU010000045.1, forward strand.
GCATCGTCGAAGGGGAAGAGTGACGCGGGAGGCTGTGTCGATGGTAGATGACTTTTCTTTTTCAATTTATGTTGTGTTGTCGGTACTACCACTTTTCTTGCTGTCTCGGTGGGGTGCTGCAGTCGCTTTATAGCCTTAAGCATACCAGGATGCCTGTCGTGAAGGATGCACACATTTGGTCGAGTCTTCACAACTGCCTTTTTCAATTGTCTGAAGAACCATATCCAGCTCTCATAATTCTCACCCTCGACGAAGGCGAAGGCAATCGGGACGATCTGCCCATTGCCGTCCACACCTATTGCGGTCAGGATCTGCCCCTTGTACTTGCCTGTGAGAAACGTGCCGTCCACGCAGAGCACTGGACGACAATGGGTAAAAGCTTCGATGCAAATAGCGAATGAGAAGAACAGTCGGCCGAATACACCATATTGAGGAAATTCCGGGAACCGTTGTAATTCTACTAAAGCATATGTGCCAGGATTCCTCTCCTTCAATGTGCTAACAAGACGAATAACATTATCATAAGAGTCATAGAAAGACCCAAACCTCTCCTCTAGAGCCTTCTGCTTAGCTCTCCAGGCCTTTCCGTACTTAATGGTGGTTTTCCATCTTGCGTGAACTGTATCTATGATGTGCTTTGCTACCATGTCTTTCTTGTTCACTATCTCACTGAACAAGAGACGTGCAATGAGAGTTGACGTCAGGTTTGGGTGATCTGTCAGCAAACTATTAATTTCACATGTGTGTGGCACGACGTCTGTCACCACCCACACCACGTCATACTTCGGCAAGTGACCATGCACCCGTGACGGACAACCAATGTCAACACAGCTCATTGTCAAATATTGCCTATTTGACACGTCAGTGCGGAAAACCCTTTGCGTGGACAATGCCCACTGAATCACGGCTTCCCTTAACTGTTGCTTCGTGCTGTACTGAGCCCCGATTTGAATGTTATTCATGTGGTACTCACAGGACGATTCATGGACATCAGGCACGGCCGTGATGGCAGAGTTGTCCTGATTCCAGTAACTGGGAATAGGCACATCTTCATCATTGTTTTCATCAGAATCATCAGAATCAATATCTTCTGCGACGCCATCCTCCTCGTCTTCCGCCAATATCTCAGCCTGTACTGTACCTTCGTGCTCATCCGCATCAGCCTCCCCAATTTGGGCAGGTCCTGCTGACAGTGCTGGTTCATAATGAAGAGGAATTTCTGACAGTGATGGTACATAGCCAACAGGAATTTGAGCATGTCCTGCTGACGGTGATGGTTCATAATGACCAGCATTTGGGCACAATGCGAACTAGTTGCTTCACTAGTCTCTCCAGTCTGAACAGCACCGCCACCTATTTCAAAATTATTCTGCTTCAGAACAAACGACACTAGGACTTCTGGTTTTGTCCCTCGACGTTTGCATGATGCTAGCCAAGAAACCCACTGATTTGTCCGATCAAGCGGCAACAACTCCCAGCGAATATTTGACCGGGATTTGGTCCATACCGACTGAATCCTAACAGTCCAGTAATTAGGATCATACCTAAAATTCACCGTAAAATACCACTGGACACCGCTGATTTTCACTTTCTCTGGCTCTGTCAACTGAATCTCCACATTTTCAAATTCACTAAGATCAACCCCTGACTCAGATGTACGGACTGTACCGGCACCGTAGTGCACAACAACATTGATCACATCCATTACCTAAACAAATTTATTCAATCATTAAATACTCCACAACGATATATCTAAATATTACGACCGCCGAAAATAAATATGACGACCCCCGGTAAAATAAAGACTACTCAAAATATACAATACATCTAACCGACAACATACACTAATCCTGACACATCCACCGGCAAACTATATTAACATCTAACCGACAACATATACTAATATGACCAACTAAAATATGCCGACCAACTAAAATATTACCGCCACCTAAAATATGACCACTAACTAAAATATATCTACACTAATCCACACATATGTCATGCATCCACCCTTAAATTATATTAACACTTAACCTAAAAAATCTAGAGATTAGGGTTTACCCTTGACGCCTGCGTAGCTCCCGCTGCCCGGCTTCAATCTAGCACCACCACCGCCGCACCACGCCTCTACCTTCCCCTACACCGGCACACACCACCACTATCCACCATTGTTGACCACCATTGCTCCACCTCCACTCCCCCAAACGCCTCCACGAACAACTATCCCATCAGTAGATCGAGGATGCCCTAACCCTCCTCTACTCTATTTGTTCAATATGTGAATTTGTGGGGATTTTGGGGTAAGAATCGCTGCTGTTTTGCAGGAAACGGAAGAACACAGAGAGGAGAGGAGAAGCACTGGTCGAGGCAGGCGAGAGAAAGAAGATGGGCGAGAGAAAGAAGAGCACGGGCGAGAGAAAGGATGCGCCGCGGCTGTCTGCCCCCTTTCGGCACGGGCCGTGCCGAAAGGCGCGGTTTCGGCGCGGGCAACGCCAAAAGGTGCGGGCCTCGCCTGCCGGCGCGCAGGGTGACATGCAGGTGCTCGTTTCGGTGCTGGCCGTGCCGAAACCAGCTGTTTCGGCACGGCCCGTGACGACACCGCGCTATGAATCGAATTCTTCCACAACGCGTGCTACATTCCAAATTTCTGTTTAAAAACATATTATTTAAAAAAAAACTTCTCTTTTATTTCTATTGGAGTGCGTGCATACTTGTAGTCAAAGCCACCACTACCATCATCCCTCAAGCGGCTTGCACAGCCGGTCCTGAAATTTTGGGGCCCGGGCAAAGCTAAAACTCGGGCATTTAATATAGACATCATATACAAATAATAATGAATATACGTGTAAAATATATGTTTCCAATAACGCTTAAATGCATGCAAAAGAAGTACACGTATCAAATAAAATTATATAAATTACCTTACAAATTTCCAATGCAAATTCACTTATGATGGGGTGGATGTCAATGTCGTCCAAACTATTTAACCTCTCTTGAGTCATTGTTGACCGCAAATAGTTGTTCAATAATTTCAACTTCGAGAAGCTTCTTTCAGTCGATGCCATAGTCACAGGCAAAGTGAATAGGATGCGATAAGCAATGGAGATATTAGGATAACAATCAACTTCGCTGACATGCTCAAAAATCTCCATAGCAGACATTACAACATCCGACAATTATGATAATCTTTAATTCGGAAGCACTATTATTACTCCTGAAAAATTTGTGAATATCTCCTCTTTGTGATTGCACCAAGTCATCCACATGTGTGTTGCTCTTTTCCTTTTAGCGCTACCAGATGCATACCTTCTGGTCGACATGATCACACACAATGCTGGAAAAAATATTACATCAGATATTGAAAATGAATGGTACAAACTATGCAGCATGTACATGAATTTAAAGAAACTGATCAGAGAATAGTAATACTCCTATATACCTTAGATTGGACAAATCAGTATGGTGTATCCTCGTCACCGGGGGCCCCAGAATTGAAATCTACAAGATGATGAACTGACAATCTATATTAGAGGAATTTAGGAGAAACATTACGGATCACGAATCACGATTCACGCCATCACGCATCACGGATAGAAAAAAGGAGCAGAAAATAACCCGTAGCAGCAGCGGCTAGGGCCGATTAATGGCGGCGGCGACGGCCTGGGGATGGTACCGCTTCGACGCCTTCAACGCTGCTCGCGCGCGATCACATGCGAAGAACAGAAGGACAGGGACAGCCGAGACGTCGCGACTCGCTATTGTGCATGTGCTTTGCCTTTGCCCTAGCGATGCGATCTGGGCTCTTTCTAGTTGCATGGGCCATGTCCCTATGGCTTGGCTGGCCCATTGTTTTTTTCCTGCTGAATACGTATATATATATAGGTATATTCTCTATAGTACAACGTATCTGGGTTGGGGCCCCTGGATTTTGGGGGCCGGGGCGGCCGCCCACCCTGCCACCCTCCAGGGCCGGCCCTGGGCTTGCAACCTCTCGCTAGCCTAGAGCATCTCCAGTCGCCGCCCTCAAAGCCGCCCCAAAGGCCTTTGGGCGCGCCGGGCTAAAAACGGGTTCCACTCGCGCCCCCAAAGGCCGATTTCGTCCGGCGCGCCCCAAATTTCGTCCAGCGCTACCGGCCCAACCCTCTTCTTTGGGGCCGTGGTGGTAGCGCCAGACGAAATGAAACGCGCCGTGGGGTCAGCCGGTCAGCGTCACAGCGCCTCAAATTAATTCATCGCCGTCGGCCCCGCAGTTCTTTTGCCCACCTCGCTGCGCCGCCATCTGTGTCGCCGCTCCCACCCCCGGCTCCGACCGGCGGTGAAGCTCGCCGGACTGAGAAAACCACCCCACGCCCGACTCTCCTCGGTCCTCCTCCGCTCGCCCGCCGCTTCGGAGCTCGCCGCAGCGCCTAGAAATTCGCCGGCGACCTCGCGCGCCCACCTTGCACCGAAGGTGTTTGACCAAAGGTAGTCGTCGACTTTTATGTTATTTTCGCCGGCGCCGGCGACAGGACGTTGATTGCGTTCCTATTTCCATTCCTACAGATGGACATCGACGACGAGTTGATGGCGCAGATGATCATGGAAGAGGAGGCGGACATCGACGCCGAAGAGGATGAGCATTTGGCCATTCTTGCTTGTCTTGCCCAGCTCCAAGCTGATGAGGCCGCCTGTGCCAAACCCAAACGAGGAGGATCACATCCAGGGAGGAGGAAGAGCAAGCAAAGAATGAGGGTGGAGGGGCATTGCATACTGTATGCCGACTACTTCGCCGACGATCCAAGGTTTGATGCAAAGGATTTTCGCCGCCGCTTTCGGATGAGGAGAGAGCTGTTCAAGACGTTGGTGCAAACAGTCCGAGAGTATGACCCCTGGTTCAAGTTGAGCAAAGACGCCGTGGGCATGCTCGGCTACACATCTATCCAGAAGTGTACCGCCGCCATGAGAATGCTTGCCTATGGAGCTCCTGCAGATGGTCAAGACGACTATTTGCGCATGTCAGAGTCTACAGCTCTCAAGGCAATGTACAAATTCTGTAGAGCGGTGGTGGTTGTGTTTGGTCCACACTATCTGCGAGGACCAAATGAGCGAGAAACGGCTCGCATCTTGGCAACAAATGCAGAAAGAGGGTTCCCTGGGATGCTTGGTAGCATTGACTGTATGCACTGGAGCTGGAAGAACTGTCCATTTGGATGGCAAGGATTGTACAAGGGTGGTCATCATGGGGTTTGCAGCGTGATCCTTAAAGTTGTGGCTGACCATGAGACTTGGATTTGGCACGCTTTCTTTGGGATGGCAGGATCTCACAATGATATCAATGCGCTCCAGTGCTCTCCGGTGTTTGCCAAGCTTGTTGAAGGTCATACTCCACCTGTCAACTATGAGATCAATGACCACCAGTACACCAAAGGCTACTACCTAGCGGATGGCATCTATCCCAAGTGGTCTACATTTGTGAAGACAATCTCGGAACCAAATGGCAACAAGAAATCCCATTTTGCCTCGCAACAAGAGAGCAAAAAAAAGGATGTCGAGCGTGCATTTGGGGTTCTTCAGCAGAGGTTTGCTATTGTCCGGTACCTTGCTCTCACTTGGTCGACCGAGCAGATGTCAGAGGTCATGAATGCATGTGTGATCATACACAACATGATCATCGAGGATGAGCGTGACAATCCAATGCATGACCCTCTTCCGTTCGACTTCGAGGGTCCTCTGGCCGATGTTGATCATGAAGTGCCAGCAGATTGGACTGACAACATCGCCGCACAGATGGAGATCAGAGATGAAGGTCTTCATGAACAACTTCAAAACGATCTAGTGGAGCATTTGTGGGTGCGCAAAGGATTAGCCGCAAATTAGTTGTATGAATATTTTTATTTCATTGTGCAACTTCATCATTTGTATAACTATATGTGTGCTACTATTGTTGAACTATATTTGTGGAACTATATTTATGGATCTTTATTTTCTGATGTTAGAATTGATTTGGGGCGTCTGTTTGGGGGCGGCAAGTGGAAAGAGGACGCGCCCAAAGGCGCTCTTTGGTCCGGACGCCCCCCCAAAGCGCCCGCGTCGGCTCAAATCCGGACACGATTTGGGGACTCGAGTGGAGATGCTCTAACACCACTGGCACGAAAACTCCCCGAACAAGGAGAGAGTATCCCATGTCGGCATAGACTTCGAAAGCAAGGTGGAGTTGAAAACCATCACCGTCTCCAAATACGGCGATCGTCGCCGAAGACTCGGCGCCCCTATTCCCAATCTTGTGTGTCGCCATGGAATTATGACACTTGCTGACATGACACGCCGCCCCATACGAGGCTTGACATGTTCATTCCTTCACCGAGACTTTGCACGTCTCCAAGAACAAGAAATTCTCTAAAACCTGTCAGGTTTTGTTATTTTCGTTTAGCCCTTAGTATGAATTATTTTGAGGTTAGATTTTGCACGTCAGTAGAATGTATCGTTGCCTACATTCAGGATTTTTCAGTTTTTTTCTAGAACTTTAAAATATGATTTTCGAAAAATAAGCGCTCCATGGAGCTCGGCCTCCATTTGCGCTTTCCAATCTACGTGTCCATATTTATTTTAGATTTTTTTGTGAAACTTCAAAATAATATTTTCAAAATTTTAAAATAAAAAGCTCCAGTGAGCTCAGGCTCCAATTGGACATTTTGTTTATTGGTCGGACTATTGAATCTTCTTAAAGAACAGCATCTGTAATTGTGCAGTTAGTAAAGCTCTAAAGTTGTGAGAACAGAATAATAAAACAACAGCACCAGCCGAAGGCTCCGGTGTTTCTTCGTCAGGAGCCCAAGAGAAGTAGTAAAACATATGAAAGACAATCAAACCCATTTGCTAGTTGGGCCTTAATCCAAACCTACAGTTGATCAAAATATTAGATCCGACCAGGTGGACTTGTAGCCTAACCAAAGAACTCTTGGGTTGTTGGAATGCTGCTTTGACCTATTAATCGCCTTCAGAGATTCATATCACACGCACTATACATCGCGCATTGCGAGTGCTAGCATTACCTCGCGTGCAGAGATTCCTCGCATGTGCTAGCCCATCTGCACCCCCCCCCCCCCCCCCCCCCCCCCCCCTTTTTTTTCTTTGTTCCTTTTCCGTTCTCTTTTTTCTTTTCCTCTTTTTTGTCCCATTTTTCTGTTTCTGTGTTCTTTTATATATGTTTTCTTGCTTACTTTTTTTTTCCTTTTTTTGTTACTTTTTCGTTTTCATTTGCCTCTTTTCTTGGTAATACATGGATATATACTTTGAAACATTAAAGTTTGAACATATTTTTGACCGACGAGTTTTTTCGAACCCGCAAATACTTTTCCAATTGGTGAATATTTTGTAATATTCAGTATTTTTTGGATCCATTCTTTCAGGATTAATGTTTTGTTCGAAGAGAGCCACATATTGTCATTTTAATATATAATAGATGACTTTTACACAATAAGATTTTTTTCTGAGATATACTCCTCATGTATGTTGTGTGAAGAATTGATTTTAACATTTAAGGCAGCCCAAACATGTGTAAAATTCTACCACCCATAAGGGTTGTGTCCTAACGGCACTATGGCCTTCGCACATGAGAGAAGAGTGGTGTTTAGCCTACTTATCCAGAAGGCACCAAGATGTGTGATGAAAATTCTATGTTATCCCCTATCGAGAAAAAAGAAGGAAAAAACATAGCTAAAGGGAGGGAGAGGAAAATTGAAATTTTCATCAAGAAAAGGGGTGTTCCTCCTGAAGGCTGCGAAGTTCAAATGACCACCTTTTCTTCTCCTAGTTGTAGTTTCATCATTTTTAGTGAGATTGTTTGGATCCCCACCTCTTTTGAAGTAGAAAATCTTGTTGTTAGTATCCATTAATCCAAGAAGTGAAATCTTAATGTATGAGACTATCTAGTGTTATCTAAAGAAAAACTAGGTTTATGTTACATTTGATAATAGTGCACAAATATTTGGTAGTTTGGCATGTGGTTTTTACCCTAATTTGAGAGTTCTCTACGTTACAATATGATATTTCTATCTAGATGTTGCTAGTTCAGTTTCTAAGGACAAGGTGTTCTGTTGGACACTATCTAGGTGTCTTAAGCCATTTACTCTCTATATATGTTGACGCATTTTTTTGGAAACGGGATGCATACGTTTTCTTTCATGTTGAGTATTGCTAATTTAGTTAATACAAAGTGTTGCTAAAATCATACTGTGTTTTTTTTTTTTTTTGGATCACATTAAGTGTGTTCTAATTACCCAACATTTTTTTACCACTATCCTAATGTCCAAAACGATGACCTTCAGAGGACTAGATGAAGATTATACACACAAGTGTATTGTGACATTCGACAGTGAGGTCGAATGTTATTGCATTGCATATTAATAAGATAGCACCACTTTTGTTTTACAACATGGCAACATCGGAACAAAGTATAACTCTATCGCCAACAAAATAACAACACTTCGATACTGGACATCACACACCGACATGTGTTTATAATCTATAAACGAGCACACCATGCCCGTAGACAAAATACTTCCTCTATCCCCTTTTATAAAAGGTTTTGGCAAACTTAATTGGATTGCCAAAACGTTTTATAAAAAGAGGCGCGCGGAGTGAGTAAATTAGAAGTGCTATTACCGTATTACGAATCTATGCCACAGCAGCACCAGCAGCGCCTCTACCACCGGAAGGATCAGCTTCGTCGTTATTTCTGCGGGGAGGAAGGTCGTGGCAGTTCTTTGTTTCCTTCATCACTCATCAGTAAGTCCCTAAATTTGTCGTACAGATCTCTTTTCTCAATCAGATACTCATCCACCTTCCTTCTAATCTTGGACAGCCCACTCCCCACAAGCCAGCGTGACTCCTTCTCGCACTTTTTGATCTTCTCATTGACTTTTACAATCTGCATCAAAAGCCAAATGACACATGAATTGTACTGCATCGCTTCTTTAAACTGTAACTGTACTTGATTATGTGCAAAGTGCACTTGTTCAGTATACACTGTCTACATAAACTTGCAAGACGTACTTACCCAGGAATATACACGGCCATGCTCAGGTTTTTTGCGGCTTGACTTCTTGAGCTCGGGGTACTGCGTTGTCACCTCCTCTTCCGCTTCCTTGGCAGCAGCGCGAAGGTACCGCCGCGTCTCTTCTTCCTCCTCCGTTCTGCTCATCCCCCTCCACCGGTGCAGCACCGTCGCCCCCGCTGGATTGGGTTGCCCGAGTTCACTGGATTTCATGATGTCACGCTCTTCCCATCGGTGCGCCGGAGGCGGCGGCCGTGCAACCGGTGCGTCTACCGGCGGAGCTGCATGAGTACGTGCAAGAGATGTACAGTTCGCTAGATACGAGTACAAATGATTGATTTTACAAGTTGATTAATTTACTGAAGATTCCCAGTGATGGTGGAGATCGAGTATACTTGGTAGCACGTCCGTCTCCATCGTCGTGGATGGGTTGGCCAACTTCACCGGAGGATGAGCGGTCGCCGGCAGAGCGCGGATCCTACTTGAGCTCGCGGCTGCTTCGCCGCCGAGTAAGTTGATTACGTCCTCGACACAGCTGCCGCTGTTCCTCATCCTCTTGATGATGGAAGCAACATACTCAGGCACCGACTCGCGCGTGTGGTTTGGCAGACTGAACAAAAGTGAAGAAACGGAATTTATAGGAGTAGCGTACAACGGCATTTGATAATGGTGAGATGTTGAAACGGAATTTATAGGAGGCAGCATTATGTCATGCGTACGAAAGTACCACAACCACAAAAGTCTTTCGGGCACTTACCTCATATACCGTAGTTCACTGCCGGAATTTGGCCCTTCGCATGGTTCTTGCGCTGGCGCCACCACCACAGGGCTCAGCGCCGGTGCTTGGCTGCCTGCGCCGCCACTGCCGCCAGGGTGGTGTTCTTCTTCGTTTACAATCCGGAGCGCACGGAGACCCAGATCGCCGTCTGGGTCGTGCGGATCCTGCGGGGCGGCGGCGACGAACTGGCCCTCTCCGCTTCCGGGGGACAGCATCAGTATTCGGTCGATTTGGCCGCCGTAAGCCGCCGGCGGATCGACCATCATCTGCTGGTGTTGGTGTGCCATCACCGCCTGCGACGGATCGCCTTGACCTAGCATCTCCAGGTGTTGGAATGGCATCGTTGCCGGCGAGTCGCCCATCATTGCCGCCGGCATTTGTTGGTACTGGGGCGGCACGATCAGCATCAACTCACTCATCATGTGGTGGCGATGGTGGTGATGGCGTGGCATTGTTGCCGGCGATTCGCCAAACATTTGTTGATTTTGGGATGGCATCGCCGGCGCGGCCGGTTGTGGGTACTGCAGGTTGACCGTGAGCGGTGCCTGATGCTGTGGGAGTTGCAACGCCGGCTGCAAGTCGACCTCCATTTGCTGGTGAGGGACGCCGGGCAGAGCGTGCGCGGGGGGCGCCGGATCAGGCTGGACGTATACCTGAGCTGCCGGAATCAGTTGGTGGTGTTCGAGGGGGGAATCTACCAGCAGATATTCCATATATTGATTGAGATCTTTGTCGTCGTCCTCCTTCGTGCCGTCCCCGTCCATGGTAACTCGATCGCCGGAGTGGTGGACGAAGACGTACGTGCGTGCGTGGTAAAGTTGCCGGCGGGATGGTGGTGTGTCGTGAGTAGGTGCAGTGGACAGATGGGGGTGGGGAGGTATATGCGGCGCCAAGGGGCGGCGGTTCAAGAAGTTGGGACGCGGTTGGAGCGGACACGGCGGCGCGCGCCCGCGTTTTTGCCTCGCGTGCTGGCGGTTGGTGGTGAAGGCGGGAAGGCGGTGGTTTGAGAAGGGCGAGCGGGGAGAGTTCGTAGCTGTCGGATGCGTATCGGACCGCCTGGCAGGAGCACACGCACACGTGGTGGGAACAACGGCCTCTTTCTTCCCTTTTTTATGACCTGTGTTTCTTTCTTTTTGAAGCCACAATGAATTGGCTCCTCCCGCGGCAATATCTTTATCATGTGTGCTAGTAACGATTTCGCGGGCTTATTAATTATTTTTATTGCATAACATAAAATACAACAAAGCGAAAATCGAAAATTTCTAAAAAGAAAACATATAAAATGGACAATAACGGTAAATCTATTACAAAGTGTTGCAACAAACAATTATAACTAACTCGATATTTTTCTGCAACAAAAGACTTTAAAAAGGGAGGACACGCGTGATGTTCGAGACAAGAATGTTATCCAGATGTCCCGGCACAAAGACAAGACATTCTACAAGACGTTGACATATTCGTTATTGTTGGGTCTCACTAGTGAAGGCTAAATCTTAGTTTTTCACCTTAGTGAAGTAGTCTTCTAGTGTGAAAGAGCTACAAGATCTATCAAGTTATTTTCGACTTTTGGCTTACAACCCGCTAAGCATGTAATTCTATCGAGTTAAACTTGCAAAAAAAGTAGACTTTACAAAGTGTAAGAGCTAAGTTAAAAATATTGAAAACACAAGTATGTGGACCCGAGGTTGGATTGTTCGCGTGATCCCATGTGTCCTCGTTGAAGGAGGATCAAATACAATACAAACTCTTAAGTCACAAAGACTCATATCCTTACTTGAGGTAGGACACCAAGTGTTGGGTCGGGCCTAGTGCAACTATTGCTCAAAATTTTCTCCTACCGCAAAACTAAGATCCTGCTCAAGGAGTAGGCTATGCAGGCTTACCACTTGACGAGCGGGTGTGGAGCGATGAAGCACGTACGGGCTGTGCATTCTTTGTTCCCCTTTCTCGGTCAACTCCGCCGGCTCAACGATCCTTCGCGTAGCTCCGAACATCGATCCTTCGCCTAGCACCAAACATACGACGCCTCTTCCGGAATACACACGTACAAGAGCAAACCCATGATGACACCACACCCTAGGCCACGTTTAAGAAACTGTAGTTACGGTGCACTACAATATGCTACTGTAGCTATAGTCAAGTCTACGTTGCGTGCTCACGCCCCGGGCCAAGGCCAATGTGGCATGGGGCTGTTTACGTTACGTCCCTGCATGCGTACAAGGAGGAGCTCCAGGCGGCGGGTTGCTAGACTCGGTGGCCAAGAACTTGGGACTGACGGTGGGTGAAGTGGAGGAGGAACCGTACGTTCCTTTCAGCATCAGCGTCTCAGTGTGTGTCTGTTGGATTATTAGGCAATAATTCCATGATTAATTCCAGAATATTAAACATGACTACATCAGCTACTAACATGTAGAATACGAACATACTAGATGTACTAATCAACATGAACAGCAGCAACACATACGCCAACATATCCATAGCAAAACAGTTCAGAACACACCGCACGTACCGAACGGTTGTAGAGGAAGTAGTCGTTGGAGCAGCGACGGCAGCAGCTTGAGCGGCGACGGTAGCAGCTCGAAGGAGACGACGTTGAAGATGAGTCGCCCGCGGACCCGGAGATCGTCCAGGAAGTCGAGCCGTGATGAAGAACTTGAGCAGTCGCGCGGAGCGCTTCCCAAAAACCTTATTCGCCCTCTCCCGTACAGGATCACAAAGACGAGTGGTTCCGGAGACCTGCTGTCCCGTTCGCCGGTGCACGCCGGCGCACGGGATGGAGTAGACTACGGTGGCGGCGCAAGGCACGAGATTGGCAAAACCTAGATTGGTTCGGTGTGTGACGGCGCACGCAGTGCACGGCAATATATAGTGCGGTTCGGGAAACCCTAACACGTACACCGTGGGCCAAGTCCACGTCGCGCACGTTTTGGGTCGGTTACAGTAGCCCACGATCCGGGAGCGACCCGAACTAACTGTGACGCGTCCGTCTAAACCGTTTTTCCCGGACTGCAAAAATAAAGCTCGGCTCGGCGAGATTCCTGCAACCCGCGGCGCGTCGTGACGAGACGGACGGACGGCGGCGGAGGAGGAGGAGTGCGCACGAGAGAGCCTTCTGTTCTCAACTAGCACACCAAGTGGTACAACACTCCACCTTATAAGGTGGTGTTTGTCTCCTCCAACTAACAATGTGGGACTAAACTTTAGCTCCCACTCCACTCCCATGTGTGCTGCCACAAAAATGGGCTTTGAGATTTTTCTGAAATTGCTTATTGGGCTTCCGCCTAGAGCTTCAAGCTACATCTACCAGCAACTTGAACAATGGACGAACCTTGAATTGCAAGTTTGGTGCCAATAGACTTCACTCAAAGTCATAACCAGTACGTGGCTGCCAGTAGCCTACCCCGCGGGTGGAGCATATGCGTCATACTCCCTGGTCTCTTCATGAGCTTACTAGAGATCACCCAAATCTCATAGACTGCGACGTTTAACAGTCGGACTCATATAGGTGTGTTCTTTCAAGGTCGCTCTGTAGGATAGCACCTTTGCTACGAATAGCCAACAGAAACACATTAAGGCATATTGCCAACCTGCCTTACAGAATGTGAGAGTTATGCATCTTCCCACGGAGAGGGTTATAAAATAACTCTCCTCAGTTAAACCACTAGCTTGTTCTTCCCAGGTCCTAATTCACGGGATCTCCGATCACATAGGTTGGGTTACCACTATGGTGTAACGCTCACGGGTCTCAACCCCATCTCCCGATGCACTATCTATCACATTACGTGATAGTCCCTTCGTAAAGGGATCTGCCAGGTTTTTGTCTGTTTGAATATAACTAACAGTTATTACTCCGGAGTTTCTCATTTTCCTGACAGACTTCAAGCGTCTCTTTACGTGTCTTGATGACTTCGCATTATCCTTAGCACTGTTCACTTTCGTAATAACCGTTTGGTTGTCACAGTTCATAAGGATGGCCGGTAATGGTTTCTCAACCACCGGCAAGTCCATCAAGAGCTCACGCAGCCATTCTGCCTCAACAGAAGCTGTATCTAAAGCAGCAAGTTCTGCTTCCATGGTTGACCTCGTCAAAATGGTCTGTTTGCAAGACCTCCATGACACTGCGCCACCTCCAAGAATAAATGCATATCCACTTGTGGCGTAGAGCTCATCAACATCTGAGATCCAGTTCGCATCACAGTATCCCTCAAGCACCGCAGGGTGCCCTGAATAGTGAATCCCATAACTCATTGTACCGTTCAGATAGCGCATGACCCTTTCAAGTGCATGCCAATGATCAATACCCGGGTTAGACATGAACCTGCTCAACTTGCTCACAGCAAAAGAGATGTCAGGTCTCGTCGCGCTCGCAAGGTACATGAGTGAACCGATCACTTGAGAATATCTTAATTGATCTCTCGTTTCCTTTTGTTCTTTCTGAGTGTCACACTGGGATCATAGGGTGTTGGAGAAGGCTTGCTGTCTATATAACCAAAGCGGCTCAAGACCTTCTCAACATAGTGTGATTGCGTTAACGTAATCCCACTCTCATCCCTAATCAACTTAATGTTCAGGATCACATCAGCTTGTCCCAGATCTTTCATATCAAAGCTCTTTGACAGAAAAGACTTGACCTCATTTATCACTATCATGCTTGTACCGAAAATCAGTATGTCATCAACATACAAGCATAATATAACACTATCGCCCCCACCATGGCGATAATATACACACCTATCAGCCTCATTAATGGCAAAGCCTGCAGAAGTTAAAGTTCTGTCAAACTTCTCATGCCATTGCTTAGGTGCTTGCTTCAGCCCATACAAAGATTTTAACAATTTGCACACCTTTCTCTCTTCACCTTTTACTACAAACCCATCAGGCTGATCCATATAGATTTCCTCTTCCAACTCTCCGTTAAGGAAAGCTGTCTTTACGTCCATTTGATGAACGATAAGACCATAGGAGGCAGCCAGGGAAAGTAGTACTCGAATGGTGGTGAGTCTAGCAACAGGTGAATAGGTGTCAAAGTAATCTTCGCCTTCACGCTGGGTGTAGCCCTTGGCTACAAGCCGTGCCTTGTACTTCTCAATAGTACCATCAGGCCTTAGCTTCTTCTTGAACACCCACTTACAACCCACAGGTTTGCAGCCGTAGGGTCGTTCAGATAATTCCCAAGTTCCATTAGAAAGAATCGAGTCCATCTCATTATGGACAGCTTCTTTCCAGTCATCAGCATCAGGAGATGCAAATGCCTCTGCAATGGACGTGGGAGTATTGTCCACAAGGTACACAATGAAATCATCACCAAAGGATTTTTCAGTCCTCTGTCTCTTGCTCCTCTTGGGAGCTGATTCATTGTCATCCTTCTCAAGGACTTCCTCAACAAGTGGTTGTTCAGAATGATCAACAGATGTACTAGGTTCAGCAAATATCTCAGAAGAAATTCTAGCAATGCTATGCATATCCTTCATAGGAAACTGTTCTCAAAAAATGTTGCATCACGAGATTCCAAAATAGTATCAACATGCATATCAGGTATCTCAGATTTAACCACTAAAAATCTATAGCAAATGCTCCGCTGAGCATAACCTAGAAAGACACAATCCACTGTCTTCGGTCCAAGTTTTCGTTTCTTAGGAATTGGAACATTGACTTTCGCCAAACATCCCCAAGTACGAAAATAAGAAAGTGATGGTTTTCTCCCAGACCACTCCTCGTAAGGTGTCTTCTCTTTATCCTTGTTAGGAACTCTATTCAGGACATGACACGAAGTCAACAAAGCCTCCCCCCACCATGCCTTAGATAAACCAGCAGTGTCCAACATGGCGTTCACCAAGTCGGTCAGCGTGCGGTTTTTCCTCTCGGCAACCCCGTTTGATTGGGGCGAATAGGGAGGCGTCCTCTCATGAATAATACCATGTTCCTCACAGAATTCATCAAATACATTGGAGAAATACTCGATCTGAAAGACGTTTGATCTTTCTCTCTAATTGATTTTCTACTTCAGCTTTATAGATTTTAAAGTAGTCTAAAGCTTCATCTTTAGTGTGCAACAAATATACATAACAGAACCTAGTAGCATCATCGATTAAAGTCATGAAATATCTCTTATCACCTTTTGTCAACACGCCATTCATCTCACATAGATCCGAATGTACGAGTTCTAGAGGTGCCAAGTTTCTCTCCTCGGCTGCCTTGTGAGGCTTTCGAGGTTGCTTAGATTGCACACAGCTATGGCACTTAGAACCTTTGGCAATGGTGAAAGTAGGAATTAAACTCAAACTGGAAAGTCTACTCATTAAACCAAAATTAACATGACATAAACGAGAGTGAAAAGCGGAACAAGCCTCCGCACTCATACCCTTTACCAATAAATTGTCCAAACTTTGACACAACTATTTTATTGGACTCCAAGACTAATTTAAACCCATCTCTGCATAGAAAGGAGCCGCTAACAAGATTCTTGTTCATAGTAGGGACATGCTGCACGTTCCTCAGCTGCACGATCTTCCCCGAAGTAAACTTCAGATCTACCGTGCCAACACCACGAACAGAAGCATGTGATCCATTCCCCATTAAGACGCTTGAATCTGCGACCTGATAAGAAGTGAACATAGAGATGTCAGCACATACATGAACATTAGCACCCGTATCAATCCACCAACATGGAGATTGAAATACTGAAAGCACAATCGGTAAATTACCGTACCCATCAGCATTGCTAGCGGTCACGACGTTGACATGCTTTGACGTCTTCCCTTTCTTGTCTGCACGATCTGGGCAGTCCACAGAGAAGTGTCCGGGCTCTCCACAAGTGTAACACTTTAGCTCAGATTTGTTCAGCATCTTCTTCTTCTTCTCGAAAGAAGTAGTCTTGGTAGGCATGTTGAAGGAAGGCTTGCTCTTTGCCTTGCTCTTGCCATGGTGAAAGTTCTTCTGCACCATGTTGGCGCTAGACTGACCTTCACCACCTCTCTCAGCAGTGTCCTTAGCCCGAGCCTTCTCCTCAACATCAAGAGACGCTATCAGGTTTTCAACCGATATCTCCTGTCTCTTGTGTTTGAGAGTTGTGGCGAAGTTCCTCCATGAAGAGGGCAAATTTGTAATAATGCATCCAGCCACAAACTTGTCAGGTAAGGCACACTTAGCGTGCTCAAGCTCCTTAGCAATGCACTGTATCTCATGAGCCTGTTCGACTACCGAACAGTTGTTAGCCATCCTGAAGTCATGGAAGCTCTCCATGATGTACAGTTCACTGCCAGCATCTGCTACACCGAACTTAGCGTTCAGTGCCTCCTAAAGCTCTTTGGCATCTGTAATGTGCATGTACACATCAAACAGCTTGTTGCTAAGAGCACTCAGAACGAGTCCCACAAAGGCAGTATTGGTTTCCTTGAACTTGTTCTGATCCTCGTCAGATATAGTTCCTTCAGGTAAACCCTCACTAGCCTCGAACACTTTCAGAGATCGCAACCACAGTGTGGTCTTGTACTGCCATCTCTTAAAGTCCACACCGGTAAACTTGTCCGGCCTCAGCGCATCGGATAGATGTCCCATGTTTAACTTAGGAAATTTCCTATAACAAATATAAGGTTTTTGGAAGTGGAAGAAACACTGGTATATAAACAAGAAACGAGGTTTGGCAAAATCTCTAAATGGGAATTTGAGATCTGGTGGGGGATTGTTAACATTTGGGCCCATTTGTTAACAGTGTCAAGCTCTCGATCGCATACCTGCCGCCGCCTCCACTGCCCCTATATATCCGCAGGTCAGTGTACTAGTTTAGTGGGCTGCAACACTTGTGGCCCAACTGAAACCCTAGTTTGATCTTGCTATCAGATAAACCTTGTCTCGCGCAGACTCGCGTCCAAGTCAATCACACTGTTTCAGTCAGAACACTTCTGACTACCTCCTACCCTCTTAGTTGTGAGAACTTGCAGGTTTACGTTGACTCAAACATGAGAAGATTTGCTCCTTCGACTCACTGTCATGGTTTTCAGTCGCCAAACTCCTTTGGATGAGTCGCTCCCATAAACAGTCGGCCTCTCAAATCGCTAGTCCGTAGCGGCTTCTAGCAAAGCATGCCGGTTCCCAATAGACGTAAATCCACAAAGACTTTCATATCCAATGTGTCATACGTCCAATCCTTGTGCCCAACAATGTACCTTGCCAAAGCTATGGGCGAGAGTTTGTCATCCCTTTACTAGTTTTGGCTCTCTACTCGCCTTGTAACATTGATTCATCGGATTAATTCTTAATGCTACTCGACTAACTCGTTGTTGAGTTGCATGGCCTTTCTTTCCGAACAAAGTAACTCGAGAGGCCCAGGGAACATCTCTCTGAGTCAAGGGAAATCACATTTTAGTCATACGTCACACCGTTTGCTTTTCAAATCGGCCCGAACTATATATTTATGATTATCCTGTTACATATAGTGTCTGATAGGCCATAAGCCGTTCGACACACAACTCAGATCATAGGAGAATCTCATGTCTAAAAATTATGGCATACACATTGATGAGACTAACAAATGACAAGATGCTCGTGTCTCATGGTGGGTCAATTTCGACTCGCCAAACTCTTTTGGCCGAATATGTGTGTCGAATTGGCATCGCTATGCCCATGACTAATGGAACATGGTCATCGGCCGACTTAACACACCAGTCAGAGTTAAGTGTCCACTTAACTCTACCGACTAGGAACGTTTAGGAAAAAACATCACATAATCTATTGTCTCACAATCGAATCATGCATTTGGAATCATGATGCCAATTCAAGGATTATTACATAGCTTACACCCTAGAAAACTATGCCAAGTCTTACTCTAGGGCATATTTTCAACTCGAAATTCATTACCAATCACTACGGGGTAAATCTTCACACAAAGTAAGTGGTCTCAAGCAATATTCGGCCTTCACAACTACTCTCTCCGTTCCACAATATAAAACTTTCTATCTTTTCGGATTTATCCTGATTCATATGTATGTAGACATATTTTAGTTTGTCGATTCACTCATTTAGCAACGAATCATGACAAATTCAAAAAAACAAGAAAGTCTTATATTGTGGAACGGAGTGAGTACTATAAAGGCTTCGACGTGACAAGATCATCTCTGATTTGACCAAATCAGTGGTTCTCCACGTCCAGTCACAAGACTTCACTTGTGAGTTGTCAATGAAGGGGAGAAGGCGAGCTGACAGCATGCTGTCTGCCGCAACATGCTCGCGCAACAAGGCAGTGTCACCGTATGTGCCCATTGTCTACGGGAGATCTACGAGCATCCGAGCAGACGCCCACGCATACATGAACGTGCGTGGAACGCCGCTACGAGTTCCTTCTCCCTCCCTCAATCTCTCGTGGATGCAGCAGTTCACCAGGGTCGAGGTTTTCACATAAGTAAGTAGCACCAGTCTCTCTCCAACAGTACATGATCTGATTCGATGCCCTCGCTGCCCAGTAGGAAACGTGCGGCGCTACACATCTAGCAATCCCAGCAAATCCTGGTCACCATTTCCGCATAGGCTAGTATCAAAGTTGGGAACAGTTTCTATGAAGAAATATTAATTCTGAAACTCAATCGACGTTACTTGACATTACAGCACAAGTTTTTTAGATGAATATTACAGGACAAGTTCAGAAAACAGAAAATTTAAGACAAGAGCATAATCCAAATCGTCGGTTGTTATTTCTTAGACAACTGTGATAGAGTAGTTTCTAAGAGGGGATGGCAAAGAAGCTTCATTCCTACTGCCATGGATAGATCACCTAGTTTCCTGCAGACCTGCACCAAGGAAAACATTTGATACCCATCACTGCCTGGAAGAACTGGGACATAGTTTAGTTCAAAAGCAAACGCGTCAAAGTAGCTTGGCCTGTATCAAAAAAATGCAACAACAAAAAAGAATATGCACCAAACATAGTCACAACAGATTGTAGTTATGTACTCCCTCCGTTCCAAATTAGTTGACTTGGAGTTGTCCAAATACGGATGTATCTACACTTGTTTAGTGTTTAGATACCATCTCTTTCTAGTCAAATGTGTGTCAAGTAATTTAGAACGGAGGGAGTAGTAATTGCCAGGGGGGACATTTTGTGCTAGAGATTCTGCACCAACATTGCATTAAGATAGTCTAAATCTAAACTATTTGCTGTCAAGGAAACCTCTTTTTACTGCTGAACACAATTACAACCTCTTATATTTTCTAGGAAGCTCAAAGGATATCATGCATACTGAATTTGTTTGCATACTATGATATGCAATAAAAAAAAACTGTTTCTTGACACATGCAACTGAAAGTCAAGTGCCTGCGCTACTGGCTATTGATAGCCCAGGGGTTAACATAAAAATAAATTTGGTTATAAATGCAGCCTGGCTCAGTGCTCACCTCTGAGACATTCACTTAATAAACCTATATTATCACTAAGGGCTATACACCACATTGGTAGTATTATCTGAACCACATTGGTAGCATTATCTGAATCTATAAAACTCTCTTCTGAATTCCACAAGTTTGCTATTGTTTCGCAGCAAGTTTTGCACAGTTCTACAGTACAGTGGATTTACGTTCTATTAAACTATATTTTGCGTCTTTAGTTTGAGAATCTTATTCCTCATTGCCAGTAAAATACAGATCATACAGCCAAAAATGACTGGGAACAATACTGAGCATTTATTTGTCCGTTTCGGTTGTTGAGTAAGCTCAATGCCTTGAGAAGACACATCTTTGATGCAAAAATTACTATTCCATTAGGACCAAAGCCAAACACTACAAATCAGTAAGCAGTCCAGAAATTTGTAACCTTATCCACATGTTAATTGTTATCTCAGAGCTAAAGAAAATAAAGTTAGGTGGTGTTTTTGTGCCAAATATTAGAGAGGTGGTTTAGAACCATGAATGGTTGACTGGTTTCAGAATACACTCAATTACCAGAGATATAAAAATTGAGCTGACCTCACAGCATGAGCCTTAGAGAGGCGTGGTATGCAGGACAGCCTGGAGAATTTTCTGATCCATTTTATCCTCAGAAACCCACATAGAGCTCTGCTTGCGCAAGAGCTCCCTTTGGTCCAACTTCTTCTGTGCTTTGAGCTTTTCCTTGTTCCTCCAGAGCTCCAGCTTCTCAGCTCTTTCTTTCATCTGCACGTCATTACATGTGCATTACAGGCCAGACCCATCAGCACCTAAAGACACGTTCTATTGAGCATGAACACGATGGTGAGATGAAACAATGTTGGCTGTCATGGGCAGTTGCAGAAAGTAAGATGTTCACTTGTTTCTCTTGATAGACTCCTAAAAGTAAATTCAAGGCAATGGTAATTGGCAATACTAGCGCTCTCCACTAAAGTTGAACGGACGAGGCAATTCGTCAAACAGATACGACGCAACGGTGAAACAGTACGAGTAAGGGGTATGAAAGAGGGGGAAGGGGGATTACGAGGCCTTGGCGGAAGTCGAGCTCGAAGGCGCGGCGCTCGGCGGCCCTGGTCTGCGCGGCAGCAGCCTTGGCGGCCTTGCGCTCCTCGTTGGCGACGCGGACGGCCTCGGCGCGCGCCTCCTCTTTGCGCTGCCGCTCGGCCTCCAGCAGCTGCGTCTCGTAGGCGTACTGCTGGCGCAGCTTCCCCACGTCGCGCGCGTACCCCTTGCGCAGCCGCTCGAGCCTCGCCCACGCCTCCCGCGTGTCGCCGCCGCCCGCTGCGGCCGTGGTGGGGGCGGTCTCCTTCCAGCTCCCGAGGTAGCCGCTCGGCTGCGAGTGCTCGTGCAGATCCACGCGAGAGAGAGCCTGAGCGGATGCGTGGAAGCGGCGGAGGAGGTGGTGCGGCCGGGAGGAGGAGGAGAGCGCCATCGCCGCCGCGGGACAGATCGCAGGTGGCTGGCTGACGAAGTAACGAAGCGGCCGGACGAGGCAGTGGGCGTTTCCTAAACTCTTCTGAAGTTGGGTCTACGCCGCTCACGGCCTGCGATCCATTCCAGCCCATAGCTGACGCATCTTACGGTCCTGGCTAGTAAATGTTTTACAAGAGAGGAAAAAAACTGGTACGTTTAGAGAAAGGATAAAGAAATATCGCAAGGTTTCTAAAAAGCTCTTTAACTTAGTGATGATTTTTTTTGGCTCCCGAGTTCCAATGCTTTCTTTATTTTAAAAAAAATTCAAATGTCATATTTACAAGCACATCCCTAGATTAGAAGGCACCCGATTCACATATATCCATCGATAACCAGGAGAAGAAGGCAAGACGATGCAATGACTGACAGGAAAATGGAATTGCTTTGTACTAGTTCCATACAACCTGTTGTGTTGCTAGCAGCATCCTACTTCTGTGAATCTCCTCCAAAAATAACCCCACCTAAAGAACAGAAGACGCTCACGGATGACTCATCATTTTCATATTTACAGTGTCAGTTTTGTGGCGACAGTTGCTATTCTAACTTTATGATGGCCGGAAGATGTATGTCTACTTGTCCAACAATTGCCAACTTGCAAACGATCCGGTTGGGGAATTTCCCATCCAGATTTCTTCAGTATCCTTTCCTGGGATACCTCCAACCTAAAACCAAAGAATGATCAGGCACAATATATCCAATTCCTGTTTACAGATTTTCAGGTTGGTACAGAGATAATAATATGTTTGACACTATGTTTACCTGTTATAGCTATTAGCAGATTGGTCCCTCAGCAGTGAACTGTGCGGTGAAGTTCAAGGCTCCTCATCGCCACTCCCGGCAACCACCACAGGCCCAATCGGTCCCCTCAGCAGGCAGGTCACTTGCATCCCAAGGTGAACACTGACGGTGTATGCGCAGGCCACAGACTGAACAACTGAGATCAGGTGGCGGCTGAGAGTTCTTGCACTTGGTACATGGTGCCTCTTCGGGAGGGGGGTCATTTGCTGGGAAGTGCATATTTGAAGACCCGTCTTCTATCAGGAAATCCATATCATCAAAACTCACTGCTTCTTGTCCAAAACTTCCTGTGTAATTACCATTGTCTTGCAGACCAGCAGACATTCCAAAAGTATCAGCAAACCGTGCATCACCAGATTCAAGTAAGTCAGTGAATGACAAAAAATTTTGCGGTTCAAAATCCCCAGCTGCAGTACTGCCACAGCTTGCTTCATTCCATTGGCAGTTAGCAGTGTAATCAGGAGGGGGAGCATACACATTTCCCTGGGAAAGATCCCAGTCCAGTAGCTCTGAAGCATCCACACCCTCAAGCTCTGACAAAGAAAAACTGTTCATATGACTGAAATTGACGTTTGCATCCGCTGGAGGTTGATTCTGATTATGGTACTCATTCACAGGCATACCAGCTTGATCAACATATCCACTCGTTTTACCTTGTGACCTTCTTATGGATAGCTTCTGATTAGTTCCCGGGGTAAATCTTGCCACGTTCATTGATAAATCAGCATCAAATGTTTCTTCCCTGGTTGGCTCCACTACTCCATATGAAGCAAGCAATGGGTCCTGATCTGCTACAGAAGCAGTGTCCTCGCTAGACAGCATGCTTGATTGGGACGATGTAGCAACTGTCTGTTCACTCAATTCTGTTTCAGGCTTCCCAGAAACATCTGAATGAGGACATGTTGGTCTGGCTCGCCTTCGGCATCTGCAGCATCGGTATTCAACCACTTCAAATATCCTTTCTTCCTCAAGTTGCAAGGCATCACCATGAAACCAAGCTGTGTGCAGAGGAAAATAACAAGTTAGAAAACCTGAAAGATAACACAGAGATGTAGCTTTAAGTAACAATAGCGACGAATGTAGTTACCTTTACATTGCTCACAACGAACATATAGGAAATTTGGACAATAAGGTTTCTTACAGAGACAACAAGTGGGTTTTATTGCTGATCCCATCCCATCCTTGCATTTTAGGATTACATCATTAGCCCTGAAATCACTTCCACGATTGTCATCCTTATTTTTCTTCCAAGAGAGACCAAAGTATGTGATCTCTTGATTTTTTCTACATTTCCTCGTTTTCTCTGACTTGGGTTTTTTAGCTTCAATCTTTGCTTGAGCCTGCAACCCCGCAACACTCTGAGTGGCCGGCCAGGGTTTCACCTCTGTGATTGGATGTGTTTGCACCTTCGTGGTTGACCGGGCTTCCACTTTAGCGACTAGCTTGTCTTCAACCTTAGTGACTGTCTTGGCTTCAACCTTAGGAACTGGCTGGGCTTTAGCCTTAGCCATTGGCTGGGCTTGAACCTTCACCGCTGGTTCAGCTGAACTAACTTTGAAGACTATTTTGGGAGCAGTCACTGGCAATTGACCGGTGCTCTTCTTTTGAGGCAAGACATATCTTGCATTTGTACTATAATTTGTAAGGACAAGACTACGCTTCTGAAGGCATAACTTGCATATCAAACTGGAAGCATCATTGCCTCCTTTGCCACCAGCAGATCTTACTATGCACTCCTTGTGACAATTACCTGAAAATAGTATTAATTAGTTAACAACACTGTAACCAATTATTGAACATATCAGAAAATGATTGAGTATCTTTATCACTGCATAATCAGGAAGAAGCAAAAGGAACGGAT
This sequence comes from Poa pratensis, assembly GCA_947311845.1. Classification (NCBI taxonomy): domain Eukaryota; kingdom Viridiplantae; phylum Streptophyta; class Magnoliopsida; order Poales; family Poaceae; genus Poa; species Poa pratensis. The sequence continues at coordinate 13,622,562 of CAMZMU010000045.1, forward strand.
CAGTAGTGTCAGCAGTCCATACCTTGACAAGAAGTACATCTTATGACATCCCTGCATGTGATTCGTCCAAAAGGCACGTATGAGAAGTGAAAGAAAAAGACAGTATCTTAAAACAAGAACTGAATGAGCACAACGAAGATGTGAAGGAAAAAACCTGAAGATAACATCTTTCTTGCATGAATTGCAGGGATAGACATCCCACTTGTGAAAGAGATAAGAAAAGACATCTCCAGTTGATGCTTTTACTCGTCTTTGGTACAAATTGGTGAAACAGTTGTGTACAATTCCCGCAGTAGGCATGGAGCTAACCCCAGGTTTCTGCTCAAATTCTCGGACCAAGTGCAGTGGGACATGATTTTCGGAAAACCACAATTTGCCATTCCGATCCTGATTATCTTCTGCTTCCAAAATATTCTTGGTTACACGGATAGGGAGATGTTTCTGGTTGGGGAACTTAAGTGCATATCTTATCTTATTGTCAACTATCTTTTTATCACAAAGTACTGCATTTCTCAGAGCATAGAAGTCAAGATCTGAACTTTTTCCATCTGAAAGAGTTTGATCTGGAGGTACGAATTCCTTCCATCTTATATGGGCATCAAGATATCTAACCTGAGAGAGTTGGATATTAAAATCGTGGATAAACTATAGGTGAATGTAACAATCTCTGGCTCTATAAGATAATGATAGAAGGTGCTAACCTGCAGAGCAAGTTGAGATGAATTTACACTTAAGCCAACACATGCTCTCCAAGCAAATTGTCGAGTTCGTCTCGGAAGATTGGAACAATCATGATAAGATAGACCTGCTATCCTTTTTTTACCACCTAATGAGCAAAGAGCATGTCAAGTTGTTCTCTTTGTCAAGAAACATATATTATGGAATAGTAATAACAGCAACAACAATAATATTATATCATTAAAATAATAGCAACATTCAAGATGTGCAAATACCTTGACGAGCTGCTTTTCTTATGGCCGAACTAAGATAAGCTCCCCTCTGCAAAATACGTTTAGAAATATTTCCTCCACTCCACCAATTAACCTTTTTCCAACTCTTGCCCTTGTCGGTAACAGCAGCAGATTCGGTCGTTAATGAGCGTTTTCTGCCCCGCCTTCCACCAGTTCCACGTTTTTGGTATGCTGCGGGATGGAATGTGCCCGCAGATGCAGCAGGAGATTCCAAAGGCCAGTCATCCATTAGCTTCACCCAGCTTGGAGAAAATGCTACTGAACGAATATTACTCTCCAACTGCAATCAACAAGAGACAACATTCATAAGATGAGAAAAAATTCACTGCCATTTATTGCAATAATTTTCAGCAGAGAATTTTCAGCATTGTTTCAGTATGATTTATTGCACGTCCTATTTGATCCCCCAGAAGTAGTTAGCATGGAATAGTCAACTACATGCCCATTGACAAGATAAATGACAATATAAACTAAACAGCATTCATAACTGTGACCATTAACAATGTGCTAAAGAGCCTTTCCTGTTTTAAATTTATTATTGAGAAATAAAAAGCCTCAAAGGAATGCTTCAAGAAACATGAACTCACTTCAAGCAAGAGGGGTACTATAGTTTTGCAGTTGGAAGCTTCTTGTAGTTGTTTATGCCACCGTTGTCTCTGTTGCATGTCTTGTAATGAACCAGCTAAAAGGCCATGCAAACTTTCCTCCATGTTCACCAGATAAGCAGCAATGCTGGGAAAGTGGCTCTCGGAATTTTTGATTACACGCATGGGACTAAGAACTCGAGCAGATCCCTTAGCAGCATTTGCAGTGGCCAAGTTAAGAAAACAAGCCTTTTTACCTCCAGATGCTGAAGTTTTGCAGGCAAGGCACCAACCACATTTATCCCTTGGAACTTCCATAATTTTCTTTTCAGTACTTGGCCAAATAAATTGTGCAGCTGGCGAGGAAAATGCTTTCACTTGTAGAGCACAGTCAGCAGCCATTTTCTTTCTTAGGTTTGTGATCAATTGGGATGTTGAAACCTTACCTTCAGCAGATGTAAGAACAGCTAGATTGGCGGCAGCAGATGCTGCAACATTGCCATGAGTGTACAAATTCATGTAAGCCCGAGGTTTAAAAGTTGACACTTTAGCAGACTTCCCACCACTGGCCGAGAAGTCTGGCCGAACTAACCCATGTGATGGCTGTGTGCATGTTACGCTAGAAACACCTGTCACCACACCCCCGTTCTGATGAGAAATTGAGGATATCCCAGCGGGTCCAAAAGCTCCATTTTTGGGTGTATTATGCATGTGCTTCGAAGCTAATGGAGTTTGTATACATACTCCATTCTTCTTCTCAATGGCAACACTTACATTAGTCAGCGTGCATTTTTGTTTCTCCTCGTGTTCCGCTGAGCATACTGTAAATTGCTTGGCGACAGATTCATGCTGCACATTTGTTTGGGGAATTACTACTGTCTTACTGTCCCCACCACCTGTCACCGTTGTCAGAACACTTCTAACCCCTGCTTCCGTTGGAGTAACACTTGACAATGTATTGGATTGTGTAGTATGTTTCTCACCAGCTTCTTTACCTATTTTTAATCTCTCATTCTGAAATATATCAATCAGATGCCTCCAGTACTCTGTCATTCTCCTACAAATATCCGTGTATGCATCTGAAGAGGCAAGTATCTGCATGACCTTGACTACATCATATTGATTGTAATATCTTGCATAAGAACCTGCATCCTTAGATATTCCGATCCTGCATTGTTTTGCAGAGTTAACATTAAACAAAATATACATACAACCATGGTTTACAAAGCGTCCGCTTCAGGATGCCTAAGCGACGCCTAAGCGTCAAGGCGCCCCCCCTCCGCTTTGGAAAAACGCCCGCTTTAGGCGCTTAAGCGTCCAAAGCGCCCGCTTAGGCGTCGCTTAAGCGCCAAAGCGCCCCCCCATCGCTTTGAGGACGCTTCACGCTTTGTAAACCATGCATACAACTATAATTCTAGGACAGGTAACAGAGAAAAAAAGACGAACTCCTGTTAAACTCTACAAAGTGAGCACCAGGACTTCATGAGAATAGAAAGGACATAGGATGCCAAAGAACATGTTTGTCTCATAAATTATGAGGAGGTCAAATACACTATGATTCTTGCCCTGTTATTATAGCATCCGATTGTCTATTGCAGACATGCTTATCATTATTTCATGATACAAAAGGCAAATAGTGGAACTCAAAATGAATATGTAGGATTTTATCAATAGAAGAATGAAGATGCAAAATGAAGCCCAAGGTAGTATAGAATTAAGGTGCACAAACTTACACCAGCAAATAGTTACAGGATCCTAGAAAGAGCCTTCCGCACATATCAATGCCAAACATTTGAGCTCCTCTTGCCCCACGCTCTATTCTTGAAGAAGTTGGTCCAAGCTTGTTAACCATGCATTCAGGACAAAACCAAAGCCCCTGGGGCAGGAACGCTTTGTTGATACCAATACATCTTGAGTGGTATGCCCATGGGCAGCCATCACAGCATACCAAAGTCCCATCCATTCCACATATTCGGCAATCATCACTGTTGGCATCCTGAGACGCAGTTGGTAAAACAGCTTCTTGATTTGTCACATTTGGAACAGCTTCTGAGCTTTGTAAACCTTCGATCTTTTCGCAGACAGAAGCTTTTGAGGCTCTAGTCAGGACTGATCTTGACCCAGCCTCTGACAAAATAACAGCGTCTGTCTCATATTCCATTTCCTCATTGTAGCCTTCCCGAGCCTCCAATTCAGCTTTGAGTTCTTCTGAGGAGGATACATGATCACAGAGTATTTGGAGTAGCCTAAGCTTTGTTGTAACAGGAAGCTTGTAATACTCAACGCCTAGGAGGGTTCTACCAAAACTCTGCCCTCCTAGACTCTTAATGTAACCCATTAGATAGAGGTACTCCAGTAAGAAGGTTGGCCAAGTCAACGCATCTAGTAATGCCCAATCTACATACCTGTGCACGATTCAAGGAAAGTTGAAAATCAATATTGAACTAACAAAGCACAACATTTATGAAAATAATTATTCTATTAAGCAAGGGCAAATAGACTATGTACTTCAAGCAATTTGAGGCAAGTTCTGATCCGTGAGAGGATTTAGTCTCAAGATGCCTCCTCAGCGCTCGCAGTAGCGATACATGTACAGCATCGAGTAATGTATTCTGCACAGTGCAATTAATGGATGCAACAAAATCATCAAGCCCGAATGGACTGAGGAAGAGCTGCACACTGAATGATCGAAGGAAGTTGTAAACAGAAAACAGATGACTTATAGACTCCTCTGGAACAGCAATGTCTGCGGATGATGGAGGCAACTCGAGGACCTGCACTGGCAGGCACAGCTCAGCCGGCAATTCTTTAGTCAAATCTGATAAATTCCTCGATGATTTTGCATCCCCTGATAGATCGGGATCACACACAGGCTGCTGCGATGTATCAGGCCTGGCAGACATCTCGCAGGCATCAACCCTCTGTCCAGTACTAGGTGTCCCTTTCGCCTGCTTGACACTCCCCGGTGAAACCAGCAAGTCCAGCTTCCTCTTCCTGCAGCTCACCTTCATGCCAGATACGCCATTGTCCTCAGACATAAGTAACTCTCTGAGATGAGGAAGCCCTAAATCCTCGCCCTGCCCATCCTCAAACAGCACATTGTACACTCCAATGCTGCCATCATAGGATGCAACCTTCCCAAGGCGAATCGTCCCATCATCCGAAGCACTCCTGCTGATGTATCGGCCCACCAAGCATTCCCCCTCCTCGTCCTCCTTCACCCGAGGGCCGACATCAGATGAGTTGGGCTGCTGGTCTACCAGTCTGCTGTCACCTTCCTCCATCATCACCTCGGCAGGCGCAACCACCACGGTATGTTCTTGCTCCGGAGAGCTGCGCTCATCCACCTCCATCATGGATTCGGTCACCACAGGCACCGCCACATCTTGCTGCTTCTCCGGAAGGCTACACTCGTTCCCCTCTGCCTCGGACTCGGTTGCTGCCTGGCTCTCTGTGCCGTCGCTCGCCAAGGGTGTCTGATCCACATCCATGTTGGCCTCGCTCGCTGCCGGCGCCGCCACGTCCTGCTGCTTGTCCAGGACGGCGCCCTCATTGCCCTCGATCGGCAATGGCGCCACCGCAGGGGATTTTCTGCTTCTCCCGGCGCAGCCGGCACAGAAACTTGGGCCATCTCCGCCCCGTTCCCCTCCCCCGATTCGCCGGCAGGAAGAGGCGAGGCGCCGCTCGCCAAGAGCTCCTCATCCACATCCATGTTGGCCTCGCTCACCGCCGGCGCCGCCCCGTCCTGCTGCTTGTCCAGGACGGCGTCCTCATTGCCCTCTGTCAGCAATGGCGCCACCGCAGGGGGATTTTCTGCTTCTCCTAGCGCCGCCCCGTCCTGCTGCTTGTCCAGGAGGGCGCCCTCATTGGCCTCGGTCAGCAATGGCGCCACCACAGGGGGATTTTCTGCTTCTCCCAGCGCCGCCCCGTCCTCATTGGCCTCGGTCAGCAATGGCGCCACCGCAGAGGGATTTTCTGCTTCGCCCAGCGCCGCCCCGTCCTGCTGCTTGTCCAGGAGGACGACCTCATTGGCCTCGGTCAGCAATGGCGCCACTTCAGTGGGATTTTCTGCTTCTCCCAGCGCCGCCCCGTCCTGCTGCTTGTCCAGGACGGCGTCCTCATTGCTCTCGGTCAGCAATGGCGGCGCCACCGCAGGGGTGTTTCTGCTTCTCCGAGCGCCGCCGGCACACCATCCCGGGCGATCTCCGCCCCGCTCCCTTCCCCGGCCTCGTCGGCGGGAAGAGGCGAGGCGCCGCCGAGCATCCGATGAGAAACCTCCGCCGCAGGATCCATTGTCGAAAAAACCTAGCGCCTAGAGTAGCGTAATCATACGAACCGCGAGACGAAGAAGTGGCTCCCGTCCGGGACCGCGACGGAAGCGGGCGCGCAGGAGGGGGCGGAGTAGATGCGGACGGTGCGCCGCCAGGGGTAACAGTTGGGGCGAATCTGCGGAGCGCGGGGACGGTGGGCGGGGAGGATGGGGAGCGAGAGCCGGGGTCTGATCGGTGGATCGGCTTCGCAACCCTACTGCGGCGGGCGGCGGCGGCGGCGTGATGGAGGCGGAGAGTGGGGAGGGATACTATGACGTTGTGGACGGAGGGCGCACGAGCGAGCACAAAAGGGAGAGGAGTCGAAAGCGGCCCGGGTCCTAGTCGGTTGCGACTCGAGGTTGACCGACCCGGGGGGACACGCGCCTGGTGCGTGCGGTTCGGCTCGTCGTACGTGTCCGGGCTGGGCCGAGCTGGCTTGGCTGGACCAGGTGGTGTGTGCGTCGCCTGCTGCGGCGGCACGTCACCGAGCGCGACGACGTCGGCGGCGAGGGAGCAAGATGGAGGATGGAGGGAGGCGTCGCTGGTTTTTCAAATTCAAAATGGTGGAGGGAGAGTGTGGGCTGCGAGCGACACGCCTTGCTTGCCTGGTTGCCTGTTGCTTTGCGCCAAGAGTGCTTACGGTTGACTATGCACGCACGTATGCTCCTTTCCTACGCCACGGTTCGAGTTCACTTTGCTGCCTGCCTTTTTATCATGCAGACCTGCAGTGTGGGGCTAAAAAACTTTGTGTCAAAAAATAAGGTCGGCCATAGTGAAATTAAGTAAACACCTACTCCTGCTTAAATGATATTGACGATGATGATATCTCAAAATATAAGGCCGTGGGTTGAGCTACTTTGTGTCGAGAGTCAAGGATCGTAAAAGTGTTATCCTCGAGGAACACCCGAAGCCCGCCTATATACACGGGCGGATCCACATTTACACGGTACCTAACACACTCGAGTTGGTTCGTGTTCGATGCCCTATACTTAAAGTCCACTGATATTTCACCTTACCTTATTCCAAATTGAAACAACGTCTTGTGTTTGGATTTCATCTTCGAGTCGTCATGGTCGCTAATCTTGAGTCATTTTGATGGAGCCTTCAGTTGAGCTTTCTTGATAAACTCTCGAAACAGTTGAAAATAAATGACAGTGAACTTATAGGGTCAACATGGTGTGAACCGTTGGGTTGCACATATGGAAAATAAAAAAATATCTTCACTAGGTAACACTCAAGATCAATCTATCAAGATGTAATTACAAGATTAGATCTGGTACTCACTAGCACCCCTCCATGCCTTCCTGAGATTGGACTTCTAGTTCGCCCGGGGAGGGGCCAATCAAATTGCCTAAGGGAAACCTTCCTTGCACCAAGGAAAGTGGAGGGGCAGCCCAAGGAGGTCATACGGTGGCGTCCTACAAAGGCCGCCGTCGCCCACGGCGGCCTCTGCCACGTGTCGCTTGGCCAGGAGGCCGCCACGGTATTTTTGCCAATTTGATTCAGAGGTGGTCCTTTCTAGCATTTCACTCACCCAGGTGGTCCTTTATGTCAAAAATTCCAAACCATACAACTATCTCTCAATAAAAGATTGAAAACCCATAAGTGTGTGACCCAATAGGTTCGGTAATACCCAGACATGTCCGGAACACCTTCCGAATAATAACCAACAACAAAGCCATGGATGCCCATGATGGTTCCTGTGCATACACGTATGTACCGAGCGAACCGTTCGTTACTCATATTGCTAATCATCTTGCTTCAAGATACTAATGATAACCCGAGGTATGATGTCCATATGTATCCTTGTGATCAAATCTCTTTAGCACTATCCCATTATCATCGCATTGTTGTCACTCTCCTTTTCTCATTCCGTATTCCGATATCCCCGTGACTAATTAATTTCACATCATCTCTGGTCAGACGATTGGATGATATTGTAATATTGGGAGGGTCCGAAGTGTATCTCTCCGTCGTCGGGAGGAGTAAGATCACATTCTCAAATAACCTAAGTTACTTGCACACTTTAGGATATACCTGAAAACCACCGTTATGATCACCCAGTTATGAAATGATGTTAGATGACAGTCAAAGATACCTTTCAGGTATGTGGTCACTAGATATTCTAATGAATTAAGGACTTATGCATAATGACAACTTCCTAGTAACATTGCTATCAACAATGACGAATAATATCTCATACCAAGATCATACAATTGGGTCGGTTCAGTACCATTGTTCTGCTAACAATGTACTCTCACGGTTGTTGACTTAACTTACTCCATGATCAGTAAAACATGATCATCACACAACATGCAAGTTAATCTTAAAGGCTAGATTAGGAACAATTATTGATTATTTCTCTAGACGTGTGTATGAGTTTTATTTTGAATCTCATATTCAAGTGTCATAGCCGTTCTATCATAAAGATATAAATACTAATAATACAGATGAGATAAATAATAACGTATTATTATTGCCTATAGGGCATATCCCCAACATAAATCGCCTGGTCTTTATTCGAATTCAAGTTGTGACGGCTCGAGCCCCACAGGGACCATGTCACTTAGTCGACTCGAAGAGCGCTTGCCAGATAAACGAGTCGAGATCAGACTCTAGGGCTAGTGGCTCTTAGTTATCTTTGTGATGACGCTAGTCACATAGTCACATGCATCTTTTGGTTTTTTTTTTGTAGCGTTTGTCCGGTCCATGGGCTAGGCTAGTCAGGATAAGCCACCAGGTTGCCTTGGGATGGAGCAAGACATCATTGCATTTTTCTCGCGCGAAGTCGAGGCGCCCGGCTTAAGCATCTGCCAGGGCAGAGCAAGCGTCTTCCCGTGTTCGCCGGTGCGCACATGTAGATCTTCATAGGACACCATGTTCTTGGCCAACGCCGTAGTACGGAAGTACCAGAGGGTGACCGCTGCGTCACCGCACCGGAGGAAATGAGAGGGAGATAGCTAGAACTATGGAGGCAGACGAGGAGGAGAAGAGTGTGATGGAGAAGAGAAAATGGAAGCAGGGGAAGTGAAGAAGACGACTGTGGACAAGTGGGTCTGACTAGGGTTGCCCACATGAAGACTCTGTGTGAGCTGAGTAGAACTACAGTTGGATTTTCTTTTACCGCGAAACTCTTATTGGAATCTGACATACTTCCAGAAAATGTAGAGATTCTAGTGAAATATTCCCTCACAAAAACTTTCTCCGAATCTCAAAGCACGAAAACGGATGCAGACGGACAAGATAGCTCATGTATCGGCTTGTGCATGAACAAATGCATTTCCGAGTTTTATGCTCCTAGATATTATATTTTTTGTGTTTTACTTTTACATGTTATTTAAAAATAGTTAGTAAATTTAAAAATAATCGATTGACTTTTGTATATTTTTCCCTTCTTCCGAGGTTTGTTTTGGATGAAGTGATTGAACCAACCAAAGCATGGGAAGTAAAGTTCAATGCAATAAGGTTTTAGCATTCCTCTCTTTCATAGAATTTTTTCGTCTCAAAAACTTTGTTTCCTTCAACAAATGGCAGACCATTCGATTGGCATTTGCATCTCTTTTTAGTGGTGGGGTATGTATGAAAATCGACAGTCACTCTACCATTAGGTAGGCTGCGTACACGTGTGAGACGGTCTTCCCTTGCATGTTGCAAAAAATACATGGCCACCAAGCTTTGCTTACTTTTTTTTTTTTTGAAACGAGGTAAAACGCTTACTATTTTTATTAAATAAGAAGAAGGCTTAGGGTTTAAACTTTGTTTACGTCTTGCATTTCGCCACACTTACTATTGGAAAAGCATTTCGCCACATTTTGCCACACTATTCTTAGGTTTTGTGTTTCCAAGTGTTTGATGTAGACCAACATGTTCTTACGCTTACCCAACTTTTCGAAAATTAAGCTATTTAATTAGTTTCCAAAATGTGACATTTTTCATTTATGCACTTTATTCGAAGGGAACTTCAGTCTTCAGGAAAATACTATAGACAATGTACCTGTCCACTTCAACAGAGGCATGAAACCTGATTGGGAATGGACGCGTGAAGCTAGCTTGCATGCATCTAGCACACCTTTCCCAGCTTCTCCAGTCCTCTAGCTAGACGGCAGCCATGGTACCGCCTACATATACAGATCGTAGTAGGCGTTCTCCAAGCAGCTTCTTCCATAGCTCATCAAGCAGCTCGACCGCTCTCATCTTCCTGAAGTTCCTTTCTCTCGGCGTCCGCGAATCATCAACAACCAAGAAGAGAAATGGAGTCCCAGAACAAGGAGGTTGATGCCCTGGTCCAGAAGATCACCGGGCTCCACGCCGCCATCTCCAAGCTACCGTCGCTCAGCCCGTGCCCAGACGTGAACGCGCTCTTCACCGACCTGGTGACCGCGTGCGTCCCACCGAGCCCCATCGACGTGACCAAGCTCGGCCCGGAGGCGCAGAAGATGAGGGAGGGGCTCATCCGCCTCTGCTCCGAAGCCGAGGGGAAGCTGGAGGAGCACTACTCCGACATGATCGCCGCCTTCGACAACCCACTCGACCAACTCAGCATGTTCCCCTACTACAACAACTACATCAACCTCAGCAAGCTGGAGTACGAGCTCCTGGCGCGCTACGTACGTGCCCGGTGGCATCGCGCCGGCCCGCGTAGCCTTCATCGGGTCTGGCCCGCTGCCGTTCAGCTCGTTCGTCCTCGCCGTGCGCCATCTGCCCGACACAATGTTCGACAACTATGAGCTGTGTGGCGCGGCCAACGACCGCGCCAGCAAGCTGTTCCGCGCGGACGAGGATCTGGGCGCCCGCATGTCGTTCCACACGGCCGACGTCGCCGACCTCGCCGGTGAGCTCGCTGCGTATGACGTCGTCTTCCTGGCCGCGCTTGTGGGCATGGCCGCCGAGGAGAAGGCCAAGGTGATCGCCCACCTCGGCGCACACATGTCGGACGGGGCGGCCCTCGTCGTGCGAAGCGCGCACGGTGCGCGCGGGCTCCTCTACCCGATCCTCGACCCCGAGGTCATCGGTCGAGGGGGTTTTGAGGTGCTGGCCGTGTGTCACCCCGACGACGACGTGGTGAACTCCGTCATCATCGCGCGCAAGTCCAGCGAGGTGCATGCCGATGTGCTCCCGACACAATGTGCTCCATTTGAAAAAAATCTGCCAATTTTTGTGCGTGTTCCTGAGATATGTATGCAACTTTCGTACGACTAAAGTTTTTCTATTGAGCGACGTAAGTGTCCCAAAAAAATCATCTTTACGGACTGTTCTGGTTTTGACAGATTCTGTCTTTGTTTTGCATTCTATCTTTTACAAGTGTTGAGTGGTTTCTTTTAAGGTGAAAGAGCATCACTTAAGCCTAGTAACAGTAGCTAATGTTTGAAAATGATTGCTTATGAATTTGTGTCCTTACAGAACAAGTGAGATTATTTGTTTTGATGCACTAACCCGCTAATGAGAAAAATGTTGAGTTTTGGTGTGAAGGAAGTTTTCAAGTGTTAAGAGAGGAGGATGATATTATAAGATCAAGAAGAGTGAAAAGCTTAAGCTTGGGGAAGCTCCCATGGATCTCCCCAATATATTCAAGAAGACTCAAGCGTCTAAGCTTGGGGATGCCCAAGGCATCCCCTTCTTCATCAACAAACTATCAGGTCATCTCTAGTGAGACTATATTTTTATTTCTTCACATTATATGTACTTTTCTTGGAGCGTCAGTGTGCTTTTGTTTTCAGTTTGTTTTTGTTTTGTTTGCTGCTCTATACTTGTTGGATCCTAGCACTCTTGTTTGGGAGAGAGACACGCTCCGCTTTTTCATTGGAATACTCTTTTCTTCACTTATATTTGTTGAGTATTCTTGTCTAGCTACTGCTAAAGCTTCTAGCTCTCTGTTTTCATATATCTCTTGTCAGAGCTATTAGTTTCTTTTGAAGAAAGTACTCTCTTGCTTCACTTATATTTGTTTGGAGAGTTGTTCAAATAAGTTGATTGGTGTTTGGTTGGAACAGAAAATGCTATGCATGTGGTAGTGGTATAAAATGCTTACATAAGTCTTGTAGATCACTGTCTTGAGTAATTTGATACTTGTCAATTGTTTTGAGTTACCAAGTAAGTAATGTTTAGACTTGTGCATCATGTAAGTAAAGGCTATTAGTGAAGAACTACTGTAAAGCTTGTTGATATTTGATTTGTATCATTGGTAGTTCCAAAGTCTAGATATTTTCTAGTGAAAGGTTTTGGTTAACAAGGAAGACAATGTGGAGTCTTGTAATTTTTCAAGCATGTTTTTTATATGAGTTCTTGCTGTACCGGTTGACAGTCTGTGTTTGCTTAAATAACCTTGCTAGCCTAAACTCTGTACTAAGCGGGAATGCTGCTTGTGCATCCAAAACCCTTGAGCCAAAATCCATGCCATCTGTGTCCACCATAACTACCTATTATGTGGTATTTTCCTGCCATTCCAAGTAAATTTTTCATGTGCTACCTTTAAAATATTCAAAACTGTTACAACTCCTTTTTGTGTCACTGTTTACAAGCTCATGAGGATGTGGTAGATGGTCTTTATTTCACTTGTTGATCAGACTTTACACCTGGACTAGTGGCATATACATCCGCTTATCCAATAATTTTGCAAAAAGAGCTGGCAACGGGGTGCCCAGTCCCAATTAATTACAACTTTAACCATTAATTCTCTTCACATCTTTTTGCCCCTGAGAAATCAGTCAAGCAATGTTCATAAGTGTGTAAACAAAAGAGAACGAGGGATGATCTACCCGCTGGTAGAAATAACGTCCTTCATGGGAGCCGCTCTTGTAAGGTCTGGTTAACTTGTGACTTAAAGTATTGTCTATTTACTGATTCGTTGACCACTAACACACACCTCTCAAAATATATTTTTACTCTCTATATGCTTTCAAAAACTTAAAAAGCTCTAGCACATGATTTAATCCCTGCTTCCCTCTGCGAAGGGCCTTTCTTTTACTTTATTGTTGAGTCAGTTTTCCTACTTCTTTCTATCTCCACAAGCAAACACTAGTGTCAACTTTGGTACAACAGTTGTTATATAATGATATGTTTGACTTATTGCATTACTTTGCCTTGACAATATCCATGAGATAAATATGTTAAAGTTGAAGCCAGTGCTGAAACTAAATCTTCCTTTGTGTTAGTCAAACACTTTCATTTAGAATCTATTGCTTTGTGAGCTAACTTTTATGCAAACTCTTATAGCTCCATTGTCTCCAAAGTATTATTCATGAAAGTTTGCACTTGTATGATTCATTTTGTTTACTCCTTGTTTACTTGTTAGCAAACTATAGACCATTGACTTGGATCACTTCATTCAGTTCATGTGCTTTGCATTACTATTTGATCAAGATTATGTTGGTAGCATGTCACTTCAAAAATTATGTTGTTTTTATCGTTTACCTACTCGAGGACGAGCAGGAACTAAGCTTGGGGATGCTTGATACGTCTCAAACGTATCTATAATTTTTGATGTTCCATGCTGTTATTATACCAATTGCTACATGTTTTATTTACACTTCATAGCATTTTTATGCATTTTCTGGGACTAACCTATTAACAAGATGCCGAAGTGCCAGTTCCTGTTTTCTGCTGTTTTTCTCTTTCAGAAAGGCTAGTCGCAAAATATTCTCGGAATTGGACGAAAATCAACGTGTGCAAATATCTCATCGGAAGACTCCAGAAGCCAGAAGGGGAGACGGAGTGGGGCCACGAGGCAGCCACGCCACCCTAGGGCGCGGCAGGGGGTGGGCCCGCGCCCAGCCCTGGCGTGGCCACCTCGGTGCCCTCCGACGCCGCCCTTTCGCCTATATATTCCCGATGTCCCGAAAACCCTAAAAACACCGATCATATTCCACGAAAAGTTCCGTCGCCGCCGCCGTCGTCAACCCTAGATCGGGAGGGTTCTGAAGCTCTTCCCGGCACCCTGCCGGAGGGGAGATCCTCACCGGAGGCCTCTACACCGCCATGCCTGCCTCCGGAGTGATGCGTGAGTAGTTCATCCTTGGACTACGGGTCCATAGCAGTAGCTAGATGGTTGTCTCTCCACCTTGTACCTCCATGTTTAGATCTTGTGAGCTGCCTAACATGATCAAGATCATCTTATTGTAATGCTACATGTTGTGTTTGCTGGGATCCGATGAATATTGATACTATGAGCAAGTTGTTTATCAATCTATCTATTTATGTTGTTTATGATCTTGCATGCTCTCCGTTGCTAGTAGATGCTTTGGCCAAGTAGATGCTTGTAACTCCAAGAGGGAGTATTTATGCTAGATAGTGGGTTCATGCCTCCAGTAATCTGGGCTCGAGATGACAGAAACGACTAAGGTTGTGGATGTGCTGTTGCCACTAGGGATAAAACAATGATGCATTGTCTACGTGTCATTTGCATTGTTTACATTACACACTTTACTTCATGCAATAATCTGTTGTTTGCAACTCAATACCGGAAGGGGTGCGGATGCTAACCGGAAGGTGGATTATTTAGGCATAGATGCGTTGGATAGCAAGTCTATGTACTTTGTTGTAATGCCCAATTAAATCTCATAATAATCATCTTGTCATATATTGCATTGTCATGCGCTCATTATTTGTCAATTGCCCAGCTGTAATTTGTTTACCCAACATGTTAGTTATCTTTTATGGAGAGACACCACTAGTGAACTGTGGACCCCGGTCCATTTCCTCATACTGATAAAACCACCAACTGCAATCATTTGTTCTCTGTTACTTTCTGCACTCATTACTGTTTTCCACACAATACGTTTAATCCTTTGTTTTCAGCAAGCCGGAGAGATTGACAACCTCTCTGTTTCGTTGGGGCAAAGTAGTTTGCTTGTGTTGTGTGCAGGTTCCACGTCAGTTGCGCCGCTGACAACCTTCTGAAGAACCTCCGTGTCCTCCTGGTTCGATAAACCTTGGTCATATTTCAAGGGAAAACTGCTGCTGCACTACATCATACCTTCCTCTTGGGGTCTCCCAACGAACGTGTGTTGTCACGGTCAACAAGCAGATCTTCTGGTGCTGTTGCTGGGAAGTAATAAAACACTCTACCGTTAACACGCCATCATTACGTGCCGCGTACGAATCCCCCGACATCGACGCGGCGCTGCTCCCGGCCGCTCGAGCTCCTCGTCGCGGCCGCCCTAGCAGTCGAGCTCGCTGTGATGCTCCAAGACCGCCGTCGGGCACTGCCGCCATGCTACAAGCCGGAGCTGTCTACTGCCGTCGCAGCTTGTCTGCTGGTGCATCACACGAAGGCAATTTCTGCTACTTATTTATTTTTTGCATCATAGGGAGGAGATTTTTGCTACCGTCGTTCTTCTGTTTTGCGTCATAAGAAAGAGAAATTTGCTTCGGATGATTTTTTTGTTTTGCATCCTAGGAGAAGAATTTTGCTACCATATTTTTGTTTTGCATCATAAGAAGTAGCAATTTGCTACCGACGAAAGAGAAATTTGCTACAGATGAATTTTTGTTTTGCATCCTAGGAGAAGAATTTTGCTTCCATATTTTTGTTTTGCATCATAAGAAGTAGCAATTTGCTACCGACGCTCTTCTCTTTTGCATCATAGCAAGGAGAATTGTTGCCGATGTTTTTCTGTTCTGCACCATAAGAAGAATTTGCTACCGATGTTCTACTGTTTTTGCATCATATGAAGGATAAAACTGCTACCAATGTTCTCCTGTTTTGCATTATAGGAAGAATTTTTTGGCTACCGATATTCTTCTGTTTGCATCATATGCAGGATACAATTGCTATTGATGTTCTTCCGTTTTGCATCATAGGAAGGAACAATTTGCTACATGACGGTCGGAGCATTTGCTCCGACCGGTGATTCCAGCGGGAGGTGATTCCAAGGGAAATCGGGGATGCTCTAATGGTTTCGACGGTGGCCGGCGAAGTCTCTGGCCGGAGCTTCGAGTGAAGGGCGGTGGTGTGCAACGTCTTTGCCGGCGAAACAGGGAAGCTGTGAGGGCGTCTTCTCCGGCGACGGCCGCGGAATACGGCGGACCGACGAGGACGGACGGTAAAACATAAAAGCTGTGACGGCGTCTTCTCCGGCGACGACGTCTTCTCCGACAAGGGCCGCGGAATACGGCAGAGCGACGAGGATGGAATCAGTTCTGCCCGTGGCCATGGCCTGCGTTGGTCGACGGGGATTTTTCTTTGTGTTTATTTCCTTTTTTTGTAGGGGAAAAAGGGCGTACGGTTCAGTGAGGTCTGTCGCATGGGACACGTGTCGCCCTGTCCACCCGGGGATCGGACGAAAAGATCGCAGAGGCCTAGTTCTTTCCTTGAAAAACGAGCTCCATAGAGCTCGCTTACGAAACGCCACACTGCCCTTGTTGTCACTTTCCCTTTGCAGGGTGGCCCGCATGTAAGTAACAGATACTGTGGAGTCTGGACACTTCCTCGCAAGTCCGCAGGCCCCCTTCCTCGGCCGCCTGAGATTCTCTCGCCTGTGGACCTCGCCGCTCCTTCGCCTGAGCTCCCCGATTTCCACCCCCTACCACCCGAACCCCTCATCGCCTCCAGCCTGGCCGCATCCTCGCCGCTGGTAGCCGTCCCGGATCTCCCCGTCCAGATCCCCGGGACACCCCCCATCGCTGGAGCTGCCGGCGTCCTCACCGCCGGAGTCCACTCTGTCGCCTACTCCCCTACCAGCTCTTCACCGCTGGAACCCCCTCCGTCGCGTACTACCTCCCAGCTCCTCACTCTCGAGTCAGGTTAGCATTTCTACTTTGCGTATCTGTCATGGATTGAGGGTTTGATTTTAGTGGATCCGAAACTTCTTGCGTACGTTGAGCCGTAGATTCTTCTCTGTTTGTTACTGTTTTGCCTTGTTTATGTGCTACTATGATGGAAGAACAACGGCAGTGATTAAAAATTACATGTAACTGATGGGCCACATTTCAGTTTATTTATTAAATGCTGCTCCACCTTTAGTTTGCTGGTTAGAACAGATTCTATATACTGGTACTTTTTCTCTATTGTTCTTCTTTGGGACTATGCTGCTAAGAACAGATTCATGCATGTACACTTGATTTTGCCCTCTTTCTGCTGGAAGCCTGGAAGTGATATGTTTTACTTCTTGCTAGCATTATTTTTACTTTCCTCTAAAGAGGTTGTGCAGATAATGTTGAAAATATTTATGATCCTAATATGTTGAGTATATAGACACTTGTTCGATTAAATTAATCCAATAATAAATCATGAACATGACAAAAGTAGTGCTAATGACATACTGAAACTTGATGATAAAACTACGTACTAGACAGATAGTAGAAACATCTACGCATATCCCTAGTACAGCAGACATGGAAATAATCAGAAGAGGGATAAACATATTATACCCTCCAGTAGGCCAGTTGGCCGTAGCAGCAGAGGCGGTGGATTCGTCGGCGATCCTCTTGTCAGCAGCAGCCTTGTCGGCGTCGGTGGCCATGGTGATGAAGAAGGCGGCGCGGACGTAGTTGATGCAGATGAACGGGAGCGAGCAGTCGCGTAGGAGACGCTCCCCAAAAACCTAATCGCCCCTCTCCCGTACAGGATCTGGAGAGGCGGAGTTTCGGAGGCCTGCTCTCCCGTCAACCGTGTACGCGGTGGACGGGATGGGATCAGCGATGACAGCAACAGTATGTGGAACGATGGTGGCGGCGCGAGCAAATGTTTGTGTTATGTTCTGCGCTTGAGAGGAGCAACCACTCTTATATAGGCACACACACGCAGACCGAAGTCCAACGGAAATACACGCTATTAAGAGGAGAATTAAGAGACTGGTAACGGCCGTACTTAAGAGCATTTATGACAAAACGTTTCAGCTCAAATTCATTCTCTATTAAGCGCAATGAATTCTGAAACTCCCGTACTTAATAGCACTTAAGACGGAGGTTTCAGCTCTCAATGAATTCTGAAAACTCCTGTACTTAAGAACATTTAAGACAGACGTTTCAACTCATATTTATTTTCCATTAAGACAAACATTTCAATTGACCGCATGACAGCATGGGCCTTTAGGGATTTTTCTGGAATTGTTATATGCTAATATTTCAACAATATTTCAGCAATCCCCCACCAGATCCCAAAGACCCATGATGTTGTTCTCTGTTCCAAACACTGTTTTGATATATCAGTATTTTCAGTGGAGACCTGTTAAGGTTGAGCTCCACCTAGAACGAATAGATACACTCCTTCACAACTGACAATGGACTATGCCTTGAATTGTCAATTTGGCGTAAAGTAGTTTCACCAAACGTCTTACCAGTACTAGGCTACCGAAGGCTGACCCCTCGGGTGGAGCATATTAGTCACACTCCTGACCTATTCATGAACTTCCTAGAGATCAACCCAATCTCATAGACTGTGACCAGCAGTCTAGCTCATATAGGTGTGTTCCTCCAAAGATCGCTCTGTAGGATAGCGTCTTGCTTATACAAAGACTTGGAACACATTAAGACAAACGTCAACCTGCCATACAGTTACCGGGGTTAGTAAAAGTATACTCTCTTCAGTCAACCACTAGCTTGTTTTCCCAGGTCCTACTTCACGGGATCTCCGATCACATAGGTTGGGTTACTACCATGGCAACTCATGTGGGTTTCATCCCTATCTCTCTCGATGCATTTTCTATCACAACACGTGATAGCCCTTTAGTAAAGGGATCTGCCATATTCTTAGCCGACCGGATATAATCCAGCGCTATCACTCCGGAGTTTCTCAAATGTCTGACAGCTTTTAATCTCATTCTTATATGTTTGTTGGACTGCATGTTGTCCTTTGAACTTTTGACCTTAGTAATCACTGTCTGATTGTCACAGTTCATAAGGATAGCCGGGACTGGCTTTTCAACCACAGGCAAGTCCATCAACAGATCTCGAAGCCATCCTGCTTCGACACCAGATGTGTTCAATGCTGTTAATTCTGCTTCCATTGTCGATCTCGTCAGGATCGTTTGCTTGCAAGACTTCCAGGAAACAGCACCACCTCCAAGGGTAAACACATAACCCGTTGTGGCTTTCATCTCATCAGCATCAGAGATCCAATTCGCATCACAATAACCTTCAAGCACTGATGGGCTTCCAGTATAGTGAAGTCCATAATTCTCAGTACCTTTTAGATAGCGCATAATTCTTTCAACAACACGCCAATGTACATCACCCGGATTGGAAACAACCGGCTCAGTTTGCACACAGCAAACATGATGTCAGGTCTTGTAGCGCTCGCTAGGTACATGAGTGAACCAATTACTTGAGAGTATCTCAGCTGATCCTTAGCTGTGCCTGTGAACTTTCGAATCTGCACACTAGGATCATATGGTGTTGGAGAAATTTTGCAGTCTGAATATCCAAAGCGACTCAAAATCTTCTCAACATAGTGGGATTGCAACAGTGTAATCCCACCTTCATTATCTCTCAGTAGCTTGATGTTCAAAATAACATCAGCCACACCAAGGTCTTTCATCTCAAAGTTCTGAGACAAAAATGACTTAACCTCCTCAATCACTTTGAGGTTGGTCCCAAATATCAGTATGTCATCAACATACAAGCACAGTATAACTCCTTCGCCCCCACCATGGCGATAGTATACGCATTTGTCAGCTTCATTAACAACAAAACCAGCAGAGGTTAAAGTTGTATTGAATTTCTCATGCCATTGCTTAGGTGCTTGTTTCAGGCCATATAAAGATTTCAGTAACTTACACACTTTTCCTTCCTAGCCATCTAATACAAAGCCATCTGGCTGTTGCATGTAGATTTCCTCATCTAGCTCTCCGTTCAGGAAAGCCGCCTTAACATCCATTTGGTGGACGAAAAGACCATGTGAGGCCGCCAAAAGAGAGTAATACTCGTATGGTGGTCAGTCTGGCTACATGTGAATAAGTATCGAAGAAATCTTCCTCTTCTTTCTGGGAATAACCCTTGGCCACAAGCCTAGCCTTGTACTTTTCAATTGTACCGTCGGGCCTAAGCTTCTTTTTGAACACCCACTTACATCCCAATGGCTTACATCCATAGGGACGTTCAGTAATTTCCCATGTTCCGTTAGCAATGATTGAGTCCATCTCGCTACGGACCGCTTCTTTCCAGTAATCAGCATCCGGAGACGCATAAGCCTCTGAAATAGAAGTGGGATTATCATCCACAAGGTACACAAGGAAATCATCACCAAAGGACTTTGCAGTCCTCTGTCTCTTGCCCCTACCAAGGGTTTCCTCGTCATCCTTCTCAGGATTTCATCATGTGTTTGTTCATAATATTCCATAGGAATTCACGCTGGGCGTTCGGGTTTACCCGAAATTTCGGGTCGGGTTTTTCGGGTAAAAACTGATTCGGGTTTCCAAACATCAAACCCGAGATGTGTCCCAAAAACCTGCTACCCGACAATTCGGGTACCCGTATTTTCGGGTCCGGGTCCGGGTAATCCCGGAATACCCGAGAATTCTGGATGTGGAGGAAAGAGAAAAAAAAACCACGAACCAACACACAGATCTAACAAAAAAAAGCAAGAAAAATCCCCCATATGAGCCTGAGGCGTATGACTGCGACTCTGTGGGAGATCAGAAGGCGCCGTGTCTTCATTACACAGCTCGCCGTCGTTGCCGCACTGGTCAACGCCGTCGCTGCTTCGGGGGTAGATGGAGGCGAGCGTCGATCTGTGGTGGGAGCTGCTGCAGCTTCGAACTAGGGTCCGGCGGCAGTGCCCTGAGGCAGTGGGCGGTCGCCGGTGGTGTTGGGTGTTGTCGCTGGTGAGTGGTGAGCGGTGATTCAGGGCTAGGAGATGGGGAATCGGGGATACGAGGTGCTAGACTGCTAGGTGCGAGGTAGGATTCGTGGATGTGTTGTGTGCTGTGTGGTGTTGTGTGCTTGACTGCTTGTGGCGGCTGGGAGATAGGGAGTTTTTTTTTTAGTCCGAGAGATAGGGAGTTGGGGACGCATCTGGCAAAGGGCACAAGGTAGCTAGGGCTACGTATCCAAGATTTGGTACATGGGCTGGGCCTTGCGGGGGATTTTCTAACTGGACATTTTCTATATTTCGGGTTATACGGGTAAATCGGGTACCGCGACTCCAAATCGAATTTCCCGAATAAATTTCGGGTTTCCAAAACTGCTACCCGATAGGGTGCTCGGGTTTGTCGGGTTCGGGTTTTTCGGGTTCGGGTTCAGGTTTTCCGGGTTCGGGATTCGGGTATCGGGTTTTATGCCCACCGTGAATAGGAATGGCAGGTTCAGGAGTCTCATCAGATTCATGTCTAGAAGTGCTTGACGTATCTCTCATAGGAAAAATATCCTCAAAGAATGTAGCATCTTTAGACTCCATAATTGTACCGACCTTCACGTCAGGTACCTTAGATTTCACTACTAGAAATCTATAGCCGACGCTATTCTTAGCGTAGCCCAAATTAACACAATCCACGGCCTTTGGTCCAAGCTTACGCTTTTTGGGGATCGGCACATTAACTTTCGCCAAACAGCCCCAAGTACGTAAGTATGAGAGTGTCGTGCTTCTCTTCACCCATTTCTCATATGGAGTGATTTCATTGTCTTTTGTCGGAACTTTATTCAGGACATGACATGACGTCAATATAGCCTCCCCCACCATGCCTTGGATAAACCCGATGTATCTAACATGGCGTTAACCAAATCAGTTAGAGTACGGTTTTTCCGTTCGGCAACCCCATTTGACTGGGGAATAGAGAGGCGTCCTCTCATGAATAATACCATGTTCCGCACAGAAAGAATCAAACTCATTAGAGAAGTACTCTCCACCACGATCTGACCGGATTCGCTTAATTTTCTTTTCAAGTTGATTCTCAACTTCTGCCTTATAGATTTTAAAGTAGTGTAGAGCCTCATCTTTGGTGCTTAACAAATATACATAGCAATATCTAGTGGAATCATCTATCAGAGTCATGAAGTATCTCTTTCCACCTTCAGTCAACACACCATTCATCTCACATAGATCAGAATGTATGAGTTCTAACGGTGCCAAGTGTCTCTCCTCCGCAGCCTTATGGGGCTTGCGAGGTTGCTTTGCTTGTACACACGAATGGCATTTAGAACCTTTGGCTAAAGTGAAACTTGGATTAAATTCGATTTTACTAGCCGCGTCATACAACCGAAACTAATGTGACAAAGACGTGAATGCCAAACTTCTGCTTCATTAACATTCGAATGAATATTGTTCACGACTTTATTACAAAAATCAGCGAGAGAAAAGCGGAACAAGCCTCCGCATTCATAGCCTTTTCCAACAAACAGTCCATATTTCGTAACAACTACTTTATTAGACTCAAATACCAACTTAAACCCTTCTCTACATAGAAGGGAGCCACTAACGAGATTCTTCTTGATGGCGGGGACATGCTGCACGTTCTTGAGCTGCACGATCCTTCCCGAAGTAAACTTCAGATCGACCGTGCCAACACCAAGAACAGAAGCACTTGCGCCATTCCCCATCAATACGGATCCGTTCCCTGTGACCTGATAAGAAGAAAACAATGAAATGTCAGCACACATGAATATTTGCACGTGTCAATCCACCAATCGTTAGACTGACAAACTGAAAATACAGTAAACAAATTACCGTACCCGATGCACCATTCTCATTGTTGCTCACAATCATGTTGACAGACTTGGAGTCCTGTCCTGGTTTCTTGAACTTCTTTGGGCACTTGGGAGCCCAATGTTCCTCTGAACCACATGTGAAGCAGGCTCCTTTCTTCTTATCCTTGTTGAAGGGCTTCTTGCCCTTCTTCTTGAAGTCGGTATTCTGTTGGACACCATGTTTCCCCTTGGGCTTGTGGAAGTTGGAATTCTTCTGTACAAAATTGGCGACAGAAGTTCCCTCGGTCCCTTTTCCGTGCGAGTCCTTTGCTCTCGAATTCTGCTCGACACTCAGATGGCCGATGACATCCTCAACTGAGAATTCACGCCTCTGGTGTTTCAGAGTAGTAGCAAAGTTCCTCCAGGAATTAGGCAGCTTAGCGATTATGCATCCCGCGACAAATTTGCCCGGTAGCACACACTTGAGCTCAAGCTCCTTAGCGATGCACTGTATCTCATGAGCTTGTTCCAATACAGAACGGTTTTCAACCATCTTGTAATCATGGAACTGCTCTATAGTGTACATCTCGCTTCCAGCATCGGTTGCGCCGAATTTAGATTCGAGCGCCTCCCACAAGTCCTTGGCAACCCGCACATGTAAATATGCATCAACCAACTTATCTCCGATCACGCTCAGAACGGCTCCAACAAAGACGACGGTGGCTTCCCTAACGCCTTCTCCTGTTCAGGAGCAATCGTTCCAGTGGGAGTAACACCGGCGACCCAGAACACGTTCATCGCAGTGAGCCATAAGGTGGTTTTGGTTTGCCAACGCTTAAAATATGTCCCCGTAAACGGGGCTGGTTTCAGTGGCAGCAAAACCTTGGATCGAAAATTGCCTACACATATTAGGTTTTTGGATTGTTGAGTATAGGCAATTGTTCGATTAAATTAATCCAATAATAAATCATGAACATGACAAAGTAGTGCTAATGACATACTGAAACTTGATGATAAAATACGTACTACACATAGTAGAAACATCTACGCATATACTAGTACTGCAGACATGGAAATAATCAGAAGAGGGATAAACATGTATACCCTCCAGTAGGCCAGTTGGCCGCAGCAGCAGAGGCGGTGGATTCGTCGGCGATCCTCTTGTCAGCAGCCTTCCTTGTCGGCGTCGGTGGCCATGGTGATGAAGAAGGCGACGCGGACGTAGTTGATGCAGATGAACGAGCGAGCAGTCGCGTAGGAGACGCTCCCCAAAAACCTAATCGCCCCTCTCCCGTACAGGATCTGAGAGGCGGAGTTTCGGAGGCCTGCTCTCCCGTCAGCCGTGTACGCGGTGGACGGGATGGGATCAGCATGACAGCAACAGTAGGGAACGATGGTGGCGGCGCGAGCAGATGTTTGTTGTGTTCTGCGCTTGAGAGGAGCGACCTCTCTTATATAGGCACACACACGCAGACCGAAGTCCAACGGAAATACACGCTATTAAGAGGAGAATTAAGAGACTGGTAACGGCCGTACTTAAGAGCATTTATGACAAAACGTTTCAGCTCAAATTCATTCTCCATTAAGCGCAATGAATTCTGAAACTCCCGTACTTAATAGCACTTAAGACGGAGGTTTCAGCTCTCAATGAATTCTGAAAACTCCCGTACTTAAGAACATTTAAGACAGACGTTTCAACTCATATTTATTTTCCATTAAGACAAACATTTCAATTGACCGCATGACAGCATGGGCCTTTAGGGATTTTTCTGGAATTGTTATATGCTAATATTTCAACAATATTTCAGCACAATAGACAACCATACTATATACACACTGCTTTTCGATTGCTTATATCAATGCCGAGCACAATAGACTGCCGTGTTTCTATTCTGTAGACGGATCATTTGGGAAATGACAATGCCTAATTGTGGGAGCAGCCAACCCCGTTGATCACCCAAGAACGAGCCTCAGTCTTGATGGTTTCCACCAAAGCGCCAACTGAGGGACGTGCGTTGTTGAAGACGATCGTGTTCCGTTGTTTCCAAATCCACCACGCCGTGAGCATGATCACCGAAGATGTGATCTTACGCAACAGGCGAGAGGTGGATTTGAGTACCAACGACCACGAGTCCACGAAATCGTCCTCCACAACCGGCGGCCTAGTTGTCGATCGTATCCAAGATAGCACCTCATGCCAGATCGTCCGTTAGAACAAACACCCAGTGAGCATGTGGGGCATTGACTCCGTTGCCTGGTCACACATCGGGCAGCTCGCTTGGTGTGGCAAGCCTCGACGTGTCAGTCTCTCCCCCGTCCAGCATCGATCGAGGCAAGCCAGCCAGACAAAGAACTTCACCCTCAGCGGTGCCCAAGTCTTCCAATTCAACTTCCAGGACCTCGATTCGACCGCCCCATGGAACATGGCGTCGTAACAAGACTTGGAAGAGTATTGGGCATCAGATGATCTTAGAAGGGCTACAGAAATTACACACGGGACGAGAAGAACAAGCGTGATGGCTAAAATTATATATCTGGACAATTAGTTTGGTGAACATCATGGTTAAGACTGGTAGACGACATAATCTTTGAGCAAACATAACAGGAGATGCAGAGGTAGGCGTTAATTCAGCAACATCAAAGTGGCATTCACGAGATCAGACCATGCCATGTTGGTCTGGTTTGTGATGGAGGCCAAAGATATCCCTCCCTCATGGTCTTGCTCAACTCAGAAGCGGGTCAGGTAACAGGAAGTTGGACTGTCCCATACTTTGAAAGTTAAAATTAACTAAAAGGCGACAAGAGATTATCTTAATTACTTAATGTCGACATCTACTCCCAGTTTCAACTCAACTTGATTTATATATTAAAAAAAATACACAGATCATACTGTCCCTTAAGTCAGCAAAAAACTTGATAGAAAATCCCTTAGGGGTATTCCAGACATCTTGGATTTTAATTAGCTCAGGAGCCATACCAACAAAATCCAGCGCAAACACTTCCCTGGGTAGCCAGCAAGAAGCCTGCCAACATGCATGTCGTATTTAAGACAAAATATGGTCTACAAGTTTGTTCCCCTTGAGCTTTGCTAAAGATGATATTTACTGCCTGGAGTTTGGAGTAGATTGTTATGAATTTACACTAAGATTTTCAAAATTTGGGCCTGCTATAGCCAAGACTTGGGAGGAAAGCAAGGTATGATTAGGCTTCACATGGTTCTTGCTTAGAAGGCAATCAACACCATCTTCATCAGTGTAGGATGTTATGCTGAAGCTTTTTAATCTGAGTCAGCGAGCTGTAAAGAGGCTGGGTATTGATAGGCTATAAAGCGTGGTGAGATTGTGATTGGTATCTAATGCTGCCATTGGTTTTCCCCATATATGCTACCTACATTGCAGTTTCTTGTACTTATAATTCCATAGACCGTATGACTTGAGAGTAATCTTCTCTTTGTTCCCTTAAGGTTGGCATCTTCTATATGGTACACTAATATCCCAAGTTAAATGTGGTTCATACCGTTCATCTTGGGAGGTCAACTGATCATTGGATCTTGTTAGGTGTCCTACTTGCACAGTCGATACATTTTCTGTTCTCTTACCTTTTGGATTGGTGGCGTGGAGGTCATGTTATGAAACATCTGTTGTTCAAGTTTGAGATTCTGGGGGTCTGGTTATATGCTATCTGTTTTAGAGCAACCCAAAGCGTGCTGTAGTTTACTTTGCGTGGATCTCTTTCTCTTTCTCTTTCTTATTCTAGGATGTGAAATACTTGCAAAGAAGGTCACCTTTGAGCCATTCCTAATCTGACCACTTATGCAGTTTATATCATATCCTGTAAACTTGTGACCTAAACACAGTAGTTACTTTTGCAGGTGGATGTCCACTTGTATGTTGATTGGAGACAACTAACTTGGTTGATCCTGAGGGCAAGAAGTTATGATCAGACCAGGTTCCAAGGAGTCACAAAATTACGACAACAATAGCCAGAAAGTTTATCCTCAGCCAATTGATGAAAATATGATTCAGAGCATGGACTCGATGGACAGTATGATTGGAAGGATATTCAACAACATATCCTCTTTAAAGGCTGCATACATTCAGCTGCAGGAAGCTCACACCCCATATGACCCAGACAAAATTCAAACTGCTGATAAGCTTGTCATAGATGAGCTCACCAGGCTATCAGAACTCAAGCATAATTATAGAGAGAAAAATCCTAAACCGATAGCAGCATCACCTCAAGATTCACGCTTACTTTCTGAAATACAAGAGCAGCAGAACTTGTTAAAGACATATGAGGTCATGGTAAAGAAGTTCCAGTCCCAGATCCAGAATAGAGATACCGAGATTAACCATTTACAGCAGCAAATTGATGAGGCCAAACATAGAAAATCAAAGCTGGAAAAGAAATTGAAACAAAGGGGTTTACTTAACAAGGAATCTGAAGAATCTGATGAAGAAGAGAACTACTTCTCCATTGAGCTGACACCAAGTTTATTTACATCTGCTGCTGATAATTCATACCAATCAATACACGATTTCTCAAAGCCCTTGATCAACATGATGAAAGCTGCTGGGTGGGATCTCGATGCTGCTGCTAACGCAATTGAACCTGATGTAGTTTACACAAGGAGAGCTCACAAGAAGTATGCATTTGAGTCCTATATTTGCCAACGAATGTTCAGTGGTTTCCATGAAGAGAGCTTTTCTGTCAAGGCTGCTACTGCTACTGTTTCCAATGAGGCATTCTTCCACCAGTTCCTTGCAGTACGAGCCATGGATCCTCTGGATGTATTGAGCCAAAATCCAGATTCAGTTTTCGGAAAGTTCTGCAGAAGCAAATACCTGTTACTTGTGCACCCAAAAATGGAAGGTTCTTTCTTCGGTAACATGGATCAGAGAAACTATGTCATGAGTGGTGGCCATCCAAGGACAGCTTTCTATCAGGCATTTCTCAAGTTGGCGAAGTCCATATGGTTATTGCATAGGCTGGCATACTCTTTCGAACCAAAGGTCAGGGTCTTCCAAGTGAAAAAGGGAAGCGAATTCTCGGAGATTCACATGGAAAGTGTTGTCAAGAGCATCGTCTTGGATGAAAGTGCTGAGAGGCCTAAAGTCGGTTTGATGGTGATGCCTGGTTTCTTGATCGGGAGTAGTGTCATACAGGCTCGAGTGTACCTTTCAGATGTCAAATATGCTGACTGAAAATGTTGCAGTTGCTTGAGAAGATTTGGGGCGTTTTAATCATGCGAGGTAATTTAGTTGCATCTGATAAGGCTGGGAACTTTGTATGTCTATCTTGTATGTGATGCCACCTCGAAAAAATGTTACTCATATGAAATGTGGTAGCAACACCTTCGTGAAAAACCTCAATATGCTTTGTCTATTGAAGACTACAATGTTTTT
Organism: Poa pratensis; assembly: GCA_947311845.1. NCBI lineage: Eukaryota > Viridiplantae > Streptophyta > Magnoliopsida > Poales > Poaceae > Poa > Poa pratensis. Next base: position 13,650,389 of record CAMZMU010000045.1, read on the forward strand.
TATTCTGTTCTGTGATGTAATCCTGTCCAGTGTTTTATGTATGTGATTGGATGTTGCACAATGTGATGATTGTACAGCACTTTTCATGTTGCCATGTAAGTTTTATTTTTGGTGTCTAAGGTTATTGACCATGCATGCTCTTACTATTTGACGTACTGAAAAAAAGTTTGGCCGTAGCCAATGATGTATTCTACAAGCGTGCTAAATCTCAATATGAAATTCTTTGTATCTTGGGCTACATAAAATGAAAAGTCTTACAAACTTTGGAGTTTTGAAAATGTGCACTCTATATTCGGATCTACCCATTTGTTATTTTATCTAGGCTAAATATAAAGTATTTGAAATTGAGATTTTGCACGCTTGTAGTACTAGCAAACATGCCCGTGCAACGTACGGAAGACAAAAAAATCTAGACCGTGAAGACGCCCAAATTAAGTACACGTGCACGTGCACGCACGTCGTATAAAAACTTATTATACATATATAGTGGTGTCTTTTGAATAATATTTTGTGTTTGGCGAGTTTTTTTACCGAGCCACTTAAATACGTCTCATAATCCAGAAATGTAAGAGTGCGTGCAACATCGACGCACATTTTTTTTAGATAAGGGGGTGCGGATCCCCGGCCTCTGCATCAAAGTGATGCACACAGCCATCCGCAATTATTCATCAAAGCTTATAAGGTACAACATTGATCAAACCGAAGTCAGCCGCCGGCAACAAAAATCGCTACAACTATGATGGGGTGGCCATGATCAGAGCCGCATGCCTTGACCTCACACCTACACGCATCATCTACAACCGGAGTACCGGTCCAGCAGACCCTAAACGCGCACCGCATGCGTGCGCTACAGAAGTCGCTACCGCCGTCTTCCTCGAACCCATCTTCAGGCAAAGATCAACGCCATGGCCTTGCAAGGCCAGCCGGCGACGTCGCCATGACGCCAAAACAGCACCACCGCCCTGCCCTCGTCCATTCGCACGCATCTACGCCGAGACCCCACTGCACCATGCTGCCGAGTCACCATTGTCGACGCGGAAAATGGCACGCCGCTCCACCATCAGATCTCTCCAGCCAGGATGTGCTCCAACACGATGCCCCCAAGGAGGAGAACGACACCGGGAAGTGCCGCTGTCGTGCGATCTGGGAAACCTAGATCTGAAGTTTCCTCCGGAGCATCAGGGAGGGAGGCTAGAACGTCGCAGCAACGACTCCTTCAACAAGGTAA